>CM059812.1:1150000-2350000 GCA_030435695.1 Brachymystax lenok tsinlingensis | reverse complement strand
AGTCTTCACGAGATTGAATCTACGCAACGCTTACCATCTGGTCCGTATTAAGAAGGGGGATGAGTGGAAGACCTGTTCAACACCCCCAGGGGGCATTTTGAATATTTAGTCATGCCTTTCGGTCTGTCTAACTCCCGCGGTCTTCCAAGCACTCATTAATGACGTGTTGAGAGATATGGTAGATCAATTTATTTATGTCTATCTGGATGACGTCTTGATCTTTTCTTCCTCTCTCCAGCAACACGTTCAGCACGTCAGACGGGTGCTCCAGAGGTTGCTAGAGAACGGGCTTTTCGTCAAGGCTGAGAAGTGTCAGTTCCATGCTCAGTCTGTCCCCTTCTTAGGGCACATCGTCTCGTCTGAGGGGATGCGCATGGATCCCGAGAAGGTAAAGGCCGTGGTGGATTGGCCGAGCCCAGATTCTCGTAAGGCCCTACAGAGGTTTCTGGGTTTCGCCAATTTCTACCGGCGACTCATTCGCAATTTCGGCCAGCTGGCCGCTCCCCTGACGGCGCTGACCTCTCTCAGTACTACGTTCAGGTGGTCCAGTGCTGCTGAGAAAGCATTTTCCGACCTTAAGGGTCGCTTTGTTTCGGCCCCTATCCTTGTTGCCCCAGATCCTACCCGTCAGTTTGTGGTGAAGGTGGATGCGTCAGAGGTGGGCGTGGGTGCTGTTCTCTCCCAGCGCTCTTCCTCGGATGACAAGTTGCATCCTTGTGCTTTTCTCTCTCACCGGTTATCACCGGCCGAACGTAATTATGACATTGGGAATAGAGAGTTATTAGCAGTCAAACTGGCGTTGGAGGAGTGGCGTCATTGGTTAGAGGGATCGGGGGTCCCCTTTATCGTCTGGACTGACCATAAAAACTTGGAATACATCAGATCCGCCAAGAGGCTCAACTCCAGACAGGCTCGGTGGGCTCTATTCTTCAGACGTTTTGACTTTTCCCTCTCTTACCGCTCGGGCTCTAAGAACGCCAAACCCGATGCCTTGTCTCGTGTATTTGACCGTTCTGAACGCCCGGCTACTCCCGAGTGCATTCTACCTGAGAGACTCATTGTGTCCACACTCACTTGGGAGATCGAGTCGAGGGTCAAGACAGCCTTAGAGGGGGTAACTCCTCCGTCCGGTTGCCCACCGAGTCGACTATTTGTGCCGGAGGGGCTGCGATCTGATGTTATTCGCTGGGGACACTGCTCCAAGGTAGCTTGCCACCCAGGAGTGACCCGCACCAGCTTCCTGGTTAAGCAACGGTTCTGGTGGCCAGCGATGGCCCAGGACATTCGGAGTTTTGTTTTGGCTTGTTCCTGCTGTGCTACGGGCAAGACTTCCAATCGGCCCCCGGAGGGGTTACTCCAGCCGCTGCCTGTCCCTTCTAGGCCTTGGTCCCATATAGCCTTGGATTTCATCACGGGCCTCCCACCTTCTCAGGGCAAGACCGTCATTTTGACAGTCATTGACCGGTTCTCGAAGGCAACCCATTTCATCCCCTTAACGAAGTTGCCTTCTGCTAAGGAGACAGCGGTAGCAGTCGTGGACCATGTCTTTCGGATACATGGCCTTCCTATGGACGTGGTTTCCGACAGGGGGCCCCAATTTGTGTCCAAGTTCTGGCGGGAGTTTTGTAGACTGCTGGGTGCGACCGTCAGTTTATCCTCGGGGTTTCATCCCCAGAGTAACGGTCAAGCCGAGAGAGCCAACCAGGACGTAGAGAGGGTGTTGCGGTGTATGGTGTCCCAGAGCCTCGCCCTGGAGTCAGCAACTCCCTTCATTGAGTATGCTCACAACTCGCTACCAGTGTCCGCCACGGGTTTGACTCCGCTCGAGGGTAGTCTGGGTTACCAGCCACCTGTGTTCCCTAGCCTGGATTCCGAGGTCGCGTCCCCTCTGCTCACGCCTTTGTCCAGAGGTGTCATCGCACCTGGACTAGAACCCGTGAGACCCTCCTTAAGGTAGGGGCGCACTAAGGTTAGGGCTGACCGCCACCGACGGAGGGCTCCAACCTACGTCGTAGGTCAAAGGGTGTGGCTTTCCACTAGGAACATTCCTCTCCGTTCCGTTAGTAATAAGCTGGCTCCTAGGTTTATCGGTCCGTTCAGGGTGACTCGGGTCCTGAGTCCGTCGGCAGTCCGTCTCAAGCTCCCGCCGGCTTACAGGAGGATTCCTCCTGTGTTTCATGTGTCCCGACTGAAGCCGGTGGCTCATTCACGCTTGAACCCACCAGCCCCGGTTCCTCCTCCACCGCGGCTCATTGATGGGGAGCCTACTTACTCGGTCCGTCGCATTCTGGACTCGAGACGGAGGGGACGCGGGGTTCAATACTTGGTGGACTGGGAGGGTTACGGGCCGGAGGAGAGAAGTTGGGTCCCTGCTAGAGACATTCTGGATCACTCCCTTATTGATGATTACAATCGACAGGCAGATCCTTCTGGGAGCGCCAGGAGGCGCTCCTAGGAGGGGGGGTACTGTCACGGTTCATGAATTCACCGGCTCGCTCTGTGTGTGTGTGTGCGTGCGTGTGTGTGTGTGAGTGTGGGTGTGGCCGCTAATTGCCACTCTGCTTGTTGTCACTCATTACGTGTGCCTACTTATACTCGTTGTCTTGGTCTTGTGTTTGTCAGTTCGTTGTCTTGTTTTCCTGTGCGTGTGTCTCTCTCCAGGCCGAGTACTCTGTTCCCCGTTGGTTCTGTTCTCCGCTGGACTCTTCGTTCGCTATCGCTCCAGTGGAAGTGTCTACGCTGGGCACGTTCAAGATCGCTAGTCGGGGAATTCCCCTTCACTCACTGACAGTACGGAGGATTGGTTTCCTCCCGCAGCCTTGGCGCTGCTTAGCCCTAGACAGCTACGGACACCCTGGATATTCTGTACCTGTTTCCCACCTCCTGTACTGCTTAAATAAATGCTGAACGTGACTCGCTATTGAATCCTCCGTCCTTTCTTGTGACAGTATGAGCATCGGGCTCAAGATCAGAGGTCCCTGCTCCATGCAATGGACGCTGTGTGTGAGGATATTACAGGAGATCAGTGTAGGGGATGGTTGCGACATGCACGCCCGTTTCTTCCCTCGTTGTATCGCAAGGGAGAATATACGCTGTGATGTGGGCGAGAATCTGTGGCCAGACAGACAGCAGCGTGTGGATGGCCAGGAGGGTGAGGACGGTGGCCAGGAGAGGGAGGGTGAGGACAGTGACCAGTGAAGAACTGTTAGTTGTGAAACTCCAGCTTTATTTACAGCACTGTAGGCTGCATATAATTTTCATTGTTTTTTGTTTGTGTGTTTATATTACAGTATATTATGCTGTATACATTTTCTTTGACTCTGATGTATGGAAGTTACTTTATGTGTGTGAATGATAATGGTTACAATTTCCTTGGCAGTATGAGTGCAATGTGTGATGTCAAACCTTGGAGGCTACTCTTACCCTAAAATCCTATTTCTTTTTTTCAGTTTTATACACAATTGTATTCTGTTAGCTAGACAAAAAAACAGTACAGTAACCATTGTCAATGAAGGACTGGGCTAAGACTGAAAGGTGGACATGAGGGATATTTCACTGGTCCTCTGCCATAGTGACAAAACATCTAAACATTTTGACTTGCAGTGCTTACACAATGCCAAAGGGACGAAGCATTTTGGGGGCACTGACTGTTTAAATGAGAAGGAAATTTAGTTTTGACACGTGAGTGAACTGTTTTGGGAGAGGTATGAGCTTTTCCAGGTGAACCATGGTGTTGTGCCGAACCATCCACGTTATTTTGGCTAAAGCACCAAGAGTGTTGAGAACACCCGGTCTGTTTCAAGAAATGAGCCAAAGCAATTGAGAAGGATCTTTGCCATTTTCGTGGCACTGACTCTTTATATGGGAAAGGAATTTAGTTTTGAAGCATGAGTGAACAGTTTTAGGAGAGATATGAGCTTTTGCAAGTGAGCTATAGTGTTGTGCTGAACTGTAAGACTGTTTTGCCAAATGATCTTAGAGTTTTGAGAATGTAATTTCGGTTTCAAGAAATGAGCCAAACCAATGGAGAAAAACTGTTATATGGCATGCTAGGGGCCATACTAGCATGCTCATTGCAGCTCTCTAACAAGTTCTGCAAGTTTTTGAGGATTTTACAGAGTACCAGTCTGTGTTAAGATTAGGCCTCGCTACTAGTCCTCATGGCTAACACCAGCTAGTTAACCAGTCTGGCTATTGCTAGCGTAGCTCCAGTGGCGGTCAGTGCCGTTTAAGATGAGGAGGACGCTTTTTTGTTTATGGCCTTATTTCTATTACACGTTTAGGCTTCTACATGATACATGATAGGTTTAGGCTACTACATGATACTGAAATGTTCCCTATACCCATCATGAGATTGCTACAACCTAGCCTATGAATGACAGTTTACAAAGTAGATGCACACAGGTCGAGAGACAAATTTGAGGTGACAGACAGACACAAACCATTTTCACCTCAAAGTATTTTGTGTCTATACCCACCATTCTAAAAACCTTGCATTTAAGGAGTACTGTAATGCGATGCAGCATTTTATAGATCTTTACGTTTGTGCTGAAGTCATTTTAAAACTTTGAAATCCCAGCGCCAGTCGTTATAAACAGTGACACACTTGGGTATTGTGGATGATGAAACTAAAGTCCTGAATGTGACCTGTTAATTTTCGGACGCAATGTTCAGACATTCACAGAAGTGGCGACACCCAGAACGTGACACCCAGAATGCATTGTATAATGTCAACAAACATGGCGCCACACAAAGCTGGCAAATAGCTTAGCGTTCGCTCATTACAACCTTCAAAAAAGTATTTTACACACATCATAGGTGTCCATTACAATCTATGCAATAATCGGAATGCATTAGTTGTCACTAGTACTTGAAAACATGTGAATATAACTGTAAATGCCAGCCAGAAAATGTGTCAGTTTGTGCAAGACTGCGCAAATGTCGTCTGGGCCGGCAGCCTTGCGAGGGTTAATACGTTTAAGTGTTGACTCTGCAAGTGTGTGTGTGCAAGTGTCTCAGATGGGTGGGTAGAGCCAGGGTTGACATCTTTTCTCAACATTTGGAGGGAGGAGATGAGGGCAGCTGAATTTGTGAGTCCAACACGGGCCTGAAATTGAAGCCCAAACCCCTTCCATGCCCGCCCTACCCTACCCGTTTGCTTCTGCCAAAATGAAATAGCTGCTGGTATTTTTTGGCTCCAAATGTTTATTGAAAACATAAATACATTTGCACAATAAGCACTTCTTGGCTCTGAAATAAATTGTTACCGTTGTTGGTTAGCTAGCTAGCAAATTTGAGCATAGCTGTGACATAAATCAAAACAACCCAACAAGGTGAAAAAAAGGCAGGTGAAAAATTACATATGATTTTTTTTTTTACTAATTTACTGCATTTCTACACAATTTAAAAACTAAAATTCTATTTGGAGAACAGCAAAGACAAACATGGCCCCTCTGATGTCAAAAACTACCAAATCGATATCCCTTCTTTCTTTTCTTTCCAAAACACTTGAGAGTAATCTCTGACATCAACCTCAACAAAACATAGCTGCTCTTCCTCCCTTGGAAAGGCCTTCCCGCCTCCAAGACCTCTCCATCACGGTTGACAACTCCACAGTGTCCCCTCCCAGAGTGCAAAGAACCTTGGCATTACCCTGGATAACACCCTGTCATTCTCTGCAAACATCAAAGCAGTGACTCGCTCCTGCAGGTTCATGCTCTATAACATCTGCAGAGTACGACCTTTCCTCACACAGGAAGCGGCGCAGTTCCTAATCCAGGCACTTGTCATTTCCCTTCTAGACTATTACAACTCTCTGTTGGCTGGCCTTCCCACTTGTGCCATCAAACCCCTGCAACTTGTCCAGACTTGTCCCCAGTCCAGTTAGATGCAGCCCGCCTGGTGTTCAACCTTCATAAGTTATCCCATGTCGCCCCGCTCCTCTGCACACTCCACTACTTCCAGTCAAAGCTCACATAGTCTTCAAGACCCTGATGCTTGCCTATGGAGCAGCTAGGGCAAATGCACCTCATTATCTTCAGGCTATTCTCAAACCTTATGTGACCTCTGGTGTCTTGGCCCTCCCACCGCTACGGGAGGGCAGCTCCGCTCAGCCCGGTCAGCTCATCTCTGTCCTGGCACCCCAATGTCCCTGCCTGTATTTCAAAAACATCTGAAACCCTACGTCTTTGAAGAGTATCTTAAATAACTCTCATGGCGCTCCCTTTTCTTTTCACACTAGAACTGACTTTGCTGATCAATAATTTGTTGAGGGAAAATGTACTTGATACAATTGTGATGTGTTGTTGTCTCGCCTAAAATAGCTATATTAAGATAAAATGCACTAATTGTGTGTACTACAAAAAAAGAACAAAAAAACACGCCGTTTTCACATATGTTGACGTCGGGGTCGTGCTGGAGATGATGAATATGAGTTTGAAAAATGATGACATTTTCCTTTAAACCTTTGCTTACAGCTTCACTGTGGGTTTGACCCTCAAATCAGGCAGTTTTTTCACTTTCAGTTTTGTTTCTGTTTTGTCTTTCTGTTTTAAAGGTAGATTCAACGATATGACGTAGATGCACAAAGTAAACAGCATAGTGGGTCAATTTCAGCAACAACTAAGAGCTTTAAAGTGCAAGCTAAACATCTCTGCTGTTTTGGTCCTGTTGCTACCACGCTGTAACAGCATGAAGCGAACCAATGCACATGAGCAGATACTACGTGACTATGTGAGAGAGAAGTCTTGCATCTGACTCATCGAAAAATGGCAGAGCAATTTCTGCATATTGCACCTTTAACCTCACACAAGTTAATGCCTCAACTTTATCCTCAAGGTTATTAAGCCCTACAGGCGAATGAGCCCCATATCTTCGTCTCGCATTTCGGCAAGCCAGTCTCACATTTTAAGGCGTTATCAAATCAAAGTTTATTTGTTGTGTGCACAGCATACAATAGATGTAAAACAGTCCAGCGAAATGATTAGTTACCAGCTACTTCTCAACAATACAGTGTTCTATAAAAGTAAGAAAATAGAAAATCCAGAATAGGATCTTAAAGATCACAGAATCAATCCTAGGTCAGACATCTAAAAATAAAAACGACTTTACAACAAATCGAAGAATAAAAACACACGAGAAGTAAAACACATGGCAATGTATGTTAAATACAAGGTCAGTACCATTATCTTAGCAATGTGCAGGAATACAGTGGTAGTCAGGGTAAAGACAGTGCCTTACGAAAGTATTCACACCCCATTACATTTTGCACATTTCGTTGTTACAGCCAGAATAAAATATTGATTAAATTTAGATGTTGTGTCACTGGCCTACACACAATACCCCATAATGTCAAAGT
This sequence comes from Brachymystax lenok tsinlingensis, assembly GCA_030435695.1. Taxonomy (NCBI): domain Eukaryota; kingdom Metazoa; phylum Chordata; class Actinopteri; order Salmoniformes; family Salmonidae; genus Brachymystax; species Brachymystax lenok. The sequence continues at coordinate 2,342,643 of CM059812.1, read as the reverse complement.
GGATTTTAGTTTTTTGTTAACAACTTAATTAAAAAGGAAAAACTTAACATGTCTTGAGTCAATGAGTAGTCAACCCCTTTGTTATGGCAAGCTTAAATAAGTTCAGGAGTAAAAATGTGCTTAATAAGTCACAAAATAAGTAGCATGGACTCTGAGTGCAATAATAGTGTTTACATTATTTTTTTATGACTACCTCATCTCTGTACTCCACACATACAAAGATCCCTTAGTCGATCACGGAATTTCAAACACAGATTCAAACCAAAGACCAGGGAGGTTTACAAATGCCTTGCAAAGGGCACCTATTGGTAGACTGGTAAAAAAATCCCTTTTAGCATGGTGAAGTTATTAATTACATTTGATGGTGTAACAATAGCCCCAGTCACTACAAAGATACAGGTGTCCTTCCTAACTCAGGGATTTCACCATGAGGCCAACGCTGACTTTAAAACAGTTACAGAGTTTAATGGCTGTGATAGGAGAACTGAGGATGGATCAACAACATTGTAGTTACTCCACAATACTAACCTGACTGAAAAGAAGGAAGCCTGTACAGAATAATAATATTCCAAAACATGCATCCTGTTTGCAATAAGGCAGTAAAGTAAAACTATAAATAATTTGGCAAAGAAATTAACTTCATGTCCATTTTGACACAACTTTGGAAGTATGCTTAGGGTCATTGTCCATTTAGAAGACCCATTTGCGACCAAGTTTTAACTTCCGGACTGATGTATTGAGATGTTGCTTAAGTATATCTAAAAAAAATCTTCCTCATGACGCCATCTATTTTGTGAAGTGCACCAGTCCCTCCTGCAGCAAAGCACCCCCACAGCATGATGCTGCCACCACCGTGCTTCACGGTTGGGATGGTTTTCTTCGGCTTGCAAGCCTTCCCCTTTTTTCTCCAAACATAACCATGGTCATTATGGGCAAACAGTTCTATTTTTGTTTTATCAGACCAGAGGACAATTTCTCCAAAAAGTACGATCTATGTTCCTATGTGCAGTTGCAAACTAGTTAAAAAGCAAAATCGGATTATTATGTTAATACAATATCTGAATGTACAGGAACCCAGCTACATTTTGGAAAGCTGCTAAATTACTGAAGGGTTGTATCTCATATTTTCTCCTCCAATAAATTCATTTAGATTCTGTCCCTATTACTGACAAAATTGATATTATTAAAGCATTTACAGTAATCACCATTTTATATCTGTAGGCTTTATATTTGAATGTATTTCAAAGCCAGCTCTTGAAAAGAGTAGTTTGGATGTAGATGTTGAAAGTCTATTGAATGATACTGAAAATGCTTGTCAGGAGTTGTCTTTTCGGAAAATCCACTGATAAACAAGTCCTGGATGCTTTGTTAACATTAGACAAAAAAAAATCCACAGGGGCTGATCATTTGGATCCTGGTCTGCTTAAATGTGCAGCACCCCATATTACTGGCTCAGTAGCACACATTTTTATTTAACATTGTTATCAGGAAGTATTCCAATAGCGTGGAAATCCGCATATGTGCTGCCACTCCATAAGGGTGGGGATACAAGTGATCTTGACAACTATCGCCCCATTTGAAGACTACCTTGTTTAGCAAAAATTCTTGAATTCTTGGTTAATGTACAACTTTGTTCCTTTTTATCTGATAATTGTGTTCTTAATATAAACCAATCAGGGTTTAGGCCTTGGTATAGTACTACCACAGCAACCACGCTAGTTGATCTTGTCAACGCCTTGGATGCTAATAAGATCTGTGCTGTCTTGTTTATTGATCTGTCAATGGCGTTCGACACTGTTGATCATTCTGTTTTGCTGAAGAAATTATCAAGAGTAGGCCTGGGATATACAGCCTGTTTATGGTTTCAGAATTATCTTAGCGACAGAACTCAGGCCATCTTAATAGATGGGGTTATAATCAGAATTTCTTGAAATTCAAAAAGGTGTTCCTCAGGGTTCGATTTTGGGTCCATTATTGTTCACTTTGTATATTAATGACATAGGAAACACTGTAGCATTCATCTCTATGCAGATGATACAGTTTTGTATTCCTGTGCCACCTCAGTGCAGCAGGCCATTCGTGCAACTTCAGCATGACTTTGATTCGATTCAGAAATCACTTACAGATCTTAAATTAGTGTTAATACAAGTAAAACCAAACTCATGCTGTTCTCTAGGTCACTAAATGTTGACCCTGAGGACCTGCATATCTGCTCTATAAATGGAGCCCAAACTGAGCTTGTTTCTCAATATAAGTACCTGGCTGTCTGGATTGATGACAAGTTGTCCTTCGTAACGCATATAAAAAATCTGACTAAGAAGCTAAGATCCAAGATTGTTTTTTTTATATAGAAATAAATCATGCTTTAGTATTCAAAATAGGAGAAATATTGTTCAAGCAACGCTTCACCCTGTATTGGATTTTGGTGATATTGTTTACATGCATGCAGCAACCTCTGTTTTAAAACCCTTGGACGCAGTCTACCATTCCACAATATGTTTTATCACAGGGAACAATTTTAGGACTCATCGTTGTAGTCTGTATAAAAATGTGGGATGGACCTCTCTGTCTGTGAGAAGAGAGCTGCATTATTTTTATTTATTTACAAAGCAATCTTACAGAAACTCCTCCATATGTAACTTCTTTAATTAAGATAAGAATAATAAGTTACCAAACCCGTTCACAGGAATGGATAACACTAGAGATCCCTTCAGTCTCCACAGATTTCGGATAATCTGCGTTTTGTTTTTTGCCCCTAATTTGTGGAACAATATGTGGAGTTCATTGCAGCTAGATGTACTGGTGCCACTCAGGTAGTTTAAATTATTGATTGAGGACCTCTATGTAGTTGAATGTGATTACTTTTATTAAATGTTTATTTTTGTTAATTGTGTGCTGAATTATATAGTTTTTTACACGTGAATATGTTTTAATATTCTGTTTTTACTGTAATGTGTACAGGGCTCTCTTATAAAAGAGATGTTTAATCTCAATGTGACTCCCTGTTAAATAAAGGTAAAGTAAAGTAAGTAAAGTGTTGTGGTCAGATGAGACCAAAATGGAGCTCTTTGGCATCAACTCAACTCGCCGTGTTTGGAGGAGGAGGAATGCTGCCTATGACCCCAAGAACACTATCCCCACCGTCAAACATGGAGGTGAAAACATTATGCTTTGGGGGTGTTTTTCTGCTAAGGGGACAGGACAATTTCACCGCATCAAAAGGATGATGGACGGGGCCATGTACCGTCAAATCTTGGGTGAGAACCTCCTTCCCTCAACCAGGGCATTGAACATGGGTCGTGGATTGGTATTCCAGCATGACAATGACCCAAAACACACGGCCAAGGCAACAAAGGACTGTCTCAAGAAGAAGCACATTAAGGTCCTGGAGTGGCCAAGCCAGTCTTCAGACCTTAATCCCATAGAAAATCTGTGGAGGGAGCTGAAGGTTCGAGTTGCCAAACGTCAGCCTCGAAACCTTAATGACTTGGAGAAGATCTGCAAAGAGGAGTGGGACAAAATCCCTCCTGAGATGTGTGCTAACCTGGTGGCCAACTACAAGAAACGTCTGACCTCTGTGATTGCCAACAAGGGTTTTGCCACCAAGTACTAAGTCATGTTTTGCAGAGGGGTCAAATACCTTTTTCCCTCATTAAAATGCTAATCAATTTATAACATTTTTTACATGTCTTCTTCTGCATTTTTGTTGTTGTTATTCTGTCTCTCACTGTTCAAATAAACCTACCATTAAAATTATAGACTGATCATTTCTTTGTCAGTGGGCAAACGTACAAAATCACTTATCAATACTTTTTTCCCTCTCTGTACCTTATATAAGTAAAATAAAGTGGGGCGCTCCAGCCAGAGCGTACAACTGACTAATAATGGTGACTTTGACTTTGATGTGTTAATCATTATTTTGTTACATCCAGTTCTGATAAGATGTTTGCTGAATGGAAGAAGAAGGGTCTGGCTACAATGAAGACATATACATAGACAAGCAATTTGCGTAATTTAATCAGTAAAAAAACGAAAACTAAAAATGTTTCCCACTACTTACAAGTCAGACACTATTTCAAAAAGAAAATTCCAAACGTTGAAACCATCCCTGTGCAACCCCACTGGCTGAATCACACACTGGTTGAATCAACATTGTTTCCACGTCATTTCAATGAAATAGCGTGGAACATCAATGTTGAATAGACGTTGAATTGATGTATGTGCTCAGTGGGACACTCATTTTATGACATGTTAAAGTGCCCTCCCAACTCAAAACACCTAGTCTCCCACTTTGTATCCTTTTCTCCAACTATACGGAGGCCTCTACTAATCTCAAGGAGCCTTAGGGTGAAGGGTTGAATATTGACATTTTGGATGAGAACGAAGGAGAAGCCCTGTCTAGAATTGACTCTTGTTCCATTAATGCCAGGTATCAATTGACGCAATACAAGTCATTCACAGACTTCACTAGTCCAAAACAAAACTACATAGAATCTATCCCCAGGTTTCCCCAATGTGTGGCAGATGTAAAACCTCAGAGGGCTCATTGACTCATCTATTTTGGCTCTGTCTCCTACTAAAATGACTTCTGGGTTATATGTTGTTGAATCGAATTCAAAGGTGAATGAGAGGGCCGGCCATTCAACTTGACCCAAAACTTGCTATTTTCGGTTGTTCAGAGTCTTCTCTTAATGCCATAGGCACACAGAAAAAGAGCCACAGTTGATTGCGAAAGACATATTGCCATCCTGCTCCGTGAGTCGGTGAGACCGGAGGGAGGGGGGGTGACATGCTGACTTTTGCTCCTGGTTGAAAACCTGAGAAGGCGCCAGGGGGAGGGGAGGGACTCGGGGGGAACAGAAAGTGCATCTCATGTGAACACAGCCACAAAAGTGAGTCGCTGTACAGAGAATGGGGTTTTGTCTTAACACAGCCCTGCCTTCCCACCGCTGCAAAACGCTGAGAGGTGGAGTAGCAACCATTAAACCCGAAGAGATAGGGTAGGGCAGAGAGCCGTGCACACTATTCTCCTCAGCCGCAAGGGCTGAGCCCAAGGTTAGCCAACCCATCTTAAGAGGGTTAGAGGTGGCCGATCCTTGCTGCGGCTGCGGCGTAAGACTGCTTCCCTACAGGTTTGACCTGGTTCAGGGGCCTAGCCTGGAGTTTTGGCAGACTGCAACGCCGCCGAGGACCTCAGTCCCCAAATGTCAGCTTGTTGCCCCCTCCCAGCTGTGAGGCTGTGGCATGATGCAAGAACCAACAGGCTGCCACGGGGCTTTGCCTTCTTTCTTGCACATGTCACACTTCTGCCTCATTGTGGCGACTTATCTCGAGTCGCCGTTGGCTATTGAAAATATAACCTAGTAGAAAATGGGTGATTTCGTAGCGAACTGAAGATTGTGTCCCCTCGTAATAGTAGACAGGCCTTATCGAGTAACTGTGCAAGTATGTAAATTCTCTGCTATGAGAAAGAGCTGTCCACAAGCCTGATGACTCACGCTCACCAGAGGTAGTGTGGTGGCACCCTTGGTGGTGTCAAAGAGAGACACATTTATCAAAATAACACAGCCATGTTCCCCTTTTTACGAGGGGACAGAGAGTGATGTATTTCTGGAGGTACAGTGCTGTTAATTAGGGAGCGGCAGCCGAGATGTCGGTTTTGGAGAGTCTGGCGTGCCCAAAGTAAAATACCTGCCACTCAGGCCCAGAAACTAGGATATGCACATAATACTAGTACTATTGAATAGGAAACACTCTGAAGTTTCTAAAACCGTTAAAATAATGTCTGTGAGTATAACAGAACTGATATAGCAGGCGAAAACCAGGGGAAAATCCATCCTGATTTGCAGTGTTTTTTTTAGATGACCTTTTTCTCCTGCCTGCCTATGGAATTCAATGTTATCTAGGACTTAGACTGCAGTACCTATGGCTTACACTGGACGTCAACAGTGTTTAGACAGGGTTTCATGACGTTAGCTTGAATTAGAAGCGAATATAGAATGACAGGCACGTTCACGGGCTCGCCCACTCTGTGTTTTTTTCCTTTCCTATCGTTCACGTTATCGTCCGGTTTAAATATTATAGTAAATATACATAAAAGTGTACCTAAGGATACATTAAAAATTATGTTTGATTTGTTTGGACAAAGTTGATAGGTATAATTTGAACGCGTTCTCTTCACGGTTCAATGGGCGACTCAACGGTGGATTTTCTGAACATAACGCGCCAATCACACTGAGATTTATGGATATAATAATTGACTTTTTCTAACAAAAGAACCGTTGGATGTCTTCCTTGGACACTTGGGATGCCCTCAGCAGAAGTTATTTGAAAGGTAAGTGATTTATTTTAGCTCTTATATGGGTTTTGTGTGACCCGCGCTGGATATGAATTTATGCCAATGCATAAATATTAGAGGTGCTATCCTCAAACAATCAAATGTTGTGCTTTCGCCGTAAAGCCTTTTTGAAATCTGACAAGGCTGTGATATTGCCAAGAATCAGAGCTTTTGATGACTATGTAACACTTGTATATTGATGAATGTTTAATCACGGAGTAGGGGCAGTGCTTGTTAGCGACTGACATTTAACTCACCCTGCATCGGTTTGAACCTCAGAAAGGTGCCGATGGGACAGCTTTAACATGAAGGGCACTTGGGTAAGTAAGCATTATGTAAACTATGCCTGAGAGCCAAGCAAGCAGTTGTACAGCCAGCCTTGCCACGTTAGCTAGCCTTTTTCAAGGGGTCTTGTGGACTAGATCACCACACAGGGGGACCGGCTCAGTTAGTGAGCACAACACACCTAATTCAAGGCTTACTAAATATGAGCGCTAAGCTAGCAATAAGCAGACTGGTTATCTAGCTGGTGTTAGCCCATGAGGACTAGTAGTATTTTCCTCTGGTTTTCGCCTGCTTTATCAGTTCTGTTATACTCACAGGTGTTATTTTAATAGTTTTAGAAACTTCAGAGTGTTTCCTATCCAATAGTACTAATTATGTGCATATCCTATTTTCTGGGCCTGAGTGGCAGGCATTTTACTTTGGGCACGCCAGACTCTCCAAAACCGTCACCTGAGCTGCCGCTCCTTAAGAAGTTAAGAGGTTAACTGACTTTCCTAGTTAAATGAAGGTTAAATAAAAAAAAATACACAAATGTAAAGTATGGAGGGGGAGGTGTGATGGTGCTTTGCTGGTGACACTGACAGGGATTCATTTAAAATTCAAGGCACACTTAACCAGCCTGACTACCACAGCATTCTGAAATGATACGCCATCCCATCTGGTTTGCGGTTAGTGGGACTATAATTTGTTTTTCAACAGGACAATAACCCAAAACACACCTCCAGGCTGGGTAAGGGTTATTTGACAAAGGAGAGTGATGGAGTGCTGCATCAGATTACCTGGCCTCCATTATCACCCAACCTCAACTTGAATTGTACGGTCATGTTAACATTGTAACACAATGAAAACACTGCTAGACATGTACGTATATTTTATTGGAGGATCACAATACAAACATTGCCATCATAAATGGATGGATGTAGGGCTTTGTAGGGTAATGTTAGTAATGTTGATTCCATATGGAGACCAGGAAAGAATCATCCGTGACACCATTCTGGTACCTCACTATCCGTGATGATGATGATGATGATGACCGAACCATGATGCTAATCAACAGGAGACATGGAATTAGTCTTCACCCTTTTTATAAACCTCTAGTAACTTCTGTTTGGCATGCATGACGTTCAGATAGATAGGCTCAGAGATAGATAGATGCATACAGTAGATAGCTACATGTACATACGTTGTTCTTCATCTTCTGCAATGGCATTCACAAGTCCATTCTCCACCTTCTCCATAGCACTATCCTCTTGGGGAAGATTTGTGATCATATCAAATTATTTCAGATTTAAACCAGGAGTAGTAGGACACAAACACACACACACACACACACAATAGACATACCTTTCTCAGAGTTATCTTCATTGAGGGAGCTTGCTAACAGGACACCCACTAGAGTGAACAGCAGTAACATACTCTGGATCTTCATCCTTTACTGAAGCACATAGAGCATGGCATGTTAAAACACACACACACACACACAGAAAATGAGATCAACCGTATTGTTAGCATGTCACATTATACAGTTGTCCACCAATTTACTATTGTATGCAACAACCAGTCCAGCCATACACACCTGTCCACCTGTATACACACCTGTCCACCTGTATGCACACCTGTCCACCTGTATACACACCTGTCCACCTGTTTACACCAGTCCACCTAGACACCTATCCACCTGTTTACACCAGTCCACCCTTAGACACCTATCCACCTGTATACACCAGTCCACCTGTCCACCTGTATACACACCTGTGCCCCTGTATACACCAGTCCAACGTTAGACACCTATCCACATCTGAGAATATGCTCAGTGAAAGCAAACTTACCTCTGGTAGTTGGAATACGCTGACTGATTGATACCTGGTTGTCTTGGTGATGTCTTCTGGACCTCAGTAGTAGATGAGTGTCTCTCTGCCCCTTGCAGTCCTGTCTTATACTCTTTCTGCCACTTACTGCCCCACCTGGCCACACCTCTCACAGTTGAATAACAATCAAAATGACACTACAGCCGTGGCAATAACCACAGTTACACACCCTGGAGTGTATTCCCTCCCTCCAGGCAAAAATAGTCTGAATCAACATTAGGGTCTCCTCGTAATTTAACTGACTTTGACTGAAGTTTTTTCAGACTTAATATTTAACTACTTTGACAACAACATCCCCATGTCGCTCGTCTTTTCAGTAGGCTGCAGCTAGCGACTGGAACGAGCTGCAACAAACACTCAAACTGGACAGTTTTATCTCAATCTCTTCTTGGGGTGGCAGGGTAGCCTAGTGGTTAGAGTCTTAGGCTAGTAATCAGAAGGTTGCAAGTTCAATTCCCCAAGCTGTCATTCTGCCCCTGAATAAGGCTGTTAACCCACTGTTCCTAGGCTGTCATTGAAATTAAGAATTTGTTCTTAACTGACTTGCCTAGGTAAAAAGACTAATCATGGACAATTACTGACAGCTTTGTGTGATGTATTGTTTTCTTTGACCTTTGTGCTGTTGTCTGTGCCCAATATTGTTTGTACCATGTTTGTGCTACTACCGTGTTGTGTTGCTACCATGTTGTTATGTTGTGTTGCTACCATGCCGTGTTGTCATGTGTTGCTTCCTTGCTATGTTGTTGTCTTTGGTCTCTCTTTATGTAGTGTTGTCTCTCTTGTCGTGATGCATGTTTTGTTCTATATATATTTATTTTTTCCATCCCAGCCTCCGTCCCCGCAGGCCTTTTGCCTTTTGGTAGACCGTCATTATAAATAAGAATTTGTTCTTAACGGACTTGCCCAGTTAAAAAAAACGATTTCCAGGCACTATAGTGTAATTTCGACTAAACAGTAGTTAGCCTCCGTCCAGTGTGTCTATACGATCAACGGCTGACTCTGTGATGCTGAGCGGCCATGTGACGGTTGAAAGGTTCTAAATAAATAGTAAGAAATTGACGGACACTATAAAAGCTCCAACCAAGTTTTTTCACCAAAAGGATCTAACAGCTGAACAGACAAAGACATTTTTCCACCAGTGGTAGATCTACTAACGATATACCGCTGCCAGGCCGACGTCGGCGAGATGTATGTGTGCTGCCGGGACGCGACCGAGTGACGGAGGTGCAACCAATGAATACAGCACATTATAGGGACATAATTCACACTCTAGAAGGCCTTCAAGCAAATAAAAAGGAATTCAGTGGTATAAGTACATATCTTCAAATATGTATTAGGCCCACACTAAATGTTGTTGTATTGTGAATCAAAGAGCAGGCAACACAATTTTATTTAACCTTTATTTAACTAGGCAAGTCAGATAAGAACAAATTCTTATTTACAACTAAGGCCTACCAGGACAAACCCAGGCAACGCTGGGCCAATTGTGCACCACCCTATGAGACTCCCAATCACAGCCGGATGTGATACAGCCTGGAATCAAACCAAGGACTGTAGTGAAGCCTCTTGCATTGAGATGCAATACCTTAGACCGCTGCGCCACTCAGGAGCGGTAAATGAATAATATGAAACAAGCATCTTAAGGCGTCACTCAGACCAAAATACAGGCTATAAGATAGGCCTAATACAGAAATATTTGTCCCTACAATGAATATAGGTGAAATGACATAGATGTGTACATTTGATCGTACAAGGTTTTATAAGCATTTTGATGAATCCAGGAAATTTGTGCTATTTCATTTGAGGACAAGCAGTGGAGGGTTTTCTCCTTAAAAAGAATCTTGCCCTGAATGGGTTTCGCACTCACAGCCAACATATGCCGACACTATGGAGTTGATCACTTTAATGGATCACACCACAAATCCAGGATAGCAGTAGTGGGTTAATTACTGATATTTGACAACACCACGAGAGTCTTCGCCTTTGACTTTTATTATGTCTGAATACAAAGTTACATGTTATATAATCCTCCTACTTATATTAGTGAAAGTACATCAGTGTATGACAAAATAAATAAATAGGGTTAAGTACAAAAAAAATGTAAAGTTAGTATTTGTATAATTCATACCATCTTAAAGAAAATCACGTTTTCATAATTTGGCTGCTTTGCTCATTTTAAAACTGCGTTACAATTTCCCCAACCCTAGCAGCCATGACAAAACCTTGTGTGCCTAGCGAGAGACAGTAATCGTAACATGTCAATCATGCCAATGTTTAGACTAAATATAGTGATAAAAATTATGTTAATTTGAATTCTTGGACATTAATGCTGAGGACAGTATAATACATATACAGCCGGTGGAAAAAACTACTTTCACCCTTAGCAAAAATACATGTGTCCATTAAACAAGCAAATAGTGGGATATTTGGCTGAAACCTTTCAAGCAGGGAGAGAACCTAAACAGTCATGTACTGAGTGAGATGTATCACTTTTGCTTGCTTCTGTTTGGAGAAAGTGTTACAATTAGCCCTGGTCACCCCTACTAAACTCAGAAAGGCATTAATATTGTAAATCAGATTTAAAAAGTTGAGGGGAAATTCCTTGAAAATGTTAAACATTGCACCTCTCACTTGACTTAGTGACCACTTATAAACATAGTACGCTGATCTTGCTTTTTGTGAAAAATCTATTTCCTCATCTAGCCGTTTTGTTAGAAATTGTTATTTTTCACAAGAAATGGGAGGGAGCTTGGTCAGGAAATCTCAGGATCACAGTTTCTGGTATTAATCCTTGTTCTGTATGGAGTAATTCATCTTGTAATTCAGAAGGATGCCACTGAGTAAATAGTCCTTGGAATTTTTCGTAGAAAAGAACTATGTTTAATTAGCCGATATCCGGTAGAAGTAGGATCTGATGTATGATGCAAATGCAATACCTGGCCTAGAGCGTTCTGTCCCGGATAACCTGGTGTAACTAATGACAGGCCTGCAGTGAGTTCTCTGACAAACTAAGCCAATATCATGCATTACTTCCCAGTAAACCAAACACTTGGTAAGTTAAAGAAAGTGGTAAAAATATAAATGCATTTACTTCACCACTGTTTTTATTTGACCGTGTTCCCAATGGGCCTTTGAAGTCCACAACCATCTGACCACAGCCTCTGTAATCACAAAGACCACAACACTGTAAGGGCTTTCACACAAGACTTATGATCCAGATGGATTAGAAAACAACATTTTAAAAACAATGTGTTCTGGGCTGGAGCACCAGTTCAGGTGTAACTGTCATTTCAGGACTAGAAGGTTCACTTAATGGGAACTCATAATATTGACTTATCTTGGCAGAGAAAACACGCTAGGCCAGGTATCTGCCTCCCACCGAACATCGAAAAAAAATAAGAGCCGGACGTTTACATACACCTTAGCCAAATACATTTAAACTCAGTTTTTCACAATTCCTGATATTTAATCCTAGTAAAAATTCCCAGTCTAAGGTCAGTTAGGATCACCACTTTATTTTAAGAATGTGAAATGTCAGAATAATACTTAACAAAATGATTTACTCATATTTTACTTCTTTCATCACATTCCCAGTGGGTCAGAAGTTTACATACACTCAATTAGAATTTGGTAGCATTGCCTTTAAATTGTTTAACTTGGGTCAAACGTTTTGGTTAGCCTTCCACCAGCTTCCCACAGTAAGTTGGGTGAATTTTGGCCCATTCCTCCTGACAGAGCTGGTGTAACTGAGTCAGGTTTGTAGGCCACATTGCTCACACACTTGCTTTTTCAGTTCTGACCACACCTTTTCTACAGGATTGAGGTCAGGGCCTCGTGATTAGCCAGCTAGGTGAACATTAGCTAGCTAACACCAAAAGCCTCACGGCCAAGTATCAACTAGCACACGCATTTCTCCATTGGTTTGGCTCATTTCTTGAAACAGAAATTACATTCTCAAAACCACATGGACAAACCTCCAAACCACTTGGCAATTGTTCACAACAGAATTGAATTTCTCATTCATTTCATCAAATTGCAAATGTCTAAGTACATGTCTCAATGTCTCAGTACATCTTTGCAAATGATTAAGTACAGGTAGCCTACATTTAGCACAATTTCCAAGTGAATAGATCTTGTTGATCTAAACTGATTGTTGATTCTCAGTCTAATGGTTGTTCGCTCCAAAACGTGTCAGCGTCATTTCATTGTATAAGTCATCACATGCACAACAGTCTGTTCAATTGTCAAAATTAGTCAAGAACATAATACCATGAATACCATATATGAATACCTTGGAACATTTGATAAATGTATTACAGCAATTGACAGTCAGGTGAAACTAGAACTTGACTAACGAAAGAGGAGTTTCACACATCTCAGATGACCAATCAAACAGTATGTTTAGTTACCTGACAGGTGCTGTCCATGACTGTGAATGCTGCCAAACATGTATGTAAAGAGCTTGACCATGCAGGACCAGTACAATTTCTGAACATGGAGGCACCTGGCCAAGTAAATGAACAAGGGCAATTGCCTGCTCGAGGAAGAGGAAGAAGAAGAGGAGGAGGAGGAGTAAGGGTGCGTGGTGGTGGAATAGGGGGAAGAGGCCGAGGAGCACGAAGACACCATGCTGTCCCGGATGAAATTCGGGCCACAATTATAGACCATGTCATCAACCATGGCCTCACAATGGCGGAGGCATGTCGCCGAGTGCAGCCTAATGTGCCTCCCTCAACAGTCTCCTCCATCATCCAAACCTTTCGCAGGGAAAACAGGTATGTAGTCAGTCAATGATGGAATTATATGTTGTATAGGACAGGACACTGCATAGAGCAATAAATATATTTATTTACACATTTACCTATTCATTTAGTGTGTGTGTGTGTGTGTGTGTGTGTGTGTGTGTGTGTGTGTGTGTGTGTGTGTGTGTGTGTGTGTGTGTGTGTGTGTGTGTGTGTGTGTGTGTGTGTGTGTGTGATAGGCCTACAGTAATATCTTACCTCAATGGGATGTTATGATACTAAAAATGACAAGAAAACATTGGAGAAAATAAACTATGGAATAGTTTATTTTCTACAGTATTGATGATACAGTTTACAGTAGTATTCCAGTCACTGTGCAGTGATGCATTAGAATTGTGGTAAAGTTACTGTAAGTAAAACAACAATACAATTACATAGGTACAGTGAGGGAAAAAGTATTTGATCCCCTGCTGATTTTGTACGTTTGCCCACTGACAAATAAATTATCAGTCTATAATTTTAATGGTAGGTTTATTTGAACAGTGAGAGACAGAATAACAACAAAAAAATCCAGAAAAACGCATGTGAAAAATGTTATAAATTGATTTACAATATACAGTATACAGTATATATGTATATAATATGTACATATATATAATATATGTAATATTTACAGTATACAATACACAGGAGCTCCTCATCTTCTTGGACCGCCTTCATTTTGATTTGATCCTGAAAATGAGAGAGGTCTCGTAGGGCCTCACCTACCACAATATGTCATTGTATGGGACAATGTGAATTTCCACCGTGGCCCGATCATCAGGGCCTGGTTCACTACTCATCCAAGGATGGTCATGGTGTTCCTACCACCTTACTCTCCTTTCCTCAATCCTATTGAGGAGTATTTCTCCGTTTGGAGGTGGAGAGTGTATGTGTCACGGTTCATGAATTCACCGGCTCGCTCTCTGTGTGTGTGTGTGCGTGTGTGTGTGTGTGTGAGTGTGGGTGTGGCCGCTAATTGCCACTCTGCTTGTTGTCAGCGCCAGCTGACACTCATTACGTGTGCCTACTTATACTCGTTGTCTTGGTCTTGTGTTTGTCAGTTCGTTGTCTTGTTTTCCTGTGCGTGTGTCTCTCTCCAGGCCGAGTACTCTGTTCCCCGTTGGTTCTGTTCTCCGCTGGACTCTTCGTTCGCTATCGCTCCAGTGGAAGTGTCTACGCTGGGCACGTTCAAGATCGCTAGTCGGGGAATTCCCCTTCACTCACTGACAGTACGGAGGATTGGTTTCCTCCCGCAGCCTTGGCGCTGCTTAGCCCTAGACAGCTACGGACACCCTGGATATTCTGTACCTGTTTCCCACCTCCTGTACTGCTTAAATAAATGCTGAACGTGACTCGCTATTGAATCCTCCGTCCTTTCTTGTGACAGAACGAACTGACCAACCATGGATTCAGCGAGTGCGCCGGAGCTAACACGATTTCTGTCTCGAAGCATGTCTCGCATGGACCAACAGGAGGAACAGATGAAGGCAACGGGTCATGCGGTGCAAGCATTGGTAGCGCAGGTGTCAGAACTCACCCAACAGCTGCAACCCATAAGCATCCCCGCTGCGCCCACCACATCGCCGGTTCTTCCTGCTCCTGCACCCCCTTACCACCAACCTGAGCCGCGTATGCCCACCCCAGAGGCATATTCGGGTGAGCCTAATTTTTGCAGACCATTTATTAACAAGTGCTCCTTGTTTTTTTCGCTCCAGCCACAGACGTTCGCCTCAGAACAATCGAAGGAGGCTTTTACGCTAACCCTGCTGACAGGACGCGCGGCTCAGTGGGGAACAGCGGTCTGGGAGAACCATCATCTATGCTGCTCGTCATTCCAGGCACTCTCTGAGGAGCTGAGGCGGGTCTTCGACCGGGCCGCAACGGGACGCGAGGCAGCCCGCGTTCTTGCGGATCTTCGGCAGGGGAGTAGACCTGTGTCGGATTACTCGATTGAATTCAGGACCCTAGCAGTGGAGTGCCAATGGAACGAGGAGGCGCAGTGGGACATGTTCCTGCATGGGTTGGCTGACCGTATTCAGAGAGAGATCTACGCGCTGGACCTGCCCAGGAGCCTGGACGGACTCATCGAGCTGGCATTAAGGGTCGATGCCCGCTTAGACCGGCTGGAACAGCGGACACGTCAGGTCCCGGGTTTCGCGAGGTTCGTGGAACACTCATCACCCAGCGGCAATACGGTCAGTCCCGTGTTCCATCAGGAACCCATGCAGGTGGGTGGGGCTCGACTCTCCCGGGAAGAGAGGCAACGATGGAGGAGTAGAGGGTTGTGCCTGTACTGCGGAGGCACAGGACATTTTGTGAATGACTGTCCGGTAAAAGGTCAAGCTCGATGGTAAACCAGAGGCTACTATCGGGCGGCCTCTCGACGGATAAGCCCTCTTCCTCAACCCTCCTCCCGGTAAGACTACAATGGGCGACCCATTCCCACCAGTGTCAAGCCTTATTGGACTCAGGAGCGGAGGGTAACTTCATGGACCTGAGTCTGGCCCAGAGACTCCACATCCCCATCATTCCTCTCAACCACCGGATTACGGTTACCTCACTGAACTCCCGAACATTCACCTCCGCACCGAACCCATAACCCTCGTTACTTCGGGTAATCATGTGGAAGAGATATCGCTCCTACTCATGGACTCTCCGCACATCCCCATTGTACTAGGCCACCCCTGGCTAGTCAAGCATGGTCCCAGGGTGGACTGGAGGCACAGTACAGTATCGGCCTGGAGTAATGAGTGTTATGCATCCTGTCTTGTGTCTGCTTGTTCGTCTGTGTCTGGTTCTGTGTTGCAGGAGGAGCCGGTGAATTTGTCTAACGTGCCCGCGAGTACCTTGACCTGAAGGAAGTGTTCAGTAAGTCTCGTGCTGCTTCTCTGCCTCCACACCGTCCCTACGATTGCGCCATTGATTTACGGCCAGGTACGTCTCCACCTAAGGGTGGACTATACTCTCTTTCGGTTCCTGAGAGAGAGGCCATGGAGAAATACATTTCTGAGTCTCTAGCAGCCGGGTTCATCCGCCCTTCTACTTCTCCAGCAGGTGCGGGGTTCTTTTTCGTGGGTAAGAAGGATGGATCCCTGCGTCCTTGTATTGACTACCGAGGGCTGAACAACATCACGGTAAAGAACACCTATCCTTTGCCGCTGATGTCTTCAGCCTTCGAGAGGTTGCAGGGGGCATCAGTCTTCACGAGATTGAATCTACGCAACGCTTACCATCTGGTCCGTATTAAGAAGGGGGATGAGTGGAAGACCGCGTTCAACACCCCCAGGGGGCATTTTGAATATTTAGTCATGCCTTTCGGTCTGTCTAACTCCCCGGCGGTCTTCCAAGCACTCATTAATGACGTGTTGAGAGATATGGTAGATCAATTTATTTATGTCTATCTGGATGACGTCTTGATCTTTTCTTCCTCTCTCCAGCAACACGTTCAGCACGTCAGACGGGTGCTCCAGAGGTTGCTAGAGAACGGGCTTTTCGTCAAGGCTGAGAAGTGTCAGTTCCATGCTCAGTCTGTCCCCTTCTTAGGGCACATCGTCTCGTCTGAGGGGATGCGCATGGATCCCGAGAAGGTAAAGGCCGTGGTGGATTGGCCGAGCCCAGATTCTCGTAAGGCCCTACAGAGGTTTCTGGGTTTCGCCAATTTCTACCGGCGACTCATTCGCAATTTCGGCCAGCTGGCCGCTCCCCTGACGGCGCTGACCTCTCTCAGTACTACGTTCAGGTGGTCCAGTGCTGCTGAGAAAGCATTTTCCGACCTTAAGGGTCGCTTTGTTTCGGCCCCTATCCTTGTTGCCCCAGATCCTACCCGTCAGTTTGTGGTGAAGGTGGATGCGTCAGAGGTGGGCGTGGGTGCTGTTCTCTCCCAGCGCTCTTCCTCGGATGACAAGTTGCATCCTTGTGCTTTTCTCTCACCGTTATCACCGGCCGAACGTAATTATGACATTGGGAATAGAGAGTTATTAGCAGTCAAACTGGCGTTGGAGGAGTGGCGTCATTGGTTAGAGGGATCGGGGTCCCCTTTATCGCCTGGACTGACCATAAAAACTTGGAATACATCAGATCCGCCAAGAGGCTCAACTCCAGACAGGCTCGGTGGGCTCTATTCTTCAGACGTTTTGACTTTTCCCTCTCTTACCGCCCGGGCTCTAAGAACGTCAAACCCGATGCCTTGTCTCGTGTATTTGACCGTTCTGAACGCCCGGCTACTCCCGAGTGCATTCTACCTGAGAGACTCATTGTGTCCACACTCACTTGGGAGATCGAGTCGAGGGTCAAGACAGCCTTAGAGGTAACTCCTCCGTCCGGTTGCCCACCGAGTCGACTATTTGTGCCGGAGGGGCTGCGATCTGATGTTATTCGCTGGGGACACTGCTCCAAGGTAGCTTGCCACCCAGGAGTGACCCGCACCAGCTTCCTGGTTAAGCAACGGTTCTGGTGGCCAGCGATGGCCCAGGACATTCGGAGTTTTGTTTTGGCTTGTTCCTGCTGTGCTACGGGCAAGACTTCCAATCGCCCCGGAGGGGTTACTCCAGCCGCTGCCTGTCCCTTCTAGGCCTTGGTCCCATATAGCCTTGGATTTCATCACGGGCCTCCCACCTTCTCAGGGCAAGACCGTCATTTTGACAGTCATTGACCGGTTCTCGAAGGCAACCCATTTCATCCCCTTAACGAAGTTGCCTTCTGCTAAGGAGACAGCGGTAGCAGTCGTGGACCATGTCTTTCGGATACATGGCCTTCCTATGGACGTGGTTTCCGACAGGGGGCCCCAATTTGTGTCCAAGTTCTGGCGGGAGTTTTGTAGACTGCTGGGTGCGACCGTCAGTTTATCCTCGGGGTTTCATCCCCAGAGTAACGGTCAAGCCGAGAGAGCCAACCAGGACGTAGAGAGGGTGTTGCGGTGTATGGTGTCCCAGAGCCCCTCGCCCTGGAGTCAGCAACTCCCCTTCATTGAGTATGCTCACAACTCGCTACCAGTGTCCGCCACGGGTTTGACTCCGTTCGAGGGTAGTCTGGGTTACCAGCCACCTGTGTTCCCTAGCCTGGATTCCGAGGTCGCGGTCCCCTCTGCTCACGCCTTTGTCCAGAGGTGTCATCGCACCTGGACTAGAACCCGTGAGACCCTCCTTAAGGTAGGGGCGCACTAAGGTTAGGGCTGACCGCCACCGACGGAGGGCTCCAACCTACGTCGTAGGTCAAAGGGTGTGGCTTTCCACTAGGAACATTCCTCTCCGTCCCGTTAGTAATAAGCTGGCTCCTAGGTTTATCGGTCCGTTCAGGGTGACTCGGGTCCTGAGTCCGTCGGCAGTCCGTCTCAAGCTCCCGCCGGCTTACAGGAGGATTCCTCCTGTGTTTCATGTGTCCCGACTGAAGCCGGTGGCTCATTCACGCTTGAACCCACCAGCCCCGGTTCCTCCTCCACCGCAGCTCATTGATGGGGAGCCTACTTACTCGGTCCGTCGCATTCTGGACTCGAGACGGAGGGGACGCGGGGTTCAATACTTGGTGGACTGGGAGGGTTACGGGCCGGAGGAGAGAAGTTGGGTCCCTGCTAGAGACATTCTGGATCACTCCCTTATTGATGATTACAATCGACAGGCAGATCCTTCTGGGAGCGCCAGGAGGCGCTCCTAGGAGGGGGGGTACTGTCACGGTTCATGAATTCACCGGCTCGCTCTGTGTGTGTGTGTGCGTGCGTGTGTGTGTGTGAGTGTGGGTGTGGCCGCTAATTGCCACTCTGCTTGTTGTCACTCATTACGTGTGCCTACTTATACTCGTTGTCTTGGTCTTGTGTTTGTCAGTTCGTTGTCTTGTTTTCCTGTGCGTGTCTCTCTCCAGGCCGAGTACTCTGTTCCCCGTTGGTTCTGTTCTCCGCTGGACTCTTCGCTCGCTATCGCTCCAGTGGAAGTGTTCACGCTGGGCACGCTCAAGATCGCTAGTCGGGAATTCCCTTCACTCACTGACAGTACGGAGGATTGGTTTCCTCCCGCAGCCTTGGCGCTGCTTAGCCCTAGACAGCTACGGACACCCTGGATATTCTGTACCTGTTTCCCACCTCCTGTACTGCTTAAATAAATGCTGAACGTGACTCGCTATTGAATCCTCCGTCCTTTCTTGTGACAGTATGAGCATCGGGCTCAAGATCAGAGGTCCCTGCTCCATGCAATGGACGCTGTGTGTGAGGATATTACAGGAGATCAGTGTAGGGGGATGGTTGCGACATGCACGCCGTTTCTTCCCTCGTTGTATCGCAAGGGGAGAATATACGCTGTGATGTGGACGAGAATCTGTGGCCAGACAGACAGCAGCGTGTGGATGGCCAGGAGGGTGAGGACGGTGGCCAGGAGAGGGAGGGTGAGGACAGTGACCAGTGAAGAACTGTTAGTTGTGAAACTCCAGCTTTATTTACAGCACTGTAGGCTGCATATAATTTTCATTGTTTTTTGTTTGTGTGTTTATATTACAGTATATTATGCTGTATACATTTTCTTTTGACTCTGATGTATGGAAGTTACTTTATGTGTGTGAATGATAATGGTTACAATTTCCTTGGCAGTATGAGTGCAATGTGTGATGTCAAACCTTGGAGGCTACTCTTACCCTAAAATCCTATTTTTTTTTCAGTTTTATACACAATTGTATTCTGTTAGCTAGACAAAAACAGTACAGTAACCATTGTCAATGAAGGACTGGGCTAAGACTGAAAGGTGGACATGAGGGATATTTCACTGGTCCTCTGCCATAGTGACAAAACATCTAAACATTTTGACTTGCAGTGCTTACACAATGCCAAAGGGACGAAGCATTTTGGGGGCACTGACTGTTTAAATGAGAAGGAAATTTAGTTTTGACACGTGAGTGAACTGTTTTGGGAGAGGTATGAGCTTTTCCAGGTGAACCATGGTGTTGTGCCGAACCATCCACGTTATTTTGGCTAAAGCACCAAGAGTGTTGAGAACACCCGGTCTGTTTCAAGAAATGAGCCAAAGCAATTGAGAAGGATCTTTGCCATTTTCGTGGCACTGACTCTTTATATGGGAAAGGAATTTAGTTTTGAAGCATGAGTGAACAGTTTTAGGAGAGATATGAGCTTTTGCAAGTGAGCTATAGTGTTGTGCTGAACTGTAAGACTGTTTTGCCAAATGATCTTAGAGTTTTGAGAATGTAATTTCGGTTTCAAGAAATGAGCCAAACCAATGGAGAAAAACTGTTATATGGCATGCTAGGGGCCATACTAGCATGCTCATTGCAGCTCTCTAACAAGTTCTGCAAGTTTTTGAGGATTTTACAGAGTACCAGTCTGTGTTAAGATTAGGCCTCGCTACTAGTCCTCATGGCTAACACCAGCTAGTTAACCAGTCTGGCTATTGCTAGCGTAGCTCCAGTGGCGGTCAGTGCCGTTTAAGATGAGGAGGACGCTTTTTTGTTTATGGCCTTATTTCTATTACACGCTTAGGCTTCTACATGATACATGATAGGTTTAGGCTACTACATGATACTGAAATGTTCCCTATACCCATCATGAGATTGCTACAACCTAGCCTATGAATGACAGTTTACAAAGTAGATGCACACAGGTCGAGAGACAAATTTGAGGTGACAGACAGACACAAACCATTTTCACCTCAAAGTATTTTGTGTCTATACCCACCATTCTAAAAACCTTGCATTTAAGGAGTACTGTAATGCGATGCAGCATTTTATAGATCTTTACGTTTGTGCTGAAGTCATTTTAAAACTTTGAAATCCCAGCGCCAGTCGTTATAAACAGTGACACACTTGGGTATTGTGGATGATGAAACTAAAGTCCTGAATGTGACCTGTTAATTTTCGGACGCAATGTTCAGACATTCACAGAAGTGGCGACACCCAGAACGTGACACCCAGAATGCATTGTATAATGTCAACAAACATGGCGCCACACAAAGCTGGCAAATAGCTTAGCGTTCGCTCATTACAACCTTCAAAAAAGTATTTTACACACATCATAGGTGTCCATTACAATCTATGCAATAATCGGAATGCATTAGTTGTCACTAGTACTTGAAAACATGTGAATATAACTGTAAATGCCAGCCAGAAAATGTGTCAGTTTGTGCAAGACTGCGCAAATGTCGTCTGGGCCGGCAGCCTTGCGAGGGTTAATACGTTTAAGTGTTGACTCTGCAAGTGTGTGTGTGCAAGTGTCTCAGATGGGTGGGTAGAGCCAGGGTTGACATCTTTTCTCAACATTTGGAGGGAGGAGATGAGGGCAGCTGAATTTGTGAGTCCAACACGGGCCTGAAATTGAAGCCCAAACCCCTTCCATGCCCGCCCTACCCTACCCGTTTGCTTCTGCCAAAATGAAATAGCTGCTGGTATTTTTGGCTCCAAATGTTTATTGAAAACATAAATACATTTGCACAATAAGCACTTCTTGGCTCTGAAATAAATTGTTACCGTTGTTGGTTAGCTAGCTAGCAAATTTGAGCATAGCTGTGACATAAATCAAAACAACCCAACAAGGTGAAAAAAGGCAGGTGAAAAATTACATATGATTTTTTTTTTACTAATTTACTGCATTTCTACACAATTTAAAAACTAAAATTCTATTTGGAGAACAGCAAAGACAAACATGGCCCCTCTGATGTCAAAAACTACCAAATCGATATCCCTTCTTTCTTTTCTTTCCAAAACACTTGAGAGTAATCTCTGACATCAACCTCAACAAAACATAGCTGCTCTTCCTCCCTTGGAAAGGCCTTCCCGCTCCAAGACCTCTCCATCACGGTTGACAACTCCACAGTGTCCCCCTCCCAGAGTGCAAAGAACCTTGGCATTACCCTGGATAACACCCTGTCATTCTCTGCAAACATCAAAGCAGTGACTCGCTCCTGCAGGTTCATGCTCTATAACATCTGCAGAGTACGACCTTTCCTCACACAGGAAGCGGCGCAGTTCCTAATCCAGGCACTTGTCATTTCCCTTCTAGACTATTACAACTCTCTGTTGGCTGGCCTTCCCACTTGTGCCATCAAACCCCTGCAACTTGTCCAGACTTGTCCCCAGTCCAGTTAGATGCAGCCCGCCTGGTGTTCAACCTTCATAAGTTATCCCATGTCGCCCCGCTCCTCTGCACACTCCACTACTTCCAGTCAAAGCTCACATAGTCTTCAAGACCCTGATGCTTGCCTATGGAGCAGCTAGGGCAAATGCACCTCATTATCTTCAGGCTATTCTCAAACCTTATGTGACCTCTGGTGTCTTGGCCCCTCCCACCGCTACGGGAGGGCAGCTCCGCTCAGCCCGGTCAGCTCATCTCTGTCCTGGCACCCCAATGTCCCTGCCTGTATTTCAAAAACATCTGAAACCCTACGTCTTTGAAGAGTATCTTAAATAACTCTCATGGCGCTCCCTTTTCTTTTCACACTAGAACTGACTTTGCTGATCAATAATTTGTTGAGGGAAAATGTACTTGATACAATTGTGATGTGTTGTTGTCTCGCCTAAAATAGCTATATTAAGATAAAATGCACTAATTGTGTGTACTACAAAAAAAGAACAAAAAAACACGCCGTTTTCACATATGTTGACGTCGGGGGTCGTGCTGGAGATGATGAATATGAGTTTGAAAAATGATGACATTTTCCTTTAAACCTTTGCTTACAGCTTCACTGTGGGTTTGACCCTCAAATCAGGCAGTTTTTTCACTTTCAGTTTTGTTTCTGTTTTGTCTTTCTGTTTTAAAGGTAGATTCAACGATATGACGTAGATGCACAAAGTAAACAGCATAGTGGGTCAATTTCAGCAACAACTAAGAGCTTTAAAGTGCGAAGCTAAACATCTCTGCTGTTTTGGTCCTGTTGCTACCACGCTGTAACAGCATGAAGCGAACCAATGCACATGAGCAGATACTACGTGACTATGTGAGAGAGAAGTCTTGCATCTGACTCATCGAAAAATGGCAGAGCAATTTCTGCATATTGCACCTTTAACCTCACACAAGTTAATGCCTCAACTTTATCCTCAAGGTTATTGCGTCCTACAGGCGAATGAGCCCCATATCTTCGTCTCGCATTTCGGCAAGCCAGTCTCACATTTTAAGGCGTTATCAAATCAAAGTTTATTTGTTGTGTGCACAGCATACAATAGATGTAAAACAGTCCAGCGAAATGATTAGTTACCAGCTACTTCTCAACAATACAGTGTTCTATAAAAGTAAGAAAATAGAAAATCCAGAATAGGATCTTAAAGATCACAGAATCAATCCTAGGTCAGACATCTAAAAATAAAAACGACTTTACAACAAATCGAAGAATAAAAACACACGAGAAGTAAAACACATGGCAATGTATGTTAAATACAAGGTCAGTACCATTATCTTAGCAATGTGCAGGAATACAGTGGTAGTCAGGGTAAAGACAGTGCCTTACGACGAAAGTATTCACACCCCATTACATTTTGCACATTTCGTTGTTACAGCCAGAATAAAATATTGATTAAATTTAGATGTTGTGTCACTGGCCTACACACAATACCCCATAATGTCAAAGTGGATTTTAGTTTTTTTGTTAACAACTTAATTAAAAAGGAAAAACTTAACATGTCTTGAGTCAATGAGTAGTCAACCCCTTTGTTATGGCAAGCTTAAATAAGTTCAGGAGTAAAAATGTGCTTAATAAGTCACAAAATAAGTAGCATGGACTCTGAGTGCAATAATAGTGTTTACATTATTTTTTTATGACTACCTCATCTCTGTACTCCACACATACAAAGATCCCTTAGTCGATCACGGAATTTCAAACACAGATTCAAACCAAAGACCAGGGAGGTTTACAAATGCCTTGCAAAGGGCACCTATTGGTAGACTGGTAAAAAAAAAAATCCCTTTTAGCATGGTGAAGTTATTAATTACATTTGATGGTGTAACAATAGCCCCAGTCACTACAAAGATACAGGTGTCCTTCCTAACTCAGGGATTTCACCATGAGGCCAACGCTGACTTTAAAACAGTTACAGAGTTTAATGGCTGTGATAGGAGAACTGAGGATGGATCAACAACATTGTAGTTACTCCACAATACTAACCTGACTGAAAAGAAGGAAGCCTGTACAGAATAATAATATTCCAAAACATGCATCCTGTTTGCAATAAGGCAGTAAAGTAAAACTATAAATAATTTGGCAAAGAAATTAACTTCATGTCCATTTTGACACAACTTTGGAAGTATGCTTAGGGTCATTGTCCATTTAGAAGACCCATTTGCGACCAAGTTTTAACTTCCGGACTGATGTATTGAGATGTTGCTTAAGTATATCTAAAAAAAAATCTTCCTCATGACGCCATCTATTTTGTGAAGTGCACCAGTCCCTCCTGCAGCAAAGCACCCCCACAGCATGATGCTGCCACCACCGTGCTTCACGGTTGGGATGGTTTTCTTCGGCTTGCAAGCCTTCCCCTTTTTTTCTCCAAACATAACCATGGTCATTATGGGCAAACAGTTCTATTTTTGTTTTATCAGACCAGAGGACAATTTCTCCAAAAAGTACGATCTATGTTCCTATGTGCAGTTGCAAACTAGTTAAAAAAAGCAAAATCGGATTATTATGTTAATACAATATCTGAATGTACAGGGAACCCAGCTACATTTTGGAAAGCTGCTAAATTACTGAAGGGTTGTATCTCATATTTTCTCCTCCAATAAATTCATTTAGATTCTGTCCCTATTACTGACAAAATTGATATTATTAAAGCATTTACAGTAATCACCATTTTATATCTGTAGGCTTTATATTTGAATGTATTTCAAAGCCAGCTCTTGAAAAGAGTAGTTTGGATGTAGATGTTGAAAGTCTATTGAATGATACTGAAAATGCTTGTCAGGAGTTGTCTTTTCGGAAAATCCACTGATAAACAAGTCCTGGATGCTTTGTTAACATTAGACAAAAAAATCCACAGGGGCTGATCATTTGGATCCTGGTCTGCTTAAATGTGCAGCACCCCATATTACTGGCTCAGTAGCACACATTTTTATTTAACATTGTTATCAGGAAGTATTCCAATAGCGTGGAAATCCGCATATGTGCTGCCACTCCATAAGGGTGGGGATACAAGTGATCTTGACAACTATCGCCCCATTTGAAGACTACCTTGTTTAGCAAAAATTCTTGAATTCTTGGTTAATGTACAACTTTGTTCCTTTTTATCTGATAATTGTGTTCTTAATATAAACCAATCAGGGTTTAGGCCTTGGTATAGTACTACCACAGCAACCACGCTAGTTGATCTTGTCAACGCCTTGGATGCTAATAAGATCTGTGCTGTCTTGTTTATTGATCTGTCAATGGCGTTCGACACTGTTGATCATTCTGTTTTGCTGAAGAAATTATCAAGAGTAGGCCTGGGATATACAGCCTGTTTATGGTTTCAGAATTATCTTAGCGACAGAACTCAGGCCATCTTAATAGATGGGGTTATAATCAGAATTTCTTGAAATTCAAAAGGTGTTCCTCAGGGTTCGATTTTGGGTCCATTATTGTTCACTTTGTATATTAATGACATAGGAAACACTGTAGCATTCATCTCTATGCAGATGATACAGTTTTGTATTCCTGTGCCACCTCAGTGCAGCAGGCCATTCGTGCAACTTCAGCATGACTTTGATTCGATTCAGAAATCACTTACAGATCTTAAATTAGTGTTAATACAAGTAAAACCAAACTCATGCTGTTCTCTAGGTCACTAAATGTTGACCCTGAGGACCTGCATATCTGCTCTATAAATGGAGCCCAAACTGAGCTTGTTTCTCAATATAAGTACCTGGCTGTCTGGATTGATGACAAGTTGTCCTTCGTAACGCATATAAAAAATCTGACTAAGAAGCTAAGATCCAAGATTGTTTTTTTATATAGAAATAAATCATGCTTTAGTATTCAAAATAGGAGAAATATTGTTCAAGCAACGCTTCACCCTGTATTGGATTTTGGTGATATTGTTTACATGCATGCAGCAACCTCTGTTTTAAAACCCTTGGACGCAGTCTACCATTCCACAATATGTTTTATCACAGGGAACAATTTTAGGACTCATCGTTGTAGTCTGTATAAAAATGTGGGATGGACCTCTCTGTCTGTGAGAAGAGAGCTGCATTATTTTTTATTTATTTACAAAGCAATCTTACAGAAACTCCCTCCATATGTAACTTCTTTAATTAAGATAAGAATAATAAGTTACCAAACCCGTTCACAGGAATGGATAACACTAGAGATCCCTTCAGTCTCCACAGATTTCGGATAATCTGCGTTTTGTTTTTTGCCCCTAATTTGTGGAACAATATGTGGAGTTCATTGCAGCTAGATGTACTGGTGCCACTCAGGTAGTTTAAATTATTGATTGAGGACCTCTATGTAGTTGAATGTGATTACTTTTATTAAATGTTTATTTTTGTTAATTGTGTGCTGAATTATATAGTTTTTTACACGTGAATATGTTTTAATATTCTGTTTTTACTGTAATGTGTACAGGGCTCTCTTATAAAAGAGATGTTTAATCTCAATGTGACTCCCTGTTAAATAAAGGTAAAGTAAAGTAAGTAAAGTGTTGTGGTCAGATGAGACCAAAATGGAGCTCTTTGGCATCAACTCAACTCGCCGTGTTTGGAGGAGGAGGAATGCTGCCTATGACCCCAAGAACACTATCCCCACCGTCAAACATGGAGGTGAAAACATTATGCTTTGGGGGTGTTTTTCTGCTAAGGGGACAGGACAATTTCACCGCATCAAAGGATGATGGACGGGCCATGTACCGTCAAATCTTGGGTGAGAACCTCCTTCCCTCAACCAGGGCATTGAACATGGGTCGTGGATTGGTATTCCAGCATGACAATGACCCAAAACACACGGCCAAGGCAACAAAGGACTGTCTCAAGAAGAAGCACATTAAGGTCCTGGAGTGGCCTAGCCAGTCTTCAGACCTTAATCCCATAGAAAATCTGTGGAGGGAGCTGAAGGTTCGAGTTGCCAAACGTCAGCCTCGAAACCTTAATGACTTGGAGAAGATCTGCAAAGAGGAGTGGGACAAAATCCCTCCTGAGATGTGTGCTAACCTGGTGGCCAACTACAAGAAACGTCTGACCTCTGTGATTGCCAACAAGGGTTTTGCCACCAAGTACTAAGTCATGTTTTGCAGAGGGGTCAAATACCTTTTTCCCTCATTAAAATGCTAATCAATTTATAACATTTTTTACATGTCTTCTTCTGCATTTTTGTTGTTGTTATTCTGTCTCTCACTGTTCAAATAAACCTACCATTAAAATTATAGACTGATCATTTCTTTGTCAGTGGGCAAACGTACAAAATCACTTATCAATACTTTTTTCCCTCTCTGTACCTTATATAAGTAAAATAAAGTGGGCGCTCCAGCCAGAGCGCATACAACTGACTAATAATGGTGACTTTGACTTTGATGTGTTAATCATTATTTTGTTACATCCAGTTCTGATAAGATGTTTGCTGAATGGAAGAAGAAGGGTCTGGCTACAATGAAGACATATACATAGACAAGCAATTTGCGTAATTTAATCAGTAAAAAAACGAAAACTAAAAATGTTTCCCACTACTTACAAGTCAGACACTATTTCAAAAAGAAAATTCCAAACGTTGAAACCATCCCTGTGCAACCCCACTGGCTGAATCACACACTGGTTGAATCAACATTGTTTCCACGTCATTTCAATGAAATAGCGTGGAACATCAATGTTGAATAGACGTTGAATTGATGTATGTGCTCAGTGGGACACTCATTTTATGACATGTTAAAGTGCCCTCCCAACTCAAAACACCTAGTCTCCCACTTTGTATCCTTTTCTCCAACTATACGGAGGCCTCTACTAATCTCAAGGAGCCTTAGGGTGAAGGGTTGAATATTGACATTTTGGATGAGAACGAAGGAGAAGCCCTGTCTAGAATTGACTCTTGTTCCATTAATGCCAGGTATCAATTGACGCAATACAAGTCATTCACAGACTTCACTAGTCCAAAACAAAACTACATAGAATCTATCCCCAGGTTTCCCCAATGTGTGGCAGATGTAAAACCTCAGAGGGCTCATTGACTCATCTATTTTGGCTCTGTCTCCTACTAAAATGACTTCTGGGTTATATGTTGTTGAATCGAATTCAAAGGTGAATGAGAGGGCCGGCCATTCAACTTGACCCAAAACTTGCTATTTTCGGTTGTTCAGAGTCTTCTCTTAATGCCATAGGCACACAGAAAAAGAGCCACAGTTGATTGCGAAAGACATATTGCCATCCTGCTCCGTGAGTCGGTGAGACCGGAGGGAGGGGGTGACATGCTGACTTTTGCTCCTGGTTGAAAACCTGAGAAGGCGCCAGGGGGAGGGGAGGGACTCGGGGGGAACAGAAAGTGCATCTCATGTGAACACAGCCACAAAAGTGAGTCGCTGTACAGAGAATGGGGTTTTGTCTTAACACAGCCCTGCCTTCCCACCGCTGCAAAACGCTGAGAGGTGGAGTAGCAACCATTAAACCCGAAGAGATAGGGTAGGGCAGAGAGCCGTGCACACTATTCTCCTCAGCCGCAAGGGCTGAGCCCAAGGTTAGCCAACCCATCTTAAGAGGGTTAGAGGTGGCCGATCCTTGCTGCGGCTGCGGCGTAAGACTGCTTCCCTACAGGTTTGACCTGGTTCAGGGGCCTAGCCTGGAGTTTTGGCAGACTGCAACGCCGCCGAGGACCTCAGTCCCCAAATGTCAGCTTGTTGCCCCCTCCCAGCTGTGAGGCTGTGGCATGATGCAAGAACCAACAGGCTGCCACGGGGCTTTGCCTTCTTTCTTGCACATGTCACACTTCTGCCTCATTGTGGCGACTTATCTCAGTCGCCGTTGGCTATTGAAAATATAACCTAGTAGAAAATGGGTGATTTCAGTAGCTTAACTGAAGATTGTGTCCCCTCGTAATAGTAGACAGGCCTTATCGAGTAACTGTGCAAGTATGTAAATTCTCTGCTATGAGAAAGAGCTGTCCACAAGCCTGATGACTCACGCTCACCAGAGGTAGTGTGGTGGCACCCTTGGTGGTGTCAAAGAGAGACACATTTATCAAAATAACACAGCCATGTTCCCCTTTTTACGAGGGGACAGAGAGTGATGTATTTCTGGAGGTACAGTGCTGTTAATTAGGGAGCGGCAGCCGAGATGTCGGTTTTGGAGAGTCTGGCGTGCCCAAAGTAAAATACCTGCCACTCAGGCCCAGAAACTAGGATATGCACATAATACTAGTACTATTGAATAGGAAACACTCTGAAGTTTCTAAAACCGTTAAAATAATGTCTGTGAGTATAACAGAACTGATATAGCAGGCGAAAACCAGGGGAAAATCCATCCTGATTTGCAGTGTTTTTTTTAGATGACCTTTTTCTCCTGCCTGCCTATGGAATTCAATGTTATCTAGGACTTAGACTGCAGTACCTATGGCTTACACTGGACGTCAACAGTGTTTAGACAGGGTTTCATGACGTTAGCTTGAATTAGAAGCGAATATAGAATGACAGGCACGTTCACGGGCTCGCCCACTCTGTGTTTTTTTCCTTTCCTATCGTTCACGTTATCGTCCGGTTTAAATATTATAGTAAATATACATAAAAGTGTACCTAAGGATACATTAAAAATTATGTTTGATTTGTTTGGACAAAGTTGATAGGTATAATTTGAACGCTGCGTTCTCTTCACGGTTCAATGGGCGACTCAACGGTGGATTTTCTGAACATAACGCGCCAATCACACTGAGATTTATGGATATAATAATTGACTTTTTCTAACAAAAGAACCGTTGGATGTCTTCCTTGGACACTTGGGATGCCCTCAGCAGAAGTTATTTGAAAGGTAAGTGATTTATTTTAGCTCTTATATGGGTTTTGTGTGACCAGCTGGATATGAATTTATGCCAATGCATAAATATTAGAGGTGCTATCCTCAAACAATCAAATGTTGTGCTTTCGCCGTAAAGCCTTTTTGAAATCTGACAAGGCTGTGATATTGCCAAGAATCAGAGCTTTGATGACTATGTAACACTTGTATATTGATGAATGTTTAATCACGGAGTAGGGGCAGTGCTTGTTAGCGACTGACATTTAACTCACCCTGCATCGGTTTGAACCTCAGAAAGGTGCCGATGGGACAGCTTTAACATGAAGGGCACTTGGGTAAGTAAGCATTATGTAAACTATGCCTGAGAGCCAAGCAAGCAGTTGTACAGCCAGCCTTGCCACGTTAGCTAGCCTTTTTCAAGGGGTCTTGTGGACTAGATCACCACACAGGGGGACCGGCTCAGTTAGTGAGCACAACACACCTAATTCAAGGCTTACTAAATATGAGCGCTAAGCTAGCAATAAGCAGACTGGTTATCTAGCTGGTGTTAGCCCATGAGGACTAGTAGTATTTTCCTCTGGTTTTCGCCTGCTTTATCAGTTCTGTTATACTCACAGGTGTTATTTTAATAGTTTTAGAAACTTAGAAACAGAGTGTTTCCTATCCAATAGTACTAATTATGTGCATATCCTATTTTCTGGGCCTGAGTGGCAGGCATTTTACTTTGGGCACGCCAGACTCTCCAAAACCGTCACCTCTGCTGCCGCTCCTTAACTGACTTTCCTAGTTAAATGAAGGTTAAATAAAAAAAAATACACAAATGTAAAGTATGGAGGGGGAGGTGTGATGGTGCTTTGCTGGTGACACTGACAGGGATTCATTTAAAATTCAAGGCACACTTAACCAGCCTGACTACCACAGCATTCTGAAATGATACGCCATCCCATCTGGTTTGCGGTTAGTGGGACTATAATTTGTTTTTCAACAGGACAATAACCCAAAACACACCTCCAGGCTGGGTAAGGGTTATTTGACAAAGGAGAGTGATGGAGTGCTGCATCAGATTACCTGGCCTCCATTATCACCCAACCTCAACTTGAATTGTACGGTCATGTTAACATTGTAACACAATGAAAACACTGCTAGACATGTACGTATATTTTATTGGAGGATCACAATACAAACATTGCCATCATAAATGGATGGATGTAGGGCTTTGTAGGGTAATGTTAGTAATGTTGATTCCATATGGAGACCAGGAAAGAATCGTCCGTGACACCATTCTGGTACCTCACTATCCGTGATGATGATGATGATGATGACCGAACCATGATGCTAATCAACAGGAGACATGGAATTAGTCTTCACCCTTTTTATAAACCTCTAGTAACTTCTGTTTGGCATGCATGACGTTCAGATAGATAGGCTCAGAGATAGATAGATGCATACAGTAGATAGCTACATGTACATACGTTGTTCTTCATCTTCTGCAATGGCATTCACAAGTCCATTCTCCACCTTCTCCATAGCACTATCCTCTTGGGGAAGATTTGTGATCATATCAAATTATTTCAGATTTAAACCAGGAGTAGTAGGACACAAACACACACACACACACACACAATAGACATACCTTTCTCAGAGTTATCTTCATTGAGGGAGCTTGCTAACAGGACACCCACTAGAGTGAACAGCAGTAACATACTCTGGATCTTCATCCTTTACTGAAGCACATAGAGCATGGCATGTTAAAACACACACACACACACACAGAAAATGAGATCAACCGTATTGTTAGCATGTCACATTATACAGTTGTCCACCAATTTACTATTGTATGCAACAACCAGTCCAGCCATACACACCTGTCCACCTGTATACACACCTGTCCACCTGTATGCACACCTGTCCACCTGTCCACCTGTATACACTCCTGTCCACCTGTTTACACCAGTCCACCCTTAGACACCTATCCACCTGTATACACCTGTCCACCTGTATACACACCTGTCCCCCTGTATACACCAGTCCAACGTTAGACACCTATCCACATCTGAGAATATGCTCAGTGAAAGCAAACTTACCTCTGGTAGTTGGAATACGCTGACTGATTGATACCTGGTTGTCTTGGTGATGTCTTCTGGACCTCAGTAGTAGATGAGTGTCTCTCTGCCCCTTGCAGTCCTGTCTTATACTCTTTCTGCCGCTTACTGCCCCACCTGGCCACACCTCTCACAGTTGAATAACAATCAAAATGACACTACAGCCGTGGCAATAACCACAGTTACACACCCTGGAGTGTATTCCCTCCCTCCAGGCAAAAATAGTCTGAATCAACATTAGGGTCTCCTCGTAATTTAACTGACTTTGACTGAAGTTTTTTCAGACTTAATATTTAACTACTTTGACAACAACATTCCCGTGTCGCTCGTCTTTTCAGTTCGCTGCAGCTAGCGACTGGAACGAGCTGCAACAAACACTCAAACTGGACAGTTTTATCTCAATCTCTTCTTGGGGCGGCAGGGTAGCCTAGTGGTTAGAGTCTTAGGCTAGTAATCAGAAGGTTGCAAGTTCAATTCCCCAAGCTGTCATTCTGCCCCTGAATAAGGCTGTTAACCCACTGTTCCTAGGCTGTCATTGAAATTAAGAATTTGTTCTTAACTGACTTGCCTAGGTAAAAAAAGACTAATCATGGACAATTACTGACAGTTGTGTGATGTATTGTTTTCTTGACCTTTGTGCTGTTGTCTGTGCCCAATATTGTTTGTACCATGTTTGTGCTGCTACCGTGTTGTGTTGCTACCATGCCGTGTTGTCATGTGTTGCTTTCTTGCTATGTTGTTGTCTTTGGTCTCTCTTTATGTAGTGTTGTCTCTCTTGTCGTGATGCATGTTTTGTCCTATATATATTTATTTTTTTTCATCGCAAGCCGTTTGCCTTTTGGTAGACCGTCATTATAAATAAGAATTTGTTCTTAACGGACTTGCCCAGTTAAAAAAAAAAGATTTCCAGGCACTATAGTGTAATTTCGACTAAACAGTAGTTAGCCTCCGTCCAGTGTGTCTATACGATCAACGGCTGACTCTGTGATGCTGAGCGGGCCATGTGACGGTTGAAAGGTTCTAAATAAATAGTAAGAAATTGACGAACACTATAAAAGCTCCAACCAAGTTTTTTCACCAAAAGGATCTAACAGCTGAACAGACAAAGACATTTTTCCACCAGTGGTAGATCTACTAACGATATACCGCTGCCAGGCCGACGTCGGCGAGATGTATGTGTGCTGTCGGGACGCGACCGAGTGACGGAGGTGCAACCAATGAATACAGCACATTATAGGGACATAATTAACACTCTAGAAGCCCTTCAAGCAAATAAAAAGGAAGTCAGTGGTATAAGTACATATCTTCAAATATGTATTAGGCCCACACTAAATGTTGTTGTATTGTGAATCAAAGAGCAGGCAACACAATTTTATTTAACCTTTATTTAACTAGGCAAGTCAGATAAGAACAAATTCTTATTTACAACTAAGGCCTACCCAGGACAAACCCGGGCAACGCTGGGCCAATTGTGCACCACCCTATGAGACTCCCAATCAAAGCCGGATGTGATACAGCCTGGAATCAAACCAAGGACTGTAGTGAAGCCTCTTGCATTGAGATTCAATACCTTAGACCGCTGCGCCACTCAGGAGCGGTAAATGAATAATATGAAACAAGCATCTTGGCGTCACTCAGACCAAAATACAGGCTATAAGATAGGCCTAATACAGAAATATTTGTCCCTACAATGAATATAGGTGAAATGACATAGATGTGTACATTTGATCGTACAAGGTTTTATACGCATTTTGATGAATCCAGGAAATTTGTGCTATTTCATTTGAGGACAAGCAGTGGAGGGTTTTCTCCTTAAAAAGAATCTTGCCCTGAATGGGTTTCGCACTCACAGCCAACATATGCCGACACTATGGAGTTGATCACTTTAATGGATCACACCACAAATCCAGGATAGCAGTAGTGGGTTAATTATTGATATTTGACAACACCACGAGGGTCTTCGCCTTTGACTTTTATTATGTCTGAATACAAAGTTACATGTTATATAATCCTCCTACTTATATTAGTGAAAGTACATCAGTGTATGACATCAGTGGCTTTTACTAGTGAAAGTACATCAGTGTATGACAAAATAAATATATAGGGTTAAGTACAAAAAAATTTAAAGTTAGTATTTGTATAATTCATACCATCTTAAAGTAAAAATCACGTTTTCATAATTTGGCTGCTTTGCTCATTTTAAAACTGTGTTACAATTTCCCCCAACCCTAGCAGCCATGACAAAACCTTGTGTGCCTAGCGAGAAACAATAATCGTGACATGTCAATCATGCCAATGTTTAGACTAAATATAGTGATAAAAATTATGTTAATTTGAATTCTTGGACATTAATGCTGAGGACAGTATAATACATATACAGCCGGTGGAAAAAACTACTTTCACCCTTAGCAAAAATACATGTGTCCATTAAACAAGCAAATAGTGGGATATTTGGCTGAAACCTTTCAAGCAGGGAGAGAACCTAAACAGTCATGTACTGAGTGAGATGTATCACTTTTGATTGCTTCTGTTTGGAGAAAGTGTTACAATTAGCCCTGGTCACCCCTACTAAACTCAGAAAGGCATTAATACTGTAAATCAGATTTAAAAAGTTGAGTGGAAATTCCTTGAAAATGTTAAACATTGCACCTCTCACTTGACTTAGTGACCACTTATAAACATGGTACGCTGATCTTGCTTTTTGTGAAAAATCTATTTCCTCATCTAGCCGTTTTGTTAGAAATTGTTATTTTTCACAAGAAATGGGAGGAGCTTGGTCAGGAAATCTCAGGATCACAGTTTCTGGTATTAATCCTTGTTCTGTATGGAGTAATTCATCTTGTAATTCAGAAGGATGCCACTGAGTAAATAGTCCTTGGAATTTTCGTAGAAAATAACTATGTTTAATTAGCCGATATCCGGTAGAAGTAGGATCTGATGTATGATGCAAATGCAATACCTGGCCTAGAGCGTTCTGTCCCGGATAACCTGGAGTAACTAATGACAGGCCTGCAGTGAGTTCTCTGACAAACTAAGCCAATATCATGCATTACTTCCCAGTAAACCAAACACTTGGTAAGTTAAAGAAAGTGGTAAAAATATAAATGCATTTACTTCACCACTGTTTTTATTTGACCGTGTTCCCAATGGGCCTTTGAAGTCCACAACCATCTGACCACAGCCTCTGTAATCACAAAGACCACAACACTGTAAGGGCTTTCACACAAGACTTATGATCCAGATGGATTGCAAAACAACATTTTAAAAACAATGTGTTCTGGCCTGGAGCACCAGTTCAGGTGTAACTGTCATTTCAGGACTAGAAGGTTCACTTAATGGGAACTCATAATATTGACTTATCTTGGCAGAGAAAACACGCTAGGCCAGGTATCTGCCTCCCACCGAACATCGAAAAATACCAGCCGGACGTTTCCATACACCTTAGCCAAATACATTTAAACTCAGTTTTTCACAATTCCTGACATTTAATCCTAGTAAAAATTCCCAGTCTAAGGTCAGTTAGGATCACCACTTTATTTTAAGAATGTGAAATGTCAGAATAATACTTAACAAAATGATTTACTCATATTTTACTTCTTTCATCACATTCCCAGTGGGTCAGAAGTTTACATACACTCAATTAGAATTTGTTAGCATTGCCTTTAAATTGTTTAACTTGGGTCAAACGTTTTGGTTAGCCTTCCACCAGCTTCCCACAATAAGTTGGGTGAATTTTGGCCCATTCCTCCTGACAGAGCTGGTGTAACTGAGTCAGGTTTGTAGGCCACCTTGCTCGCACACTTGCTTTTTCAGTTCTGACCACAACTTTTCTACAGGATTGAGGTCAGGGCTTTGTGATTAGCCAGCTAGGTGAACATTAGCTAGCTAACACCAAAAGCCTCACGGCCAAGTATCAACTAGCACACGCATAACCTGTTTAAGCAATGCTTTCCCGCTGAGTTAATATGGCATGCTAGGGGCCATACTAGCATGCTCATTGCAGCTCTCTAACAAGTTCTGCAAGTTTTGAGGTTTTTACAGAGTACCAGTCTGTGTTAAGATTAGGCCTCGCTACTAGTCCTCATGGCTAACACCAGCTAGTTAACCAGTCTGGCTATTGCTAGCGTAGCTCCAGTGGCGGTCAGTGCCGTTTAAGATGAGGAGGACGCTTTTTTGTTTATGGCCTTATTTCTATTACAGGTTTAGGCTTCTACATGATACATGATAGGTTTAGGCTACTACATGATACTCAAACGTTCCCTATACCCATCATGAGATTGCTACAACCTAGCCTATGAATGACAGTTTACAAAGTAGATGCACACAGGTTGAGAGGCAAATTTGAGGTGACAGACAGTAACACATGGACAGACAGTACCGCCTTGCACAGTCTTGCCTGCATCTAGCTGATATAGGGTGTAATCATTAGTCCAACATTTGCAAACAAGAGTTTCTATTCAAATCCAGGTATGTTTTGTTCCGTTTGCTTTGGTTTAAGAAGCGCTTTCAACAGAATCGGGGGGAATGAATACACCCCTGATCATGCGTAGACACAGTTCACTTTCATAGCAGCCACGTTGTATTCCTTCTCGCATTTATGCGCTCTCCTCCTCTCACCTCTTCCCTTCGCTTGTGGACTTCAGTGCACAGCACATCAGCTGTATGTGACCAAGGGGGAAAAAAACGTTCCAAGCCAAACCACTACACACAGCCTACAACGTTGTCACCATATTAGCTAAAGTAAAGGGGCAACAAGCTGGCCTTGGGGGACCAAGGTCCCCAGCGACGCAGCAGTCTTCCAAAACTAAGGCTAGGCCCCCTGAACCAGGACAAACCTATAAGGAAGCAGTCTTACGCTGCAGCCACAGCAAGGATCTGCCCCTCTAACCTTCGTAACCTAGGGCGGTGTGCACAGCTCTCTGCCCTACCCTTTCTCTTCTGGTTTAATGGTTACTATTCCTTGGCCTCTCAGAGTTTCGCAGCGGTGGGAAGGCAGGGCTGCATTAAGAGAAAACCCTATTCTCTGTGCAGTACCTCACATTTGTGGCTGTGATTACATGAGAAAACGGAGAAGACGCACATTTTGTTCCACCAGAGTCCCTCCCTTCCTGAGGCTATCACGGTCAAGCCAGTTCTGAAATGCGCCGCTCCGGTTTTCCGGCCAGAGGGCGCTGCTAGGCAGGGGAACCCTAACCACTCTGCTTCCCTTTTCTACAGGAGGACAAGCTTCCAGGGCTTACTGGTGTTTTTGTCCTCTTTATGGCAAAGACGACTTGGCTCTGTTATGGAGAACACTCAGAGCCAAAAAAGAAGAGTCAATGAGCCCAATGAGGTTTTACATCCGTCCCAATTGGGGACACCTGGGGATAGATTCTATGTACAGTGGTTCTTCCTTTAAAAGTTTTGAGCTTATGCTGCGACCACTTGTGGTAGATGGTGTCAGATTGTAGTAAATTGCGTCATTCTGGCAACAGTGGCTGACACTAAAATAACATGCCATAGAATTCTGCGGCATCCCACAAGCTGTGCTGCAGTACGTCACAACTTTTAAAGGAAGAACCACTGTAGTTTGGTTTTGGAGTAGTGAAGTCTGCATGTATCAATTGATACCTGGCATTGATGGAACAAGAGTGAATTCTAGACAGGGCTTCTTCCCAGATCTCGTCCAAGATTGGAATATTCAACTCTTCACCCCAGGTCTCCTTGAGATGACTAGTCGAGGCCTCCGTATAGTTGGAGGAAAAGGATACAAAACTGGGAGACTAGATGTTCTGAATTGGGAGGGCACTTTAACAGCTCATAAAATGACTGGCCCACTGGGCACAGACGTCAATTCAATATCTATTCCATATTGGTGTTTTACGGTATTTCATTGAAATGACGTGGAAACAATGTTGATTCAACCAGTGTGTGGACAGTGGGGTTGCACAGGGATGGTTTCAACGTTTGGAATTTTCCCTTTGAAATAGTGTCTGACTTGTAAATAGTGGGGAAGTTCAAATTAGTTATTTTAAATGGTTAAATTATGCAAATTGCCTGTCTACGTATAGGTCTTCAATTGTGTCCAGACCGTTCTTCTTCCATTCAACAAACATCAGACAGGGATTAAACAAAATAATGATTAAAACATACTGTATTAGGGTGTATCCAGAGGCATCAAGTACATTATAAACAGGCTTAATCTAGTTTAGAATTGTTTAAAGAGTTTCTTAAAAAGTTGTTTGGGCACTCTGCTTTGGAGAAAAGCATGACTGGAAGGAGAGGTATTTGTTGTGGTCTGAATTCTAAATTTAGCCACAGTGGGGCGGCATCGTCTAACACATCAGGGATGCTCACTTGCCAGTAGGTTAACGCCATGGCATTTGCAGCCCAGTAGTAAGATTGATAGGCCTAGGACTGAACTTTCCTTGGGCTTTTGCATATGAGCTTTACAAATACGACGGGTTTTGTAACCCCAAATATATGGCATGATTGTTGAGTCCAGTGCTTTAAAAATGTATTCTGCAAAAGATACATTGTTTTATGGCATTAACCTTTTCATGTGAAAGTTCCAAATATCTCTAACGTTGGAATTACCTGGATCTCTGCATAAATTGGTCATCAAATTTGATCGGATCTTCATCCATGTCACAACAATAGACAAACACAGAGTGATTAAACTAATAGCACACAAATTATTATATTTTTCTAGTCTATATTGAATAAATCATTTAAACATTCACAGTGTTGGTTGGAAAAAGTATGTGAACCCCTAGGCTATTGGCTTCTCCAAAAGCTAATTGGAGTCAGGAGTCAGCTAACCTGGAGTCCAATCAATGAGACGAGATTGGAGATGTTGGTTAGAGCTGCCTTGTCCTGTAAAAAACAATCACAAAATTTGAGTTTGCTATTCACAAGAACCATTGCCTGATGTGAACCATGCCTTGAAAAAAAGAGATCTCAGAAGACCTAAGATTAAGAATTGTTGACTTGCGTAAAGCTGGAAAGGGTTACAAAGGTATCTCTAAAAGCCTTGATGTTCATCAGTCCACGGTAAGACAAATTGTCTACCAAAAAGCACTGATGCTACTCTCCCTAGGAGTGGCCGTCCTGCAAAGATGACTGCAAGAGCACAGCGCAGAATGCTCAATGGAGAATCCTAGAGTGTCAGCTAAAGATTTACAGAAATCTCTGGAACGCGCTAACATCTCTGTTGACGAGTCTACGATACGTAAATCACTAAACAAGAATGGTGTTCATGGGAGGACACCCCAGAAGAAGCCACTTCTGTCCAAAAGAAAACATTGCTACATGTCTGAAATTCGCAAAAGAGCCCCTGGATGTTCCACAGCGCTCTGGCAAAATATTCTGTGGACAGATTAAACTAAAGTTCAGTTGTTTGGAAGAAACACACAACACTATGTGTGGAGAAAAAAAGGCACAGCACCACAACATCAAAACCTCATGGTGGAGGGAGCATCATGGTTTGGGGCTGCTTTGCAGCCTCAGGGATGCAAGACATTTTGCAGGAGGTGTAAGGCTATCTGTCCGCCAATTGAAGCTCAACAGAAGTTGGGTGATGTAACAGGACAACGACCCAAAACACAGAAGTAAATCAACAACAGAATGGCATCAACAGAAGAAAATATGCCTTCTGGAGTGGCCCAGTCAGAGTCCTGACCTCAAGCCAATTTAAAAAACTGCGGCATGACCTCGAGAGCGGTTCACACCAGACATCCTAAGAATATTGCTGAACTGAAACAGTTTTGTATAGAGGAATGTTCCAGAATTCCTCCTGACCATTGTGCAGGTTTGATCAGCAACTACAGAAAATGTTTGGTTGAGTTTATTGCTGCCAAAGGAGGGTCAACCAGTTATTAAATCCAAGGGTTCAGGTAATTCCAAGGGGTTCACATACTTTTTCTTGCCACTGTATGAAGTAGTTTTAAAATCCCAGACGCTAAAATGAATGGTGAAAATATAATTGGAAACATTACCTGGTTTTATCGCTAGGTCTTATGGGTATTATGGCACATGGGTATTACAGACTATATATCTATATATTAATGAATCACTAATATTGTTTAATACTTGTTTATAGATGTGTAATGTATGTTTTATGAAGATTTCATATGCATATAGCTTTGGCGTGTAGGCTCAACTTTGTCATAAAGAGAGTGATACTGTTTGGTAGTGAAGTTTCATTAGATGGTTAATAAGGAGTAATTTCCTTCAAGGTCATATAATCTCGACTTTGAATGCTGCCTTGACAATGGGAAAAAAAATATTTTCACAAACCATTTTCACCTCAAAGTATTTTGTGTCTATACCCACCATTCTAAAAACCTTGCATTTAAGGAGTACTGTAATGCAATGCAGCATTTTATAGATCTTTACGTTTGTGCTGAAGTCATTTTAAAACTTTGAAATCCCAGCGCCAGTCGTTATAAACAGTGACACACTTGGGTATTGTGGATGATGAAACTAAAGTCCTGAATGTGACCTGTTAATTTTCGGACGCAATGTTCAGACATTCACAGAAGTGGCGACACCCAGAACGTGACACCCAGAATGCATTGTATAATGTCAACAAACATGGCGCCACACAAAGCTGGCAAATAGCTTAGCGTTCGCTCATTACAACCTTCAAAAAAAGTATTTTACACACATCATAGGTGTCCATTACAATCTATGCAATAATCGGAATGCATTAGTTGTCACTAGTACTTGAAAACATGTGAATATAACTAAATGCCAGCCAGAAAATGTGTCAGTTTGTGCCAGACTGCGCAAATGTATTCTGGGCCGGCAGCCTTGCGAGGGTTAATACGTTTAAGTGTTAACTCTGCAAGTTTGTGTGTGCAAGTGTCTCAGATGGGTGGGTAGAGCCAGGGTTGACATCTTTTCTCAACATTTGGAGGGAGGAGATGAGGGCAGCTGAATTTGTGAGTCCAACACGGGCCTGAAATTGAAGCCCAAACCCCTTCCATGCCCGCCCGCCCTACCCTACCCGTTTGCTTCTGCCAAAATGAAATAGCTGCTGGTATTTTTTGGCTCCAAATGTTTATTGAAAACATAAATACATTTGCACAATAAGCACTTCTTGGCTCTGAAATAAATTGTTACCGTTGTTGGTTAGCTAGCTAGCAAATTTGAGCATAGCTGTGACATAAATCAAAACAACCCAACAAGGTGAAAAAAGGCGGGTGAAAAATTACATATCATTTTTTTTAAACTAATTTACTGCATTTCTACACAATTTAAAAACTAAAATTCTATTTGGAGAACAGCAAAGACAAACATGGCCCCTCTGATGTCAAAAACTACCAAATCGATATCCCTTCTTTCTTTTCTTTCCAAAACACTTGAGAGTAATCTCTGACATCAACCTCAACAAAACATAGCTGCTCTTCCTCCCCCTGGAAAGGCCTTCCCGCTCCAAGACCTCTCCATCACGGTTGACAACTCCACAGTGTCCCCCTCCCAGAGTGCAAAGAACCTTGGCATTACCCTGGATAACACCCTGTCGTTCTCTGCAAACATCAAAGCAGTGACTCGCTCCTGCAGGTTCATGCTCTATAACATCTGCAGAGTACGACCTTTCCTCACACAGGAAGCGGCGCAGTTCCTAATCCAGGCACTTGTCATTTCCCTTCTAGACTATTACAACTCTCTGTTGGCTGGCCTTCCCGCTTGTGCCATCAAACCCCTGCAACTTGTCCAGACTTGTCCCCAGTCCAGTTAGATGCAGCCCGCCTGGTGTTCAACCTTCATAAGTTATCCCATGTCGCCCCCGCTCCTCTGCACACTCCACTACTTCCAGTCAAAGCTCACATCATCTTCAAGACCCTGATGCTTGCCTATGGAGCAGCTAGGGCAAATGCACCTCATTATCTTCAGGCTATTCTCAAACCTTATGTGACCTCTGGTGCCTTGGCCATCCCACCGCTACGGGAGGGCAGCTCCGCTCAGCCCGGTCAGCTCATCTCTGTCCTGGCACTCCAATGTTGGAACAAGCCTCCCTCAAAAGTCAGAACACCGGAGTCCCTGCCTGTATTTCAAAAACATCTAAAACCCTACGTCTTTGAAGAGTATCTTAAATAACTCTCATGGCGCTCCCTTTTCATTTCACACTAGAACTGACTTTGCTGATCATTAATTTTTTGAGGGAAAATGTACTTGATACAATTGTGATGTGTTGTTGTCTCGCCTAATATAGCTATATTAATTGTGTGTACTACAAAGAAAGAAAAAACACGCCGTTTTCACATATGTTGACATCGGGGTCGTGCTGGAGATGATGAATATGAGTTTGAAAAATGATGACATTTTCCTTTGCTTACAGCTTCACTGTGGGTTTTTTCACTTTCAGTTTTGTTTCTGTTTTGTCTTTCTGTTTTAAAGGTAGATTCAGCGATATGACGTAGATGCACAAAGTAAGCAGCATAGTGGGTCAATTTCAGCAACAACTAAGAGCTTTAAAGTTCGAGGCTAAACATCTCTGCTGTTTTGGTCCTGTTGCTACCACGCTGTAACAGCATGAAGCGAACCAATGCACATGAGCAGATACTACGTGACTATGTGAGAGAGAAGTCTTGCATCTGACTCATCGAAAAATGGCAGAGCAATTTCTGCATATTGCACCTTTAACCTCACACAAGTTAATGCCTCAACTTTATCCTCAAGGTTATTGCGTCCTACAGGAAAATGAGCCTAATATCTTCGTCTCGCATTTCGGCAAGCCAGTCTCACATTTTAAGGCGTTATCAAATCAAAGTTAAAAAAAAAGCCAAATCTGATTATTATGTTAATACAATATCTGAACGTACAGGGAACCCAGCTACATTTTGGAGAGCTGCTAAATTACTGAAGGGTTGTATCTCATATTTTCTCCTCCAATAAATTCATTTAGATTCTGTCCCTATTACTGACAAAATTGATATCATTAATGCATTTACAGTAATCACCATTTTATATCTGCAGGCTTTATATTTGAATGTATTTCAAAGCCAGCTCTTGAAAAGAGTAGTTTGGATGTAGATGTTGAAAATCTATTGAATGATACTGAAAATGCTTGTCAGGAGTTGTCTTTTCGGAAAATCCACTGATTAACAAGTCCTGGATGTTTTGTTAACATTAGACAATTTGGATCCTGGTCTGCTTAAATGTGCAGCACCCCTTATTACTGGCTCAGTAGCACACATTTTTTATTTAACATTGTTATCAGGAAGTATTCCAAAAGCTTGGAAATCCGCATATGTGCTGCCACTCCATAAGGGTGGGGATACAAGTGATCTTGACAACTA
Source organism: Brachymystax lenok tsinlingensis (assembly GCA_030435695.1). NCBI lineage: Eukaryota > Metazoa > Chordata > Actinopteri > Salmoniformes > Salmonidae > Brachymystax > Brachymystax lenok. The sequence continues at coordinate 2,299,106 of CM059812.1, read as the reverse complement.
TCGCCCCATTTCAAGACTACCTTGTTTAGCAAAAATTCTTGAATTCTTCGTTAATGTACAACTTCGTTCCTTTTTATCTGATAATTGTGTTCTTACTATAAACCAATCAGGGTTTAGGCCTGGGTATAGTACTACCACAGCAACCACGCTAGTTGATCTTGTCAATGCCTTGGATGCTAAAAAGATCTGTGCTGTCTTGTTTATTGATCTGTCAATGGCGTTCGACACTTTTGATCATTCTGTTTTGCTGAAGAAATTATCAAGAGTAGGCCTGGGATATACAGCCTGTTTATGGTGTCAGAATTATCTTAGCGACAGAACTCAGGCCATCTTAATAGATGGGGTTATAATCAGAATTTCTTGAAACTCAAAAAGGTGTTCCTCAGGGTTTGATTTTGGGTCCATTATTGTTCACTTTGTATATTAATGACATAGGAAACACTGTAGCATTCATCGCTATGCAGATGATACAGTTTTGTATTCCTGTGCCACCTCAGTGCAGCAGGCCATTCGTGCAACTTCAGCATGACTTTGATTCGATTCAGAAATCACTTACAGATCTTAAATTAGTGTTAATACAAGTAAAACCAAACTCATGCTGTTCTCTAGGTCACTAAATGTTGACCCTGAGGACCTGCTTATCTGCTCTATAAATGGAGCCCAAACTGAGCTTGTTTCTCAATATAAGTACCTGGGTGTCTGGATTGATGACAAGTTGTCCTTCGTAACGCATATATAAAAAATCTGACTAAGAAGCTAAGATCCAAGATTGTTTTTTTTATATAGAAATAAATCATGCTTTAGTATTCAAAATAGGAGAAATATTGTTCAAGCAACGCTTCTCCCTGTATTGGATTTTGGTGATATTGTTTACATGCATGCAGCAACCTCTGTTTTAAAACCCTTGGACGCAGTCTACCATTCCACAATTCGTTTTATCACAGGGGACAATTTTAGGACTCGTCGTTGTAGTCTGTATAAAAATGTGGGATGGACCTCTCTGTCTGTAAGAAGAGAGCTGCATTCTTTTTTATTTATTTACAAAGCAATCTTACAGAAAATATGTAACTTCTTTAATTAAGATAAGAATAATAAGTTACCAAACCCATTCACAGGAATGGATAACACTAGAGATCCCTTCAGTCTCCACAGATTTAGGAAAATCTGCGTTTTGTTTTTTTGCCCCTAATTTGTGGAACAATATGTAGAGTTCACTGCAGCTAGATGTACTGGTGCAACTCAGGTAGTTTAAATTATTGATTGAGGACCTCTATGTAGTTGAATGTGATTACTTTTATTAAATGTTTATTTTTGTTAATTGTGTGCTGAATTATATAGTTTTTACATGTGTATATGTTTTAATATTCCGTTTTTATTGTAATGTGTACAGGGCTCTCTTGTAAAAGAGATGTTTAATCTCAATGTGACTCCCTGTTAAATAAAGGTAAAGTAAAGTAAGTAAAGTGTTGTGGTCAGATGAGACCAAAATGGAGCTCTTTGGCATCAACTCAACTCGCCGTGTTTGGAGGAGGAGGAATGCTGCCTATGACCCCAAGAACACTATCCCCACCGTCAAACATGGAGGTGAAAACATTATGCTTTGGGGGTGTTTTTCTGCTAAGGGGACAGGACAATTTCACCGCATCAAAAGGATGATGGACGGGGCCATGTACCGTCAAATCTTGCCTCAACCAGGGCATTGAACATGGGTCGTGGATTGGTATTCCAGCATGACAATGACCCAAAACACACGGCCAAGGCAACAAAGGACTGTCTCAAGAAGAAGCACATTAAGGTCCTGGAGTGGCCTAGCCAGTCTTCAGACCTTAATCCCATAGAAAATCTGTGGAGGGAGCTGAAGGTTCGAGTTGCCAAACGTCAGCCTCGAAACCTTAATGACTTGGAGAAGATCTGCAAAGAGGAGTGGGACAAAATCCCTCCTGAGATGTGTGCTAACCTGGTGGCCAACTACAAGAAACGTCTGACCTCTGTGATTGCCAACAAGGGTTTTGCCACCAAGTACTAAGTCATGTTTTGCAGAGGGGTCAAATACCTTTTTCCCTCATTAAAATGCTAATCAATTTATAACATTTTTTACATGTCTTCTTCTGCATTTTTGTTGTTGTTATTCTGTCTCTCACTGTTCAAATAAACCTACCATTAAAATTATAGACTGATCATTTCTTTTACTTATCAATACTTTTTTCCCTCTCTGTACCTTATATAAGTAAAATAAAGTGGGGCGCTCCAGCCAGAGCGTACAACTGACTAATAATGGTGACTTTGACTTTGATGTGTTAATCATTATTTTGTTACATCCAGTTCTGATAAGATGTTTGCTGAATGGAAGAAGAAGGGTCTGGCTACAATGAAGACATATACATAGACAAGCAATTTGCGTAATTTAATCAGTAAAAAAACGAAAACTAAAAATGTTTCCCACTACTTACAAGTCAGACACTATTTCAAAAAGAAAATTCCAAACGTTGAAACCATCCCTGTGCAACCCCACTGGCTGAATCACACACTGGTTGAATCAACATTGTTTCCACGTCATTTCAATGAAATAGCGTGGAACATCAATGTTGAATAGACGTTGAATTGATGTATGTGCTCAGTGTTAAAGTGCCCTCCCAACTCAAAACACCTAGTCTCCCACTTTGTATCCTTTTTCTCCAACTATACGGAGGCATCAAATAATCTCAAGGAGACTTAGGGTGAAGGGTTGAATATTGAGATTTTGGATGAGATCTAAGGAGAAGCCCTGTCTAGAATTTACTCTTGTTCCATTAATGCCAGGTATCAATTGACGCAATACAAGTCATGCACAGACTTCACTAGTCCAAAACGAAACTACATAGAATCTATCCCCTTTTCCCAAATATGTGCAGATGTAAAACCTCAGAGGGCTCATTGACTCATCTATTTTGGCTCTGTCTCCTACTAAAATGACTTCTGGGTAAAATGTTGTTGAATCGAATTCAAAGGTGTATGAGAGGGCCGGCCATTCAACTTGACCCAAAACTTGATATTTTCGGTTGTTCAGAGTCTGCTCTTAAGGCCATAGGCACGCATGAAAAAGAGCCACAGTTGATTGCGAAAGACATATTGCCATCCTGCTCCGTGAGTCGGTGAGACCGGAGGGAGGGTGACATGCTGACTTTGCTCCTGGTTGAAAACCTGAGAAGGCGCCAGGGGGAGGGACTCGGGGGGAACAGAAAGATCATCTCATGTGAACACAGCCACAAAAGTGAGCCGCTGTACAGAGAATGGGGTTTTGTCTTAACGCAGCCCTGCCTTCCCACCGCTGCAAAACGCTGAGAGGTGAAGGAGTAGCAACCATTAAACCCGAAGAGATAGGGTAGGGCAGAGAGCCGTGCACACTATTCTCCTCAGCCGCAAGGGCTGAGCCCAAGGTTAGCCAACCCATCTTAAGAGGGTTAGAGGTGGCCGATCCTTGCTGCGGCTGCGGCGTAAGACTGCTTCCCTACAGGTTTGACCTGGTTCAGGGGCCTAGCCTGGAGTTTTGGCAGACTGCAACGCCGCCGAGGACCTCAGTCCCCAAATGTCAGCTTGTTGCCCCCTCCCAGCTGTGAGGCTGTGGCATGATGCAAGAACCAACAGGCTGCCACGGGCTTTGCCTTCTTTCTTGCACATGTCACACTTCTGCCTCATTGTGGCGACTTATCTCGAGTCGCCGTTGGCTATTGAAAATATAACCTAGTAGAAAATGGGTGATTTCGTAGCGAACTGAAGATTGTGTCCCCTCATAATAGTAGACAGGCCTTATCGAGTAACTGTGCAAGTATGTAAATTCTCTGCTATGAGAAAGAGCTGTCCACAAGCCTGATGACTCACGCTCACCAGAGGTAGTGTGGTGGCACCCTTGGTGGTGTCAAAGAGAGACACATTTATCAAAATAACACAGCCATGTTCCCCTTTTTACGAGGGGACAGAGAGTGATGTATTTCTGGAGGTACAGTGCTGTTAATTAGGGAGCGGCAGCCGAGGTGTCGGTTTTGGAGAGTCTGGCGTGCCCAAAGTAAAATACCTGCCACTCAGGCCCAGAAACTAGGATATGCACATAATACTAGTACTATTGAATAGGAAACACTCTGAAGTTTCTAAAACCGTTAAAATAATGTCTGTGAGTATAACAGAACTGATATAGCAGGCGAAAACCAGGGGAAAATCCATCCTGATTTGCAGTGTTTTTTTTAGATGACCTTTTTCTCCTGCCTGCCTATGGAATTCAATGTTATCTAGGACTTAGACTGCAGTACCTATGGCTTACACTGGACGTCAACAGTGTTTAGACAGGGTTTCATGACGTTAGCTTGAATTAGAAGCTTAATATAGAATGACAGGCACTTTCACGGGCTCGCCCACTCTGTGTTTTTTTCCTTTCCTATCGTTCACGTTATCGTCCGGTTTAAATATTATAGTAAATATACATAAAAGTGTACCTAAGGATACATTAAAAATTATGTTTGATTTGTTTGGACAAAGTTGATAGGTATAATTTGAACGCGTTCTCTTCACGGTTCAATGGGCGACTCAACGGTGGATTTTCTGAACATAACGCGCCAATCACACTGAGATTTATGGATATAATAATTGACTTTTTCTAACAAAAGAACCGTTGGATGTCTTCCTTGGACACTTGGGATGCCCTCAGCAGAAGTTATTTGAAAGGTAAGTGATTTATTTTAGCTCTTATATGGGTTTTGTGTGACCCGCGCTGGATATGAATTTATGCCAATGCATAAATATTAGAGGTGCTATCCTCAAACAATCAAATGTTGTGCTTTCGCCGTAAAGCCTTTTTGAAATCTGACAAGGCTGTGATATTGCCAAGAATCAGAGCTTTTGATGACTGTGTAACACTTGTATATTGATGAATGTTTAATCACGGAGTAGGGGCAGTGCTTGTTAGCGACTGACGTTTAACTCACCCTGCATCGGTTTGAACCTCAGAAAGGTGCCGATGGGACAGCTTTAACATGAAGAGCACTTGGGTAAGTAAGCATTATGTAAACTATGCCTGGGGTCCGGCTCAGTTAGTGAGCACAACACACCTAATTCAAGGCTTACTAAATATGAGCGCTAAGCTAGCAATAAGCAGACTGGTTATCTAGCTGGTGTTAGCCCATGAGGACTAGTAGTATTTTCCTCTGGTTTTCACCTGCTTTATCAGTTCTGTTATACTCACAGGTGTTATTTTAATAGTTTTAGAAACTTCAGAGTGTATCCTATCCAATAGTACTAATTATGTGCATATCCTATTTTCTGAGTGGCAGGCATTTTAATTTGGGCACGCCAGACTCTCCAAAACCGTCACCTGAGCTGCCGCTCCTTAAGAAGTTAAGAGGTTAACTGACTTTCCTAGTTAAATGAAGGTTAAATAAAAAAAAATACACAAATGTAAAGTATGGAGGGGGAGGTGTGATGGTGCTTTGCTGGTGACACTGACAGGGATTCATTTAGAATTCAAGGCACACTTAACCAGCCTGACTACCACAGCATTCTGAAATGATACGCCATCCCATCTGGTTTGCGGTTAGTGGGACTATAATTTGTTTTTCAACAGGACAATAACCCAAAACACACCTCCAGGCTGGGTAAGGTTTATTTGACAAAGGAGAGTGATGGAGTGCTGCATCAGATTACCTGGCCTCCATTATCACCCAACCTCAACTTGAATTGTAATGCAGTCATGTTAACATTGTAACACAAATGAAAAACACTGTTAGACATGTACGTATATTTTATTGGAGGATCACAATACAAACATTGCCATCATAAATGGATGGATGTAGGGCTTTGTAGGGTAATGTTAGTGATGTTGATTCCATATGGAGACCAGGAAAGAATCGTCCGTGACCCCATTCTGGTACCTCACTATCCGTGATGATGATGATGATGATGACCGAACCATGATGCTAATCAACAGGAGACATGGAATTAGTCTTCACCCTTTTTATAAACCTAGTATAGTAACTTCTGTTTGGCATGCATGACGTTCAGATAGATAGGCTCAGAGATAGATAGATGCATACAGTAGATAGCTACATGTACATACGTTGTTCTTCATCTTCTGCAATGGCATTCACAAGTCCATTCTCCACCTTCTCCATAGCACTATCCTCTTGGGGAAGATTTGTGATCATATCAAATTATTTCAGATTTAAACCAGGAGTAGTAGGACACAAACACACACACACACACACAATAGACATACCTTTCTCAGAGTTATCTTCATTGAGGGAGCTTGCTAACAGGACACCCACTAGAGCGAACAGCAGTAACATACTCTGGAGCTTCATCCTTTACTGAAGCACATAGAGCATGGCATGTTAAAACACACACACACACACACACACACACACACACTGATCATCATCCTATAGAAAATGAGATCAACCGTATTGTTAGCATGTCACATTATACAGTTGTCCACCAATATACTATTGTATGCAACAACCAGTCCAGCCATACACACCTGTCCACACACCTGTCCACCTGTACGCACACCTGTCCACCTGTATACACACCTGTCCACCTGTATACACTCCTGTCCACCTGTTTACACTCCTGTCCACCCTTAGACACCTATCCACCTGTATACACACTTGTCCACCTGTATACACACCTGTCCACCTGTATACACACCTGTCCCCCTGTATACACCAGTCCACCTGTATACACTCCTGTGCTCCTGTATACACCAGTCCACTGTTAGACACCTATCCACATCTGAGAATATGCTCAGTGAAAGCAAACTTACCTCTGATAGTTGGAATACGCTGACTGATTGATACCTGCTTGTCTTGGTGATGTCTTCTGGACCTCAGTAGTAGATGAGTGTCTCTCTGCCCCTTGCAGTCCTGTCTTATACTCTTTCTGCCGCTTACTGCCCCACCTGGCCACACCTCTCACAGTTGAATAACAATCAAAATGACACTACAGCCGTGGCAATAACCACAGTTACACACCCTGGAGTGTATTCCCTCCTCCAGGCAAAAATAGTCTGAATCAACATTAGGGTCTCCTCGTAATTTAACTGACTTTGACTGAAGTTTTTTCAGACTTAATATTTAACTACTTTGACAACAACATTCCGTGTCGCTCGTCTTTTCAGTTTGCTGCAGCTAGCGACTGGAACGAGCTGCAACAAACACTCAAACTGGACAGTTTTATCTCAATCTCTTCTTGGGGTGGCAGGGTAGCCTAGTGGTTAGAGTCTTAGGCTAGTAATCAGAAGGTTGCAAGTTCAAATCCCCAAGCTGTCATTCTGCCCCTGAACAAGGCCGTTAACCCACTGTTCCTAGGCTGTCATTGAAATTAAGAATTTGTTCTTAACTGACTTGCCTAGGTAAAAAAAGACTAATCATAGACACTTACTGACAGTTGTGTGATGTATTGTTTTCTTGACCTTTGTGCTGTTGTCTGTGCCCAATAATGTTTGTACCATGTTTGTGCTGCTACCGTGTTGTGTTGCTACCATGTTGTTCTGTTGTGTTGCTACCATGCCGTGTTGTCATATGTTGCTTCCTTGCTATGTTGTTGTCTTTGGTCTCTCTTTATGTAGTGTTGTCTCTCTTGTCGTGATGCATGTTTTGTTCTATATATATTTATTTTTTTCATCCCAGCCTCCGTCCCCGCAGGCCGTTTGCCTTTTGGTAGACCGTCATTATAAATAAGAATTTGTTCTTAACGGACTTGCCCAGTTAAAAAAAAAAGATTTCCAGGCACTATAGTGTAATTTCGACTAAACAGTAGTTAGTCTCCGTCCAGTGTGTCTATACGATCAACGGCTGACTCTGTGATGCTGAGCGGCCATGTGACGGTTGAAAGGTTCTAAATAAATAGTAAGAAATTGACGGACACTATAAAAGCTCCAACCAAGTTTTTTCACCAAAAGGATCGAACAGCTGAACAGACAAAGACATTTTTCCACCAGTGGTAGATCTACTAACGATATACCGCTGCCAGGCCGACGTCGGCGAGATGTATGTGTGCTGTCGGGACGCGACCGAGTGACGGAGGTGCAACCAATGAATACAGCACATTATAGGGACATAATTCACACTCTAGAAGGCCTTCAAGCAAATAAAAAGGAATTCAGTGGTATAAGTACATATCTTCAAATATGTATTAGGCCCACACTAAATGTGGTTGTATTGTGAATCAAAGAGCAGGCAACACAATTTTATTTAACCTTTATTTAACTAGGCAAGTCAGATAAGAACAAATTCTTATTTACAACTAAGGCCTACCAGGACAAACCCAGGCAACGCTGGGCCAATTGTGCACCACCCTATGAGACTCCCAATCACAGCCGGATGTGATACAGCCTGGAATCAAACCAAGGACTGTAGTGAAGCCTCTTGCATTGAGATGCAATACCTTAGACCGCTGCGCCACTCAGGAGCAGTAAATGAATAATATGAAACAAGCATCTTGGCGTCACTCAGACCAAAATACAGGCTATAAGATAGGCCTAATACAGAAATATTTGTCCCTACAATGAATATAGGTGAAATGACATAGATGTGTACATTTGATCGTACAAGGTTTTATAAGCATTTTGATGAATCCAGGAAATTTGTGCTATTTCATTTGAGGACAAGCAGTGGAGGGTTTTCTCCTTAAAAAGAATCTTGCCCTGAATGGGTTTCGCACTCACAGCCAACATATGCCGACACTATGGAGTTGATCACTTTAATGGATCACACCACAAATCCAGGATAGCAGTAGTGGGTTAATTACTGATATTTGACAACACCACGAGAGTCTTCGCCTTTGACTTTTATTATGTCTGAATACAAAGTTACATGTTATATAATCCTCCTACTTATATTAGTGAAAGTACATCAGTGTATGACAAAATAAATAAATAGGGTTAAGTACAAAAAAAAATGTAAAGTTAGTATTTGTATAATTCATACCATCTTAAAGAAAAATCACGTTTTCATAATTTGGCTGCTTTGCTCATTTTAAAACTGCGTTACAATTTCCCCCAACCCTAGCAGCCATGACAAAACCTTGTGTGCCTAGCGAGAGACAATAATCGTAACATGTCAATCATGCCAATGTTTAGACTAAATATAGTGATAAAAATTATGTTAATTTGAATTCTTGGACATTAATGCTGAGGACAGTATAATACATATACAGCCGGTGGAAAAAAACTACTTTCACCCTTAGCAAAAATACATGTGTCCATTAAACAAGCAAATAGTGGGATATTTGGCTGAAACATTTCAAGCAGGGAGAGAACCTTAACAGTCATGTACTGAGTGAGATGTATCACTTTTGATTGCTTCTGTTTGGAGAAAGTGTTACAATTAGCCCTGGTCACCCCTACTAAACTCAGAAAGGCATTAATACTGTAAATCAGATTTAAAAAGTTGAGTGGAAATTCCTTGAAAATGTTAAACATTGCACCTCTCACTTGACTTAGTGACCACTTATAAACATGGTACGCTGATCTTGCTTTTTGTGAAAAATCTATTTCCTCATCTAGCCGTTTTGTTAGAAATTGTTATTTTTCACAAGAAATGGGAGGGAGCTTGGTCAGGAAATCTCAGGATCACAGTTTCTGGTATTAATCCTTGTTCTGTATGGAGTAATTCATCTTGTAATTCAAAAGGATGCCACTGAGTAAATAGTCCTTGGAATTTTCGTAGAAAATAACTATGTTTAATTAGCCGATATCCGGTAGAAGTAGGATCTGATGTATGATGCAAATGCAATACCTGGCCTAGAGCGTTCTGTCCCGGATAACCTGGAGTAACTAATGACAGGCCTGCAGTGAGTTCTCTGACAAACTAAGCCAATATCATGCATTACTTCCCAGTAAACCAAACACTTGGTAAGTTAAAGAAAGTGGTAAAAATATAAATGCATTTACTTCACCACTGTTTTTATTTGACCGTGTTCCCAATGGGCCTTTGAAGTCCACAACCATCTGACCACAGCCTCTGTAATCACAAAGACCACAACACTGTAAGGGCTTTCACACAAGACTTATGATCCAGATGGATTGCAAAACAACATTTTAAAAACAATGTGTTCTGGCCTGGAGCACCAGTTCAGGTGTAACTGTCATTTCAGGACTAGAAGGTTCACTTAATGGGAACTCATAATATTGACTTATCTTGGCAGAGAAAACACGCTAGGCCAGGTATCTGCCTCCCACCGAACATCGAAAAAAATACCAGCCGGACGTTTCCATACACCTTAGCCAAATACATTTAAACTCAGTTTTTCACAATTCCTGACATTTAATCCTAGTAAAATTCCCAGTCTAAGGTCAGTTAGGATCACCACTTTATTTTAAGAATGTGAAATGTCAGAATAATACTTAACAAAATGATTTACTCATATTTTACTTCTTTCATCACATTCCCAGTGGGTCAGAAGTTTACATACACTCAATTAGAATTTGTTAGCATTGCCTTTAAATTGTTTAACTTGGGTCAAACGTTTTGGTTAGCCTTCCACCAGCTTCCCACAATAAGTTGGGTGAATTTTGGCCCATTCCTCCTGACAGAGCTGGTGTAACTGAGTCAGGTTTGTAGGCCACCTTGCTCGCACACTTGCTTTTTCAGTTCTGACCACAACTTTTCTACAGGATTGAGGTCAGGGCTTTGTGATTAGCCAGCTAGGTGAACATTAGCTAGCTAACACCAAAAGCCTCACGGCCAAGTATCAACTAGCACACGATAACCTGTTTAAGCAATGCTTTCCCGCTGAGTTAATATGGCATGCTAGGGGCCATACTAGCATGCTCATTGCAGCTCTCTAACAAGTTCTGCAAGTTTTTAGGTTTTTACAGAGTACCAGTCTGTGTTAAGATTAGGCCTCGCTACTAGTCCTCATGGCTAACACCAGCTAGTTAACCAGTCTGGCTATTGCTAGCGTAGCTCCAGTGGCGGTCAGTGCCGTTTAAGATGAAGAGGACGCTTTTTTGTTTATGGCCTTATTTCTATTACAGGTTTAGGCTTCTACATGATACATGATAGGTTTAGGCTACTACATGATACTCAAACGTTCCCTATACCCATCATGAGATTGCTACAACCTAGCCTATGAATGACAGTTTACAAAGTAGATGCACACAGGTCGAGAGACAAATTTGAGGTGACAGACAGTAACACATGGACAGACAGTACCGCCTTGCACAGTCTTGCCTGCATCTAGCTGATATAGGGTGTAATCATTAGTCCAACATTTGCAAACAAGAGTTTCTATTCAAATCCAGGTATGTTTTGTTCCGTTTGCTTCGGTTTAAGAAGCGCTTTCAACAGAATCGGGGGAATGAATACACCCCTGATCATGCGTAGACACAGTTCACTTTCATAGCAGCCACGTTGTATTCCTTCTCGCATTTATGCGCTCTCCTCCTCTCACCTCTTCCCTTCGCTTGTGGACTTCAGTGCACAGCACATCAGCTGTATGTGACCAGGGGGGAAAAAAACGTTCCAAGCCAAACCACTACACACAGCCTACATCGTTGTCACCATATTAGCTAAAGTAAAGGGGCAACAAGCTGGCCTTGGGGGACCAAGGTCCCCAGCGACGCAGCAGTCTTCCAAAACTAAGACTAGGCCCCTGAACCAGGACAAACCTGTAAGGAAGCAGTCTGACGCTGCAGCCACAGCAAGGATCTGCCCCTCTAACCTTCGTAACCTAGGGCGGTGTGCACAGCTCTCTGCCCTACCCTCTCTCTTCGGGTTTAATGGTTACTATTCCTTGGCCTCTCAGAGTTTCGCAGCGGTGGGAAGGCAGGGCTGCATTAAGAGAAAACCTTATTCTCTGTGCAGTACCTCACATTTGTGGCTGTGATTACATGAGAAAACGGAGAAGACGCACATTTTGTTCCACCAGAGACCCTCCCTTCCTGAGGCTATCACGGTCAAGCCAGTTCTGAAATGCGCCGCTCCGGTTTTCCGGCCAGAGGGCGCTGCTAGGCAGGGGAACCCTAACCACTCTGCTTCCCTTTTCTACAGGAGGACAGGTTTCCAGGGCTTACTGGTGTTTTTGTCCTCTATATGGCAAAGACGACTTGGCTCTGTTATGGAGAACACTCAGAGCCAAAAAAGAAGAGTCAATGAGCCCAATGAAGTTTTACATCCGTCCCAATTGGGGACACCTGGGGATAGATTCTATGTACAGTGGTTCTTCCTTTAACAGTTTTGAGCTTATGCCACGACCACTTGTGATAGATGGTGGCAGATTGTGGTAAATTGCGTCATTCTGGCAACAATGGCTGACACTAAAATAACATGCCATAGAATTCTGCGGCATCCCACAAGCTGTGTTGCAGTACGCCGCAACTTTTAAAGGAAGAACCACTGTAGTTTGGTTTTGGAGTAGTGAAGTCTGCATGTATCAATTGATACCTGGCATTGATAAAACAAGAGTGAATTCTAGACAGGGCTTCTTCCCAGATCTCGTCCAAGATTGGAATATTCAACCCTTCACCCCAGGTCTCCTTGAGATGACTAGTCGAGGCCTCCGTATAGTTGGGGGAAAAGGATACAAAACTGGGAGACTAGATGTTCTGAATTGGGAGGGCACTTTAACAGGTCATAAAATGACTGTCCCACTGGGCACAGACGCCAATTCAATATCTATTCCATATTGGTGTTTTACGTTATTTCATTGAAATGACGTGGAAACAATGTTGATTCAACCAGTATGTGGCTAGTGGGGTTGCACAGGGATGGTTTCAACGTTTGGAATTTTCACTTTGAAATAGTGTCTGACTTGTAAATAGTGGGGAAGTTCAAATTAGTTATTTTAACTGGTTAAATTATGCAAATTGCCTGTCTACGTATAGGTCTTCAATTGTGTCCAGACCGCTCTTCTTCCATTCAACAAACATCTTATCAGACAGGGATTGAACAAAATAATGATTATTACATACTGTATTAGGGTGTATCCAGAGGCATCAAGTACATTATAAACAGGCTTAATCTAGTTTAGAATGGTTTAAAGAGTTTCTTAAAAAGTTGTTTGGGCACTCTGCTTTGGAGAAAAGCATGACTGGAAGGAGAGGTATTTGTTGTGGTCTGAATTCTAAATTTAGCCACAGTGGGGCGTCATCGTCTAACACATCAGGGATGCTCACTTGCCAGTAGGTTAACGCCATGGCATTTGCAGCCCAGTAGTAAGATTGATAGGCCTAGGACTGAACTTTCCTTGGGCTTTTGCATATGAGCTTTACAAATACGATGGGTTTTGTAACCCCAAATATATGGCATGATTGTTGAGCCCAGTGCTTTAAAAAATGTATTCTGCAAAAGATACATTGTTTTATGGCATTAACCTTTTCATGTGAAAGTTCCAAATATCTCTAACGTTGGAATTACCTGGATCTCTGCATAAATTGGTCATCAAATTTGATCGGATCTTCATCCATGTCACAACAATAGACAAACATAGAGTGATTAAACTAATAGCACATAAATTATTATATTTTTCTAGTCTATATTGAATAAATCATTTAAACATTCACAGTGTTGGTTGGAAAAAGTATGTGAACCCCTAGGCTATTGGCTTCTCCAAAAGCTAATTGGAGTCAGGAGTCAGCTAACCTGGAGTCCAATCAATGAGACGAGATTGGAGATGTTGGTTAGAGCTGCCTTGTCCTGTAAAAAAACACTCACAAAATTTGAGTTTGCTATTCACAAGAACCATTGCCTGATGTGAACCATGCCTTGAAAAAAAGAGATCTCAGAAGACCTAAGATTAAGAATTGTTGACTTGCGTAAAGCTGGAAAGGGTTACAAAGGTATCTCTAAAAGCCTTGATGTTCATCAGTCCACGGTAAGACAAATTGTCTACCAAAAAGCACTGATGCTACTCTCCCTAGGAGTGGCCGTCCTGCAAAGATGACTGCAAGAGCACAGCGCAGAATGCTCAATGGAGAATCCTAGAGTGTCAGCTAAAGATTTACAGAAATCTCTGGAACGCGCTAACATCTCTGTTGACGAGTCTACGATACGTAAATCACTAAACAAGAATGGTGTTCATGGGAGGACACCCCAGAAGAAGCCACTGCTGTCCAAAAGAAAACATTGCTACATGTCTGAAATTCGCAAAAAGAGCCCCTGGATGTTCCACAGCGCTCTGGCAAAATATTCTGTGGACAGATTAAACTAAAGTTCAGTTGTTTGGAAGAAACACACAACACTATTTGTGGAGAAAAAAAGGCACAGCACCACAACATCAAATCCTCATGGTGGAGGGAGCATCATGGTTTGGGGCTGCTTTGCAGCCTCAGGGATGCAAGACATTTTGCAGGAGGTGTAAGGCTATCTGTCCGCCAATTGAAGCTCAACAGAATTTGGGTATGTAACAGGACAACGACCCAAAACACAGAAGTAAATCAACAACAGAATGGCATCAACAGAAGAAAATATGCCTTCTGGAGTGGCCCAGTCAGAGTCCTGACCTCAAGCCAATTTAAAAAACTGCGGCATGACCTCGAGAGCGGTTCACACCAGACATCCTAAGAATATTGCTGAACTGAAACAGTTTTGTATAGAGGAATGTTCCAGAATTCCTCCTGACCATTGTGCAGGTTTGATCAGCAACTACAGAAAATGTTTGGTTGAGTTTATTGCTGCCAAAGGAGGGTCAACCAGTTATTAAATCCAAGGGTTCAGGTAATTCCAAGGGGTTCACATACTTTTTCTTGCCACTGTATGAAGTAGTTTTAAAATCCCAGACGCTAAAATGAATGGTGAAAATATGATTGGAAACATTACCTGGTTTTATCGCTAGGTCTTATGGGTATTATGGCACATGGGTATTACAGACTATATATCTATATATTAATGAATCACTAATATTGTTTAATACTTGTTTATAGATGTGTAATGTATGTTATATGAAGATTTCCTATTCATATAGCTTTGGCGTGTAGGCTCAACTTTGTCATAAAGAGAGTGATACTGTTTGGTAGTGAAGTTTCATTAGATGGTTAATAAGGAGTAATTTCCTTCAAGGTCATATAATGTCGACTTTGAATGCTGCCTTGACAATGGGAAAAAATATTTTCACAAACCATTTTCACCTCAAAGTATTTTGTGTCTATACCCACCATTCTAAAAACCTTGCATTTAAGGAGTACTGTAATGCGATGCAGCATTTTATAGATCTTTACGTTTGTGCTGAAGTCATTTTAAAACTTTGAAATCCCAGCGCCAGTCGTTATAAACAGTGACACACTTGGGTATTGTGGATGATGAAACTAAAGTCCTGTATGTGACCTGTTAATTTTCGGACGCAATGTTCAGACATTCACAGAAGTGGCGACACCCAGAACGTGACACCCAGAATGCATTGTATAATGTCAACAAACATGGCGCCACACAAAGCTAGCAAATAGCTTAGCGTTCGCTCATTACAACCTTCAAAAAAGTATTTTACACACATCATAGGTGTCCATTACAATCTATGCAATAATCGGAATGCATTAGTTGTCACTAGTACTTGAAAACATGTGAATATAACTAAATGCCAGCCAGAAAATGTGTCAGTTTGTGCAAGACTGCGCAAATGTCGTCTGGGCCGGCAGCCTTGCGAGGGTTAATACGTTTAAGTGTTAACTCTGCAAGTCTGTGTGTGCAAGTGTCTCAGATGGGTGGGTAGAGCCAGGGTTGACATCTTTTCTCAACATTTGGAGGGAGGAGATGAGGGCAGCTGAATTTGTGAGTCCAACACGGGCCTGAAATTGAAGCCCAAACCCCTTCCATGCCCGCCCTACCCTACCCGTTTGCTTCTGCCAAAATGAAATAGCTGCTGGTATTTTTTGGCTCCAAATGTTTATTGAAAACATAAATACATTTGCACAATAAGCACTTCTTGGCTCTGAAATAAATTGTTACCGTTGTTGGTTAGCTAGCTAGCAAATTTGAGCATAGCTGTGACATAAATCAAAACAACCCAACAAGGTGAAAAAAGGCAGGTGAAAAATTACATATGATTTTTTTTTTACTAATTTACTGCATTTCTACACAATTTAAAAACTAAAATTCTATTTGGAGAACAGCAAAGACAAACATGGCCCTTCTGATGTCAAAAACTACCAAATCGATATCCCTTCTTTCTTTTCTTTCCAAAACACTTGAGAGTAATCTCTGACATCAACCTCAACAAAACATAGCTGCTCTTCCTCCCCTGGAAAGGCCTTCCCGCTCCAAGACCTCTCCATCACGGTTGACAACTCCACAGTGTCCCCCTCCCAGAGTGCAAAGAACCTTGGCATTACCCTGGATAACACCCTGTCATTCTCTGCAAACATCAAAGCAGTGACTCGCTCCTGCAGGTTCATGCTCTATAACATCTGCAGAGTACGACCTTTCCTCACACAGGAAGCGGCGCAGTTCCTAATCCAGGCACTTGTCATTTCCCTTCTAGACTATTACAACTCTCTGTTGGCTGGCCTTCCCACTTGTGCCATCAAACCCCTGCAACTTGTCCAGACTTGTCCCCAGTCCAGTTAGATGCAGCCCGCCTGGTGTTCAACCTTCATAAGTTGTCCCATGTCGCCCCGCTCCTCTGCACTCTCCACTACTTCCAGTCAAAGCTCACATCATCTTCAAGACCCTGATGCTTGCCTATGGAGCAGCTAGGGCAAATGCACCTCATTATCTTCAGGCTATTCTCAAACCTTATGTGACCTCTGGTGCCTTGGCCCTCCCACCGCTACGGGAGGGCAGCTCCGCTCAGCCCGGTCAGCTCGTCTCTGTCCTGGCACTCCAATGTTGGAACAAGCTTCCCTCAAAAGTCAGAACACCGGAGTCCCTGCCTGTATTTCAAAAACATCTGAAACCCTACGTCTTTGAAGAGTATCTTAAATAACTCTCATGGCGCTCCCTTTTCTTTTCACACTAGAACTGACTTTGCTGATCATTAATTTTTTGAGGGAAAATGTACTTGATACAATTGTGATGTGTTGTTGTCTCGCCTAATATAGCTATATTAATTGTGTGTACTACAAAGAAAGAAAAAAAACCACGCCGTTTTCACATATGTTGACATCGGGGTCGTGCTGGAGATGATGAATATGAGTTTGAAAAATGATGACATTTTCCTTTGCTTACAGCTTCACTGTGGGTTTTTTCACTTTCAGTTTTGTTTCTGTTTTGTCTTTCTGTTTTAAAGGTAGATTCAGCGATATGACGTAGATGCACAAAGTAAGCAGCATAGTGGGTCAATTTCAGCAACAACTAAGAGCTTTAAAGTTCGAGGCTAAACATCTCTGCTATTTTGGTCCTGTTGCTACCACGCTGTAACAGCATGAAGCGAACCAATGCACATGAGCAGATACTACGTGACTATGTGAGAGAGAAGTCTTGCATCTGACTCATCGAAAAATGGCAGAGCAATTTCTGCATATTGCACCTTTAACCTCACACAAGTTAATGCCTCAACTTTATCCTCAAGGTTATTGCGTCCTACAGGCGAATGAGCCTAATATCTTCGTCTCGCATTTCGGCAAGCCAGTCTCACATTTTAAGGCGTTATCAAATCAAAGTTAAAAAAGCAAAATCTGATTATTATGTTAATACAATATCTGAATGTACAGGGAACCCAGCTACATTTTGGAGAGCTGCTAAATTACTGAAGGGTTGTATCTCATATTTTCTCCTCCAATAAATTCATTTAGATTCTGTCCCTATTACTGACAAAATTGATATCATTAATGCATTTACAGTAATCGCCATTTTATATCTGCAGGCTTTATATTTGAATGTATGTCAAAGCCAGCTCTTGAAAAGAGTAGTTTGGATGTAGATGTTGAAAATCTATTGAATGATACTGAAAATGCTTGTCAGGAGTTGTCTTTTCGGAAAATCCACTGATAAACAAGTCCTGGATGCTTTGTTAACATTAGACAAA
This sequence comes from Brachymystax lenok tsinlingensis, assembly GCA_030435695.1. Classification (NCBI taxonomy): domain Eukaryota; kingdom Metazoa; phylum Chordata; class Actinopteri; order Salmoniformes; family Salmonidae; genus Brachymystax; species Brachymystax lenok. The sequence continues at coordinate 2,281,184 of CM059812.1, read as the reverse complement.
ACAAAATCCACAGGGGCTGATCATTTGGATCCTGGTCTGCTTAAATGTGCAGCACCCCTTATTACTGGCTCAGTAGCACACATTTTTTATTTAACATTGTTATCAGGAAGTATTCCAAAAGCTTGGAAATCCGCATATGTGCTGCCACTCCATAAGGGTGGGGATACAAGTGATCTTGACAACTATCGCCCCATTTCAAGACTACCTTGTTTAGCAAAAATTCTTGAATTCTTCGTTAATGTAAAACTTCGTTCCTTTTTATCTGATAATTGTGTTCTTACTATAAACCAATCAGGGTTTAGGCCTGGGTATAGTACTACCACAGCAACCATGTTAGTTGATCTTGTCAATGCCTTGGATGCTAAAAAGATCTGTGCTGTCTTTTTTATTGATCTGTCAATGGCATTCGACACTTTTGATCATTCTGTTTTGCTGAAGAAATTATCAAGAGTAGGCCTGGGATATACAGCCTGTTTATGGTTTCAGAATTATCTTAGCGAGAGAACTCAGGCCATCTTGATAGATGGGGAATTTCTTGAAATTCAAAAAGGTGTTCCTCAGGGTTCGATTTTGGGTCCATTATGGTTCACTTTGTATATTAACGACATAGGAAACACTGTAGCATTCATCTCTATGCAGATGATACAGTTTTGTATTCCTGTGCCACCTCAGTGCAGCAGGCCATTCGTGCAACTTCAGCATGACTTTGATTCGATTCAGAAATCACTTACAGATCTTAAATTAGTGTTAATACAAGTAAAACCAAACTCATGCTGTTCTCTAGGTCACTAAATGTTGACCCTGAGGACCTGCATATCTGCTCTATAAATGGAGCCCAAACTGAGCTTGTTTCTTAATATAAGTACCTGGCTGTCTGGATTGATGACAAGTTGTCCTTCGTAACGCATATAAGCTAAGATCCAAGATTGTTTTTTTTATATAGAAATAAATCATGCTTTAGTATTCAAAATAGGAGAAATATTGTTCAAGCAACGCTTCTCCCTGTATTGGATTTTGGTGATATTGTTTACATGCATGCAGCAACCTCGGACGCAGTCTACCATTCCACAATATGTTTTATCACAGGGGACAATTTTAGGACTCATCGTTGTAGTCTGTAAAAAAATGTGGGATGGACCTCTCTGTCTGTAAGAAGAGAGCTGCATTCTTTTGTATTTATTTAAAAAGCAATCTTACAGAAACTCCCTCCATATGTAACTTCTTTAATTAAGATAAGAATAATAAGTTACCAAACCCGTTCACAGGAATGGATAACACTAGAGATCCCTTCAGTCTCCACAGATTTAGGAAAATCTGCGTTTTGTTTTTTTGCCCCTAATTTGTGGAACAATATGCAGAGTTCACTGCAGCTAGATGTACTGGTGCCACTCAGGAAGTTTAAATTATTGATTTAGGACCTCTATGTAATTGAATGTGATTACTTTTATTAAATGTTTATTTTTGTTAATTGTGTGCTGAATTATATAGTTTTTTACACGTGTATGTTTTAATATTCAGTTTTTATTGTAATGTGTACAGGGCTCTCGTGTAAAAGAGATTTTTAATCTCAATGTGACTCCCTGTTAAATAAAGGTAAAAAAAATTACTAATTAAAGCGCGTGGACGGTTGGATACACAACAGATGAGAGACAACTGCAACGGATCGACGTGGTAGGTGAGTAAACGTTAGCTATTCGCTATTAGTGTCCGGGTGCCGCCGCCGATGGAACCGGGGGTGCCTCAGCTGGCTCGTCGGGCTTCCACGCCTTAGCTGGCTCGAGAGGTTTCCTTGCCTCGGTTGGGTCGGCAGGCTCCCATCCTACGCCATGCCTCAGCCGGCTCGTCTGGCTCCTACGCCTCAGCCAGCTTATCGGGCTCTAATCCCACGTCATGCTTCAGCCGGCCCATCAGGCTCCCATGCCTCAGCCGGCTCTTCGGGCTCACACGCCTCAGCGGGATCGTCAGGCTTTCACGCCTCAGCCGGATCGTCAGGCTCCCACGTCTGTTCACTCCCTGTACCTGCTTCTCGTCTCCAGCATCAATCTTTACACAGCCTCCACAAACAGGTAAGACACACACAGAGAGAGAGAGAGAGAGAGAGAGAGAGAGAGAGAGAGAGAGAGAGAGAGAGAGAGAGAGAGAGAGAGAGAGAGAGAGAGAGAGAGAGAGAGAGAGAGAGAGAGAGAGAGAGAGATTGCCCAATCTAGGTCATGTTAAACTTGACAAAAAAATATATAAAAAGAAAACAGATTAGATGTTACATTTGATATCAACTAATGTTACTCATGTTTATGTGTCTAATGTATGTCTTTCCGGCTAGTGCATTGGGACTGTCCTCTGTATTTCAGTTTAAAGCCCGACAATGTTTAAAAAAGCTGGCTATGGTTCTACAAACAGGTTAGCCTCTATAAAGAATTTGGATTTATTTGCAGTGTGATTGTTGTGTGTTCTGTGTTATTTATCTTTTCCACTTGTAACTGAATGGTGAATGAATGTATTTACAGTGTGATTATTGTGTGTTCTATGACACCTGTCCGCCCTCTTTACATTATCTTGTCATAATCACTGCAGCTAATAACACAGCAAATATTCAACTTTTACTTGATGATAATGAACACCAACAATCAATGTCATTTGAATTGTTAATCTAAATGTAATCGTGTATGTTTCTCTTGTGCTTTAGATACTATACCCCACCTGGCAATACATGGATGTGATCACAGCGCTCATTCAAAAAGTACCCCTCGTTGAGACAACCAGACAGGGTAGGCGTCATTGTGCCTACCCAGACCATAATGTGCTGGCTGGGATATCTTTTTTTTTCTCCACATTGTTTATTCCATCACATTTCCAGCAGTGTAACAACACCGTCTCTAATTATGCAGCTGACTTGGTCTGCTCCTTTGACCTCGGTCCCAATAATCCGTCATGACAGTCCTTATGTACCTTTTACAACATCCAGCCGTTCTAATTTTATTTGTTCTATTCCACCTTCTTTATTAAACACCGTCCAATCGAAGGTCTCAATGTCACTGCGGCCCCGGTTTTGATCCTCCCCTACCTCCTCAAAGAAGATCCAAGTTGGCTTACAGTGTGTTAAGTTCCCATCACCTACCATACCAATAGAGGGGAATCCCTTTGCGGATGAAAGCCATTCCAACTCTTCTTGGACGGGGAGAGAGGAGCTATTCACTGAAGAGCTGGAGGACATCTCCATATGATTGGGAGTGGCAATTGGGGTCCATTTCCTTTTTTGACATTGAGTATTCAGCATCAGGGAGAAAGCACTAGGCTGTGCTTTACAGAAATGTGTTTCGGGTATTGAGCAGAGAGTTATATTTAAGAACAAATGTTGAATGGCAAACGTTTTGCTGTAGAGGAGGACCAGTGTACAAAGTAGCACGAGGTCAGTTGTATCAGTCAAATTACTCAAATTATAAACCACTTAGAAAGATGTTATTTGATGTTCTAATGCTTTGTTAGTGTCTCTACATGATTGACATGTGAAATATTCTCTACTGTATCTAAACATAATTTGTGTCAGTAAGATGGGGTCTTCTGATTTGGTATAGTTGATGACAATAAGTACTATTGTATTTTTAGTATAGGCTCCTATCTTGTTGTCGATACACATCAAATATGAACGTTCATCAACGGTTGACATTGTACTTTATTTATTGATTGCATATTTGGTTTTCTGTGACTTTCAAAGTCAATAACATTAACATCAGTTTTTGCAGTGAAATCATGGGTCAATTTCCTTGGTGATGATGAGAATGAGTGGCATTTGTTATTTCAATTTTCTGCAGGTGATTTTGACCCAGGCGATTGGGGCATGCTGTGCCGTGCTGTAACGTGTGCAAAAAAAATACTGCATCTGTATTTGTGCATATATAATATACATGTGTGAGTATGGGTCAGAATTTGACCCATCAGAGGACTTCAAGACCACTGCACTCTATTTTAACTGCATTCCATAATTAAGTCTTATTAATGGCCAATGTTCTTTCAATGAATTTCACTTCACTTACCCATTCCTTATAGACAACCTCCTAAAACATTAATAACTGCCCAGCAGCAGTGTACATTGTGTCCTTGATCATATTTAAATGAAGTTTATCGTATTTTCTTATTTTCCCCTTAGGGTCCAAAAAAGTGAGGGATAAATTGTGAGCTGGAATATTTCGTTTGAACATTGCCTGCATACTGTAATACTTACCCTATGAATAATGTGCTTTTAAGGGTTCAAAGCCTAACCGCAAATGAAGAGTGCTGATGTAAAGGCACTGTGAAACAATATCAGAGAACAATACAGAAGGAAATATAATGATCTAGCTAGCGACAGTTAAATAATCGTTAACTTATCTTCCTCATACTGCAGATATCACAGTCATTATAAGATATTGGGTAGCCATGGATACCACACCAATTATGCAGCATGGTCTTTCTGAGAAAACTGTCAACAGAATTTTTGATATTGTGTATTAGTTACATTTCTCAAACATAGAGCTCAGACTGTGAGTCGGGAATATATTCTCTACCAACACTGAATGCTCTTTTTTTTTTTGAGGGAGCACTGATTGCCAAATTCAATGTCTTTGGATTAATTATGCACTTGATATAGTTTTTCTTATGTATACTGAAATTGTACTTTTGAAAAAGGTCAACGCATCTTCCGAGGGTGAATGGAGAAAGTGAAGAGAGCAGCCATGCCTCAATTACAAAAAAAAATGTAGTTTTCACAGGACAGAAGTTGTCTTGTGATTTCTCTGTCTGAACACGAATGTGTATAGAATATCTCTCTTTGATAAAATGTCTTCTTTCAAAACAAATATCTGTCTTTGTAATCATACACGTATAGCTTACCTCAAAAGCTCAGCTTCATAAGTGCGTCAGAACAAGTTAGCAGACGTCTCTCATTTTCATATTCAATACATATTTGATGGCCTATTTTTGGGCACACATATTCCAGTCGCATTAAAGTATTTTGTTCAATCTTATTTTGTTTACCACAGTGAACAGTAATAAATTGTCTGAGAAAAAAGCCAACTTTTCTTAGCAAAATTATTGTAAAAGAAATGCTTTAAATTGTTCCTTTTTCTTTTAAAGCTCTTCAGTGTTACGCATATCGCTTAATCGAATGCAAAATACATAACAACCACAACCTGAACTCTTTCAAAGCAGGGCTCATTTATCAAAGACAAGTCATTCAATACAAAATGGTTCACATTGACACTCAAACAGGATTAGAATGAAAACAGTTTGGAAAGGAGGACCGGTCAGAGTGAAAGTACTCTACTCTTCATTGAACTGCCTCTTTACAATACTGAAATAAATAATAAACACAGCAATGACCAGTAGCGTGTGCGGAATATCTTTCATTTACACAGCACCTCACATTAATATTTTTTGATAGTTTTACAGATGCACAATGATGTTTTTTGTTCTTCAATAGATCATAATCATTGGGAGGGGCACATTCACTTCTCCCTACAGTAATTTCCTCCCTGGTCCAAGGAAATGGTTGTGACCCTACTTGTCGTGACCCTACACTGCTTCCTTGTGTCAACTGACACTTTACTAAAACCCTGCAGGCATCATGCTTAATAACTTGTTATACGCATGAATGAGTATTTTATAATGTCCTATAATAAAGCTTATAATGTGTTATGTATCTTTATTACTTTCTCACCCAGACCTGTGTCACGTTTGCTCAGCCTCTGTGTCACTCATACACACCATCTCTTCGGGAAACGTTGTGAAGTCTTGAATGACCACTTGGGGTGGCATGGGCATCGGCATGGGCACAGGCATAGTCACTTTCGGGCCGTGGACAACGCAATTCTTCTGCATCTCTACCCCAAGGGCGGGAGACGGGACCTCGCCGAGATGCCTCCGATACTGGACGAAGCTGCACGTCTTGAGAACAATGGCAATCACATTTTTACCCATCAGTATCCCAGACACCCTGGAGTCCCTATAGAAAACCATGTTCCCGCCTCGAATGAAGAGAGTGATAATGTTAATTGTCACCAGGCTGAGAATCGGGTAGAGCATCATCTTATGGGGCACGATGTTCACCCCTTGCATGCTGATCTCGCTCAGCGACACGCACGGCAGCACCAGCAGCAGGATGTAGCAGTAGAAGAACATGAGTCCCTCCACCCATAGGGGGAGCCCTCTCCTCTGAGGCTCCCATAGGTTGGCCTGCACGTCAAGGACGTCGAGCAAGTCCACCACCACCCAGAAGAGTCGACACCGGATCTCCTCCTTCTTCTTCTGCGGCCGCACGTACTCCATGTGGTCGATGGCCACCAACGTGATGTAGACCACGGGCACGCAAATGGACAGAAGCAATGTCAGCGCTTTCCGTGCCACCCCGTCCACGCTGCCACCACCAGTCCAGCCATCCAAACTTCTCCCCTTTCCGTCCTCGGCCTTGTAGTTCTGGTAGACGAAGTAGACCTTGATCTCCAGGACAAAGACGTAGAAGAACCATAGGATCATGGCGTAGCCACGCTTGGAGGTCCGCACCTCAGAACCCACCCACACAGCCACGTAGCGTAGGACGATGAGGAAGCAGATGTCCCCCACGAGGACCATGATGCACACACCGATCTTCCTGGGCCCCTGGTTCTGCTCCACCAAGTAGGCGTCCATCAGCGCCATGCTGCCCATGATCAAGATGGCCGACAAGCACACATGAAGCTTGTTGGCGGGTGGCGGTGGCACCATACTGACCAGGTGGCGAAGGTCCAAGAGAAAAATAGGTCCAGGAAAAAAGTGAAACCAAGATCCAAGACAAAAGACGAAACAAAGGTCAAACAAAAATGAAGTTCCAAGAAAAATATTTAATAAAAATTTAAGGTTGTGGGCCAAAGCAAAAACCTGTGTTCAAAGAGGGTTGGGTATTATAATACATTTGTGGTAAATGTCTCTGTTCATCAGCTCATTTTAGTTCTGTTGGTTGAATCTGGTATATACCACCATTTGGTTCAGATAGTTGTAGTCCCATCAGATGAGTGTTTGTGCAAAGTCAGGTCCACTTGCATGACCTGCCATCAGTTCCCCCAAAATACCCTCATAAAAATGAGTAGTTATCCAAGCATGGAAAGGGTCAAGCAGAGTAAATTTGAAACTGCATTGCTGCCTAGGGATCCTAATAAAAATCTAAATGTAATATGTTTAGCCCTAACTCTATAACTCTACACTCTAAACACAATGCCTCCAACGTCATCGATTTGTAGTGCTTTAGTATCTCCAGTAACTGGGAATTGTTCTTTTATTACTTTAATGTTCTTGTAATTCTGTCAGTGGTTGATATCATTTTATATGTTGGACATTGTAGATGAGTTGCCGGAATAAAACATTCTAGCCAGAGCTCTTCCAGAGCAGTAAAAAAAAAGCGCAATGGATTCAGCAATGCACTTACACTTACGTCTCCAGTCATAATCAATCATAATGATTCGCAGCGTTACATTTCCGGTTTGATGCCAATGTGGAATTGCGAACCCCAGCACTAATTCCATACAGTGGCATGGAGTGAAAAAACATGATGGATAGGGTTCATTATGTGTGTATTGGATATCCACTGCAACAAATTATAGGTTTCGTCTCCATTGTAATCCTCACACGTTCCCAACACTGTGATATTCCCAATATATTGTGTTGACAAAAGGTAAATAACAACTGCGATTCCAATGTTCTATTTCTGTTGACCCACAAAATCATCCCCTGTACACCCCTTTTGAGTCATAAAAGGGAACAGGGACCTGCGTGTGCAACCTCAAAAAGAAAAGACCTAGAAAAGTTTATCTTTGAAGTTGAATCCCTGAAAAACAACAAGCCTCTTGTCCTTTTCAATAACAAGTGCTCTCACTTCAAAGATGCTCTCCCCTTGACAACCGAAAGCTCTTAATGCGGAGATTCTGGTGGAACAATAAAAATTATGTGTCCCTTTGATCGACGATCCGTTCTAGTTGAGTGTCCTAGAATGTCCGCCGGAGTGCAGTCAACCATCGAATGCCGGACGTGCCCCACTGCCCATTGAGACACGCAGCCATCAACGAAAAGCCCTTTTCACTCCTTTCTCATCTTCTTTCCCCCTCCGAAAATGACTTGCGAATGGCCATCACGTTGTCACAGCATTGTCAACTCTCCCTGTTTCAAATGTCCTTTAATGTGAAAATCTCTAAATATTTGCCCTCCTTGCTCCTACTCGAGGTGCTGATTGTCTGTGCCTTCCTAAACTAGGTCTGCTGGAATCTCTTTCGCCCCTCTCTTTCCTCTCTTCCTTCCCCCACTCGTGTGTGCTCAGCCGTTGGATGTCGAAGAGGCATGCTCAGAAAGCCACAGCTGCAGGAGGAGAGAGAGAGTGAGGAAAGAGAGACAGTGATGTAAGGGAGCGATGGTGATGGTCATGTGTGAGCTGCCTCCTGCCCATCAAGTTCTCTTCTCTTTTTTCATCCCTTCTTTTCCCCTCCTGGCCCATGCTCTTTAAATCCCTCCGTCCCTCTTCTTCAGAATGACTGATCCCTGCTGTGAAGTCCACCCAACCCCTCAGATGTTGAGATCCTCCTTTTATCAGGGAGGGCAAAGATGCTTGGGGGGGATTCAATGACAAACAAATCACATACACTCTCCACTGAGACGAGTAACACACACTCCAGTGTAATGAGTGATCCACACGTCCCCTCCAGCGGCTCCCTGTGTATGTGTGTGTGTGTGTGTGTGTGTGTGTGTGTGTGTGTGTGTGTGTGTGTGTGTGTGTGTGTGTGTGTGTGTGTGTGTGTGTGTGTGTGTGTGTGTGTGTGTGTGTGTGTGTGTGTGTGAGTGTGTGAGAGAGAGAGAGAGAGAGAGAGAGAGAGAGAGAGGAGAAGGGGAAGGCTAAGCCTTGACTGCTCTTTCAGAACCTTTGCACTGATTTCTTTAAGGGAATACTGAATCACAGTGGTGAGAGACGAGATACTCAGAGCACTAAATATACCACCATCCCTCCAAAACGTGGGTGCAATTATACACAATTTATAACAATAGCGATAGGGGAGCATAGAAATAGAATCATCAGTAACTTAGAAATAGAATCATGGAACATTGACCTGAACATTGAGTTAAATGAGGATGCCTGTTCCAGAAATCCTATTTCTATGGCTGATAATTCATGCCGACTCATTACAAGCCATAACCTGAACCTCAACATCACGATATCTCCTTTTGGACAGACAGGCTGTTTCATAATCGATGAAAGACTCCTCTTTTCCAGAATTAACAGAGGGATCGTCAAGCGTAAATAATACACGGGCAAGAGGGAGGGCTAGCGGTGTGTGAAGGAGCTAGCTGCCTAGCCCCAGCGCTTCGCTAGACTAGTTAAGCATGTCATAATAAATGGGGAAGGAGAGAGGGAGGGCTAGCGCCACACTAGGTTTTTGAGCCAGTGTGGGGGAGCGTTAGCCCCAGCGCTAGGCTACACTAGGCTAATAAGGCATGTTTGATCACTTGGCAGAAATCCTAACATCAGACTGTTAAGACCCCCCCCCAGGGGACAGGTTATGTGATGCATTACTCCCAAATATGAGCGCCCAGGCGGGGGGCTTGAGCGGGGTTGCAGGGGGTGTCAGTAAAGCCACCGTCACCGGCCATCAGTTTATTGGATCGCGTGTCATTGGCTCCAGCCACTTTCCCTGTCGTGAATGCTTATATTAAACTACCTAAACACCAGTGAAGCAGAGACAGCCTATCGTCCTTATCTACAGTAGTGAGACACTATCTGTATCCGAGTAGAAATGGAAAGTGTTTTTCCACCAAGTAGATACATGTGTTAATTGTGCTTTGTAGGGCAGGGAAATCGTTTAGTCTCTTTCTGGTTTAACTGTAGTTTCCTTTTTCTAAGAAATACTCCCTAAACCAGGATTGGTGTTTCACTGAGGTGACCCACTTATTTTTCATTAGTATACTCTTAATTGTATCTATTAAATGTTTTTAATGTGTGTTTAAGCTGTCAATTTGAATGTGCCATAACAATAAGAATCGTTGTAATTACAACAAAAAAAATAACACTTTGGTTCTATTACATGTTTTGTTATGACTTGTTTGGATATTCGCATGGTTTTTGTCACTAGCAACATTATCACAGCCGAATCCACTTCAAAATATACAATTATGTATAATCAATCACAATGACTCCGTGAAAGCTTTCAGCAAGAGATAAAGTGCTTTCTGACTTACGATGTAATTATATTTTAACAGGGAAAATGGGACAAAAGGGATATTAGAACATATCAAAAGGAATTACGGCTTGTTTGTTTGTCATTTCCAAGTGATTATAACGCCAAATGTCTCATGCCGTTTGGTTACTGCTATGGAAACTCCAAGGAGTGGCTTCTCAATTCCAATTGTGTCTAACCTCCTTTACTTGCAACTGGCATCGGCCCCTTTCTTCTACTCAATGCACAAAGCAGAGCTAACTCCATTACTGTAATAAAACAGGAGACGCAAATGCAAATTGTGAGGTTCTCAAATCGTATTATCTCAAAGAGGCCATAAACTATGAGGGCGATATAACAGTCCCAAGGCATCCAACAACATGCATTACACATATGACTTCACCCTCCAATAAATTGGATGAACTAATGAGGGGAAAAAAATGAAAAAATACCTTTGGAGGATTTTGGAGTCTCAATGACACCCCCTCCTCAATGATACAAGGGTGGAATTCCTGTTGCTCGCAATAATTGTATCGACAGAATTTAAGTTGTCAGTGTGCAATTTGGGCAACATTGCACTCAACACCATCCAAACACAACATAATCTGATACCTGATACAGCTCAAATTGCACATCATAAATCTATGAACCGTATCATCCCAGTGACAGCTTTTGTGAGTAGGGGTGGAATTGGAAAGTGTCCGACACGTACGGTGTATTGAAATTATTTTGATATGCAAATGTATTTATTTTTTGTGACAATGACAGTTCTCAAGGTGACTTTTCCCAATTCCACCTGTCTGTGAGCATTAGGTTGTCTTCTTGGCTAGGCAAACACTGGAAACTCACAACAGAGTAGTCACCTGTACCTTGTGGAGAGAAAGTACCTAAGAGTCCCAAAATGTCCACTGGGGCCAGTGATATTCTTAGCAACAGCTCATCTACTACTTGGCGCTGACCTATTTCTTCCTTTACCGTGAAAAATTGGTCCTGCCAGCTGGAGAGCTGTTACTGGTGCCTCACTGCCCCTCCATGTGGCTTACTTTTAAAGGCCCTTCCTGCCTCCAACCAAAAGCCCATTTTCCAGCTGGTGCGAGCCCGTGTCCCATGCCACCAAGAGTAATGGCCATGGTCACGGTTGGTCAAAAAAGCGTAACGTATCCATCTGCCGTGCTGTGGTCGTGAGTGAGGATATCACATCCAACATCTAGAAAATTGTGCTACATGTTTTCTGTGATAAATATTTGTGTCTGCATGTGTTTGTATACATAAGAAGGATATATGTCCTGTCAAATGTGTATGGGTGGTATAATCCACACGCCATACCACATGCCTAATTTATTTATCTGGACCCGCATGAGCCACTCGGGGGCACAGAAGGCAGTCAGGAGCACAGAAGTAGAGAGCTGCAGCAGATACCCAGGTTATGTCCCAAATGGAACCCTATTGCCTATGTAGGGCAGTACTTCTCACTAGGGCCCGTAGTGAAAAGGGTGCTATTTGAGACGCAACACCAGTGAACCCCATGGAGCGAGGAGGTCCATTACTGACGATGGCCATTTATGTTTAAGGGCACTTCAAGTCCCATCGTAAATGTCTCCCCTTTGAAGAAAATATTTTTTCCTTTGCGTAATCACCTGTGGCTTGTGTAAGTGGTGTAGGTGTTTATTTATAACATGTTATCAAAATTGTTCATGTCACCTTTTTCTTCACAGAAAGAACACAGAAAGAAAAATGATGTTTAAGCCAGGTAATTACCATATTGGATAGTGAGTCACATTTGCTTGACTATAGGAAATGTATCCCTTACGTTTTATTTTAAAAAAAATCTCTTTACATGTATGTTTTTGAACAGAAGAAATAGGCCTACCAGCACAATTTCTGAGAGACATGGAAGAGAAATTATCACAGCTTTTTTGTGTGCAAAGAACAGCATGACCAAGCTTTGCAAGCCCATTTTGGTAAACACTGACTTACCAGCAGGCAGGGTTTTTCGAAGGCTTTGTTTTTCTTAATTGACAGATTGGCTTGACTCAAAAATGTGCATGCATTACTATGGGTCCATTGTTGGAACATACACATGTGAACAGGTCCATCTGTTGATGAGCGTCAAACAGAATCGATGATACACAGCCACATAAGGTACTTGTGTATTACCAAACATTGTGTAGGTGTTTGTGTTGGCTAGTGCCAACAAGACAATATTGAGATCCCATTATTTTTTTGTAAAGTATTCATATGGATTACAGGTGTTCATTAAAACATTCAAAGTTACTACGCTACAGAAATCAACTTGCTCATTTGTAAATTGTACACAGAGTACATAAAACATTAAGAACACCTGCTCTTTCCATGATAGACTGACCAGGAGAATCCAGGTGAAAACTATGATCCCTTATTGATGTCACTTGTTGAATCCACTTCAATCAGTGTAGATGAAGGGGAGGAGCCAGATTAAAGAAGGATTTGAGACAATTGAGCCATCAATTGTGTATGTGTGCCATTCAGACGGTGAATGGGCTAGACAAAAGATTTAAGTGGCTTTGAACGGGGTATGGCAGTAGGTGCCAGACGCACTGGTTTGTGTCAAGAACTGCCAAAGCTTTCACGCTCAACAGTTTCCCTTGTGTATTAAGAATGGTCCACCACTCAAAGGACATCCAGCCAACTTGACACAACTGTGACACAATTAGTCATCAGAATCTTCATTTTTCATTTTAAGGACCACGTGAGTCAATAATCAGACCAAGATTCCCAGACACCAGAAATCTTACACAATGTATCATCTGACCCACAAATGTGTTATTTTTAGAAGTTTTAAATGGGATGGAAACATTAAAAAGTCATGAAAAGATGCTCTGGAAATGCAAACGGATGAATCAAATTAGCCCAATTTACTCCGCTATAGATATTCTCAGAAGCAAACCCAAAACCAGTATCTAGGTCCAAATACTCTTATAGCGTAGTTCTTTCCCTAGTCTCCTTTCCAACTTGGCCCAATGGGTCTGGACTAAATAGGTGCCAGCAGAGACGTGGAAACATGCGGTGCATCTAAAAAGTGGCCTCCTCTCCTCTCCTTTTTCTGCACTGACCTCAAAACACAGGATAGGTCAGAGTAATGTTGTGGTTTCCACCAGGAATGTGCTTTTGTCCTTCAAGTTGTTTCACGTCAGTGCAGATGAAGGAAAGGAGATGAGGAGTGGAAGCCACTTTAGACTATTGAGATGTACTCCTAATATACAATCCTTTCCTTCCTTTCCTGATCAGAGGTCACAAGGGGGACTTAAAAAAGTATACTGTTGTAATAGGATTTAGATTAGGAGTGTTTGTAATGTGTTCAGACATTTGATTGTGCTATTTAATGTCATTCAGATAGGGAAAATCAGATATAGAACATGTTTTGCAAGCCTGGAATTGCATCTATTTTGCAAAAACATAACTGAAACTGTATTGGTGCTTCTAATGCCTTAAGCTGTTTATGAATGTGTTATATGGTTTATATTCACAGTAGGTTGCCTGAAGTATTCCCTACATATATGTTTCTCTCAGCATGGCTTCCTTTACTTTGAATGTCCACTCTTATATCTCCATCTTATATTTCATAGTGTGTGGGTGTTTATTTTGCAAAGAGGTAATGTAGATGCACACAGACACACATGCATACACACATGCACATGCACATACTCACACACAAACACACACACATCCAAAATCCTCAGTATTCCACTCATGAGTGTAAAATTACATCTGGCACCCAAAGGCATTTACACTGCGGACACACAGCTTCCCACAGTTCTTTGCATTTCACGCTGTCACGTGATATAAAACTTGTACACGTTTTTCTGGCATTTTCCTCTCCTTGTGTACTTGGCATGAGACGCTTACTCTTTCTCTACTGAATGAGGTTTCTGTTTTCTTCAACTCCAAATCAAATACAGGCTATAAGACTATAATCCTGGAGATAAACTTCACATAATTAAATGAAAGTTTAATTAAACGTACCACACAACTCCCCAAACAATTCTCAAAGCCTTGTGGGACAACAAACAAGTCTTATTAAGTTTTAAATTATCATCCGTTTTGGTAAAAAAATTTACTTATTAGGAAATGTACCTAATTTAAGCACCATATAACAATTATTCATTGATTGGCTTCATGAATTAAATATAAGGGGGCTATTTATATTGTTAACTGAGTGTATATATGAATTAGTGATTATAAAAATCTCATTAGGACTCGAGGGACAGTGCCTGCATCAGCCTCCAGGCACATGCTTCCTGATGCTAGCTAGTCCAAACTCTCAGCCATCCACTTGCCCTAGCTTACTTCAAAGCAGCGGGAGAGGAAAGAGGCCATACATTAGCATATATTTACATACCTGCAGATGCACCCTAATTTGTGGCAGCTGTTGGTTTAAATACTTCTCATTGGGAGAGATGCATGGCCGTGATTTCCACTAGGGACTAGACCTGGGTTCAAATACTATTTGACATCTCTGAAATACTTTGAGCATTTTCCCTAGTCAGCCTGGAGTGCCAGATTGCAGCTTTGTGACTATTCTATTGGTCCATTAAGCCAGACAAGCTCAATCATGCGCATATAAAGTGTCACACCCTGAACTGTTTCATCTGTCTTTGTGCTTGTCTCCACCCCCCACCAGGTGTCTCCCATTTCCCCCATTTATACCAGTTTTTTTCTGTTTCTGTTGCCAGTGTGACTTGTTTTGTCAGGTCATACCAGCATGTTTCCCATTTCTCAAGTTTTTGTTTCCTAGTCTACCCGGTTCTGACCGTTCTGCCTGTCCTGACCCTGCTTGCCGTCTTGTACCTGCCTGACTCTGACCTGGTTTACCAACCTCTTCCTGCCCTCAACCTGCCTTTTTGCCTGCCCCAATCAAACTACCCGCCTCCTGTGTCTGATTCATATCCTGAGTCGTGATAATAAAGTATCTGAAATTACTTCAAATATTATTTAAATCCACGAAGGACGCACACACATACATTTCAATGTTAAATGTTTCTTTTGTCTAGTGATGTCAGAATTTATTGCCCAATTAGATAGTGTAGAAATGTATGAAATGAGCTTTGATTGGCAATTTGGCAAAATTGTTTTGAATGATGTGATCCAAGATGGCGTAGCAGTCAGACGTCTTTATGTCCTCGTCTTGTCGTGTCCCATGTATATATCTTTTTATATCTTTTTTTTCTTCGCATGTATTTTCTTTTTAAATTTTTAACCTCAACTTCAACATACTCTCCTGCAATCCGCCTCACCCAATGTGGTATGGACCTGCTATTTCTTTACTTCTGAACCGGAACCCCAACAGAAGCTAGCCGGCTAACTAGCTACTAGATAGTAGCCAGCTAGCCACTGCTAGCGGTCATCAGCTACCATTACCCCAGACAACTCTCGCCAGTCTGCACAGTGCGACTCAAACCAGAGCAAATCAGACTTATTTTTCTCCATTTCTCCGGATTCCTACCACAAGCTCTGAACCTTTTTCACCTGGATCATCGCAGCTAGCTAGCTGCTATCCGAGTGGCCACTCCTGGCTAACGTCTCTGTCCCGAAGCAAGAACCAATTAGCCTGGAGCTAGCCCTGATAGGCCCATCTCCCGGCTAGCCAAAGAGGTCCATCGACAACTCCTTGGGCTACAATACCTATTTTGCCAATCGGCCTGGACCCCCGCCGACCCATCACGACTGGACTACCGACGTAATTCGCCCGAGGGGGTTTATCAACTGGCTCCTCCGTCGCGACGTCCCCTGAATGCCCATCTGCTAGCCTGCTAGCCGTGGCCTGCTCGCTGTTTAGAGTATATCGGACTGTTAGCTTAAGAGGCCCATCTGACAAATTCTTTGGCCACTATACCTATTCTGCCAATTGGACCCTTTTACCACACGGAGCCCTGCTGATCCACAACGACTGGTCTGCGGACGTAACAGTACGAGGGGGCTACAACAGACTTTCTTCCGTCACAACATCCCTCTAAGGCCCATATGCTAGCTTGCTAGCCCCGGCCCGTTAGCTGCCTGAATCGCTGTGTCTCCGGCCCGAGCCACTCACTGGAACCCTATGATCACTCGGCTACGCATGCCTCTCCCTAATGTCATTATGCCTTGTCCATTGCTGTTTTGGTTAGTAATTATTGCCTTATTTCACTGTAGAGCCTCTAGCCCTGCTCAATACGCCTTTGTTAACCCTTTAGTTCCACCTCCCACACATGCGGTGACCTCACCTGGCTTAAATTATGTTTCTAGGGACATTATCTCTCTCATCGTCACTCAGTGCATAGGTTTACCTCCACTGTATTCACATCCTACCATACCTTTGTCTGTACATTATGCCTTTAATCTATTCTACCGTGCCCAGAAATCTGCTCCTTTTACTCTCTGTTCTGAACGTACTAGACGACCAGTTCTTATAGCCTTTAGCCGTACCCTTATCCTACTCCTCCTCTGTTCCTCTGGTGATGTAGAGGTTAATCCAGGCCCTGCAGTGCCTAGCTCCACTCCCATTCCCCAGGTGCTCTCATTTGTTGAATTCTGTAACCGTAAAAGCCTTGGTTCATGCATGTTAACATTAGAAGCCTCCTCCCTAAATTTATTTTATTCAACGCCTTAGCACACTCTGCCAACCCAGATGTCCTTGCCGTGTCTGAATCCTTGCTTAGGAAGACTACCAAAAACCCTGAAATTTCCATCCCTAACTATAACATTTTCCGACAAGATAGAACTGCCAAAGGGGGCGGAGTTGCAATCTAGTTCTGTCTTACTATCCAGGTCTGTGCCCAAACAATTTTAGCTCCTACTTTTATAAATCTACCTTTCCAAAAACAAGTCTCTATAGAGACTTGTTGCCACGTGCTATAGACCACCTTCTGCCCCCAGCTGTGCCCTGGACACCATATGTGAACTGATTGCCCCCCATCTATCTTCAGAGCTTGTGCTGTTAGGTGACATAAACTGGGACATGCTTAACACCCCGGCCGTCCTACAATCTAAGCTTGATGCCCTCAATCTCACTCAAATTATCAATGAACCTACCAGGTACAACCCCAAATCCGTAAACACGGGCACCCTCATAGATATCATCCTAACCAACCTGCCCTACAAATACACCTCTGCTGTCTTCAACCAGGATCTCAGCGATCACTGCCTCATTGCATGCGTCTGTAATGGGTCTGCGGTCAAACGACCACCGCTCATCACTGTCAAACGCTCCCTAAAACACTTCAGCGGGTAGGCCTTTCTAATCGACCTGGCCCGGGTATCCTGGAAGGACATTGACCTCATTCCGTCAGTAGAGGATGCCTGGTTATTCTGTAAAAGTGCTTTCCTCATCATCTTAAATAAGCATGCCCCATTCATTTTTTTTATACCAGGAACAGATATAGCCCCTGGTTCACTCCAGACCTGACTGCCCTTGACCAGCACAAAAACATCCTGTGGCGTACTGCTTTAGCTTCGAATATGCAACTTTTCAGGGAAGTTAGGAACCAATATACACAGGCAGTTAGGAAAGCAAAGGCTAGCTTTTTCAAACAGAAATTTTCATCCTGTAGCACAAACTCCAAAAAAGTTCTGAGACACTGTAAAGTCTGTAAAGTCCAGCTGCCCACTGCACTGGGGCTAGGAAACATTATCACCACTGATAAATCTGCGATAATTGAGATTTTAAAGAAGAAATTTTCTACTGCTGGCCATGCTTTTCACCTGGCTACCCCTACCCTGGTCAACAGCCCTGCACCCCCCACAGCAATTTGCCCAAGCCTCCCCCAATTCTCCTTCACCCAAATCCAGATATCTGATGTTATGAAAGAGCTGCAAAAGAGCTGGTCATGGGTGCACCTCAGCCACGCTCAAGGTCCTAAACGATATCATAACTGCCATCGATGAGACAATACTGTGCAGCTGTATTCATCGACCTGGCCAAGGCTTTCGACTCTGTCAATCACTACATTCTTATCGGCAGACTCAACAGCCTTGGTTTCTCAAATGACTGCCTTGCCTTGTTCACCAACTACTTCTCAGACAGAGTTCAGTGTGTCAAATCGGAGGGCCTGTAGTCTGGACCTCTGGCAGTCTCTATGGGGGTGCCACAGGGTTCAATCCTCGGGCCGACTCTTTTCTCTGTATACATCAATGATGTCGCTCTTGCTGCTGGTAATTCTCTGATCCACCTCTGCGCAGACAACACCATTCTGTATACTTCTGGCCCTTCTTTGGACACTGTGTTAACTAACCTCCAGATGAGCTTCAACGCCTTACAACTCTCCTTCCGTGGCCTCCAACTGCTCTTAAATGCAAGTAAAACTAAATGCATGCTCTTCAACCGATCGCTGCCAACACCTGCCCGCCCGCCCAGCATAACTACTCTGGACGGTTCTGACTTAGAATATGTGGACAACAACAAATACCTAGGTGTCTGGTTAGATTGTAAACTCTCCTTCCAGACTCACATTAAGCATCTCCAATACAAAATTAAGTCTAGAATCAGCTTCCTATTTTGCAACAAAGCATCCTTCACTCATGCTGCCAAATCTACTCTTGTAAAACTGACTATCCTACCGATCCTTGACTTCGGCGATGTTATTTAGACTCCAACACTCTACTCAGCAAATTGGATGCAGTCTATCACAGTGCCATCCGTTTTGTAACCAAAGCCCCATATACTACACACCTCTATGACCTGTATGCTCTCATTGGCTGGCCCTCGCTTTATATTCGTCGCCAAACCCACTGGCTCCAGGTCATCCATGAGTCTTTGCTAGGTAAAGCCCCGCCTTATCTCAGCTCACTGGTCACCATAGCAGCACCCACCTGTAGCACGCGCTCCAGCAGGTATATCTCACTGGTCATCCCCAAAGCCAATTCCTCCTTCGGCCGCCTTTCCTTCCAGTTCTCAGCTGCCTATGACTGGAACGATCTGCAAAAATCACTGAAGCTGGAGACTCATATTTCCTCACTAGCTTTAAGCACCAGCTGTCAGAGCAGCTCAGAGATCACTGCACCTGTACATAGCCCATCTGTAAATAGCCCATCCAACTACCTCATCCCCATACTGTTATCTGTTTTATTTATTTTTGCTCATTTGCACCCCAGTATCTCTACTTGTACACTCATCTTCTGCACATCTATCACTTCAGTGTTTAATTGCTATATTGTCATTATTTTTCCACTATGGCCTATTTATTGCCTTTGTTATCCTACCTCATTTGCACACACTGTATATAGACTTTTTTCTACTGTATTATTGACTGTTTGTTTAATCCATGTGTAACTCTGTGCTGTTGTTTGTGTCGCACTGCTTTGCTTTATCTTGGCCAGGTTGCAGTTGTAAACGAGAACTTAAGGGCCATTTAGATCACAATGAAAAAGGTTACATGGACATGGAAGTCCTAGATCAGTCATTCAAGCTGAACAGAGTAAAACAGAATGGGGCTTTCTGTCTTTTCATTCTTAAACACATGCATGATGAATGCTGTGTTTTAATTCCCTGTTTAACCCCCATCTGCTGAAAGCACTGCAGAAGTCAAAGAGCTAATAGAACTCATTATAAACCCATGAATGTTCCAGTAACTCACACATTGTCTTTGCCCATAAGGCACTGCCTCCTATTATTTACGTCTTTGAGCTTGTAACTGTAAGTCAGCAATAAACTGAAATAAGTATGTAAAACCTGACATTTTTTCACACAAAACAAATCGGTTACTTCCATTGTCTCGTCCCTTGCATCTGGGTTAAGAAATCAATTTCAATCTCCATAAAATGTGGGTGTGCTGAGCGGTAAACCGATTAGTGTTTGATGTTACAGTATCTATCCTTAGACCAATATACATCCCCTCTAGATTTTTGTAAAATGTGTGTGTGTGAGAGAGAGTAATGCTACAAGCACCGTGAGGATACAGTCTTTGGGGATTCGCTAACTCATGTATACCAGTTAATTATGTTACTGACACTATTTAAAGTCGTTGTAGGCCATAAACAGGTGTACGTTACCAATTTTTCACAGATCCCAAATTATTTTGACAAGGAGTCTTCAATGATTTTAAAAAAGTTGTTACGATCGCTTTACCTTTCAAAAGAACAGCCTACTCCCATAAGACACAATAGTTGTCCGAATAAATACAATCAAGATACAAGGATTTCAAATACAGTACAATCGTTTTGACAGGCATTTCTGGAACACGTATCAGGGACAATGAAATATCAAACAATTTACACACGTGTCGGAAGACTGTAGACACAACACTCAATTACACAAAGTAAGACATCGCCCTATACATTTCAGTCAGCTTTGATAACTTTAACCGGTCTGTTTATCTTTTATCTTCAAACCAAAATGGCAGCCTCCATCAACTCCTTAGCCTTCCCCTTAGGAAGTGCTTTGGACTCTCATCTGAAAAAGTGTGTGTATATACAGTATGAGACTCTGAGCACACAACCAGGTCAGAAAGACTGTTCTGGTGTTCTGGAGCCAGGCGGGTAATTGCCTCTCGTCTCCAAAAGATGACATCCTTCTTCTTCACGCTTCAGTGAGTTTTGCCTGCCTACGCTTTTCCCGCAGTTGCACAGGTCATTTGAAAACCCTCGCACGGTGCATGGGACCCTTCGTTTCCGTCCATTTCCTCGCAGTCTGCACAGGTTACTTTAATGGGTGCGGACGGCCCTTGACACTACGTGGTTTTAATTGTGTTTAGATTGGCTTCGTGTTTAGACTGTGAAGGTGAGAGGTGAGAGAACCTCATTCTACTAAGATCCATCTGCTGTTGTGGGAAAACATTACCTGAACCTTCTTGGTGAGATGGTGGTAACGCAGTCATAAGCATGTCATAACATAGTTATAAGCAGTTATACACTCTTACAAAAAAGGGTTCTACAATGGTTCTTTGGCTGTCCACATAGGATAACCCTTTGTGGTTTCAGGCAGGACCCTCTGTGGAAAGGGTTCTACCTGGAACCAAAAGGGTTCTACCTGGAACCAAAAGGGTTCTACCTGGATCCAAAAGGGTTATACCTGCACCAAAAGGGTTCTACCTGGAACCAAAAAGGGTTCTACCTGGAACCAAAAGGGTTCTACCTGGAACCAAAAGGGTTATACCTGCACCAAAAGGGTTCTACCTGGAACCAAAAGGGATTTAACCACTTGGGCTCCAGGTAGAAGTTGCCTTTTGGCACAGATCTAGAATCGGCTTACCCTCACCAAATCCTAACCTTAACCATTGTCAGGAAATAAGCTAAAAATGACCTTAGATCAGCTTCCAGGGGCAACTTTAACTTACTCCCCACTGGGTCAGACAGCAAAGGACGAAAGCATGTCAGGGCAAGATCACTACACTTCAAAGTACCAGGGAACACAAAACTTAGAGAGGGGTAGAGTTTTTAGAAAATCCTGATAAAAAAGCTCCAATAACACAACCATCTATTTCAATTTGCAACATTAATCAGTCATTTTGTTACAATACATGGTAAAAGATAGTGGGGCTTCTTTTAATGTCACTATTTTGTAGCAAATTAGCAGTCTATCAAGTTCTGATGTCTTAAAATGTATCAAATATTCTGAGCTTGAATAAAATAAATGCTCTTCAAGGATTGGCCTGGAAGCAATGAAAACATTTTGGGGGTGGTCAATAGAACCATAAATAAGTTATTTTGAGATTACAGTCGCTGTTAAAGGAGACATCGTGTATGCCCAGTCATTGCATTGTACTGTAACTATACAGCTGATCACACTGCAGTATAAATAGCTGGGGACCGCGTCCAAGATGCCCGACCGTTGTTTTCAACATGATCTACTAACGTTCACATACACAAATTCATGAACCGTCTATATCCGGGTTGCATCCTGTTTACACGGCCCAAATTCACAGCAGCACAAGCAAGCAGCGACGACGTCATCAAGTCATCCAAAAACATGATTAATATAACTTTCTTGTACCTTTGGCCGCGAGTGATGAAAAAAAAATCGGCCTCACAACCAATTCTTTTAATGATTAAATTGATGTTTTATGAACAAAGGTGATGAATCAGGTGTCTTATTAAGAATTTTCAAATATGATTTCTCAATGTGGCCGTCTATGGTAAATAGATTTCTGGGACGGGACTCACTTAAACCCCAGTACCTAAGCAAGGCAGTAGGAGCAGTTTAAACTGTGCTTCTAGACCAGAACCCTGGCCCCTATGTCTGAGGACTGTAATAGCGATCATGACAATAAAGTATTCTAAAATGTATGTCTCACCAATGAGTTTTGAAGGTTTATGAATTATTGATAGCTTCCTTGTGAATTCAATGCTTTATAGTGCAAATTATAGTTCATTTTTAACATGACACCACGTTCTTATGATCTCATAGTCATCGGCTATAGTCCAAGTGCTAATGTCTTACAAAAATGTACATAGAAGTATAAATACATATGACCTGACAAGCCCCTCTCTCCCACTCCCTCATGAGTCATTAATTGGATTGTGAAGGGGTCACAGAGACTATACCAACCCACCACAGTTATAGAATGTGCAACCACATGACAGGCCATGCTCTCAGCCAATCTCCATTGGAGCGTGGCTAATGGGATGTGTGCATTGATTTTGCTGTGTCGTGGTCGTTGCCTCAATACTTTACAGTGATGATCTTATCAGCACTGATCAAACATTCATCTAGAATATTTCTGATATTATGTCAATCACCTCCATTTCAGAAGCCAATAGCGCCCATTTAACCAGGATGAACGGAGAACTTTTGATGGATGTTTGTTTTAGCCATGCACGTTATTGTCAGTAGGGGCAGAGTAATGGAAGGTTTAGTCAGATGGATGACATCAATACTTTTTAAAGAGATGTCAAGGAATTGATCACACACTATAATACACCATGAAAAGGAATTCCATTCCAAATCAATAGTATGTTGACCTTGACCCCTTTTGATTGGTAAAAAAGGTCAGCTCATAGTTCATATTTTGCTCATGGTATAAAACTACTATTCCCAGACCAAAAAGGATTAACTATGAAGTGATCAGGAACTAGCCATAATTAAACTGCTGTAGGCATGATCTATTCCTATTAATTAATGCTGTAACCCTTATGTAAAGACTATCTCAGACTGTTAAGGAAATTGTGGAGTACGGTGTCAATATTAGGAGGCATTCAGAGGCAACTCCTGCTGAGAATGAAAGAACTTACGCTGAGACTGAGACATTCCTAATATGGAGCCGTAGTGGAGCATTCTCACACATTGTCTTGCTGACAGTCAGCTACGCCCTACAGGACGTTAAGCCCTTTGGGCCTGCTGGCAAACTCACTCAGCTCACCAGCGCTCTAGCACTAATGGACCTCCAGGGAACCTCAGTGTCAGCCAGAGGTCGCAGGCCATTATCTGTCATTGTTCAATACTACTGTATATAAAGTAGTATTTCCTTCCACATTTTGTGGCAAATTTCTGCAGACGCCATCATTAACTGGTTCCAGGAACCAGCAGCACCTTTCAATCTCTGAAATTATGCTATGCAGAGTTGCCCACTGTGTTGCTGTAACTACAGGTCTTGGAGATTAGATTATCCCACCCACGATCTAACCATAAGAAGATTGACAAAATATATGATCCTATGTCAGTTGTGTGTGTGTGTGTGGGGGGGGGGTAACCTCTCTACCTACTCCACACCACTGTTTTCCTCGTAAGTGTCAATTGTTTCACAACACTACCTGAATGACTTGTGGGTAAAAAGATACCTCTGCATGTGCCACTCTGCCCTAAGCGTGTTTCAATTTCCATTCCTCATTCAAACTAAGCAAATGATTAACATAGAGTTGGTTTTGTAAAATTCCAAGGTGGTGGACCGCCTCAAAACACACACACACACACACACACACACACACACACACACACACACACACACACACACACACACACACACACACACACACACACACACACACACAGTGACACAAACCAACCAACCAAGCGCTGACTTCCCTGGGAGACCCCCTCTGATGTTTTTTAGGAACGTCTCCATCCTCCCAGCATGCAACAGTGCCTGGAGCAAGAGTTTCAAAGGCTCGGCAACGTGTGAAATAATACATCTCATATCTCACTCGTCCTACTGTGCCATTCTTCTCCTGTGTGTGTGTGTGTTTGTGCATTCAAACTCCTGTGTCATCGCTTGTAGGATCGCTTGTGTGTTTCGACACAGTGATCTGTCAGTCACGTTGGCAACTGTACACTGCCTATTGTGGGTGGGAGAAGTCATCCTGTTAAAATTCTGCACACGTCTCTAGTATTAAGAACCAAAGTGGTTTTGATGGCACCAGTTTTGACAGACATGCTGGGTAAATACAGCTTCGGCTCGGTTATCTCCCAGGAGTACCGAGAGTAGGGCAAGGATGCATTCCAAATAGGTTTAGGCCTCGTATGGGCCATGGTCGAAAGTAGTGCACTAAAATGGGAATAGGTGGCATTTGGGACACAACCCAAGGGCTCCACTTTACATATAGTCTTCATAAAACATTCACAGCACGTCCATATGGAAACCCCTAAAGGAGCGTACAGAATGTATAACACGTTGCATGCGTAACAGGGTTGGTTATGGTTCCTCTTGCCTCTAAAACAAATGTGTATTTAATGTTAAAGCATTCTTATTGGTTGGTTTAATTCCGATGACAGTAAGGCGTGTTGTTATTGGCCACGCTTACAGATCGGGGGAGATCGCAAACGTCAGGTCTCCCCAGTATGAAAATGTGACGCAAGGGGTAGGTCACGTTCTGAATACTGTATTCTATTGTTATATTTGACAATGTGTACAAGTTTGCTGTACATTGCTGATAGGGATTGAGGGGCATTCTGTGCTTTGGTATATGATTGCTGTATATAAGTGTGTTAGCTAGCATGCACCGATGTAATGGCCACATTAGCCACTGCTGACACAGTTGTTTTCATGCTACAGATTTTCCCATCGACAGCCATCAACATCAGTAAGCCCTGCACAACTAACATGCTGTTTCCTATTTAACAACAGGTAATAAATCATGCTCAACTGGGACCACTGGCTGTGGTGATTTCTTTGAACAAAACACAACGCAAGGAGAGTACGATTAACATCTGTTACACTGGTGCCTGAGACTCGTCTTCTTGTCTTCACTGGACGTCACGTGGAGGGATCATCAAGTCGGCTTGAAGAAGTACGGGGGTTGCTGATGCACACCGGAGGACTAACGTCTGCATGCGAATGGGTTCGCATTCCGCACGAGCGGAATTTTCAGGATGCTCCTGGTAGCATGAGTGAGTGGGGGAAATGTAATATACTGTTTATTAATTGTATGTGGTGATAGTATGATTGTTTAGTGATGTAATTGTGCTGTTATGGTAGTAACTTTCCGATGCCAATTAAAGTGAGTGCGACGCCACTTTTCGCCACACGGTGGCGAGAGCTATTTATGAGGGCGTTTCTTCTTGATCTCGCTACTGAACTATCATTTTGAGTGCAATATTTGCAAGCTGATTTTATAAGTGTGTTCATATTGATTGTGATTTTTATTTCCACCAAAAAAAAAAATAGAAATGAAAGAGGTGGGGGGGGGGTTCTCATGTTTAACCCTTCACCGCCAGTGGGTAGTGTTACACTCCTCTCACTCTCCCTGCCTTCTCTGTGTTTGTGCTTTTATTTGCAGATTGGGGACAGGTGGAGCTGATTGGGTCATTAAGGTGACAAGTTGCACCTGGGTTTGGGATCAACTAGGAGATAAAAAGTTCCTGGTGCCCAGTCCTGTCTCTCTCTCTCTCTCTCTCTCTCTCTCTCTCTCTCTCTCTCTCTCTCTCTCTCTCTCTCTCTCTCTCTCTCTCTCTCTCTCTCTCTCTCTCTCTCTCTCTCTCTCTCTCTCTCTCTCTCTCTCTCTCTCTCTCTCTCTCTCTCTCCACAAGTTGATTGTGTCGCTAAAGTGATGCTTCAGAATGTCAAAAACATTTTACCTTCATCCATGCATCTCCATTACACCCCTCACGTGCCTACTTTCACACTTCATAGTTTTCACGCCACCATTTGACTACTGGATTAGACTGAACAGGGCCATAGAGGTGGCAGAGGACTGTTTGAAGAGGCAGAACAAGGAGCTAGACAATCCATCACGTGTTCTGACTGTCATGTTCATCAAGCACTGTCTGAACCCAGAGCTGTCATTGATATTAATATGCAAACCATTGCATGAGTGGACGGCTGCGGAGGGACATGGCAGGCTGGAGATGTACCAGAGGAAGTGCAAGGCTCCACGTCCCTTGCGGCTGCCCCCGCTGGTCAACACACTGACGCAGGAAGTAAGTAGGCCAGTGTCGGCTGTTGAAAACTGCCCGGACCCCTTGCCACAGCCCATGAGGCATTGGATCGTGTGATTGCCATGCTTGAACGGGTCTTGGAGCAGAGGCCACAGCAACCTGTAGGCGGCTATGATCACCGTTTCCAGAGGAGGCCCAGGAGAAGGGAGAACCCGTCTTTGTGTGGGGATGCAAATCACAGCACAATAGATCATTGTTATTCACGTCACCTCTGCTTCCTCTGTTATGGAGAAGGGGCGCACACGTCAAGAATGTCCTCGCACTTCATCAGTCACTCCCGTCGCTCCATCAAACAGCAACACGGCTCAGCGGCAGGAAAACTAGCCGGCCCGCACGGGGTGGGGGTGTGGGGGTGCTGGGTAGATTTAGAGTCAATATATTAAAGTGTTTGATGAAATTAAGTCGAATTAAAAAGTAATTATGCAAAATACACAGTGCTCCACAACGATAAACTTTTCTATACTAGTGTGATACTGGGGGATGTTGTAGAGGTGAGCGCTATGATTGACAGCGGTTCTATGGCATGCACATTGAGCTCAACGGTGGTGCCACTCCTTGAGAAATCAGGTGTGCTCAAGGGTGGCTCCCTCAGTCCGACTGAAGTGGTGTTGGATGGCTGCGGGGGGGGTTGAAGACCAACCCTGTAGGTGTGTGTGAATGAAATCTGTCTGTGTATGGCAGCAGTGTCTCTGTCCTTGTTCTAGTAGTTGGATGGCCAACGTGATGAGCTCATCCTAGGCAGCAACGTGATAAAACACCTCATCAGGGAGCTGAAGACAACCGGTGACTTCTGGGAGAAGATGTCATCGTCTGAACACAATGGAGATGACAAACTGTTCTGTCTGCTGGGTAATGTAGAGAGATGGAAATGAATCAAAGTGCCATAAAGAGTAATCACGGTAAGGCTGAAGCGGGTAGTCACATTGGAGCCTATGCAGGAGCATTTAGTCTGGGGCCGGCTGTGTACACCTCAAAATGTATCCGCGGGCAGTGCTGTCGTTACTGAGCCTACGAGGGCACGCTCAAGACCGAAAAACATTATAGTGGGGAGAACAGTAGCGACATTGTGGAGCGATGGCTGGGTCCCTGTCAAAGTTACCAATCCCTCACCGAAGCCAGTAACAGTGAGACGCAATGTCAAGATAGAGGACGTTTTTCCTTGCATGGCATTAGAGGACTTTGACACT
Organism: Brachymystax lenok tsinlingensis; assembly: GCA_030435695.1. Taxonomy (NCBI): domain Eukaryota; kingdom Metazoa; phylum Chordata; class Actinopteri; order Salmoniformes; family Salmonidae; genus Brachymystax; species Brachymystax lenok. The sequence continues at coordinate 2,253,477 of CM059812.1, read as the reverse complement.
GACTATATACAGTGGGGCAAAAAAGTATTTAGTCAGCCACCAATTGTGCAAGTTCTCCAACTTAAAAAGATGAGAGAGGCCTGTAATTTTCATCATAGGTACACTTCAACTATGACAGACGAAATGAGAAAAAGAAATCCATAAAATCACATTGTAGGATTTTTTATTTATTTATTTGCAAATTATGGTGGAAAATAAGTATTTGGTCAATAACAAAATACTTTGTTATATACCCTTTGTTGGCAATGACAGAGGTCAAACGTTTTCTGTAAGTCTTCACAAGGTTTTCACACACTGTTGCTGGTATTTTGGCCCATTCCTCCATGCAGATCTCCTCTAGAGCAGTGATGTTTTGGGGCTGTCGCTGGGCAACATGGACTTTCAACTCCCTCCAAAGATTTTCTATGGGGTTGAGATCTGGAGACTGGCTAGGCCACTCCAGGACCTTGAAATGCTTCTTCTGAAGCCACTCCTTCGTTGCCCAGGCGGTGTGTTTGGGATCATTGTCATGCTGAAAGACCCAGCCACGTTTCATCTTCAATGCCCTTGCTGATGGAAGGAGGTTTTCACTCAAAATCTCACGATACATGGCCCCATTCATTCTTTCCTTTACACGGATCAGTCGTCCTGGTCCCTTTGCAGAAAAACAGCCCCAAAGCATGATGTTTCCACCCCCATGCTTCACAGTAGGTATGGTGTTCTTTGGATGCAACTCAGCATTCTTTGTCCTCCAAACACGACGAGTTGAGTTTTTACCAAAAAGTTATATTTTGGTTTCATCTGACCATATGACATTCTCCCAATCCTCATCTGGATCATCCAAATGCTCTCTAGCAAACTTCAGACAGGACTGAACATGTACTGGCTTAAGCAGGGGGACACGTCTGGCACTGCAGGATTTGAGTCCCTGGCGGCGTAGTGTGTTACTGATGGTAGGCTTTGTTACTTTGGTCCCAGCTCTCTGCAGGTCATTCACTAGGTCCCCGTGTGGTTCTGGGATTTTTGCTCACCGTTCTTGTGATCATTTTGACCCCACGGGGTGAGATCTTGCGTGGAGCCCCAGATCGAGGAAGATTATCAGTGGTCTTGTATGTCTTCCATTTCCTAATAATTGCTCCCACAGTTGATTTCTTCAAACCAAGCTGCTTACCTATTGCAGATTCAGTCTTCCCAACCTGGTGCAGGTCTACAATTTTGTTTCTGGTGTCCTTTGACAGCTCTTTGGTCTTGGCCATAGTGGAGTTTGGAGTGTGACTGTTTGAGGTTGTGGACAGGTGTCTTTTATACTGATAACAAGTTCAAACAGGTGCCATTAATACAGGTAACGAGTGGAGGACAGAGGAGCCTCTTAAAGAAGAAGTTACAGGTCTGTGAGAGCCAGAAATCTTTCTTGTTTGTATGTGACCAAATACTTATTTTCCACCATAATTTGCAAATAAATTCATAAAAAATCCTACAATGTGATTTTCTGGATTTTTTTCCTAATTTTGTCTGTCATAGTTGAAGTGTACCTATGATGAAAATTGCACAATTGGTGGCTGACTAAATACTTTTTTGCCCCACTGTAGATGGGCTCACTGTTCCACCAGTCCCCCTGGTGCAGCAGGTACACAAAATAGCTGACAATCCAGACTTCGACAATGGTAGTGCAGATAGCTTGACTGACGTCAAACCGCACAGAATGACAAGTGAGGTGTTGCACGAGTTAGGGCTAGGTGAGATTGACATTGAGTTCACTCAGTTGTCACAACAGTGTAAGGCCAAGCTAGTTCAGCTTATAGCCCGCTACGGGTCTATCCACTCCCGGCACAAACTGGATTGCGGGAAGGCTACTGGTTATGTCCATTGCATCAGACTCAGTGACACGTTTAGGCTACCTTACCGTAGACTCTCCCCTAACCATTATGACAAGCTCAGGCAGGCCTTGGATGAGACGGAAGAGGGAGAGATAATCAGGAAATCCAGCAGTGAGTATGCCTCCCCGCTCGTGCTGGTCTGGAAGAAGTCTGGCGATTTGAGACTGTGTACAGACTTCCGATGGCTCAATGCTCGCACCGTAAAGGATGCTCACCCTCTACCTCACCAAGCTGATGCTCTGGCGGCCCTGGGTGGCAATGCCTTCTTCTCAACGATGGATTTGACCTCAGGCTACTACAATGTGGAGGTGCATGAAGACGACAAGAAGTTTACAGCCTTCACTTCTCCTTTTGGTTTATATGAATATAACAGTCTTCCACAGGGACTTTGCAATAGTCCAGCTACATTCATGAGGATGATGTTCAGCAGTTTTGGGGATCAAACTTTTTCTAGCCTTCTCTGTTACTTGGACGATGTGCTGTTTTTTTCCCAGACTGAAGAACTTGGATTGCAACGCTTGGAGTCAGTTTTTGAGCGTCTCAAAGCCCATAATCTGAAATTGGCTCCAAAGAAATGCCATGCAACAGTCACAGAACCCTTGACCTTGACTATCCATCGACTGTGGACAGTGACCCACCAATGGTGGTTGTAGTTGAACAGGTTACCGTAATGATATCTCCGTTAGGCCTGTCAGGACAGGGGCTGGTTGGGTTATGAAACGCCCAGTGAGACTAGAAACTATGCAGACACAGAGTTCATACAGAGTTCATTAGAATACCTCTGTGGGTGTAGGATTAGAATCCAAGTTGGCCTGTAGATTTCCAGGTCTTTAGCCCATTTTTATGTTTTTTACTTTCAAGAGGCCCCATGGAGGTAATGGGTCAGAGGTCAAGTAGGCCAAGGTTTTTCTGTCTGCCGTTCTTATTGTCACCGAGTGTGCTGAAAATGTTAAAGGCATGTTTTCCTACGGTGTCTTTAAATTCCCCTTCTTTAGAGAATAGTCTTTGCACTGGAATATTTGGTGACATATATATTGCAAGGTATTGTATACCTCGTTTTGTTTCTTTATAGTATGCAAGTGTAATTCAGCAAGGGAGAATGTAATAGGGTTGGTTATGTTTCTACTTGCCTCTAAAGAAATGTGTATTTGATGTTCAAGCGTTCTTATTGGTTGGTTCAATACCGATGACAATAAGGCGTGTTGTTATTGGCCACGCTTACAGATCGGGGGAGATCGCGAACGTCAGGTCTCCCCAGTATGAACATGTGACGCAAGGGGTAGATCACGTTCTGAATACTGTATTCTATTTTTATATTTTACAATGTGTACAAGTTTGCTGTACATTGCTGATTTATACATGTGTAGGTATATGGTACCTGTTAGGGATTGAACAAAGAAAAACAGCCTTAGGTTTTTGGGTTATGATGGGGTAAAACAGTTGTACTATGCTCATTCTGCATTTATAAGTGATAGTCTTCCAGAATCAATGGATTATATATCCATATTGAAATACTATTAGAATGAAGTAACTATAGCAGATTGTAGGTTTAACACATACCGTCTGGTACTCGAATTGGGCAGCTGTTTTTGTTTTTGCACCCATCCAGCATCTTGTAGAAAGCCAAAGGCCTGGGGCCTCATTTCTAACTGTTGCATACAGTAAATTTAACACTAAATCAGATCTGTCATAAAACGGTGCACGCGTGAACGAGCATTATAACTCTGCCTGAAAAACACCAATCATATACATTTTATGGTGACAATAATGCCCTTGTTTGCTGTATACTTTGGAAGTAGTGGAATCAGGCCAAGACCGTGTCTAAAGGAAACACACTACATGACCAAATGTATGTGGACACCTGCTCGTCGAACATCTCATTCCAAAATCATGGGCATTAATATGGAATATTAATAGCCGAATCCACTAATTTGAAGGGGTGTCCATATACATTTTTATAGATATTGTAGAATGACGAACTTCATCAAATGTCTTTTGGAGATGTTGGCAGCGCACACTGTCGTCTGCATAGAACAAAAACTATAAATTATAATAGCCTATAGGCCCAAATAAATGAGAGATGCGCATGGTAATTTGTTGTATGGCTACTTCGGGAATATGAGCTCATCATGGCCAGAAACGGTGAGGAATTTATTCTGCAATGGTTATGATATATGTAGCCACGTGTGCACATTGTGTTCATATCCTTGGCTAGTTAGTGAGTTATTAGCCCAGTTATAGATCATTTGTAGTCAACAATAGGGGAGTGATTGCTTCCTACAAGATACTGTCACGGTTCATGAATTCACCGGCTCACTCTGTGTGTGTGTGTGTGTGTGTGTGTGTGTGTGTGTGTGTGTGTGTGTTTGTGTGTGTGTGGGTGTGGCCGCTGATTGCTCTCGCTCGTTATCAGCGCCAGCTGTTACTCATTGTCTGTGCCTTTATATACTCGTGGTCTTGGTCTAGTGTTTGTCGGTTCGTTGTCTTGTTTTCCCTGTGCGTGTGTTTCTCTCCAGGCCGTGTACTGTGTTCTCCTTTGGTTCTGTTCTCCGCTGGACTCTACGTTCGCTCTCTCTCCTGTGGAGGACTCTATGTGGGGCACGTTCGGGATCGCTAGTCTGGGTATCCCTCGGCGCTCGCTGACGTACAGAGGATTGGGCTTCCCTGCTGCCTCGGCGCTGTTCAGACCCAGACACTTACGGACACACCCTATTTACCTGTACCTGTTACTTACCTCCTGGATTACTTCAATAAATATTGAACTGTACTCGCTACTGAATCCTCCGTCCTTTTCACGTGACAGAACGAACCGACCAAACATGGATTCAGCGAGTGCACTGGAGCTAACGAGATTTCTATCCAGACACGGGTCTCGTATGGATCGACAGGAGGAACAGATGAAGGCTACGGGTCATGCGGTACAAACCTTGGTGGCGCAGGTGTCAGAGCTCACCCAACAGCTTCAACAGCTAAGTGGCCCCGCTGCGTCCACCACATCGCCCGTTCTCCCTGCTCCCTTACCCCTTACCACCAACCTGAGCTGCGTATGCCCACCCGGAGGCATATTTGGGTGAGCCTAATTTTGCAGACCATTTATCAACAAGTGCTCCTTGTTTTTCCGCTCCAGCCACAGACGTCGCCTCAGAACAAGCTAAAGTGGCTTTCACATTAACACTGTTGGTAGGGCGCGGCTCAGTGGGGAACTGCGGTGTGGGAGAACCATCACCAATGCTGCTCCTCATTTCTGGCACTATCAGAGGAGCTGAGGCGGGTCTTCGACCGTGCCGCTACGGGACGCGAGGCAGCCCGCGCTCTCGCAGATCTTCAGCAGGGGAGTAGACCAGTGGCGGATTATTCTATTGACTTTAGGACACTGGCAGCTGAGTGCCAATGGAACGAGGAGGCAGTGGGACATGTTCCTGCATGGGTTGGCGGACCGCATACAGAGCGAGATTTATGCGTTGGATCTGCCCAGGAGCCTGGATGGGCTCATTGACCTGGCGATAAGGGTCGACGCTCGCTTAAGCAGGATGGAACAGCGGACACATCAGACCCGGGTTTCGCGAGGTTCGGGGGGCACCCGTCACCCAGCAACAATACGGTCAGTTCCGTGTTCCGTCGTGAGGCCGTGCAGGTGGGTGGAACTCGACTCTCCCGGGAGGAGAGGCAACTACAGAGGAATAAGGGGCTGGGCCTGGATTGCGGAGGCACAGGACATTGGTTTAATGACTGTCCGGTAGGAGGGTTTCGCTCGCTAGCTAACCAGAAGCTACGATCGGGCAGCCTCTCAACGGCCAAGTTCTCTTCCTCAACCCTCCTCCCAGTAAGACTGCAATGGGCGACTCATTCCTACCAACGTCAAGCCTTACTGGACTCAGGAGCGGAGGAACTTTATGGACCAGAGTCTGGCACAGAAGCTTCACATCCCTAGCACTCCTCTCACACGCCAGATCACCGTTACATCACTCAATGGGCAGGAACTCCCTAACATTCACTTCTGCACTAAACCCATAACCCTCGTCACTTGGGTAACCATGTGGAGGAGATTTCATTCCTACTCATGAGCTCTCCGCTCACTCCCATAGTACTAGGGCATCCCTGGCTAGTGAAGCATGGACCCAGGGTGGACTGGGGACAGTACTGTATTGGCCTGGAGTAATGAGTGTTATGCGTCCTGTCTTGTGTCTGCTTGTTCATCTGTGTCTGGTTCTGTGTTGCAGGAGGAGCCGGTGAATTTGTCTAACGTGCCCGCCCAGTACCGCGACCTGAAGGAAGTGTTCAGTAAGTCTCGTGCTGCTTCTCTGCCTCCACACCGTCCCTATGACTGTGCCATTGAGTTCTGACCAGGTACTTCTCCGCCTAAGGGCGGTCTATACTCTCTTTCTGTTCCAGAAAGAGAGGCCATGGAGAAATACATCTCTGAGTCTCTAGCAGCCGGGTTTATCCGCCCTTCTTCTTCTCCAGCAGGTGCGGGTTCTTTTTGTGGGGAAGAAGGATGGTTCCCTGCGACCTTGTATTGACTACCGAGGGCTGAACAACATCACGGTAAAGAATACTTATCCTTTGCCGTTGATGTCTTCAGCCTTCGAGAGGTTGCAGGGGGCATCCATCTTCACAAAACTGGATCTCCGCAATGCTTATCATCTGGTTCGCATCAAGAAGGGGGATGAGTGGAAGACCGCGTTCAACACCCCCAGGGGGCATTTTGAATATCTTGTCATGCCTTTTGGGCTGTCTAACTCCCCGGCGGTCTTCCAAGCGCTCATCAATGACGTGCTGAGAGACATGGTAGATCAATTTATTTATGTTTATCTGGATGACATTATGATCTTTTCGTCCTCTCTCCAGCAACACGTTCAGCACGTCAGACGGGTGCTCCAGAGGCTGTTAGAGAATGGGCTTTTCGTCAAGGCTGAGAAGTGTGAGTTTCACGCTCAGTCTGTTCCCTTCTTAGGGCACATCGTCTCGTCCGAGGGGATGCACATGGATCCCGAGAAGGTAAGAGCCGTGGTGGATTGGCCGAGCCCGGATTCTCGTAAGGCCCTACAGAGGTTTCTGGGATTCGCCAACTTTTACCGACGGTTCATCCGCAACTTCGCCAGCTGGCCGCTCCTCTAACGGCCCTTACCTCCATCAGCACTACGTTCAGGTGGTCCAGTGCTGCTGAGGCTGCGTTGTCCGACCTTAAGGGTCGCTTTGCTTCAGCCCCCATTCTGGTGGCCCCAGATCCTTCTCGTCAGTTTGTGGTGGAGTTTGATGCATCAGAGGTGGGTGTAGGTGCTGTTCTCTCCCAGCGCTCCGCCTCGGACGACAAGATGCATCCTTGCGCTTTTTCTCCCACCGTTTATCACCAGCCGAGCGTAATTATGACATCGGGAATAGAGAGTTGTTGGCAGTCAAGCTGGCGTTGGAGGAGTGGCGTCACTGGTTAGAGGGGTCGGGGGTGCCCTTTATCGTCTGGACTGACCACAAGAACTTGGAGTACATCAGATCTGCCAAGAGACTCAACTCCAGACAGGCTCGGTGGGCTCTGTTTTTCGGACGTTTTGACTTTTCCCTCTCTTACCGCCCGGGTTCTAAGAACGTCAAACCCGATGCCTTGTCTCGCGTGTTTGACCGTTCTGAACGCCCGGCGACTCCCGAGTGCATTCTACCGGAGAGACTCATTGTGTCCACACTCACTTGGGAGATCGAGTCGAGGGTCAAGTCAGCATTAGAGGGGGTAACACCTCCGTCCGGTTGCCCACCGAGTCGGTTATTCGTGCCAGAGGGGCTGCGGTCCGACGTCATTCGCTGGGGACACTGCTCCCAAGTAGCTTGCCACCCAGGAGTGACCCGTACTTCTTTCTTGGTCAAGCAGCGGTTCTGGTGGCCAGCTATGGCCCAGGACATTCGGAGTTTTGTTTCGGCCTGTTCGTGTTGTGCTACAGGGAAGACTCCTAATCGGACCCCAGATGGGCTACTCCAACCGTTGTCGGTCCCTTCGAGGCCTTGGTCCCACATCGCCCTAGATTTCATCACGGGCCTTCCACCCTCTCAGGGCAAGACTGTCATTTTGACAGTGGTGGACCGGTTCTCGAAGGCGGCTCATTTCATCCCCTTGCTGAAGTTGCCGTCTGCCAAGGAGACAGCGGTGGCGGTCGTGGATCATGTCTTTCGGTTACATGGCCTGCCGATGGACGTGGTTTCCGACAGAGGGCCCCAATTTGTGTCTAAATTCTGGCGGGAGTTTTGCAAACTGCTGGGCGCGACTGTCAGTTTATCCTCAGGGTTTCACCCCCAGAGCAATGGGCAAGCCGAGAGAGCCAACCAGGACTTAGAGGGTTTTGCGGTGTATGGTGTCCCAGAGTCCCTCATCCTGGAGTCAGCAACTCTCATTAGTCGAGTATGCTCACAACTCGCTACCGTGTCAGCTAGTTTGGTTTGACCCGTTCAATGTAGTCTAGGCTACCAACCACCTATCTTTCCTAGCCTGGAGTCTGAGGTCGCGGTTCCCTCTGCTCACGCTTTTGTCCAGAGGTGTCATCGCACGTGGACTAGAGCCCGTGAGACCCTGCTTAAGGTAGGGCACGCACCAAGGCTAAGGCTGACCGCCACCGACGGAAGTCCCCACCTAAGTCGTAGGTCAAAGGGTTTGGCTTTCCACCAGGAACATCCCTCTCCGTTCCGTTAGCAATAAGTTGGCTCCTAGGTTTATCGGTTCGTTCAGGGTGACTCAGGTCCTGAGCCCGTTGGCAGTCCGCCTCAAGCTCCCGCCGCTTACAGGAGAATTCATCCTGTCTTTCATGTCTCCAGACTGAAGCCTGTGGTTCAGTCACGGTTGAACCCACCAGCCCCGGTCCCCCACCGCGCCTTGTTGATGGGGAGACCGCTTACTCGGTCCACCGCATTCTGGACTCGAGATGGAGGGGACGCGGGTTTCAGTACTTGGTGGACTGGGAGGGTTACGGGCCGGAGGAGAGAAGTTGGGTCCCTGCTAGAGACATTCTGGATCACTCCCTTATTGATGATTACAATCAACAGGTAGGTCCTTCTGGGAGCGCCAGGAGGCGCTCCTAGGAGGGGGGGTACTGTCACGGTTCATGAATTCACCGGCTCACTCTGTGTGTGTGGGTGTGGCCGCTGATTGCTCTCGCTCGTTATCAGCGCCAGCTGTTACTCATTGTCTGTGCCTTTATATACTCGTGGTCTTGGTCTAGTGTTTGTCGGTTCGTTGTCTTGTTTTCCTGTGCGTGTGTTTCTCTCCAGGCCGTGTACTGTGTTCTCCTTTGGTTCTGTTCTCCGCTGGACTCTACGTTCGCTCTCTCTCCTGTGGAGGACTCTATGTGGGGCACGTTCGGGATCGCTAGTCTGGGTATCCCTCGGCGCTCGCTGACGTACAGAGGATTGGGCTTCCCTGCTGCCTCGGCGCTGTTCAGACCCAGACACTTACGGACACACCCTATTTACCTGTACCTGTTACTTACCTCCTGGATTACTTCAATAAATATTGAACTGTACTCGCTACTGAATCCTCCGTCCTTTTCACGTGACAGAACGAACCGACCAAACATGGATTCAGCGAGTGCACTGGAGCTAACGAGATTTCTATCCAGACACGGGTCTCGTATGGATCGACAGGAGGAACAGATGAAGGCTACGGGTCATGCGGTACAAACCTTGGTGGCGCAGGTGTCAGAGCTCACCCAACAGCTTCAACAGCTAAGTGGCCCCGCTCGCCCACCACATCGCCCGTTCTCCCTGCTCCTTACCCCCTTACCACCAACCTGAGCCGCGTATGCCCACCCGGAGGCATATTTGGGTGAGCCTAATTTTTGCAGACCATTTATCAACAAGTGCTCCTTGTTTTTTCCGCTCCAGCCACAGACGTTCGCCTCAGAACAAGCTAAAGTGGCTTTCACATTAACACTGTTGGTAGGACGCGCGGCTCAGTGGGGAACTGCGGTGTGGGAGAACCATCACCAATGCTGCTCCTCATTTCTGGCACTATCAGAGGAGCTGAGGCGGGTCTTCGACCGTGCCGCTACGGGACGCGAGGCAGCCCGCGCTCTCGCAGATCTTCAGCAGGGGAGTAGACCAGTGGCGGATTATTCTATTGACTTTAGGACACTGGCAGCTGAGTGCCAATGGAACGAGGAGGCGCAGTGGGACATGTTCCTGCATGGGTTGGCGGACCGCATACAGAGCGAGATTTATGCGTTGGATCTGCCCAGGAGCCTGGATGGGCTCATTGACCTGGCGATAAGGGTCGACGCTCGCTTAAGCAGGATGGAACAGCGGACACATCAGACCCCGGGTTTCGCGAGGTTCGGGGGGCACCCGTCACCCAGCAACAATACGGTCAGTTCCGTGTTCCGTCGTGAGGCCGTGCAGGTGGGTGGAACTCGACTCTCCCGGGAGGAGAGGCAACTACAGAGGAATAAGGGGCTGGGCCTGGATTGCGGAGGCACAGGACATTGGTTTAATGACTGTCCGGTAGGAGGGTTTCGCTCGCTAGCTAACCAGAAGCTACGATCGGGCAGCCTCTCAACGGCCAAGTTCTCTTCCTCAACCCTCCTCCCAGTAAGACTGCAATGGGCGACTCATTCCTACCAACGTCAAGCCTTACTGGACTCAGGAGCGGAGGGGAACTTTATGGACCAGAGTCTGGCACAGAAGCTTCACATCCCTAGCACTCCTCTCACACGCCAGATCACCGTTACATCACTCAATGGGCAGGAACTCCCTAACATTCACTTCTGCACTAAACCCATAACCCTCGTCACTTCGGGTAACCATGTGGAGGAGATTTCATTCCTACTCATGAGCTCTCCGCTCACTCCCATAGTACTAGGGCATCCCTGGCTAGTGAAGCATGGACCCAGGGTGGACTGGGGACGCAGTACTGTATTGGCCTGGAGTAATGAGTGTTATGCGTCCTGTCTTGTGTCTGCTTGTTCATCTGTGTCTGGTTCTGTGTTGCAGGAGGAGCCGGTGAATTTGTCTAACGTGCCCGCCGAGTACCGCGACCTGAAGGAAGTGTTCAGTAAGTCTCGTGCTGCTTCTCTGCCTCCACACCGTCCCTATGACTGTGCCATTGAGTTACGGCCAGGTACTTCTCCGCCTAAGGGCGGTCTATACTCTCTTTCTGTTCCAGAAAGAGAGGCCATGGAGAAATACATCTCTGAGTCTCTAGCAGCCGGGTTTATCCGCCCTTCTTCTTCTCCAGCAGGTGCGGGGTTCTTTTTTGTGGGGAAGAAGGATGGTTCCCTGCGACCTTGTATTGACTACCGAGGGCTGAACAACATCACGGTAAAGAATACTTATCCTTTGCCGTTGATGTCTTCAGCCTTCGAGAGGTTGCAGGGGGCATCCATCTTCACAAAACTGGATCTCCGCAATGCTTATCATCTGGTTCGCATCAAGAAGGGGGATGAGTGGAAGACCGCGTTCAACACCCCCAGGGGGCATTTTGAATATCTTGTCATGCCTTTTGGGCTGTCTAACTCCCCGGCGGTCTTCCAAGCGCTCATCAATGACGTGCTGAGAGACATGGTAGATCAATTTATTTATGTTTATCTGGATGACATTATGATCTTTTCGTCCTCTCTCCAGCAACACGTTCAGCACGTCAGACGGGTGCTCCAGAGGCTGTTAGAGAATGGGCTTTTCGTCAAGGCTGAGAAGTGTGAGTTTCACGCTCAGTCTGTTCCTTCTTAGGGCACATCGTCTCGTCCGAGGGGATGCACATGGATCCCGAGAAGGTAAGAGCCGTGGTGGATTGGCCGAGCCCGGATTCTCGTAAGGCCCTACAGAGGTTTCTGGGATTCGCCAACTTTTACCGACGGTTCATCCGCAACTTCGGCCAGCTGGCCGCTCCTCTAACGGCCCTTACCTCCATCAGCACTACGTTCAGGTGGTCCAGTGCTGCTGAGGCTGCGTTGTCCGACCTTAAGGGTCGCTTTGCTTCAGCCCCCATTCTGGTGGCCCCAGATCCTTCTCGTCAGTTTGTGGTGGAGTTTGATGCATCAGAGGTGGGTGTAGGTGCTGTTCTCTCCCAGCGCTCCGCCTCGGACGACAAGATGCATCCTTGCGCCTTTTTCTCCCACCGTTTATCACCAGCCGAACGTAATTATGACATCGGGAATAGAGAGTTGTTGGCAGTCAAGCTGGCGTTGGAGGAGTGGCGTCACTGGTTAGAGGGGTCGGGGGTGCCCTTTATCGTCTGGACTGACCACAAGAACTTGGAGTACATCAGATCTGCCAAGAGACTCAACTCCAGACAGGCTCGGTGGGCTCTGTTTTTCGGACGTTTTGACTTTTCCCTCTCTTACCGCCCGGGTTCTAAGAACGTCAAACCCGATGCCTTGTCTCGCGTGTTTGACCGTTCTGAACGCCCGGCGACTCCCGAGTGCATTCTACCGGAGAGACTCATTGTGTCCACACTCACTTGGGAGATCGAGTCGAGGGTCAAGTCAGCATTAGAGGGGGTAACACCTCCGTCCGGTTGCCCACCGAGTCGGTTATTCGTGCCAGAGGGGCTGCGGTCCGACGTCATTCGCTGGGGACACTGCTCCCAAGTAGCTTGCCACCCAGGAGTGACCCGCATTTCTTTCTTGGTCAAGCAGCGGTTCTGGTGGCCAGCTATGGCCCAGGACATTCGGAGTTTTGTTTCGCCTGTTCGTGTTGTGCTACAGGGAAGACTCCTAATCGGACCCCAGATGGGCTACTCCAACCGTTGTCGGTCCCTTCGAGGCCTTGGTCCCACATCGCCCTAGATTTCATCACGGGCCTTCCACCCTCTCAGGGCAAGACTGTCATTTTGACAGTGGTGGACCGGTTCTCGAAGGCGGCTCATTTCATCCCCTTGCTGAAGTTGCCGTCTGCCAAGGAGACAGCGGTGGCGGTCGTGGATCATGTCTTTCGGTTACATGGCCTGCCGATGGACGTGGTTTCCGACAGAGGGCCCCAATTTGTGTCTAAATTCTGGCGGGAGTTTTGCAAACTGCTGGCGCGACTGTCAGTTTATCCTCAGGGTTTCACCCCAGAGCAATGGGCAAGCCGAGAGAGCCAACCAGGACTTAGAGGGTTTTGCGGTGTATGGTGTCCCAGAGTCCCTCATCCTGGAGTCAGCAACTCTCATTAGTCGAGTATGCTCACAACTCGCTACCGGTGTCAGCTAGTTTGGTTTGACCCCGTTCGAATGTAGTCTAGGCTACCAACCACCTATCTTTCCTAGCCTGGAGTCTGAGGTCGCGGTTCCCTCTGCTCACGCTTTTGTCCAGAGGTGTCATCGCACGTGGACTAGAGCCCGTGAGACCCTGCTTAAGGTAGGGGCACGCACCAAGGCTAAGGCTGACCGCCACCGACGGAAGTCCCCCACCTAAGTCGTAGGTCAAAGGGTTTGGCTTTCCACCAGGAACATCCCTCTCCGTTCCGTTAGCAATAAGTTGGCTCCTAGGTTTATCGGTTCGTTCAGGGTGACTCAGGTCCTGAGCCCGTTGGCAGTCCGCCTCAAGCTCCCGCCCGGCTTACAGGAGAATTCATCCTGTCTTTCATGTCTCCAGACTGAAGCCTGTGGTTCAGTCACGGTTGAACCCACCAGCCCGGTCCCCCCACCGCGCCTTGTTGATGGGGAGACCGCTTACTCGGTCCACCGCATTCTGGACTCGAGATGGAGGGGGACGGGTTTCAGTACTTGGTGGACTGGGAGGGTTACGGGCCGGAGGAGAGAAGTTGGGTCCCTGCTAGAGACATTCTGGATCACTCCCTTATTGATGATTACAATCAACAGGTAGGTCCTTCTGGGAGCGCCAGGAGGCGCTCCTAGGAGGGGGGGTACTGTCACGGTTCATGAATTCACCGGCTCACTCTGTGTGTGTGGGTGTGGCCGCTGATTGCTCTCGCTCGTTATCAGCGCCAGCTGTTACTCATTGTCTGTGCCTTTATATACTCGTGGTCTTGGTCTAGTGTTTGTCGGTTCGTTGTCTTGTTTTCCCTGTGCGTGTGTTTCTCTCCAGGCCGTGTACTGTGTTCTCCTTTGGTTCTGTTCTCCGCTGGACTCTACGTTCGCTCTCTCTCCTGTGGAGGACTCTATGTGGGGCACGTTCGGGATCGCTAGTCTGGGTATCCCTCGGCGCTCGCTGACGTACAGAGGATTGGGCTTCCCTGCTGCCTCGGCGCTGTTCAGACCCAGACACTTACGGACACACCCTATTTACCTGTACCTGTTACTTACCTCCTGGATTACTTCAATAAATATTGAACTGTACTCGCTACTGAATCCTCCGTCCTTTTCACGTGACAGAACGAACCGACCAAACATGGATTCAGCGAGTGCACTGGAGCTAACGAGATTTCTATCCAGACACGGGTCTCGTATGGATCGACAGGAGGAACAGATGAAGGCTACGGGTCATGCGGTACAAACCTTGGTGGCGCAGGTGTCAGAGCTCACCCAACAGCTTCAACAGCTAAGTGGCCCGCTGCGTCCACCACATCGCCCGTTCTCCCTGCTCCCTTACCCCCTTACCACCAACCTGAGCCGCGTATGCCCACCCCGGAGGCATATTTGGGTGAGCCTAATTTTTGCAGACCATTTATCAACAAGTGCTCCTTGTTTTTTCCGCTCCAGCCACAGACGTTCGCCTCAGAACAAGCTAAAGTGGCTTTCACATTAACACTGTTGGTAGGGCCAGCGGTTCAGTGGGGAACTGCGGTGTGGGAGAACCATCACCAATGCTGCTCCTCATTTCTGGCACTATCAGAGGAGCTGAGGCGGGTCTTCGACCGTGCCGCTACGGGACGCGAGGCAGCCCGCGCTCTCGCAGATCTTCAGCAGGGAGTAGACCAGTGGCGGATTATTCTATTGACTTTAGGACACTGGCAGCTGAGTGCCAATGGAACGAGGAGGCGCAGTGGGACATGTTCCTGCATGGGTTGGCGGACCGCATACAGAGCGAGATTTATGCGTTGGATCTGCCCAGGAGCCTGGATGGGCTCATTGACCTGGCGATAAGGGTCGGCCCGCTTAAGCAGGATGGAACAGCGGACACATCAGACCCGGGTTTCGCGAGGTTGGGGCACCCGTCACCCAGCAACAATACGGTCAGTTCCGTGTTCCGTCGTGAGGCCGTGCAGGTGGGTGGAACTCGACTCTCCCGGGAGGAGAGGCAACTACAGAGGAATAAGGGCTGGGCCTGGATTGCGGAGGCACAGGACATTGGTTTAATGACTGTCCGGTAGGAGGGTTTCGCTCGCTAGCTAACCAGAAGCTACGATCGGGCAGCCTCTCAACGGCCAAGTTCTCTTCCTCAACCCTCCTCCCAGTAAGACTGCAATGGGCGACTCATTCCTACCAACGTCAAGCCTTACTGGACTCAGGAGCGGAGGGGAACTTTATGGACCAGAGTCTGGCACAGAAGCTTCACATCCCTAGCACTCCTCTCACACGCCAGATCACCGTTACATCACTCAATGGGCAGGAACTCCCTAACATTCACTTCTGCACTAAACCCATAACCCTCGTCTACTTGGGTAACCATGTGGAGGAGATTTCATTCCTACTCATGAGCTCTCCGCTCACTCCCATAGTACTAGGGCATCCCTGGCTAGTGAAGCATGGACCCAGGGTGGACTGGGGACGCAGTACTGTATTGGCCTGGAGTAATGAGTGTTATGCGTCCTGTCTTGTGTCTGCTTGTTCATCTGTGTCTGGTTCTGTGTTGCAGGAGGAGCCGGTGAATTTGTCTAACGTGCCCGCCAGTACCGCGACCTGAAGGAAGTGTTCAGTAAGTCTCGTGCTGCTTCTCTGCCTCCACACCGTCCCTATGACTGTGCCATTGAGTTACGGCCAGGTACTTCTCCGCCTAAGGGCGGTCTATACTCTCTTTCTGTTCCAGAAAGAGAGGCCATGGAGAAATACATCTCTGAGTCTCTAGCAGCCGGGTTTATCCGCCCTTCTTCTTCTCCAGCAGGTGCGGGGTTCTTTTTTGTGGGGAAGAAGGATGGTTCCCTGCGACCTTGTATTGACTACCGAGGGCTGAACAACATCACGGTAAAGAATACTTATCCTTTGCCGTTGATGTCTTCAGCCTTCGAGAGGTTGCAGGGGGCATCCATCTTCACAAAACTGGATCTCCGCAATGCTTATCATCTGGTTCGCATCAAGAAGGGGGATGAGTGGAAGACCGCGTTCAACACCCCCAGGGGGCATTTTGAATATCTTGTCATGCCTTTTGGGCTGTCTAACTCCCCGGCGGTCTTCCAAGCGCTCATCAATGACGTGCTGAGAGACATGGTAGATCAATTTATTTATGTTTATCTGGATGACATTATGATCTTTTCGTCCTCTCTCCAGCAACACGTTCAGCACGTCAGACGGGTGCTCCAGAGGCTGTTAGAGAATGGGCTTTTCGTCAAGGCTGAGAAGTGTGAGTTTCACGCTCAGTCTGTTCCTTCTTAGGGCACATCGTCTCGTCCGAGGGGATGCACATGGATCCCGAGAAGGTAAGAGCCGTGGTGGATTGGCCGAGCCCGATTCTCGTAAGGCCCTACAGAGGTTTCTGGGATTCGCCAACTTTACCGACGGTTCATCCGCAACTTGGCCAGCTGGCGCTCCTCTAACGGCCCTTACCTCCATCAGCACTACGTTCAGGTGGTCCAGTGCTGCTGAGGCTGCGTTGTCCGACCTTAAGGGTCGCTTTGCTTCAGCCCCCATTCTGGTGGCCCCAGATCCTTCTCGTCAGTTTGTGGTGGAGTTTGATGCATCAGAGGTGGGTGTAGGTGCTGTTCTCTCCCAGCGCTCCGCCTCGGACGACAAGATGCATCCTTGCGCCTTTTTCTCCCACCGTTTATCACCAGCCGAGCGTAATTATGACATCGGGAATAGAGAGTTGTTGGCAGTCAAGCTGGCGTTGGAGGAGTGGCGTCACTGGTTAGAGGGGTCGGGGGTGCCCTTTATCGTCTGGACTGACCACAAGAACTTGGAGTACATCAGATCTGCCAAGAGACTCAACTCCAGACAGGCTCGGTGGGCTCTGTTTTTCGGACGTTTTGACTTTTCCCTCTCTTACCGCCCGGGTTCTAAGAACGTCAAACCCGATGCCTTGTCTCGCGTGTTTGACCGTTCTGAACGCCAGCGACTCCCGAGTGCATTCTACCGGAGAGACTCATTGTGTCCACACTCACTTGGGAGATCGAGTCGAGGGTCAAGTCAGCATTAGAGGGGGTAACACCTCCGTCCGGTTGCCCACCGAGTCGGTTATTCGTGCCAGAGGGGCTGCGGTCCGACGTCATTCGCTGGGGACACTGCTCCCAAGTAGCTTGCCACCCAGGAGTGACCCGTACTTCTTTCTTGGTCAAGCAGCGGTTCTGGTGGCCAGCTATGGCCCAGGACATTCGGAGTTTTGTTTCGCCTGTTCGTGTTGTGCTACAGGAAGACTCCTAATCGGACCCCAGATGGGCTACTCCAACCGTTGTCGGTCCCTTCGAGGCCTTGGTCCCACATCGCCCTAGATTTCATCACGGGCCTTCCACCCTCTCAGGGCAAGACTGTCATTTTGACAGTGGTGGACCGGTTCTCGAAGGCGGCTCATTTCATCCCCTTGCTGAAGTTGCCGTCTGCCAAGGAGACAGCGGTGGCGGTCGTGGATCATGTCTTTCGGTTACATGGCCTGCCGATGGACGTGGTTTCCGACAGAGGGCCCCAATTTGTGTCTAAATTCTGGCGGGAGTTTTGCAAACTGCTGGGCGCGACTGTCAGTTTATCCTCAGGGTTTCACCCCCAGAGCAATGGGCAAGCCGAGAGAGCCAACCAGGACTTAGAGGGTTTTGCGGTGTATGGTGTCCCAGAGTCCCTCATCCTGGAGTCAGCAACTCTCATTAGTCGAGTATGCTCACAACTCGCTACCGGTGTCAGCTAGTTTGGTTTGACCCCGTTCGAATGTAGTCTAGGCTACCAACCACCTATCTTTCCTAGCCTGGAGTCTGAGGTCGCGGTTCCCTCTGCTCACGCTTTTGTCCAGAGGTGTCATCGCACGTGGACTAGAGCCCGTGAGACCCTGCTTAAGGTAGGGGCACGCACCAAGGCTAAGGCTGACCGCCACCGACGGAAGTCCCCCACCTAAGTCGTAGGTCAAAGGGTTTGGCTTTCCACCAGGAACATCCCTCTCCGTTCCGTTAGCAATAAGTTGGCTCCTAGGTTTATCGGTTCGTTCAGGGTGACTCAGGTCCTGAGCCCGTTGGCAGTCCGCCTCAAGCTCCCGCCGGCTTACAGGAGAATTCATCCTGTCTTTCATGTCTCCAGACTGAAGCCTGTGGTTCAGTCACGGTTGAACCCACCAGCCCGGTCCCCCCCCCCACCGCGCCTTGTTGATGGGGAGACCGCTTACTCGGTCCACCGCATTCTGGACTCGAGATGGAGGGGACGCGGGTTTCAGTACTTGGTGGACTGGGAGGGTTACGGGCCGGAGGAGAGAAGTTGGGTCCCTGCTAGAGACATTCTGGATCACTCCCTTATTGATGATTACAATCAACAGGTAGGTCCTTCTGGGAGCGCCAGGAGGCGCTCCTAGGAGAGGGTACTGTCACGGTTCATGAATTCACCGGCTCACTCTGTGTGTGTGGGTGTGGCCGCTGATTGCTCTCGCTCGTTATCAGCGCCAGCTGTTACTCATTGTCTGTGCCTTTATATACTCGTGGTCTTGGTCTAGTGTTTGTCGGTTCGTTGTCTTGTTTTCCCTGTGCGTGTGTTTCTCTCCAGGCCGTGTACTGTGTTCTCCTTTGGTTCTGTTCTCCGCTGGACTCTCGTTCGCTCTCTCTCCTGTGGAGGACTCTATGTGGGGCACGTTCGGGATCGCTAGTCTGGGTATCCCTCGGCGCTCGCTGACGTACAGAGGATTGGGCTTCCCTGCTGCCTCGGCGCTGTTCAGACCCAGACACTTACGGACACACCCTATTTACCTGTACCTGTTACTTACCTCCTGGATTACTTCAATAAATATTGAACTGTACTCGCTACTGAATCCTCCGTCCTTTTCACGTGACAGAACGAACCGACCAAACATGGATTCAGCGAGTGCACTGGAGCTAACGAGATTTCTATCCAGACACGGGTCTCGTATGGATCGACAGGAGGAACAGATGAAGGCTACGGGTCATGCGGTACAAACCTTGGTGGCGCAGGTGTCAGAGCTCACCCAACAGCTTCAACAGCTAAGTGGCCCCGCTGCGTCCACCACATCGCCCGTTCTCCCTGCTCCCTTACCCCCTTACCACCAACCTGAGCCGCGTATGCCCACCCCGGAGGCATATTTGGGTGAGCCTAATTTTTGCAGACCATTTATCAACAAGTGCTCCTTGTTTTTTCCGCTCCAGCCACAGACGTTCGCCTCAGAACAAGCTAAAGTGGCTTTCACATTAACACTGTTGGTAGGACGCGCGGTTCAGTGGGGAACTGCGGTGTGGGAGAACCATCACCAATGCTGCTCCTCATTTCTGGCACTATCAGAGGAGCTGAGGCGGGTCTTCGACCGTGCCGCTACGGGACGCGAGGCAGCCCGCGCTCTCGCAGATCTTCAGCAGGGGAGTAGACCAGTGGCGGATTATTCTATTGACTTTAGGACACTGGCAGCTGAGTGCCAATGGAACGAGGAGGCAGTGGGACATGTTCCTGCATGGGTTGGCGGACCGCATACAGAGCGAGATTTATGCGTTGGATCTGCCCAGGAGCCTGGATGGGCTCATTGACCTGGCGATAAGGGTCGGCGCCGCTTAAGCAGGATGGAACAGCGGACACATCAGACCCCGGTTTCGCGAGGTTCGGGGCACCCGTCACCCAGCAACAATACGGTCAGTTCCGTGTTCCGTCGTGAGGCCGTGCAGGTGGGTGGAACTCGACTCTCCCGGGAGGAGAGGCAACTACAGAGGAATAAGGGGCTGGGCCTGGATTGCGGAGGCACAGGACATTGGTTTAATGACTGTCCGGTAGGAGGGTTTCGCCGCTAGCTAACCAGAAGCTACGATCGGGCAGCCTCTCAACGGCCAAGTTCTCTTCCTCAACCCTCCTCCCAGTAAGACTGCAATGGGCGACTCATTCCTACCAACGTCAAGCCTTACTGGACTCAGGAGCGGAGGGGAACTTTATGGACCAGAGTCTGGCACAGAAGCTTCACATCCCTAGCACTCCTCTCACACGCCAGATCACCGTTACATCACTCAATGGGCAGGAACTCCCTAACATTCACTTCTGCACTAAACCCATAACCCTCGTCACTCGGGTAACCATGTGGAGGAGATTTCATTCCTACTCATGAGCTCTCCGCTCACTCCCATAGTACTAGGGCATCCCTGGCTAGTGAAGCATGGACCCAGGGTGGACTGGGGACGCAGTACTGTATTGGCCTGGAGTAATGAGTGTTATGCGTCCTGTCTTGTGTCTGCTTGTTCATCTGTGTCTGGTTCTGTGTTGCAGGAGGAGCCGGTGAATTTGTCTAACGTGCCCGCCGAGTACCGCGACCTGAAGGAAGTGTTCAGTAAGTCTCGTGCTGCTTCTCTGCCTCCACACCGTCCCTATGACTGTGCCATTGAGTTACGGCCAGGTACTTCTCCGCCTAAGGGCGGTCTATACTCTCTTTCTGTTCCAGAAAGAGAGGCCATGGAGAAATACATCTCTGAGTCTCTAGCAGCCGGGTTTATCCGCCCTTCTTCTTCTCCAGCAGGTGCGGGGTTCTTTTTTGTGGGGAAGAAGGATGGTTCCCTGCGACCTTGTATTGACTACCGAGGGCTGAACAACATCACGGTAAAGAATACTTATCCTTTGCCGTTGATGTCTTCAGCCTTCGAGAGGTTGCAGGGGCATCCATCTTCACAAAACTGGATCTCCGCAATGCTTATCATCTGGTTCGCATCAAGAAGGGGGATGAGTGGAAGACCGCGTTCAACACCCCCAGGGGGCATTTTGAATATCTTGTCATGCCTTTTGGGCTGTCTAACTCCCCGGCGGTCTTCCAAGCGCTCATCAATGACGTGCTGAGAGACATGGTAGATCAATTTATTTATGTTTATCTGGATGACATTATGATCTTTTCGTCCTCTCTCCAGCAACACGTTCAGCACGTCAGACGGGTGCTCCAGAGGCTGTTAGAGAATGGGCTTTTCGTCAAGGCTGAGAAGTGTGAGTTTCACGCTCAGTCTGTTCCCTTCTTAGGGCACATCGTCTCGTCCGAGGGGATGCACATGGATCCCGAGAAGGTAAGAGCCGTGGTGGATTGGCCGAGCCCGGATTCTCGTAAGGCCCTACAGAGGTTTCTGGGATTCGCCAACTTTTACCGACGGTTCATCCGCAACTTCGGCCAGCTGGCCGCTCCTCTAACGGCCCTTACCTCCATCAGCACTACGTTCAGGTGGTCCAGTGCTGCTGAGGCTGCGTTGTCCGACCTTAAGGGTCGCTTTGCTTCAGCCCCCATTCTGGTGGCCCCAGATCCTTCTCGTCAGTTTGTGGTGGAGTTTGATGCATCAGAGGTGGGTGTAGGTGCTGTTCTCTCCCAGCGCTCCGCCTCGGACGACAAGATGCATCCTTGCGCCTTTTTCTCCCACCGTTTATCACCAGCCGAACGTAATTATGACATCGGGAATAGAGAGTTGTTGGCAGTCAAGCTGGCGTTGGAGGAGTGGCGTCACTGGTTAGAGGGGTCGGGGGTGCCCTTTATCGTCTGGACTGACCACAAGAACTTGGAGTACATCAGATCTGCCAAGAGACTCAACTCCAGACAGGCTCGGTGGGCTCTGTTTTTCGGACGTTTGACTTTTCCCTCTCTTACCGCCCGGGTTCTAAGAACGTCAAACCCGATGCCTTGTCTCGCGTGTTTGACCGTTCTGAACGCCCGGCGACTCCCGAGTGCATTCTACCGGAGAGACTCATTGTGTCCACACTCACTTGGGAGATCGAGTCGAGGGTCAAGTCAGCATTAGAGGGGGTAACACCTCCGTCCGGTTGCCCACCGAGTCGGTTATTCGTGCCAGAGGGCTGCGGTCCGACGTCATTCGCTGGGGACACTGCTCCCAAGTAGCTTGCCACCCAGGAGTGACCCGTACTTCTTTCTTGGTCAAGCAGCGGTTCTGGTGGCCAGCTATGGCCCAGGACATTCGGAGTTTTGTTTCGGCCTGTTCGTGTTGTGCTACAGGGAAGACTCCTAATCGGACCCCAGATGGGCTACTCCAACCGTTGTCGGTCCCTTCGAGGCCTTGGTCCCACATCGCCCTAGATTTCATCACGGGCCTTCCACCCTCTCAGGGCAAGACTGTCATTTTGACAGTGGTGGACCCGGTTCTCGGCGGCTCATTTCATCCCCTTGCTGAAGTTGCCGTCTGCCAAGGAGACAGCGGTGGCGGTCGTGGATCATGTCTTTCGGTTACATGGCCTGCCGATGGACGTGGTTTCCGACAGAGGGCCCCAATTTGTGTCTAAATTCTGGCGGGAGTTTTGCAAACTGCTGGCGCGACTGTCAGTTTATCCTCAGGGTTTCACCCCA
This sequence comes from Brachymystax lenok tsinlingensis, assembly GCA_030435695.1. Classification (NCBI taxonomy): domain Eukaryota; kingdom Metazoa; phylum Chordata; class Actinopteri; order Salmoniformes; family Salmonidae; genus Brachymystax; species Brachymystax lenok. Next base: position 2,231,111 of record CM059812.1, on the reverse strand, counting down.
GAGCAATGGGCAAGCCGAGAGAGCCAACCAGGACTTAGAGGGTTTTGCGGTGTATGGTGTCCCAGAGTCCCTCATCCTGGAGTCAGCAACTCTCATTAGTCGAGTATGCTCACAACTCGCTACCGGTGTCAGCTAGTTTGGTTTGACCCCGTTCGAATGTAGTCTAGGCTACCAACCACCTATCTTTCCTAGCCTGGAGTCTGAGGTCGCGGTTCCCTCTGCTCACGCTTTTGTCCAGAGGTGTCATCGCACGTGGACTAGAGCCCGTGAGACCCTGCTTAAGGTAGGGGCACGCACCAAGGCTAAGGCTGACCGCCACCGACGGAAGTCCCCCACCTAAGTCGTAGGTCAAAGGGTTTGGCTTTCCACCAGGAACATCCCTCTCCGTTCCGTTAGCAATAAGTTGGCTCCTAGGTTTATCGGTTCGTTCAGGGTGACTCAGGTCCTGAGCCCGTTGGCAGTCCGCCTCAAGCTCCGCCCGGCTTACAGGAGAATTCATCCTGTCTTTCATGTCTCCAGACTGAAGCCTGTGGTTCAGTCACGGTTGAACCCACCAGCCCGGTCCCCACCGCGCCTTGTTGATGGGGAGACCGCTTACTCGGTCCAACCGCATTCTGGACTCGAGATGGAGGGGACGGGTTTCAGTACTTGGTGGACTGGGAGGGTTACGGGCCGGAGGAGAGAAGTTGGGTCCCTGCTAGAGACATTCTGGATCACTCCCTTATTGATGATTACAATCAACAGGTAGGTCCTTCTGGGAGCGCCAGGAGGCGCTCCTAGGAGAGGTACTGTCACGGTTCATGAATTCACCGGCTCACTCTGTGTGTGTGGGTGTGGCCGCTGATTGCTCTCGCTCGTTATCAGCGCCAGCTGTTACTCATTGTCTGTGCCTTTATATACTCGTGGTCTTGGTCTAGTGTTTGTCGGTTCGTTGTCTTGTTTTCCCTGTGCGTGTGTTTCTCTCCAGGCCGTGTACTGTGTTCTCCTTTGGTTCTGTTCTCCGCTGGACTCTACGTTCGCTCTCTCTCCTGTGGAGGACTCTATGTGGGGCACGTTCGGGATCGCTAGTCTGGGTATCCCTCGGCGCCGCTGGCGTACAGAGGATTGGGCTTCCCTGCTGCCTCGGGCGCTGTTCAGACCCAGACACTTACGGACACACCCTATTTACCTGTACCTGTTACTTACCTCCTGGATTACTTCAATAAATATTGAACTGTACTCGCTACTGAATCCTCCGTCCTTTTCACGTGACAGAACGAACCGACCAAACATGGATTCAGCGAGTGCACTGGAGCTAACGAGATTTCTATCCAGACACGGGTCTCGTATGGATCGACAGGAGGAACAGATGAAGGCTACGGGTCATGCGGTACAAACCTTGGTGGCGCAGGTGTCAGAGCTCACCCAACAGCTTCAACAGCTAAGTGGCCCCGCTGCGTCCACCACATCGCCCGTTCTCCCTGCTCCCTTACCCCCTTACCACCAACCTGAGCCGCGTATGCCCACCCCGGAGGCATATTTGGGTGAGCCTAATTTTTGCAGACCATTTATCAACAAGTGCTCCTTGTTTTTTCCGCTCCAGCCACAGACGTTCGCCTCAGAACAAGCTAAAGTGGCTTTCACATTAACACTGTTGGTAGGACGCGCGGCTCAGTGGGGAACTGCGGTGTGGGAGAACCATCACCAATGCTGCTCCTCATTTCTGGCACTATCAGAGGAGCTGAGGCGGGTCTTCGACCGTGCCGCTACGGGACGCGAGGCAGCCCGCGCTCTCGCAGATCTTCAGCAGGGGAGTAGACCAGTGGCGGATTATTCTATTGACTTTAGGACACTGGCAGCTGAGTGCCAATGGAACGAGGAGGCGCAGTGGGACATGTTCCTGCATGGGTTGGCGGACCGCATACAGAGCGAGATTTATGCGTTGGATCTGCCCAGGAGCCTGGATGGGCTCATTGACCTGGCGATAAGGGTCGACGCTCGCTTAAGCAGGATGGAACAGCGGACACATCAGACCCGGGTTTCGCGAGGTTCGGGGCACCCGTCACCCAGCAACAATACGGTCAGTTCCGTGTTCCGTCGTGAGGCCGTGCAGGTGGGTGGAACTCGACTCTCCCGGGAGGAGAGGCAACTACAGAGGAATAAGGGGCTGGGCCTGGATTGCGGAGGCACAGGACATTGGTTTAATGACTGTCCGGTAGGAGGGTTTCGCCAAGCTAGCTAACCAGAAGCTACGATCGGGCAGCCTCTCAACGGCCAAGTTCTCTTCCTCAACCCTCCTCCCAGTAAGACTGCAATGGGCGACTCATTCCTACCAACGTCAAGCCTTACTGGACTCAGGAGCGGAGGGAACTTTATGGACCAGAGTCTGGCACAGAAGCTTCACATCCCTAGCACTCCTCTCACACGCCAGATCACCGTTACATCACTCAATGGGCAGGAACTCCCTAACATTCACTTCTGCACTAAACCCATAACCCTCGTCACTTCGGGTAACCATGTGGAGGAGATTTCATTCCTACTCATGAGCTCTCCGCTCACTCCCATAGTACTAGGGCATCCCTGGCTAGTGAAGCATGGACCCAGGGTGGACTGGGGACGCAGTACTGTATTGGCCTGGAGTAATGAGTGTTATGCGTCCTGTCTTGTGTCTGCTTGTTCATCTGTGTCTGGTTCTGTGTTGCAGGAGGAGCCGGTGAATTTGTCTAACGTGCCCGCCGAGTACCGCGACCTGAAGGAAGTGTTCAGTAAGTCTCGTGCTGCTTCTCTGCCTCCACACCGTCCCTATGACTGTGCCATTGAGTTACGGCCAGGTACTTCTCCGCCTAAGGGCGGTCTATACTCTCTTTCTGTTCCAGAAAGAGAGGCCATGGAGAAATACATCTCTGAGTCTCTAGCAGCCGGGTTTATCCGCCCTTCTTCTTCTCCAGCAGGTGCGGGGTTCTTTGTGGGGAAGAAGGATGGTTCCCTGCGACCTTGTATTGACTACCGAGGGCTGAACAACATCACGGTAAAGAATACTTATCCTTTGCCGTTGATGTCTTCAGCCTTCGAGAGGTTGCAGGGGCATCCATCTTCACAAAACTGGATCTCCGCAATGCTTATCATCTGGTTCGCATCAAGAAGGGGGATGAGTGGAAGACCGCGTTCAACACCCCCAGGGGGCATTTTGAATATCTTGTCATGCCTTTTGGGCTGTCTAACTCCCCGGCGGTCTTCCAAGCGCTCATCAATGACGTGCTGAGAGACATGGTAGATCAATTTATTTATGTTTATCTGGATGACATTATGATCTTTTCGTCCTCTCTCCAGCAACACGTTCAGCACGTCAGACGGGTGCTCCAGAGGCTGTTAGAGAATGGGCTTTTCGTCAAGGCTGAGAAGTGTGAGTTTCACGCTCAGTCTGTTCCTTCTTAGGGCACATCGTCTCGTCCGAGGGGATGCACATGGATCCGAGAAGGTAAGAGCCGTGGTGGATTGGCCGAGCCCGGATTCTCGTAAGGCCCTACAGAGGTTTCTGGGATTCGCCAACTTTACCGACGGTTCATCCGCAACTTCGGCCAGCTGGCCGCTCCTCTAACGGCCCTTACCTCCATCAGCACTACGTTCAGGTGGTCCAGTGCTGCTGAGGCTGCGTTGTCCGACCTTAAGGGTCGCTTTGCTTCAGCCCCCATTCTGGTGGCCCCAGATCCTTCTCGTCAGTTTGTGGTGGAGTTTGATGCATCAGAGGTGGGTGTAGGTGCTGTTCTCTCCCAGCGCTCCGCCTCGGACGACAAGATGCATCCTTGCGCCTTTTTCTCCCACCGTTTATCACCAGCCGAACGTAATTATGACATCGGGAATAGAGAGTTGTTGGCAGTCAAGCTGGCGTTGGAGGAGTGGCGTCACTGGTTAGAGGGGTCGGGGGTGCCCTTTATCGTCTGGACTGACCACAAGAACTTGGAGTACATCAGATCTGCCAAGAGACTCAACTCCAGACAGGCTCGGTGGGCTCTGTTTTTCGGACGCTTTGACTTTTCCCTCTCTTACCGCCGGGTTCTAAGAACGTCAAACCCGATGCCTTGTCTCGCGTGTTTGACCGTTCTGAACGCCAGCGACTCCAGTGCATTCTACCGGAGAGACTCATTGTGTCCACACTCACTTGGGAGATCGAGTCGAGGGTCAAGTCAGCATTAGAGGGGGTAACACCTCCGTCCGGTTGCCCACCGAGTCGGTTATTCGTGCCAGAGGGGCTGCGGTCCGACGTCATTCGCTGGGGACACTGCTCCCAAGTAGCTTGCCACCCAGGAGTGACCCGTACTTCTTTCCTGGTCAAGCAGCGGTTCTGGTGGCCAGCTATGGCCCAGGACATTCGGAGTTTTGTTTCGGCCTGTTCGTGTTGTGCTACAGGGAAGACTCCTAATCGGACCCCAGATGGGCTACTCCAACCGTTGTCGGTCCCTTCGAGGCCTTGGTCCCACATCGCCCTAGATTTCATCACGGGCCTTCCACCCTCTCAGGGCAAGACTGTCATTTTGACAGTGGTGGACCGGTTCTCGAAGGCGGCTCATTTCATCCCCTTGCTGAAGTTGCCGTCTGCCAAGGAGACAGCGGTGGCGGTCGTGGATCATGTCTTTCGGTTACATGGCCTGCCGATGGACGTGGTTTCCGACAGAGGGCCCCAATTTGTGTCTAAATTCTGGCGGGAGTTTTGCAAACTGCTGGGCGCGACTATCAGTTTATCCTCAGGGTTTCACCCCCAGAGCAATGGGCAAGCCGAGAGAGCCAACCAGGACTTAGAGGGTTTTGCGGTGTATGGTGTCCCAGAGTCCTCATCCTGGAGTCAGCAACTCTCATTAGTCGAGTATGCTCACAACTCGCTACCGGTGTCAGCTAGTTTGGTTTGACCCCGTTCGAATGTAGTCTAGGCTACCAACCACCTATCTTTCCTAGCCTGGAGTCTGAGGTCGCGGTTCCCTCTGCTCACGCTTTTGTCCAGAGGTGTCATCGCACGTGGACTAGAGCCCGTGAGACCCTGCTTAAGGTAGGAGCACGCACCAAGGCTAAGGCTGACCGCCACCGACGGAAGTCCCCCACCTAAGTCGTAGGTCAAAGGGTTTGGCTTTCCACCAGGAACATCCCTCTCCGTTCCGTTAGCAATAAGTTGGCTCCTAGGTTTATCGGTTCGTTCAGGGTGACTCAGGTCCTGAGCCCGTTGGCAGTCCGCCTCAAGCTCCCGCCGGCTTACAGGAGAATTCATCCTGTCTTTCATGTCTCCAGACTGAAGCCTGTGGTTCAGTCACGGTTGAACCCACCAGCCCCGGTCCTCCCCCCACCGCGCCTTGTTGATGGGGAGACCGCTTACTCGGTCCACCGCATTCTGGACTCGAGATGGAGGGGACGCGGGTTTCAGTACTTGGTGGACTGGGAGGGTTACGGGCCGGAGGAGAGAAGTTGGGTCCCTGCTAGAGACATTCTGGATCACTCCCTTATTGATGATTACAATCAACAGGTAGGTCCTTCTGGGAGCGCCAGGAGGCGCTCCTAGGAGGGGGGGTACTGTCACGGTTCATGAATTCACCGGCTCACTCTGTGTGTGTGGGTGTGGTCGCTGATTGCTCTCGCTCGTTATCAGCGCCAGCTGTTACTCATTGTCTGTGCCTTTATATACTCGTGGTCTTGGTCTAGTGTTTGTCGGTTCGTTGTCTTGTTTCCCTGTGCGTGTGTTTCTCTCCAGGCCGTGTACTGTGTTCTCCTTTGGTTCTGTTCTCCGCTGGACTCTACGTTCGCTCTCTCTCCAGTGGAGGACTCTATGTGGGGCACGTTCGGGATCGCTAGTCTGGGTATCCCTCGGCGCTTGCTGACGTACAGAGGATTGGGCTTCCCTGCTGCCTCGGCGCTGTTCAGACCCAGACACTTACGGACACACCCTATTTACCTGTACCTGTTACTTACCTCCTGGATTACTTCAATAAATATTGAACTGTACTCCGAATCCTCCGTCCTTTTCACGTGACAGATACACAAAACGTGTACTTTGTAGACATCTTTGAAAAGCGAGTCAAGTGAAGAGTTTTTTTCTGTCTTAAAGGGGCACTGTTGTATTTTGAAACAGGCTTGAATAAGCTATGACCTTGATGGGAATAAGCTATGTAGCCAATAGGCAGAGGGTAGCTGTTACGCGGAGCAGGTGAACCCAAGGGCTGACTCAGATGAGGAGATTAGTATAAGGTATCCAAAGTATTTATTGAAAAGCAGGGGAAAGATGGGGTGCGGGTCAGGGGAAGCTTGGCGGGTTGCAGGAAGCAAGGTTCTGAGGCTGAGGCTAGAGCGAGGGGAATTGGGGCTGGGTAAGCAAGTCCGGAGCGGAATCCAAGGAAACAGTGGAGTGGGAGTTCTAGACAGGGTGGCAGGACTGAAGAGACGTGGGACTGGAGACAGGGACCAGAGTCAGAGCGGACTGAACTCATGCAGAGAGAAAAGAGCGTCAGGCAAGGAAAAATGGGCACAACATGAAACAGGATCTAGGCATGAGCCAATGGCTAAAACGCAGACTGACTGAGCAGAGGCTGCGATCGAGCAGAGTGGAAGTGGTAGGGCTGAGTATTTGTAGAGGTCTTGATTATAGAACAGTCTCCTTCCTGAGCAGTATGACGGCTGCGTGGTCCCATGGTGTTTATACTTGAGTACTATTGTTTGTACAGATGAACGTGGCACCTTCAGGCGTTTGGAAATTGCTCCCAAGGATGAACCAGACTTGTGGAGGTCTACAATTGTCTTTGCTGATTTCTTTTGATTTTCCCATGATGTCAAGCAAAGAGGCACTGAGTTTGAAGGTAGGCTTTGAAATACATCCACAGGTACACCTACAATTGACTCAAATTATGTTAATTCCTTTACACTTGTGTGTGTAAGGTAGTTGTTGTGCACCTTAAACGCTGAGTGATGGGCCTGGAGAAATTTTACCATTCTCAAATTGATAGAGCTATAGATGCAAGGACTGACCAACAATGACATCAACATTATAGTGTTAACCATGTTTTGAGGCTGTACAGTGTTTGTTACACTTACATTGTTTATAAACATTGGAGTAAAAAAATATATATTTTGGGTTCTGATGGGGTACGAGGCATTTTTAATGTTATATTCTTCAAGAATCCATATGTATATATCATTAATTTGTACGTCCACAAATGGATATTGCAACTAAGGATTTTACAACACATCTTATGGTACCCTAGCTGTGAATTTATTTTATTATAAATGAATTCAATGTGCTCTCAATCTAACTAAAAGCTTTGAGTCTTCTTGGGTATGACGCTACAAGCTTGGCACACCTGTATTTGGTTTCTCCCATTCTTCTCTGCAGATCCTCTCAAGCTCTGTCAGGTTGGATTTGGAGCGTCGCTGCGCAGCTATTTTCAGGTCTCTCCAGAGATGTTATATCGGGTTCAAGTCCGGGCTTTGGTTGGGCCAGTCAAGGACATTCAGAGACTTGTCCCGAAGCCACTCCTGCTTTGTCTTGGCTGTGTGCTTGGGGTCGTTGTCCTGTTGGAAGGTGAACATTTGCAAACTTCTTCCATTTAAGATTGATGGAGGCCACTGTGTTCTTGGTGACCGTCAAAGCTACAGAAATGTTTTGATACCCTTCCCCAGAGCTGTACCTCGATACAATCCTGTCTCGGAGCTCTACGGACAATTCCCTCGACCTCATGGCTTGGTTTTTGCTCTGACGTGCACTGTCGACTGTGGGATCTTAGACAGGTATGTGCCTGTCCAATCAATTGAATTGACCACAGGTGGACTCCAATCCAGGTTTAGAAACATCTCACGGATGATCAATGGAAACAGGACCTGCACCTGGGATCAATTTTGTGTCTCATAGAAAAGGGTCTGAATACTTCTGTTTTTTTATTGATAATACACTTGCAAACATTTCTAAAAACCTGTTTACACTTTGTCAGTTCCGGGTATTGTGTGTAGATTGGTGAGAAAACAAAAATATTTGATACATTTTAGAATAATAAAAAAAGAGAAAATGTACTTTTTCAACATTTTGTTACATTGCATAATAAGGCTGTAATGTAACAAAATGTTGAAAAAGTCAATTTTTTCTGAGTGCACTGTATTTCTAGCTAGGATTCCAAGTGTGTCAACATGCACAAATCACATAATAGGGTAGACTGGGAGTTCGGCAATACCACACTGGTTGTATCCTCTGGCCATGAGAATGTACCCGTCTCTTCCCCAACCAGTACCCCAGCTGCAAAACCAACAGAGAAATTACAGAATACTTAGTACCGAGAGTGTGTGTACATTTACACTAGATATGTACATGACGTGTGAATAGAACTAAAAAACGTATGATTTAATTTGGAACTTTTCTTCAACCATATGCGTTATAAAAAGGGGATTATTTAACTGGGTTTTTAGTAAAGTGATCAATGCGTAAATGGTGGCCTTTTTATAACACAAATTGCTGAAGAAAAGTGTTGAATTAAATCACACTGGCAGGTTATGATGATTTTGACTGTATTTTCTGCATCAAAAATGTTGCCCTATGTCATTAATATTGAGTTGTTGGATGGCTTTATAGTTTCAAAGTAAACACTGACCTGTTTTTCACAATCCAGTAGTCCAGGTGAGAACTACCATACCCGACAGCCAGTACAGCATGGTTGGTTCTTGTTGAACAGTCAGGCTGGTAGAGGACCCCTAAAGAAGAAACACTACAAGAGTTAATGTGCATTTCATATGTATTTATTTACAACTTAATAGAGGTAATGGGAACACTTTACTTAAAGCATCCAGGTATAATGCAATATGCAGTTATAATGCATTACGAGTTGTCATGATGATGTATGACCCCTTTACATTATAGTAAAGTCGACCTACTACAATCTCAGAAGAGATAATCTATTACCTCTTTTTGGAGAGCGTTCCCTTGACATGAATGTACATGTATACTTGTTCACATCTAATCATAGTGACACCGAGCTCACCATCTCTGTAGAACTTGAAGGTGGGATGTGTGGCATTCACAGACACAGCGATAGGGCCAACCTCATACAAAGTGTCTCGAAATGCTTTTTCATCCAGAGCAGGAACTCTGTTGAAGCCTTCGCACCAGGCATCCTTTGTTTCATTCTGGTATTCACAAGGGCCCACCTGAAAACAGTTTATTATGATAATCTCAAGCTTTACAGTGAGCTTTTCACTCATCTATTCTATTATTTCTAAAATTCCCACTTTTTCCAGAAATACCGGTTGGAGGATTCCTGGTTTCATGGTTATTCCCTCCTGATTCCAAGAATCTTCCAACTGTGATTTCTGGAAAACCTGAGAATTTGGGGGAAAGTTACCAGAATTTTGCAACCCAAATGGTAACATATTGTATTGTACCTCTGCAGTGTAAGGATATTTCCTCTCCGACATAATCCCATGATCTGAGACGTAACGAAAACACTTCATGGCCAAGCCACCGTCACAGCCGTTATTGTGATAGTCTCCACTGCAGTCCACCAGGTTCTGCTCACTCAGAGGCAACAGTTTGCCTGTCTGCTTGAACAACTGGCCCTCCAGGGCTCCGACTGCAGCAAATGAATAGGAAGATCCACAATGCCCCAAGATCAAATAAAATAGTTTTCATATCTTTGAAGTTATTGCCTAGAAGTAAACGCATAGCAAAGTCCACAACTCCCCTAGATAAAATAATGTTGTATTTCCCCTATTGTGCTTTGAAGTTATCCCCTAGAGGTATGGCGGCATGTTTTTCCTGGTAAAGTGCTCAGGAAAAACTCCTGTGGCTTCTTATCATATCAGGCCACTACCTCAACAGTATCTAAAAACATAGGTACAGTTTCATCACCTTTCTAAATGCAGAGAATAAGTAGCACCTAGACTACCCACTCCTAATCCTTTCTATATCAGTGTCAATCTGTACAATACCAGAAAAATGAAGGGGCGAATATTAACTTCCAGTTAAGTCAAATGTTTACTTAGTCATGCATTATGTCAATAGGAGACTAAGTGACTAAGTGAAATTTCGACTTGGAAGTTAGGATTCGCCCAAAAGTGAGAGAGTTCAAATGAAAGAGGCTGCTCTTCAACCTGGTCCTTCACTGGAGTCACATATCCATATTGACGCCAGTACCATGTCTCAGGAGCTGCTGAAAGACTGCGGTTCCGCGTAGAGAGAGGGATCCCATCCAGGCTTTTCTCCTCCTCAGCAGCATTAACATTCAACAAGGCGTTGTACTCTTTATTCGTCTGGAACACAGAATAAACACTAAAATGGATCGCCATCCTAATGGATCGCCATCTTAGTCAGGAAAACGTTCATTCTAGAAACAGATTAAATATTGTAAAAAACAATGAATGTGTAGATAAGTCTGCATTGTACTGTATCTCTGTGGTCTTGACAAATGGGGGCAGGGGGTGTCATTCATAACCTACAATGCCTTTGGAAGGCATTCAGACCCTTTGGAATGTATTCAGACCCTTTGGAATGTATTCAGATCTTTTGTTACATTACAGCCTTATTCTAAAACTGATTAAATCGTTTTTTACCTCATCAATCAACACACAATACCCCACAATGACAAAGCAAAAACTGTTTAGACATTTTTGCAAATGGATTAAACATTAAATAAACTGAAAAACATTTACATAAGTATTCAGACTCTTTACTCAGTACTTTCTTGAAGCATCTTTGCCAGCGATTACAGCATCGATTCTTCTTGGGTATGACGCTAAAAGCTTGGCACACCTGTATTTGGGGAGTTTCTCCCATTCTTCTCTGCAGATCCTCTCAAGCTCTGTCTGTCACGCCCTGACCGGTAGGAGCCTGTTTATGTCTCCTTTTGGTTTGGTCAGTGTGTGATTTGGGGTGGGCATTCTATGTTATAGTTTTTGTATTTCTTTGTTTTGGCTGAGTGTGGCTCTCAATCAGGGACAGCTGTCTATCGTTGTCTCTGATTGGGAACCACACTTAAGCAGCTATTTTTTCCTCCTTTCCTTGTGGGAGGTTGACGCTGTTGTTTATGTGTATGTGCCGCTGGTGCAATACGTTTGATCTTCGTTCATTGTTTTTGTTTTGAGTGAGTAACAATAAACATGTTTAACTCCACCCGGCACGCTGCGCCTTGGTCCGTCTTTGAAGATCGTGACACTGTCAGGTTGGAGCGTTGCTGCACAGCTATTTTCAGGTCTCTCCAGAGATGTTCAATTGGGTTCAAGTGCGGGCTCTGGCTGGGCCACTCAAGAACATTCAGAGACTTGTTCTGAAGCCACTCCTGCGTTGTCTTGGCTGTGTGCTTAGGGTCGTTGTCCTGTTGGAAAGTGAACATTCACCTCAGTCTGAGGTCCTGAGCGCAGTGGAGCAGGTTTTCATCAAGGATATCTCTGTACTTTGCTCCGTTCATCTTTCCCTCGATCCTGACTAGTTTCCCAGTCCCTGCCGCTGAAAAAGATCCCCACAGCATGATGCTGCCATCGCCATGCTTCACTGTAGCGATGGTACCAGGTTTCCTCCAGACGTGACGCTTGGCATTCAGGCCAAATAATTCAATCTTGGTTTCATCAGACCAGAGAATCTTGTTTTTCATGGTCTGAGAGTGCTTTTGCCAAACTCAAAGCGGGCTGTCATGTGACTTTTACTGAGGAGTGGCTTCTGTCTAGTCACTCTACCATGAAGGCCTGATTGATGGAGTGCTGCGGAGATGGGAGAACCTTCCAGAAGGACAACCATCTCCACAGAGGAACTATAAAGCTCTGTCAGAGTGACCATTGGGTTCTTGGTCACCTCCCCGACCCAGATTGCTCAGCCATAGGAAGATTCTTGGTGCTTCCAATCTTCTTCTGTTTAAGAATTATGGAGGCCACTGTGTTCTTGGGGACCTTTAATGCTGCAGATTTTTTTTTGGTACCCTACCCCAGATCTGTGCCCGAACACAGTCCTGTCTCGGGGCTCTATGGACAATACCTTCGACCTCATGGCTTGGTTTTTGCTCTGACATGCATTGTCAACTGTGGGACCGTATATACAGTGAGGGGAAAAAAGTATTTGATCCCCTGCTGATTTTGTACGTTTGCCCACTGACAAAGAAATGATCAGTCTATAATTTTAATGGTAGGTTTATTTGAACAGTGAGAGACAGAATAACAACAACAAAAACTAGAAAAACGCATGTGAAAAATGTTATAAATTGATTTGCATTTTAATGAGGGAAATAAGTATTTGACCCCTCTGCAAAACATGACTTATTACTTGGTGGCAAAACCCTTGTTGGCAATCACAGAGGTCAGACGTTTCTTGTAGTTGGCCACCAGGTTTGCACACATCTCAGGAGGGATTTTGTCCCACTCCTCTTTGCAGATCTTCTCCAAGTCATTAAGGTTTCGAGGTTGACGTTTGGCAACTCGAACCTTCAGCTCCCTCCACAGATTTTCTATGGGATTAAGGTCTGGAGACTGGCTAGGCCACTCCAGGACCTTAATGTGCTTCTTCTTGAGCCACTCCTTTGTTGCCTTGGCCGTGTGTTTTGGGTCATTGTCATGCTGGAATACCCATCCACGACCCATTTTCAATGCCCTGGCTGAGGGAAGGAGGTTCTCACCCAAGATTTGACGGTACATGGGCCCCGTCCATCGTCCCTTTGATGCGGTGAAGTTGTCCTGTCCCCTTAGCAGAAAAACACCCCCAAAGCATAATGTTTCCACCTCCATGTTTGACGATGGGGATAATGTTCTTGGGGTCATAGGCAGCATTCCTCCTCCTCCAAACACGGCGAGTTGAGTTGATGCCAAAGAGCTCCATTTTGGTCTAATCTGACCACAACACTTTCACCCAGTTGTCCTCTGACTCATTCAGATGTTCATTGGCAAACTTCAGACGGGCATGTATATGTGCTTTCTTGAGCAGGGGGACCTTGCAGGCGCTGCAGGATTTCAGTCCTTCACTGCGTAGTGTGTTACCAATTCTTTTCTTGGTGACTCTGGTCCCAGCTGCCTTGAGATCATTGACAAGATCCTCCCGTGTAGTTCTGGGCTGATTCCTCACCGTTCTCATGATCATTGCAACTCCACGAGGTGAGATCTTGCATGGAGCCCCAGGCCGAGGGAGATTGACAGTTCTTTTGTGTTTCTTCCATTTGCGAATAATCGCACCAACTGTTGTCACCTTCTCACCAAGCTGAGAGTTTGGAATCTGATTGATTGATTGATTCTGTGGACAGGTGTCTTTTATACAGGTAACAAACTGAGATTAGGAGCACTCCCTTTAAGAGTGTGCTCCTAATCTCAGCTCGTTACCTGTATAAAAGACACCTGGGAGCCAGAAATCTTTCTGGGAGGGGGTCAAATACTTATTTCCCTCATTAAAATGCAAATCAATTTATAACATTTTTCACATGGGTTTTTCTGGATTTTTTTGTTGTTATTCTGTCTCTCACTGTTCAAATTAACCTACCATTAAAATTATAGACTGATCATTTCTTTGTCAGTGGGCAAATGTACAAAATCAACAGGGGATCAAATACTTTTTTCCCTCACTGTAGACAGGTGTGTGCCTTTCCAAATCATGTCCAATCAATTTAATTTGCCACAGGTGGACTCCAATCAAGTTGTAGAAACATCTAAAAAATGATCACTGGAAATAGGAAGCACCTGAGCTCAATTTTGAGTCTCATGGCAAAAGGTCTGAATACTTAGGTAAATAGTGTATTTCTGTTTTTTTTATTTTTATAAATGTGCTAAAATGTATAAAAACCTGTGTTTGTTTTATCATTATGGGGTACTGTGTGTCGGCTTGTTGAGGGAAACAAATAAATTTAAAATAAGGCTGTAACGTAACAAAATGTGGAAAAGTCAAGGGGTCTGAATACTTTCCGAATGCACTGTGTGTGTGTATATAATGACTTGGTGATAAAAACCTATCGCTGGCATTCCATAGACAAGATGTGGTGTGAGTAACTCGAGATAGAGATACCCTGGTGCAGGTGTAAAACCGTTTGAGGATCTGAGGACCTGTTCCAAATCTTTTCAATCCACTGAGGAGGGGGGAATAGGTTTTGTCGTGCCCTCTTCACGACTGTCTTGGTGTGCTTGGACCATGTTAGTTTGTTGGTGATGTGGATGCCAAGGAACTCTCAACCTGCTCCTCTACAGCCCTGTCGATGAGAATGGGGACGTGCTCTGTCCCCCTTTTCCTGTAGTCCACAATCATCTCTTTTGTCTTGATCACATTGAGGGAGAGGTTGTTGTCCTTGCACCACATGGTCAGGTCTCTGAACTCCTCCTTATAGGCTGTCTCATCGTTGTCGGTGATCAGGCCTACCACTGTTGTGCCATCAGCAAACTTAATGATGGTTTTGGAGTCGTGCCTGGCCGTGCAGTCATGAGTGAACAGGGAGTACAGGATGGAACTGAGCACGCACCCCTGAGGGGCCCTGTCAGGAAGTCCAGGATCTAGTTGCAGAGGGAGGTGTTTAGTCCCAGGGTTTTAGCTCAGTGATGAGCTTTAAGGGCACTATGGTGTTGAACGCAGAGCTGTAGTCAATGAATAGCATTCTCACATAGGTGTTCCTTTTGTCCAGGTGGGAAAGGGCAGTGTGGAGTGCAATAGAGATTGCATCATCTGTGGATCTGTGGATTCTGGTTGGGGTATGTACGTACAGTCACTGTGGGGACAAAGTCCTCGATGCACTTATTGATAAAGCCAGTGACTGAGGTGATGTACTCCTCAGTGCTTTTTGGAAGAATCCCAGAACATATTCCAGTCTGTGCTAGCAAAACAGTCCTGTAGTTTAGCATCTGCTTCATCTAACCACTTTTTTATAGACCGAGTCACTGGTGCTTCCTGCTTAAATTTTTGCGTGTAAGAACGAATCAGGAGGATAGAGTTTTGGTCAGATTTGCCAAATGGAGGGCGAGGGAGAGCTTTCTACACGTCTCTGTGTGTGGAGTAAAGGTGATCTATCTCTGTCCAGTGTCTATTTTGCCCAACTTAATCTTTTTATTGGCCAGTCTGAGATATGGCTTTTTCTTTGCAACTTTGCCTAGAAGGCCAGCATCCCGGAGTCACCTCTTCACTGTTGACGTTGAGACTGGTGTTTTGCGGGTACTATTTAATGAAGCTGCCAGTTGAGGACTTGTGAGGTGTCTGTTTCTCTAGACACTCTAATGTACTTGTCCTCATGCTCAGTTGTGCACCGGGGCCTCCCGCTCCTCTTTCTATTCTGGTTTGAACCAGTTTGTGCTGTTCTGTGAAGGGAGTAGTACACAGCGTTAGTACACAGAACTTCAGTTTCTTGGCAATTTCTCGCATGGAATAGCCTTCATTGCTCAGAACAAGAATAGACTGATGAGTTTCAGAAGAAAGTTATTTGTTTCTGGACATTTTTAGCCTGTAATCGAACCCACAAATGCTGATGCTCCAGATACTCAACTAGTCTAAAGAAGGCCAGTTGTATTGCTTAAGCTACAATAGTCATTTACAACATTAGCAATGTCTACACTGTCTATACATTCAACATTGGCCATGTTGTCAATCCAGCATGACTTCTGCCGCTTTCAAAACAACTGGAAACTCAGAACTGGGAAATCTCAGACTTCAGTGAGTTCAAGACAACTGGGAACTCTGAAAAAAATGAGCTCAGACTAGGAAAATATATTTTGAACGGTCATCCAACTCGGTATTCCAAGTTGGTGGCTCGGGGCTCTTTCTAGAGCTCTGACCTGAAGATCACTAATGTCATGATTCTAACTTGTTTTTTTTCCGAGTTCAGTTGTCTTGAAAGCACCATAAATCCAGAGAATGACAGACTTTTATGACAAAGTTTGATGACAAAGTTTTCCCACGAAGGACCGCCGCACCACCTTCCTGTTCATGTGAGCACAGCACAACAAGGTGAGTCCAAAAATGTATTGTATTTTGCTGCATAAATTATGTAATATTCCAGGGAGATATGTATACTGTAGCTAAGAAGGTAATACTACGTGTATGTTGTGTAGTAAGCTGTCAGTAGCCCATGTGCGTCACCCTAATAATTTGGTCCCCTTTCCCCTCATAATTTAGCCTTCTTTTCTGACTTGGTGGTGCACATGTAGCTTATAGCCTGTTTTAGAGAAATGTCATCATCGAATATTGTAAGACCTTTTATTGTCTACGGTTCTGACTTGGTGTACAGGGAGAATACGTCCATCCTAGCTCGCTCAGTAATGTCTTAATCAAAATTACGGATTACCTCTCATCTGCTCGTCGTCCCCTTATGCCATAGTTTGTACATCTCAATTGTCAGTAGAAACCACATTTGTTTAAGCAAGTCAGCCATATCAGCTATGTTACTTTAAAAGGCAGTAAATGAGGCTGAATTAAGGGTTTCGCTGCCAGACAAGACTCCACTGACAGCCAGATGTAATAGTGGTAAGGTGTTAGGACACCTTTATGTAGGCCCTAACCATTTGTCACCATTATAGTCCAATTAATGTATTGATTAGTGTTGTGTTGTGTAGTGGCTTTGCTGGCATGCATAAACATTTTTTGGCGGGAGTTTGCATCACCAAGATTTACATTCTAAAATATCCACTGTCTACAATACAGCATACAGTATTTCCCACAATATTACTTAGCCTTGCTGGAGCAAACTGACATCTAATGTCTTCAATGGGAGAAACAGGTAGGCCTACTATTTACCTCTGAAGTGAAAACATTTCAAGTTAAGTTAAATCTCACAAAACTCAGTTTTGTAAAATACTGACTTCATGACAAAAGTAATCCTACTTACACATTTTAATCTACTTTGGCACTAGAATTTATGTTTATTACTACTATCGATGCCACAGGCCGTTTTCAAGCAGATAAGTCGTTTTTGGGGTTCAGTTCCTCTTTAATATTAAGTTGTATAATACTGAATTTCCCCTTCATCTGGGACATAGTAAAACAATCTGTAAAAGCTGCTCTCTTTCCTATTTATATTTCTTAAATTCATGTTTCATGCTCATTTAATTGCTGATCCAATTACAATTGTCGGTTGTCCTACCATGTCTCCAAACTGGTTCATTCCCAGGGTGAAGGTGTGCTTTCCTATTTCTGCTTCCAGGTTGTGTTGACGGATGAGGCCTTGGTTTGTCTCCCAGATCATCCTTCTGAAGCCCTCATCCACCTGAGAAAGACAAGCCAAAGGCCCCACAAGTTATTGACATGATGATTAATCTCTATGGGGCAAATCGTAACACAAGGGTGATATGCATATGCTAAACTTCCTCTTAAGTCACATTTTCAACCAGCTAGCACACTTGGAAGTTGTGGGAAAATACATTTTTGGTTTCCCATTGGTTCTGGGAATGAAGGCATACGTTTCCTAACCGGTAAAACTGAAAGTTTTTTTAAGATTCTGAGAACAGAAGTGAACATTTTGCCTGTTCTGGGAATGTACATTTTTTGGTTGCAGAGAGGTTCTGGTAATGTTTTACTATGATTCCCTGAATGTTTTACTGGGGGGTTTTATTAACGTTATGAGAACGGAAATTCAAGGTTATTTGAAGGTAATTAAGTAACGCTCTGAGAACATTCTCTGAATGTGAAAGAAATGTAAAAGTTATTTGGAAGTTTTTTAATCATTTGCTTTAAACTTTCACTGAATGTTTCAATACGACTTTTAATAGCACTGCTAGCTTAGTTTGGCTTAACTGTTTTGAACTCCAAGCACAGAGAGGCCACGTGGACATTTATTTGCTTAGGCATTAATCATGCAAACACCCCCCAAAAAATATTGTGGCTCGGCATCAGTGCGATTAAAACCTATGATCTCTGGTCTCTATCCATGGAATTAGTCCACTGCGCCACCAGGATGGAGGAAGCGTGCCATGTTTTTTAAAACTCATACAAAGCTATTCAAACAGACCCCATTTCAAAGGAACCAAGAACTCATTTAAGTTCAAGTGTGGGGAAATAATGGGCTCGGCCAACACACCTGAACACACTTAACAAGATAGAGAGTTTTGTTGACACTGAAAACGGAATGTATATATTTTTTAAAACATTCTTAGAATGTTCTTTGAATGTTAATACAGTTTTCTTGTTGTTTTTATGTTTTCTTAAGGTTCTGAGAACATTAATGTTCTGACAACACTGAAGTACTAAAATTCCCATATAAGTTTTTTTCTTAACATTCTCTGACCAATTTGAGAACATTACTTTAAATAGAACCATACGGAAATATTATGCTGGAGTACTGAAATTCCCACAGAAGAACGTTGTTTCTTAACGTTCTCAAAACTATTTGAGAACATTCCCAATGTCAAACCAGTTGGAGAATGTTCTTAGAACATGACTAAAAATATATTAAATGTAACCATTTTGGAACTTTAACCTCTACGGGATTGGTGTCCCTAAACCGGGACGGCTAATGTGACTAGAATGACGTAACAGCCAACTTTCCTGGACATAGACATGTCTTATATGGGCAGAAAGCTTAAATTATTGTTAATCTAACTGCACTGTCCAATGTATAGTAGCTACTACAGTGAAAAAAATACCATGCTATCATTTGAGGAGAGTGCACAACAACAAAACGCTTTTATCAAGGCAACTGGTTTGATACATTGACCTCTGAAGGTAAATCATGTACTTACATTCAGTAATCTTGCTCTGATTAGTCATCCTGAGGGTCCCAGAGATAAAAGGTAGCATAGTTTTGTTTGATAAAATACATTTTTTTATTCAATTGTAGGAACTGGGTTCTACAGTTTGAACCCCTGCTGTCTCTGCTTCAGGTCCTAAGCTGCAGACAGTTAGATTTGGGTGTCATTTTAGGCGAAAATTTTAAAAAAGGGTATGATCCTTGAGAGTTTTTAGGAAATGTTCTGTTAAAGTAAGGAAACATCAAGACAGTTATTTTGTCAAGTTCCTTAAATGTGCTGAGAATGTTTCAAAGCCAAGCAAATATCCTGCACCATTCCCAGAACGTTGTGGGCATGTTTTATGCAAAATAACTATAGGACAGCCATGCTCTCACCAAGCTCTAAGAAACATATGGTTCTCAGAACATTATGTGCTAGCTGGGCACCAAATTTGACTTAAAGCTGCAATATGGAACTTTTTGGGTGATCCGGCCAAATTCATATGGAGTTATAGATCTGTCATTCTCATTGAAAGTCTATGATGCTGTATATCGGTTCCATGTGTGCTATTTCTATGCTTTACTTTCTTAAATATCGTTTTTGCATATTTTACTTTTGGTTTTGTACACCAGCTTCAAAGAGCTGAAAATACAGTATTTTTGGTTATATTTCACAGAGGTTTAGATGGTACAATAATGAACTACACTATACTTGCTTGTTTTGTCACACAAACTACCTCCCCTCCAGGACACCTACAGCACCCGATGTCACAGGAAGGCCAAAAAGATCATCAAGGACAACAACCACCCGAGCCATGGACTGTTCACCCCGCTATCATCCAGAAGGCGATGTCAGTACAGGTGCATCAAAGCTGGGACCGAGATACTGAAAAACAGCTTCTATCTCAAGGCCATCAGACTGTTAAACAGCCACCACTAACACAGAGAGAGTGCTGCCTACATACAGACTTGAAATCATTGGCCACTTTAATAAATGGATCACTAGTCACTTTAATATTGCCACTTTAATAATGTTTACATATCTTGCATTACTCATCTCATATGTATATACTGTATTTTATACCATCTATTGCATCTTGCCTATGCCTCTCGGTCATCGCTCATCCATATATTTATATGTACATATTCTTATTCCATCCCTTTATATTTGTGTGTATTAGGTAGTTGCGGAATTGATAAATTACTTGTTAAATATTACTACACTGTCAGAACTAGAAGCACAAGCATTTCACTACACTCGCATTAACATCTGGCTACCATGTGTATGTGACCAATAAACATTTATTTGATTTGTTTGGATTTTAAGCTGAATTTAGGCAAACTATGACAGTTTTAGCAACCAGGAAATTGCAGCGCAATCTCTGTGTAGTGCATATTTAAGTGAAAGTTAGGATTAACTCATACAGTATCACTGGCGTACTGTATTTAACACAGGCTCTAAATAACCTTGGAATACTGTGTTTAACATAGGCTCTAAGTAACCTTGGAATACTGTGTTTAACATAGGCTCTAAGTAACCTTGGAATACTGTGTTTAACATAGGCTCTAAGTAACCTTGGAATACTGTGTTTAACATAGGCTCTAAGTAACCTTGGATACTGTGTTTAACATAGGCTCTAAGTAACCTTGGAATACTGTTTTCCGTGTTGGGTTTTCCACTCCTCCCAGATGCCATCCATCTCAGCGCTCAGTGGTTGTTTGAAAGAGGACACCACTGCACACAGTGCCATTAGTATGAGTTTCACCTGCATCCTGCACACACAAACACAAACAGTTAGCATTTACACGTACATTTCTCTATCATTTGTAAACGTGAATAGTGGCCTGAGTAAAAAAGCATTATGGGGAAAATGAAAGCAATGTAACGGTTTATAGTTTTTAGGCTTCCTCTTTACTCTAACAAGCCTATTCATATTTCTGATGTAGGTGGGCGTTACATAAGGGTCATAGTTAACCAAGTTCCTGTATTTAAACATCTGTTATGAAAGAACAAGTTCCTCTTCGTGAGAATTTCATGATCACTAATGACTTCAAATATTATTTAAATACAAGAAGAACGCACACACATATATTTAAATGTTAAATGTTTCTCCCCAACACTTTTGTCTAGTGATGTCATAATTTATTGCCCAATTAGATAGTGTAGAAATCTATGAAATGAGCTTTGAATGGCAATTTGGCAAAAGAGTTTTGAATAGCAATGGGGGAGGTCCACCAAAACCCTTGTCTGATGTTGCTCCCCCACATTTTAAATACAAGTTTTGTAGCAATGTTAATTTAAGGTCCTTTTAGATCACTATGAAAAAGGTTACATGGTCATGGAAGTCCTAGATCAGCCCTTCAAGCTGAACAGAGTAAAACAGAATGGGGCTTTCTGTCTTTTCGTTTTATAAAGTTGTTTTAGGAAAGACCCAGATGCAGACAGTGTCGAAGTAACAAACGTTTATTACTAGAACAGGGGGCAGGAAAAAGGACAGGTCAAGGGCAGGCAGAGGTCAGTAATCCAGATCAGAGTCCAAAAGGTACAGAACAGCAGGCAGTCTCAGCGTCAGGGCAGACAGAGGTCAATAATCCAGTGTGGTGGGACAAGGTACAGGACGGCAGGCAGGCTCAGGGTCAGCACAGGCAGAATTTTCAAAACCGGGAAAACTAGAACTTTAGAAAAGACAGGATAAAGGGGGAAAACTCTGGTAGGCTTGACGAACAAAACGAACTGGCAACAGACAAACAGAGAACACAGGTATAAATACACAGGGGTTAATGAGGGGAGATGGGAGACACCTGGAGGGGGCTGGAGAAAAGCACAAAGACAGGTGAAACAGATCAGGGTGTGACAGAAGCACATGTAAGATGAATGCTGTGTTTCAATTCCCTGGCTAACCCCCATCTGCTGAAAGCACTGCAGAAGTCAAAGAGCTAATAGAACTCATTATAAACCCATGAATGTTCCAGTAACTCACACATTGTCTTTGCCCATAAGGCACTGCCCCCTCTATTATTTACGTCTTTGAGCTTGTAACTGTAGGTCAGCAATAAACTGAAATAAGTATGTAAAACCTGACATTTTTTCACACAAAACAAATCGGTTACTTCCATTGTCTCGTCTCTTGCACCCAGGCTAAGAAATCAATTTCAATCTCCATAAAATGTGGGTATGTTTAGCGGTAAACCGATTAGTGTTTGATGTTACAGTATCTATCCTTAGACCAATATACATCCCCACTAGATTTTTGTAACATGTATGTGTGTGTGTATATAATAATTACTAATTTCTACCCACCCCTCTTATGCAATGCATATTGAATTAAAGCCTGTCTTCAAGCCCCTCTCTCCCACTCCCTCATGAGTCATTAATTGGATTGTGAAGGGGTCACAGAGACTATACCAACCCGCCACAGTTATAGAATGTGCAACCACATGACAGGCCATGCTCTCAGCCAATCTCCATTGGAGCGTGGCTAATGGGATGTGTGCATTGATTTTGCTGTGTCGTGGTCGTTGCCTCAATACTTTACAGTGATGATCTTATCAGCACTGATCAAACATTCATCTAGAATATTTCTGATATTATGTCAATCACCTCCATTTCAGAAGCCAAAAGCGCCCATTTAACCAGGATGGACGGAGAACTTTTGATGGATGTTTGTTTTAGCCACGCACGTTATTGTCATTAGGGGCAGAGTATTGGAAGGTTTAGTCAGATGGATGACATCAATACTTTTTAAAGAGATGTCAAGGAATTGATCACACACTATAATACACCATGAAAAGGAATTCCATTCCAAATCAAGAGCATGTTACCTTGACCCCTTTTGATTGGTAAAAAAGGTCAGTTCATAGTTCATATTTTGCCCATGGTATAAAACTACTATTCCCAGACCAAAAATGATTAACTATGAAGTGATCAGGAACTAGCCATAATCAAACTACTGTAGGCATGATCTATTCCTATTAATTAATGCTGTAACCCTTATGTAAAGACCATCTCAGACTATTAAGGAAATTGTGGAGTACGGTGTCAATATATGGTGGCATTCAGAGGCAACTCCTGCTAAGAATGAAAGAACTTACGCTGAGACTGAGACATTCCTAATATGGAGCCGTAGTGGACCATTCTCACACATTGTCTTGCTGACAGTCAGCTACGCCCTACAGGACGTTAAGCCCTTTGGGCCTGCTGGCAAACTCACTCAGCTCACCAGCGCTCTAGCACTAATGGACCTCCAGGGAACCTCAGTGTCAGCCAGAGGTCGCAGGCCATTATCTGTCATTGTTCAATACTACTGTATATAAAGTAGTATTTCCTTCCACATTTTGTGGCAAATTTCGGCGGACGCCATCATTAACTGGCAAATGCTTACCATAGAGTTGGTTTTGTAAATTGCAAGGTGGTAGACACACACACAGACACAGTCACACACACCAACCAACCAAGCGCTGACTCCCTGGGAGACCCCCTCTGGTGTTTTTTAGGAACGTCTCCATCCTCCCAGCATGCAACAGTGTCCAGAGCAAGAGTTTCAAAGGCTTGGCAACGTGTGAAACAATACATCTCATATCTCGCACGTCCTCCTGTGCCATTCTTCTCCTGTGTGTGTGTTTGTGCATTCAAACTCCTGTGTCATCGCCTGTAGGATCGTCAGTCAGTCACGTTGGCAACTGTACACTGCCTATCGTGGGTGGGAGAAGTCATCCTGTTAAAATTCTGCACACGTCTCTAGTATTAAGAACCAAAGTGGTTTTGATGGCACCAGTTTTGACAGACATGCTGGGTAAATACAGCTTCGGCTCGGTTATCTCCCAGGAGTACTGAGAGTAGGGCAAGGATGCATTCCAAACAGGTTTAGGCCCCGTATGGGCCATGGTCGAAAGTAGTGCACTAAAATGGGAATAGGTGGCATTTGGGACACAACCCAAGGGCTCCACTTTACATATAGTCTTCATAAAACATTCACAGCACTTCCATATGGAAACCCCTAAAGGAGCGTACAGAAAATGTAGAATACGTTGCATGTGTGTGGATTAATTACAGTGAGCACACAAGAGTGTTGGAGTTGGACTGCACACGATTAACATTTCGTGCTAATTAGCGTCCCTGGTGTATTGGTGCATCTGTCTTGTACTGTGACAGCGAAGTTGCTTTTTATTGATTTGGGGCACCAGCAGTCAAAGAGTGTCCAATACGGTCGCCATATTACAGAGCTAATAGCCATGACGTTAAAGGCAGAGTCCTTCATTTTGTTTTTCAGTCAAATGGCAGCTATGCCATCAATTGTTTTGGTAGAGGCTGGAGAAATATAACCTCCAATTCATAGAAGGAGCTATGGATTCAAGGACTGTTAGTCCATGAGATCAAAATGTTAGTATTAAACATGTGTTTAAGCTTTAGGGGAGACCCATTTTTTACATTCAGCATTAAATATAGTATTCGTTCTTATAAATATATCTACATATAGTTCAGGATGTTGTGTATCTCCGGAAATAATCAGTTTTGAAAATATGGCCTGTCCAAAAAATATTTTCTCTTGGCACAAATTACCACGGGTATGGGGTAAGCTGACCCACAGGACAGGGTAAGTTAAGCAGCCAAAAATGTTTGTACTGAATTAAATGTTACCACTACTTTTTTAAACCATTTCAATCTTTCTTTCCCTAAGACAAACACAATCACAATTGCTTTTTGTCTTTGAATCAATTTAAGCATCTTTTAGAACAGGCTTAACCTATTTTTTTAAACACTTTTAACAAAGGCCAGGCCTCATAACCCAGCGATAATGCTTTGGATTACGCCTGGGAAGAAAACACTTCAATTTGCTCAACTTGCCATTGCCACAAGGACGCACTTTCATGCTAGGTTTAGAACCTCATATTGAAGCTCATAGAGACTCCTGAGTGGCGCAGCTGTCTAAGGCACTAAATCTCTGTGCTAGAGGTGTCATTACAGACCCTGGTTCAATTCCAGGCTGCATCACAACAGTCTGTGATTGGGAGTCCCATAGGGTGGTACACAATTGGCCCAACATTGTGTGGATTAGGGTTTGGCAGGGGTAGGTTGTCCTTTTAAATAAGAATTTCTTCTTAAAACTGACTTGCCTAGTTAAATAAAAGAGACCCAAACTGATGTATAGAACAATCTTAAAATTATCCACTTTGGTTTTAGATAAAAGCATCTTGAAACCTCTTAACACAAATTAATTTGACTTGGTGAAAATCCTTTTTTTTTTTACCTAACTTTCTTAACAGTTTTTTCCTTGTGGTTTCTTCTTTCAAATACTCCATGAAATGATACCTCTTCCGAAATATTCGGTCAGATGACACATTTTGTGTATGGTTTCCAAGAAACAAGGGTGGCTCAACTTACCCCTTTGGCTCAACTTACCCCACTCTCCCCTACAAATAACGGAGAAAAACAGCCTTAGATTTTGGGGTTATGATGGGGTAAAACAGTTGTACTAAGCTCATTCGGCATTTATAAGTGATAGTCTTCCAGAATCAATGGATTATATATCCATATTGAAATACTATTAGAATGAAGTAACTATAGCAGATTGTAGGTTTAACACATTCCCTCTGGTACTCGAATTGGGCAGCTGTTTTTGCACCCATCCAGCATCTTGTAGAAAGCCAAAGGCCTGGGGCCTCATTTCTAACTGTTGCATACAGTAAATTTAACACTAAATCAGATCTGTCATAAAACGGTGCACGAGTGAACGAGCATTATAACTCAGCCTGAAAAACACCCATCATATACATTTTATGGTGACAATAATTCCCTTATTTGCTGTATACTTTGGAAGTAGTGGAATCAGGCCAAGAGAGTATCTAAAGGAAATGCACTACATGACCAAATGTATGTGGACACCTGCTCGTTGAACATCTCATTCCAAAATCATGGGCATTAATATGGAGTTGGTCCCCTCTTTGCTGCTATAACACCCTCCACTCTTCTGGGAAGGCTTTCCACTAGATGTTGGAACATTGCTGCGGGGACTTGCTTCCATTCAGCCACAAGAGAATGTTGGGCGATTAGGCCTGTCTTGCAGTCAGCGTTCCAATTCATCCCAAAAGTGTTCGATGAGGTTGAGGTCAGAGCTCTGTCCAGGCCAGTAAAATTCTTCCACACCAATCTCAATAAACCATTTCTGTATGGACCTCGCTTTGTGCACGGTGGCATTGTCATGCTGAAACAGGAAAGGGCCTTCCCAAAACTGTTGCCACAAAGTTGGAAGCACAGCATAATCTAGAATGTCATTGCATGCTGTAGTGTTAAGATTTCCATTCACTGGAACTAAAGGGCCTAGCCCGAACCATGAAAAACATCCCCAGACCATTATTCCTCCTCCACCAAACTTTACAGTTGGCACTATGCATTGGGGCAGGTAGCGTTCTCCTGGCATCCACCAAACCCAGATTCCTCCGTCGGACTGCCAAATGGTGAAGAGTGATTCATGACTCCAGAGAACGCGTTTCCACTGCTCCAGAGTCCAATGGCGGCGAGCTTTACATCACTCCAGCCGATGCTTGGGATTGTGAATGGTGATCTTGTGTGCGGCTGCTCGGCCATGGAAACCCATTTCATGAACCTCTCGAAAAACAGTTCTTCTTGTGCTGAAGTTACTTCCAGAGGCAGTTTCGAACTCGGTAGTGAGTGTTGCAACCGAGGACAGATGTTTTTTACACACTAAGCGTTTCTATGGAGATTGCATGGCTGTGTGCTCGACTTTATACACCTGTCAGCAATGAAATAGCCGAATCCACTAATTTGAAGGGGTGTCCACATACTTTTTTATATATAGTGTATAATGACATACTTGATAAATTGTCTTTGGAGATGTTGGCAGAATTTTTTCAGTAACATTTTCTGTATCTGACCGTTTCTGGAAGACAAAAACAATTGCAAATTGTTGTGGAACTGTAAACAGATCTTTTGAATGCAATAATGTTTTGCATTCACTTTCTCCCGAACCTAAATATGAGGCCACGAATTGTGAAACACTGTCTATTCTGGGGGAAAAAATAACTACAGTAAGCCTACTTACAGTGGTAGCCTGCACACTTCAACGCAAAAGATCAGCTGTCTGTTCACTTCTACTGTATATTTCCAGTAGAAGTAGGTTTATTTAACTAGGCAAGTCAGTTAAGAACAAATTCTTATTTATAATGACAGCCTAGGAACAGTGAGAGAACAACAGAGTTTTACCTTGTCAACTCAGGGATTTGATCTAGCAACCTTCCAGTTACTGGCCCAACGCTCTAACCACTAGGCTACCTGCTGCCATATGTTATAAACCACACACCCTGTCTTCTGCATATAGCAAAAACTATAAATTATAATAGCCTATAGGCCAAATTAAATGAGAGATGCACATGGAAATTTGTTGTATGGCTACTTCGGGAATATGAACTCATAATGGCCAGAAACGGTGAGGAATTTATTCTGTAATGGTTATGATATATGTAGCCAAGTGTGCATATTTTGTTCATATCCTTTGCTAGTTAGTGAGTTATTAGCCCAGTTATTGATCATTTGTAGTCAGCAATAGGGGAGTGATTGCTTCCTACAAGATACACAAAACGTGTACTTTGTAGACATCTTTGAAAAGCGAGTCAAGTAAAGAGCTTTTGTTTTGTCTTTAAGGGGCAGTGTTGTATTTTGAAATAGGCTTGAATAAGCTAAGTAGCCAATAGGCAGAGGGTAGCGTAATTTGTCTGATTCTCTCTTATAATGGTATGGGAATAATAATGCATTGTGTATTATGTATGATAACCTATTCTAACTTGTTGTAGTGCCTGCCTATAGTCTATTTCGTGAGTAGCCTATGAAACCATCACAGTCAGAAAAGGCGAGGAATTTATTCTGCAATGATCATGGAAATATATGCCTTTTTCTAATTATTTTAGATGATTGCATCTTGTTATTATATTTAACTAGGCTTACCTGTTCTTTTTGTTTTGAAGAAGTGTCTTGTATTCTCCATTTGTACTACTAGGCTACTTTTACCTTCTTGCAATGCAAGTCTTCAACTACTAGAAACTGTTCGAGCACATGGTCTAAAGTTTGCGGGGAAGGATAAGCACATTCTCACATCAAGTTCAGTTTTTATAAATGAAAACGTTTGCATGAAAACTGGTGCACGCATGTCTTGGGGTATATTTTGTGCACACCCAACATTTATATATTAGGCCCCTGGTGTATAATGTTTTTTAACCTTTACTTAACTAGATAAGTCAGTTAAGAACAAATTCTTATTTACAATGAGGGCCTACCCCAGCCAAACCCGGACGATGCTGGGCCAATCACAGCCATATGTGAAACAGCCTGGATTTGAAATAGAGACTGTAGTGACATCTCTTGCACGGAGATACAGTGCCCTAGACCGCTGTGCCACCCAGGAGCCCAATTCATTTGGGCATAGTCAGTTCCATTGACCTGAGAAAAATATGATTAGATCAACTGAGTGTTTGAGCACAGTGTTATGTACAGTAGATGAGTAAAAGGGTGCTCTCTACTGGTGGTGCTATAGTAAAGCTTTGAGTGTAAATCATAGACTTAGATAGACAGCGCTAGTGCCCCAAAGCCTATTTTAACATTGGCAGCGCCATTGAGGACTTTCACCATTTTGAAGTAGTCAACTGGCTTGGACATCCTATGGGTTACGGAAAGGAGGGATCAACAAATTAATTTTACTCCTAAGCAAACATTACACATCTGCAGTTGGCTGTAAATCACCAACCTTTGCTTTATACCTATTCAGACAACTCACTAAGAGTGGCAGTATGCACCCTTATAGTTTCTCTAATAGAAGTAGGAGTAGAAGAAATGTACAACTTTGAAATGGAGAAAGCCCTCAATGGCGCTGCCCATGCGGTCACCTAAACCATAATGGCACAGATTCAAAGAAGCCCCCTCTATGGTGTAACCTCAATCAACAAAGCACAACTGCTGGACAATTCTGCCCTCTGTTGGCAGACCATGAGAGTCAAATGACTGACTTGAACTCAATCCAAGCCGTCCTAGTAGTGTTTAGGAATTGTCTTACTACGGAAGGCATGCCAGCATGCACATGCACACACACACTACTTGTGAAAGGAGTCTACCTGAGGATACATTTGACCTACAGTACTTTATGAAGCAAGTCCCTATTGAGAAAGAGAGAGAGAGAGAGAGAGAGAGAGAGAGAGAGAGAGAGAGAGAGAGAGAGAGAGAGAGAGAGAGAGAGAGAGAGAGAGAGAGAGAGAGAGAGAGAGAGAGAGAGCATGATATAATACATGCCTTAAAAGCTGAGTGATGGGCCTGGAGAAAAATTCAAATTCATAGACAGAGCTATGGATGCAAGGACTGACCAACAATGACATCAACATTATAGTGTTAACCATGTTTAGAGGCCATTCAGTGTTTGTTACACTTACAGTACATTGTTAACAAACATTGGAGTAAAATAAATATATATTTGGGGTTATGACAGTTGAACTAAGCTCATGAGGTATTTATAAGTTATATTCTTCAAGAATCAATGGTTGTGTAGTCCAAAAAATGGATATAGGAACTAAGGATTTTACAACACAACTTACTGTACCCTAGCTGTGAATTTATTTTATAATAAATGAATTAAATGTGCTCTTAATCAAACATAAATTGGAATCATGCATTGAGATCAATGTATGAACTACACAAACGTATGAATTACACCAGAAATTACACACATGTATCTCTAGCTAGGATTCCAAGTGTGTCAACATACACAAATCACATAATAGGGTAGACTGGGAGTTCGGCAATACCACACTGGTTGTATCCTCTGGCCATGAGAATGTACCCGTCTCCTCCCCAACCAGTACCCCAGCTGCAAAACCAACAGAGAAATTACAGAATACTTAGTACCGAGAGTGTGTGTACATTTACACTAGATATGTACATGACGTGTGAATAGAACTAAAAAACGTATGATTTAATTTGGAACTTTTCTTCAACCATATGCGTTATAAAAAGGGGATTATTTAACTGGGTTTTTAGTAAAGTGATCAATGCGTAAATGGTGGCCTTTTTATAACACAAATTGCTGAAGAAAAGTGTTGAATTAAATCACACTGGCAGGTTATGATGATTTTGACTGTATTTTCTGCATCAAAAATGTTGCCCTATGTCATTAATATTGAGTTGTTGGATGGCTTTATAGTTTCAAAGTAAACACTGACCTGTTTTTCACAATCCAGTAGTCCAGGTGAGAACTACCATACCCGACAGCCAGTACAGCATGGTTGGTTCTTGTTGAACAGTCAGGCTGGTAGAGGACCCCTAAAGAAGAAACACTACAAGAGTTAATGTGCATTTCATATGTATTTATTTACAACTTAATAGAGGTAATGGGAACACTTTACTTAAAGCATCCAGGTATGATGCAATATGCAGTTATAATGCATTACGACAAGATATGCCTGCTTTAAGTAAAGTGTTTCCAAAGTAATTTTTGAATGTGTCTCTATGTGTAAAGTATGAATTCTGTCACTGTATGACCAACCTAGGCTGTAAATCTTTGTCAATAATGACACTTTGTACTCCTCAAACTAGCTTGTTAACCATTACCTGGTATTGGTAAGGCAAATTTTTCTTCCTTCTTACTTATTTGTTGCTTAATGGTTCACACCTGAAATTGTAGTAATACGTTTGCAGAAGAGTCCACGCAGTAATGTCGAACTACTACAATCTCAAAAGAGATAATCTATGACCTATTTTTGGAGAGCGTACCCTTGACATGAATGTACACGTATACTTGAGGTGGCAGGTAGCCTAGTGATTGGAGCGTTAGGCCAGTGACCTAAAAGGTTGCTGGATCGAATCCCTGAGCTGACAAGGTAAAAATCTGTAGTTCTACCCCTGAACAAGGCAGTTAACCCACTGTTCCCTGCTGGCTGTCATTGTAAATAAGAATTTGTTCTTAACTGACTTGCCTAGTTAAATAAAGGTTACATTTTTTTTTTATCTAATCATAGGTGACACCGAGCTCACCATCTTTGTAGAACTTGAAGGTGGGATGTGTGGCGTTCACAGACACAGCGATAGGGCCAACCTCATACAAAGTGTCTCGAAATGCTTTTTCATCCAGAGCAGGAACTCTGTTGAAGCCTTCGCACCAGGCATCCTTTGTTTCATTCTGGTATTCACAAGGGCCCACCTGAAAACAGTTTATTATGATAATCTCAAGCTTTACAGTGAGCTTTTCACTCATCTATTCTATTATTTCTAAAATTCCCACTTTTTCCAGAAATACCGGATGGAGGATTCCTGGTTTCATGGTTATTCCCTCCTGATTCCAAGAATCTTCCAACTGGGATTTCTGGAAAACCTGAGAATTTGGGGGAAAGTTACCAGAATTTTGCAACCCAAATGGTAACATATTGTATTGTACCTCTGCAGTGTAGGGATATTTCCTCTCCGACATAATCCCATGATCTGAGACGTAATGAAAACACTTCATGGCCAAGCCACCGTTACAGCCGTTATTGTGATAGTCTCCACTGCAGTCCACCAGGTTCTGCTCACTCAGAGGCAACAGTTTGCCTGTCTGCTTGAACAACTGGCCCTCCAGGGCTCCGACTGCAGCAAATGCATAGCAAGATCCACAATGCCCCTAGATCAAATAAATTAGTTTTCATATCTTTGAAGTTATTGCCTAGCAAAGTCCACAACTCCCCTAAATAAAATAATGTTGTATTTCCCCTATTGTGCTTTGAAGTTATCCCCTAGAGGTATGGCGGCATGTTTTTCCTGGTAAAGTGCTCAGGAAAAACTCCTGTGGCTTCTCATCATATCAGGCCACTACCTCAACAGTATCTAAAAAACATAGGTACAGTTTCATCACCTTTCTAAATGCAGAGAAAGTGGCTTTTCATGTCATGTCTAATAAGTAGCACCTAGACTACCCACTCCTAATCCTTTCTAATCAATCTGTACAATACCAGCAAAATGAAGGGGCGAATATTAACTTCCAGTTAAGTCAAATGTTTACTTAGTCATGCATTATGTCAATGGGACACTAAGTGAAATTTCGACTTAAGTGGAAGTTAGGATTTGCCCAAAAGTGAGAGAGAACAAATGAAAGAGGCTGCTCTTCAACCTGGTCCTTCACTGGAGTCACATATCCATATTGACGCCAGTCCCATGTCTCGGGAGCTGCTGAGAGACTGCAGTTCCACTTAGAGAGGGGGATCCCATCCAGGTTTTTCTCCTCCTCAGCAGCATTAACAGTCAGCAAGGCATTGTACTCTTTATTTGTCTGGAACACAGAATTAAATAGAATACGGCATCCTAGCAACATGAAGAAAAAATTGGCCTTCTTAGTCAGGAAAACTTTAATTCTAGAAATGTATTAAATATTGTAAAAACAATGAATGTGTAGATATATCTGCATTGTACTGTATCTCGGTGTTCTGGACAAATGGGGGCAGGGAGTGTCATTCATAACCTACAATACAGCATATACAGTATTTCCCACAATATTACCTAGCCATATATGCTTTGTGTCTTGCTGGAGCGAACTGACTTCTAATGTCTTCAATGGGAGAAACAGGTAGGCCTACTATATACCTCTGTAGTGATATCATTTCAAGTTACATTAAATCTTACAAAACTCCGTTTTGGAAAATACTGACATGACAAAAATTATCCTAGTTACACTTATTAATCAATTTTGGCACTAGAATTTATGTTTATGACTATTATTGATGCCACATAGGCCTTTTCTGTTTATTTGGATCAGTTCCTCTTTAATATTAAGTTGTATAATACTGAACTTCCCCTTTATCTGAGACTTAAAACAATCTGTAAAGGCTGCTCTCTTTCCTATTTATACACTGCTCAAAAAAATAAAGGGAACACTTAAACAACACAATGTAACTCCAAGTCAATTACACTTCTGTGAAATCAAACTGTCCACTTAGGAAGCAACACTGATTGACAATAAATTTCACATGCTGTTGTGCAAATGGAATAGACAACAGGTGGAAATTATAGGCAATTAGCAAGACAATAAAGGAGTGGTTCTGAAGGTGGTGACCACAGACCACTTCTCAGTTCCTATGCTTCCTGGCTGATGTTTTGGTCACTTTTGAATGCTGGCGGTGCTTTCACTCTAGTGGTAGCATGAGACGGAGTCTACAACCCACACAAGTGGCTCAGGTAGTGCAGCTCATCCAGGATGGCACATCAATGCGAGCTGTGGCAAGAAGGTTTGCTGTGTCTGTCAGCGTAGTGTCCAGAGCATGGAGGCGCTACCAGGAGACAGGCCAGTACATCAGGAGACGTGGAGGAGGCCGTAGGAGGGCAACAACCCAGCAGCAGGACCACTACCTCCGCCTTTGTGCAAGGAGGAGCACTGCCAGAGCCCTGCAAAATGACCTCCAGCAGGCCACAAATGTGCATATGTCTGCTCAAACGGTCAGAAACAGACTCCATGAGGGTGGTATGAGGGCCCAACGTCCACAGGTGGGGTTGTGCTTACAGCCCAACACCGTGCAGGACGTTTGGCATTTGCCAGAGAACACCAAGATTGGCAAATTCGCCACTGGCGCCCTGTGCTCTTCACAGATGAAAGCAGGTTCACACTGAGCACGTGACAGACGTGACAGAGTCTGGAGACGCTGTGGAGAACGTTCTGCTGCCTGCAACATCCTCCAGCATGACCGGTTTGGCGGTGGGTCAGTCATGGTGTGGGGTGGCATTTCTTTGGGGGGCCGCACAGCCCTCCATGTGCTCGCCAGAGGTAGCCTGACTGCCATTAGGTACCGAGATGAGATCCTCAGACCCCTTGTGAGACCATATGCTGGTGCGGTTGGCCCTGGGTTCCTCCTAATGCAAGACAATGCTAGACCTCATGTGGCTGGAGTGTGTCAGCAGTTCCTGCAAGAGGAAGGCATTGATGCTAAGGACTGGCCCGCCCGTTCCCCAGACCTGAATCCAATTGAGCACATCTGGGACATCATGTCTCGCTCCATCCACCAACGCCACGTTGCACCACAGACTGTCCAGGAGTTGGCGGATGCTTTAGTCCAGGTCTGGGAGGAGATCCCTCAGGAGACCATCCGCTACCTCATCAGGAGCATGCCCAGGCGTTGTAGGGAGGTCATTCAGGCACGTGGAGGCCACACACACTACTGAGCCTCATTTTGACTTGTTTTAAGGACATTACATCAAAGTTGGATAAGGCTGTAGTGTGGTTTTCCACTTTAATTTTGAGTGTGACTCCAAATCCAGACCTCCATGGGTTGATACATTTGATTTCCATTGATAATTTTTGTGTGATTTTGTTGTCAGCACATTCAACTATGTAAAGAAAAAAGTATTTAATAAGATTATTTCATTCATTCAGATCTATGATGTGTTATTTTAGTGTTCCCTTTATTCTTTTGAGCAGTGTATTTCTTAACTTCTTAGGAAGCGGCAGAAGTGACGGTTTTGGAGAGTCTGGCGTGCCCAAAGTAAAATGCCTGCCACTCAGGCCCAGAAAATAGGATATGCACATTACTATTGGATAGGAAACACTCTGAAGTTTCTAAAAGTGTTAACATAATGTCTGTGAGTATAACAGAACTGATATAGCAGGCGAAAACCTGAGGAAAATCCATCCGGAAATGCAGTTTTTGGTGACCTTTGCTCTGTTTGACACTCTCCCCATTGACTTCAAGGCAATCCAGCTCCGAGATTGCAGTACCTATGGCTTCCACTAGATATCAACAGTCTATATACAAAGACTGGGAGTGATTGGAGTAAGCAGAACGGATAGGAACAGGAAATGGTAAGGGGACCTCAAATGTCAACAAGATTTCTCGGGCGTGAGTCTGGGTGCGCGCCCCACTTTATTTTACTTATATAACGTTTAGGTGACCATCCGAGGGAAATATTATCACTAATATTCATAAAAGGATAGCTAAGGATGCATTATAACTGGTATTTGATTTGTTTAGGAAAAGTTTATAGGTATATTTGAACGCGTTCTCTTCATGTTTCAATGGGCGATTCGACGTTGGATTTTCTGAACATAACGCGCCAACCAAACTGAGATTTATGGATATAATAAATGACTTTTTCTAACAAAAGAACCATTGGATGTCTTCATTGGACACTTGGGAAGCCCTCAGCAGAAGTTCTTCAAAAGGTAAGGGATTTGTTTTCGCTGTGAAATGTGTTTTGTGTGAACCGCACTGGTTTATGAATTTATTCTAATGGATAAATATTGTAGGTGCTATCCTCAAACAATCAAATGTTGTGCTTTCGCCGTAAAGCCTTTTTGAAATATGACAATGTTTAATAATTCAACTTTTGGATTTTGAATTTGGCGCCTTACATTTCACCAGGTAGTGTCGGGAGTGCTAGCGCCCCACAAGTAGTTAAATTCATGTTTCATGCTCATGCAATTGCTGGTCCAATTACAAGTGTGGGTTGTCTTACCATGTCTCCAAACTTGTTCATTCCCAGAGTGAAGGTGTGCTTGCCCATTTCTGCTTCCAGGTTGTGTTGACGGATGAGGCCTTGGTTTGTTTCCCAGATCATCCTTCTGAAGCCCTCATCCACCTGAGAGAGACAAGGCCCTTCAAGTTATTGACATCATGATTAATCTCCATGGGGCAAATCTTAACACAAGGGTGATATGCACATCCTAAACTTCCACTTAAGTCACATTTTCACCCAGCTAGTAGCTAGCACACTTGGTTCCTTGGAAGTTGTGGGAATGTACATTTATGGTTTCCCATTGGTTCTGTGAATGAAGGCAAACGTTTCCTGACCGGTAAAACTGAACCTTTTTTTATTTTATTCTGAGAACAGAAGTGAACATTTTGCCTGTTCTGGGAATATTCATTTATTGGTTGCAGAGAGGAGCTGGTAATGTTTTACTATGATTCCCTGAAAGTTTTCCTGTGAGTTTTTTCCTGTGAGTTCCAAGAATGGAAATTCTAGGTTATTTGAAGGTAAATGTTGTGAATGTTTTGAACAAAATGTAAAAGTTACTTAATAATTTCCTTAAAACTTTGACTGAATGTTTGAATACCACTTTTAATAACACTAGCTTAGTTTGGGTTAACTGTTTCGAACTCCAAGCCAGTGGTGTAAAGTACTTAAGTAAAAATAATTTAAAGTACTATTTAAGTCGTTTTTTGGGTGGTATCTGCACTTTACTTTACTATTTATATTTCTGACAACTTTTACTTTTACTTCACTACATTCCTAAAGAAAATAAAGTACTTTTTACTCCATACATTTTCCCTGACACCCAAAAGTACTTGAATGGCTAGCAGGACAGAAAAATTGTTAAATTCATGCACTTATCAAGAGAACATCACTGGTCATCCCTATTGCCTCTGGTCTGGCGGACTCACTAAACACAAATGCTTAGTTTGTAAATTGTGTTGGAGTGTGCCCTTGGCTATCCTAAATAAAAAAATAAAAGAAAATTGTGTTGCTGGTTTGCTTAAGAAACAACGTTCTTCTGTAGGAATTTCAGTGCTTCAGCATAACGTTTCCTACCGGTTTTCTCATGGTTCTATTTAAAGTAATGTTCTCAAATTGTTCAGAGAACGTTAAGAAAAAACTTTGTTCTGTGGGAATTTCAGTACTTCAGCAAAACATTTTCTTCAGATTTCCTCATGGTTCTATTTAAAGTGTTCTCAGAACATTCCTGTTCTCAGAAGATTAAGAAATTGTTCCATAAACACCACAAGACAGTAACGTTCAAAGAATGTTCTAAGAATGTTATTTAAAAACATATACATTCCTTTCTCAGCGTCAACAAAACTCTCTCTATCCTCTATCTTGTTAAGTGTGTTTGGGTGTGTTGGCCGGGCCCACTAATTGGCCACACCTGATTTTAATGAGTGCTTGTTTTCTTTGAAATACGGTCTGTTTGAACAGACTAAAATCAACAGCTTTGTATGAATTTAAAAAACATGGCATGCTTGCTCCATCTTGGTGGCGCAGTGACTAATTCCATGGTTAGAGACTAGAAATCATAGGTTTTAATCACACTGATGCCGAGCCTCAATAAATAATTAATGTGTTTGCACAATTAATGCCTAAGCAAATTAATTTCCATGTGTCCTCTCTGTGCATGGAGCAGTGGTGGAAAAAGTACCCAAATGTCATACCTGAGTAAAAGTAAAGATACCTTAATAGAAAATGACTCAAGTGAAAGTCACCCAGTAAAATACTACTTGAGTAAAAATCTAAAAGTATTTGGTTTTAAATATACTTTAAGTATCAAAAGTGCAAGTATAAATCATTTACAAATTGCCTATATTAACCTTCTCTAAACTATTTGAGAACATTCCCAATGTCAAATCAGTTGGAAAACATTCCTAGAATTGAATTAAATGTAACCATGCTTGAACTTTTAGGAAACTTTCAGTTAAGGTAATGAAATTCCAAGAAAATAAAGTTAATTTGTCAAGTTCCTTAAATGTGCTGAGAATGTTTCCAAGCCAAGTAACGGTCTTGTACCATATTCCCAGAACGTTGTGGGAAAGTTGTGTACAAAATAACCATAGGACAACCACACTTTCACCAAGCTCTAAGAAACATATGGTTCTCAGAACATTATGTGCTACCAAATTCACATAGAACTGCGTGTTATAGATCTGTCATTCTCTGTCATTAGGCAAACTATTAGAATTTTAGCAACCAGGAAAACGTGGATATCTGCGTAATGCCTCTTTAAGTGAAAGTTAGTATCAACTCATATGATTGGCATAATGTGTTTGCCATAGGCTCTAAGTAACCTTGGAATACTGTGTTTAACATAGGCTCTAAGTAACCTTGGAATACTGTTTTCCGTGTTGGGTTTTCCACTTCTCCCAGATGCCATTCATCTCAGCGCTCAGTGGTTGTTTGTAAGAGGACACCACTGCACACAATGCCATTAGTATGAGTTTCACCTGCATTCTGCACATACACACACACACACACACACACACACACACACACACACACACACACACACACACACACACAAACACAGTTAGTATTTACAGCTACATTCTCTGTCAATTGTAAATGTGAAAAGTTGCCTGAGTAAAATAAATGAACTCTAATAAGTACCTTGTGAAGACAGCAGAATAATGTAGTGCTGAAAAATGACATAAAGTCGTTACCTGGGTTTGAATGCTCCTGCCTCGATGTCAGGGGAAAATGAAAGCAATGTAATGGTTTATAGTTTTTAGGCTTCCTCTTTACTCTAACAAGCCTACTCATATTTCTGATGTGGGTGGGCGTTACATAAGGGTCATAGTAAACCAAGTTCCTGTATTTAAACATCTGTTAAGAAAGAACAAGGTAGTTTCAATCATCATATCTATAAAGGTTTCTATGGTCTAGCTCGTAATATTTTCCATAGAATGTGTGTTATAATGCTATGGGCATGTGCTTTAATTATGAGAATTTACATTATGGAGGTACAGTGGGGCCCGAAATTATTGACACCCTTGATAAAGACGAGCAAAAATTCTAATACTCAGCTATATTGTATGCAAAAAAAATTATAAAGTGCATTATATTATTTTATGCTAATACAATTGCTCAGAGAAATAGATTTTGTTTAACAACTAATACAAACAAAATCTGAATAAGAAAGGGTTAATATGATTGACATATGTTTTCAATACCTTTCAATACCTCAACTTGTGAGCATAACAGCACTGAGCCTCTTTCCAACACATTGGGAGGGATCTTAGACCATTCCTCCATACAGAATCCTTCCAGATCCTTGATATCCTTCGTCTGTGCTGATGGACAGCTCTTCAATTCAAACCACAGATTTTCAATGGGTTTCAAGTCCATAGACTTTTGTGGCCAATAAATAATTTCATTGTGGATTTTGATGTGTGTTTAGGGTTATTGTCTTGCTGGAAGATCCACTTGCGGCCAAGTTTCAGCTTCCTGGCAGAACAAATCAGGTTTTTGGCTAAAATGTCCTGGTACTGAGTAAAGTTCATGATGACCTTAACAAGGGCCCCAGGACCAGCGAAACAAAATAGCCCCATAACATCAAATATCCACCACTATATTTTACAGTAGCTATGGGGTTATTATCTGCTTATGCATTCTCATTTCAATGTCAAACCCACCACTGGAGTGAGTAGCCAACAAACTCTATTTTCATGTCATCCAACATATGTAAACGCCTGGAGTTTGCTAAACGGCATTGGCACTTGGATTGGAACCGGTGCTTTGGTCAGATGACATGAAAATAGAGCTGGTTCCTTCCTACTTATAAAACATTTTAGAAAAAGGTTCAGTGTCGTTATCCAGGTTAGGTAATGAAAGGTATTGAAAGGTCAATCATTGTCACACCCTGATTTGTTTCACTCGTCTTTGTGATTGTCTCCACCCACCTCCAGGTGTCACCTATTTTCCCCATTAGTCCCCGGTGTATTTATCCCTGTGTTTCCTGTCTCTCTGTGCCGGTTCGTATTGTTTTGCCAAGTCAACCAGCGGTTTTCCGATCTCCTATTTGTCCCAGTCTCTGTTTTTTCCAAGCCCTCCTGGTTTTGACCCTTGCCTGTCCTGTCGCCATATCCACCTGCCTGTTCTGACCTCGAGCCTGCCTATCACCTGGTACTGTTTGGACTTGGACCTGATCACTGAACCTCTGCCTGTTCTGACCTCGAGCCTGCCTATCACCTGGTACTGTTTGAACTCTGACCTGGTTTATGAACTCTCGCCTGTCCCAAACCTGCCTTTTGCCTGCTCCTTTTGTTATAATAAATATCGGAGCTCAACCATCTGCCTCCTGTTCCTGCATTTGGGTCTCACCTTGTACCCTAGTAACCATTTTGTTGTCTCAAAAATCGACCTTTTTGAGAAATGTTTGTATTACTTGTCAAACAAAATCATTTTCTCTGACCAATTGAATTAGTAGAAAATAATTTCCCAAATTGTTTTTGCGTACAATGCTCAGTATTTTTTATTTTATACATCTTTGTCCATAATTTTGTAACCCACTGTATGCCCCCTTAAAGCACAATGCAAGCATATAATTGTCAAAGACTCCAGCCACCCTAGGCATAGACTGTTCTCTCTGCTACTGCACGGCAAGTGGTACCGGAGCGCCAAGTCTAGATCCAAGAGGCTTCTAAACAGCTTCTACCCCCAAGCCAATAGTCTCCTGAACAGCTAATCAAATGGCTACCCAGACCCCTCTTTTACGCTGCTGCTACTTTCTGTTTGTTATCTATGCATAGTCACTTTAACAACTGTACCTACATGTATATATTACTTCAATTACCTCGACTAACCGGTGCCCCTGCACATTGACTCTGTACCGGTACCCCCTGTATATAGTCTCCACATTGACTCTGTACCAGTACCCCCTGTATATAGCCTCCACATTGACTCTGTACCGGTACCCCATGTATATAGTCTCCACATTGACTCTGTACCGGTACCCCCTGTATATAGCCTCCACATTGACTCTGTACCGGTACCCCTGTATATAGTCTCCACATTGACTCTGTACCAGTACCCCTGTATATAGCCTCCACATTGACTCTGTACCGGTACCCCATGTATATAGTCTCCACATTGACTCTGTACCGGTACCCCCTGTATATAGCCTCCACATTGACTCTGTACCGGTACCCCCTGTATATAGTCTCCACATTGACTCTGTACCAGTACCCCCTGTATATAGCCTCCACATTGACTCTGTACCGGTACCCCATGTATATAGTCTCCACATTGACTCTGTACCGGTACCCCCTGTATATAGCCTCCACATTGACTCTGTACCGGTACCCCCTGTATATAGCCTCCACATTGACTCTGTACCGGTACCCCCTGTATATAGTCTCCACATTGACTCTGTAGCGGTACCCCCTGTATATAGCCTCGCTATTGTTATTTTACTGCTGCTCTTTAATAATTTGTTACTTTTATTTCTTATTTTCGTATGTATTTTTCTTAAAACTGCATTGTTGGTTAAGAGCTTGTAAGTAAGCATTTCACTGTAAGGTCCACACCTGTTGTATTCAGCGCATGTGACAAATACAATTTTATTTGATTTGATAATCACTTATTAATACAGTAATAGGAGCAGACAATGTATATTTGATTGCCACTGGAGGGCACTACATCACACTAAACAAGGTGTGGGTGCTCCTTATGGGTAAATTGGGACCAAGTCAAGCCCTGTCCTCGGCAGTGCTTAGTCTGTTCATTAATCATCAGCACCAATACCGACAGAAATTACAGTTGGAGATCAGACCTGGGTCAAATAGGCCTACATGTAAAGTAATTTAGTTTGCCCAGTACAATGGAACCAATGGGAAAAGTCCCAAAAGTGCAAATACCAACCTAGATTAAGCACTTACAAAATAAACGATGTAATAAACTGATTACAAGCAGACCTTCAAATGAAGTGTAACAGAAGCATATTTTCTCCAAATGTTAATGGAATGCGTAAGTGACACAATGGATTTTTTTTTTATATAAAAACAATAAAAATTTTAGAGGAGTAGGATTTTATTTTAAGGAATACATAATTGGTTTTTGCAGCAATTCTTATTGTGAATGAATGATCCCTGACTGAGAGAGAGGGACCGAGAGACTGAAAAAACAGACTCTATCTCAAGACCATCAGAATGCTTAACAGCCATCACTAGCACATCAGCGGCGGCTGCCTATAGACATAGATTAGGAATCACTGGCCACTTTTAGAAATGGATCACTAGCCACTTTATATGTATATTTCATATGTATATACTGTATTGTATTCTATACTACACCACAGACAATTAGCCATTTAAAATGATAAACTTGGATTAGCTAACACAACGTGCCATTGGAACACAGGAGTGATGGTTGCTGATAATGGGCCTCTGTAAGCCTATGTAGATATTCATTTATTTATTTATTTTTAAATCAGCTGTTCCCAGCTACAAGTAGTCATTTACAATATTAACAATGTCTACACTGTATTTCGGATCAATTTGATGTTATTTTAATGGACAGAAAATGTGCTTTTCTTTAAAAAACAAGGACATTTCTAAGTGACCCCAAACTTTTGAACGGTAGTGTATATGTATATTCTTAATCCATTCCAGACTTAGATTTGTGTGTATTGGGGAATATGTGAAACTGTTAGATATTACTTGTTAGATAATACTGCACTGTCGGAGCTAGAAGCACAAGCATTTCGCTACATCTGCTAAACACGTGTATGTGACCAATAACATTTGATTTTTATTTGATATACAGTATCATTAGCCAATATAATATATAACGTGTCTTACTATGGTCATAAAATGTCCAATCAATAGTTATCCATAGACTAATAATTGTCTACTAGCTACAGACCACTGTACCTGTTTATAGCCCATCTGTAAATAGCCCAACCAACTACCTCATCCCCTACCGTATTTATTTATTTATCTTGTTCCTTTGCACCCCAGTTTTTCTACATTGCACATTCATCTACTGCACAGTTTTCTTTTACCATTCCAGTGTTAAATTGCTATATTGTAATTACTCTGCCACCATGGCCTATTTATTGTCTTACCTTCCTTATCCTACCTCATTTGCACTCTTTGTATATAGATTTCTTTTTTTCCTACTGTATTATTGACTGTATGTTTGTTTTATTCCATGTGTAACTCTGTGTTGTTGTGTGTCGAACTGCTTTGCTTTATCTTAGCCAGGTCGCAGTTGTAAATGAGAACTTGTTCTCAACTTGCCTACCTGGTTAAATAAAGGTGAAATAAATAAATAAAAACAATCACATTGAGGTTAATTCAATTTAAATAATAATTTGATAATCCAACAATATTCAGCTCTGATTTGTTTTTTTATTTACAATCAACCAATGATCCGCCCCTTTGATAAATCTAATGGTCTGCGGACGCCCCTAGCGTCCAATAGCAGAACCTTGCCTCGTGTTTGTGTGTGTGTGTGTGTGTGTGTGTGTGTGTGTGTGTGTGTGTGTGTGTGTGTGTGTGTGTGTGTGTGTGTGTGCGTGCGCGTGTGCGTGTGTGCTGAATAACACCCCGCCCAGGTTTGTGTTCCAATGCCTCAGTTTCAGCACTGTCGATCTGCCTGCTACATTGCCAACTTTCTGTGATATAGCGGAGAGGGGCTACGAGAGCGGCGAGCATCACAGCCTGATAGCCTGCTGCTACCCCGGGGAGAGGCGATGATGGCGGCGGCCGTAGAGAGAGGAGGAGTGCGGGCCGCTTTCCTGAATCCAGGCAGCGGCGGGATCGGTGGACCACCCCCGGCACCTATGCCCACTGCTCCCGGAGCCGCGGTTGGAGCGGGAGGCATGGGTTCGATGTCGGGTGGATCCGATGGTCCCATGCCCGTGCCTATGAACCTTTTTGCAACGTGGGAAATAGACCGTTCTTCTCCGAGTTGTGTTCCAAGGTAGGCTAAGCTACTTCCATTGGCCAGCACACATGTAATCCGTGTTTCTTTGTGAGTGGGCGTCTGTGCGAGTGTTTCCAATTCCGAGTGGTTGTTACGTTGTTGTTACCAGATAACTAGGCTACATTTCTAGAACTGGTCCATGGTCAACAACCTCACACATCCAGAACTGAATGACATTTGGCTGAGTTTGTTGTTGGTGTAGGTCACTCGGACTAGACATTTAATTGCTCGGGATTTATCAAATCAAAAGTCTGTTCTCGTAGTCTGCTTTGTTTGTTTATTTTTCAGAATGTACGACAACATGACGATAAAGCTATCTTATTCCCACAGAAGGTTAGGCAATACGCAGACTAAACAAACGTTTTCGGGACAACAAAAATATGTAATTGCATAGGCTAAATGACTAGCTTGTTAATAATAATAGTCTACTTTAGCCTAATAATAGCCTACTTGTATTACTGTTTTGCTCTCTATAGAAAGCGTTTGCCTTGCAAAGTCCCCTCTAGACTTTCAAAGGGACACTTTCCCGTTATTTGATGTTTATAGTTATTTTCACCGAGTTAACCCTGTTATGGATTCCACCCACCCGTAGCCTACATTCCAGATCTGTATGGCAAAACAGACTTGATATGGAGCTAGAAAATCTGTTTGCCAGTCAATGAAACTGCCCCGCGAATCAACAGGGAGCTGCCAAAATAAAGGAAACACTGGAGTAAATGAGGGATACAAAGTACGTTGAAGGGGGTGTGCTTCCACACAGGTGTGGTCCCTGAGTTAATTAAGTAATTAACATCCCATCATGCTTAGGGTCAGGCTGCCATCTTTATTGACTACTGCCTGAGACAGCATTTTCCTCCACCACCACCAAAACACCAAATGATGGAATTTCACGTGGAAGATTGGTGTTGCAGAATCTATGACAAGGCGCATTGAACCTGTTCTGGCAGCTCATGGTGACCCAATGCCCTATTAAAGACCCAGTGCAGTCAAAAACATGATTTTCCTGTGTTTTATATATATATATATATATTTCCACACTGAGGTTGGAATAGTATTGTGAACATGATTATAATGCCCTTTTAGTGTAAGAGTTGTTTGAAAAGACTGCCTGACATTTAAGCCTGTTTTGGTGGGATGGAGTTTTGGCTTTCCCTGTGATGTATTCATTACGTCGATTCTGTTGCAAAACGTTTCTTAAACCTGAGAAAATGGAACGAAATTGAGGACCTACCGGAATTTGGCCAATGGAAGCTCCAGTTTACTGTTTGGACTCATGATTACACCCCTGGTGACATTGCCATGCAGTAAATTAGTTAATAGACCTACAAAACAGAAGAGTTCCCAAATCTCTCTGCCAATAACAGCAGATTTTCAGTTTTCCTCTCCCCACTCAGACCACTC
The DNA here is from genome assembly GCA_030435695.1 of Brachymystax lenok tsinlingensis. Taxonomy (NCBI): domain Eukaryota; kingdom Metazoa; phylum Chordata; class Actinopteri; order Salmoniformes; family Salmonidae; genus Brachymystax; species Brachymystax lenok. The sequence continues at coordinate 2,186,690 of CM059812.1, read as the reverse complement.
CTCGACAGTTCTAGCAAAATTCTTGATTGAGAAATTGCTCTTTGCTAAGATGCTATTTTTGTTTGTTTTTTTATTTTTTATTTTTTTTGAAAACAATCACAGTAAGGTACTTCATTGTTACCCAGAAATCACAGGCTCAATGATGACAGCAGAGTTGGCAAATGATTACCCCCCAATGGCTCTCTTCTTGTATTTATAGGCTACTTAGCATTGTTTTTCGGTCCAACCCACTTACATTAGGCTCAGGCCTATTCACTCAACATTTGACAGCACTTTATTTGCACTGTCATAATTGGTGTCATAAACATGTCATAGCATGTTCTTATTTCACCGAATGTCAAGTAACATTGTACAGAACACACATACAGTAGGTCTAGCCACTGTCATAACTCTCTATATGCTTCATTGCCGCATTTTCTGATTGAAACTGGAATATGATTTATGCTCTGCAGGCTAATTGAAGACTAATTTCAATATCCATAATCCTAACTTTTTAACAAACTGTGCCTGTGTCTTTGCTCTTAGCTAAATGTATATTGTATGAGGTAAACAGGCTCGCCAGGTTTCACCTGTTGATAAATGGCACGCCCTCTGTCATTACAGCAGTGACTTTGATTTTTAGAAATACGTCATGCTTCATACATGAATACATTCTCGTAGATTTGATGTCCTTTTCCTCAATTGTTCTTTATCATCTTTTTCAATCTATCCCCTTTAACTTGTAATCTTGAAATGCAAGACTCATGTAACACACACAAATTCTTCATGTATAATTTAATAATAAAAAAATAATTAAAAAAAAGTTATTTACTTTGGCAAAGCAGAGTTGAAAGTGATTTAAAAAAAAAAAAAAAAATGCAAATCTTCGTATCATATTAGCGTTTGTCTTGCAGGAGCCCTAGACGGTAGATGTTCTCGTATTCGCCTAACACATGTACACATACATTTTCAGTGGCTATGCCAGAAAGTTCCCCGCAGACGGTGAAAAGGAAAGGAAGTAATTGTGTTCACCGAGATGTGTTTTTTTACTCTAGTGTCCTATATCCACACTGCCATTTTCTCTTTCTCAGAATTCGTTCTATAACCCATTACAGGCTTGTGGGTACATTTTTTTTGTACAGTCGCTACCCACTCCACGGTAATACACAGTAGCCTACCCCTAAACCAAGGTGCATGAAATGAAGAACTAATGGGATCTAGCAAAGATATTCAGCTGGAGGAAATGTTTTTAAATGGAGTGCGGAAATGCATGGATTTTAGTAACGCCTTTTACTGAAATTGTAATATAGGCTATTGTCCTTTAAGATTGGCTGAGCATCTTTTCTAGATCCAATTTGTTCTTTATTTTATTTTTATTTTCTTTATTTTATGCACCTTTTATTGAACTTAGATTTTTTTTCCACCAAAATATGTTTTTTTTTAGAGATACGTTTTTGAATTACACAGTTGACGTCGGAAGTTTACATACACCTTAGCCAAATACATTTTAAACTCAGTTTTTCACAATTGCTGACAATTGCTGACTTTATTTTAAGAATGTGAAATGTCAGAATAATAGTAGAGAGAATGATTGATTCATTTCAGCTTTTATTTCCTTTCATCACATTCCCAGTGGGTCAGAAGTTTACATACACTCAATTTGTAATGAAGCACCATGAGAGTGAGGATCCATTTGCAGTTTTATTACAATCTTGGTCGTACGAACAGGGTCAATCGCCAGCAAACACAACAGCAGGGATAAGGCAAATCGTAATCCGGGTACAGGCATTAGGTCAGGGCAGGCAGCAAGCTTACAAAATTCAGTCCAGTAAAGAATATAGTCCAGGGCAGGCAGCAAGAATCAAAAAGGGAAAACAGTCCAGAGTATAACCACGATATGACAGACACGGGAGAAAAAACGCTCAGAAATGATCACCAGGGATAACAAGACTTCGCAAAGAGAGAAAGGAGAGAGAGCCTAAATAGTCTATTAATGGGAGACAGGTGCAACGGTGATTGGAGCCAGGTATGTGGGAGTTGAGGATCAGGGCTTAATATTCAGGAGAGGGTTCCCTCTGGTGGTGAGCAGGAGGAACCGCTGGAGTCTCGTCTGTTACAGAGCCCCCTGTGAGCGGCTCCTGACGCGAAGAGGCGAACGACGCCGGGTCTTCCTCGAGGTCGGGGCCGGTTTCTCGGGTGCGTCCTATGGAACTCAGTCATGAGTGCGGGTCGAGTATGTCTTCTGCATTAACCCAGGATCGCTCCTCCGGTCCGCACCCTCCCAGTCTACCAGATATTGGAGGAGCCTGCCCGGCGTCTGGAATCGAGTAGATCTCGGCCGATATACCTCCTCGCCGTCCACCAAGATGGGTGGGGGGCCCTGCTCCCTGGTCTGCTCCTCCTCCTCCGCTCTCGGACCACCAGCGGGTTTGAGAAGAGATACATGGAAAGTAGGAGAGATACGGTAATTAGCGGGTAATGCCAAAGCGGAAGGAAACTGGTGTGATTTGTTTGATTATTTGGAAGGGACCCACATACCTGGGACTGAGTTTCTTGCAGGGAGTTTGAGGCGTGGGTCTCGAGTGGATAGCCAGACCCATTGACCTGGAGTATATTCGGGGTTGGGGCGGCGGTGGCGATTGGCCTGCAACCTCTGTCTCCTGACTGCATGTAGTAAGTGGGTATGGGCCTGACTCCAGATGTCCTCGCTTCTCTGGAGCCAGTCATTGACAGAGGGTACCTCGGTGGGTTCCCCTGACCATGGAAACAGGGGAGGTTGGAAGCCCATTACACACTGGAATGGGGTTAAACCGGTGGAGGGTTTCTGGAGTGAGTTCTGTGCATACTCCGCCCACATGAGGAATCGACTCCAGTCTGCTTGGTTCTGATGACAGTAGGATCTGAGAAACCGGGTGATCTCTTGATTGAGGCGTTCTGTTTGACCGTTAGATTGCGGGTGATACCCTGAAGTAAGGCTGATGTTGATGTTGAGTTGTTGGAAGAATGCTGACCATACTCTGGATGTGAATTGGGGCCCTCGGTCCGACCACGATGTCCTCTGGCAGGCCATAGAAGCGGAACACCAGGTTGCACATGAGTTCGGCAGTTTCCAATGCTGTAGGCAGTTTGGGAAGTGGAATCAACCGGCAAGCCTTGGAGAAGCGATCTATGACAGTGAGTATTGTGGTATTCCCATTGGACTTGGGGAGATCGGTAATGAAGTCTATGGCGAGATGGGACCATGGTCGGTGGGGAACTGGTAGTGGTTGCAGTAGGCCCGATGGTAGTTGTCTGAGATGTTTATTTGTGTTACAGGTAGTGCAGTCGTTAATGAACTTTATTGTGTCTGCCCGCAAGGTTGGCCACCAGAAGCTGTTCTGAAGCAGGTGCACCGTGGCGCGATTCCCGGATGACCGGAGCTGAGTGCGGAGTGAACTTGCTTTAGCACCTTCTGACAGAGGTCCTGAGGTACAAACGTTTTGTTAGGGGGCATTCGGGCGGAGGAGTCCTCTGTGAGTTGGCTTGGGTGAGCTCTGTCATGATGTCCCACTGAATCGGGCCACGATTAACGACTCAGGAAGCAGGGTTTCCTTGGGTTCAGTGGGCGCTGCACCGTCGTGTTGGCGTGATAATGCGTCTGCCTTGGTGTTCTTAGAACCGGGCGATAGGTAACAGTGAAGTCAAATCGTGTGAAGAAGAGTGCCCACCTCGCTTGTCTGGGGTTCAGTCTCTTGGCAGACCTCAAGTATTCCAGGTTCTTGTGGTCCGTTAGAATCACGAAGGGATGTTTAGCTCCCTCCAGCCAATGACGCCACTCCTCCATAGCTGCTTTCATGGCCAACAGTTCCCGGTTTCCGGCGTCGTAGTTCTGCTCGGCTGGACTAAGTTTGCGGGAATAATAGGCGCCGCGGATAGAGCTTGAGTGGGGATCCGTGCGCTGTGAAAGAATAGCTCCAATGCCCGTATTAGATGCGTCCACCTCAACTGTAAATGGGAGTTCAGGATTAGGGTGGTGGAGGATGGGGGCGATGTGAAAGCGTGCCTTGAGTTCTCACGAAAGCCTCCTGTGCTGTAGTTGACCAGGTGAGGTGTGATGAGTTTCTTTTAGTCATAGAGGTTAAGGGAGCGGCTACCGAGCTGAAATTCCTGATGAAGCGTCGGTAGAAGTTAGCAAATCCCAAGAAGCGTTGTAACTCCTTTAAGGTTACTGGCAGGGGCCAGTCTAGAACGGCCTTGACCTTCTTCTCGTCCATGGCGACTCCTCCTGGCTGATGATGTAGCCCAAAAAGATGTGGAAGTCTGGTGAAATTCGCACTTCTCTGCTTTGGCGTATAGCTGGTGATCTATGAGTCGTTGCAATACTGTTCTCACATGTTGCACATGTTCTTCATAGGTGTTGGAATAGATGAGAATGTCATCAATGTATACAATTACCCAGCGATTCAGCATGTCCCGAAAGACGCCATTGATAAATGATTGAAACACGGAGGGACTATTAGACAGCCCGAAAGGCATAACCAGATACTCATAGTGCCCAGTGCTGGTAGAAAAGGCTGTCATCCATTCATCACCGTCCCGGATGCGAATGAGGTTGTAGGCGCTGCGGAGGTCCAGTTTGGAGAAGTACTTGGCTTGGCGGAGTTGTTCTAGGGCAGCTGGAACCAGCGGTAAAGGATATCGAAACTTGACAGTGATGTCGTTGAGACCCGGTAGTCAATACAGGCGTAAACCACCGTCTTTCTTTTTAACAAAGAAGAAGCCCGGCTGCAGGTGATGTCGATGCTCTAATGAACCCCTTCGATAGTTCTTCCTCGATGTAGTTTTTCATGGCTTCTGATTCGGGTTGAGATAGGGAAAGATTCGGCCCTTGGGTGGCTTTGTACCTGGTAGTAGTTCGATGGCACAGTCGCTTGATCGGTGAGGGTAGTTCCATCGCCTTGGTCTTGCTGAAAGCTTGATGAGGTCAGAGTATTCAATGGGTAGAGTGGGAAAAGAGCTGGCTCGTCCTTTACCGTAACGGCCTGAATGGAGAGTGAAGGGCTGCCAGTCAAGCAGTTGGAGTGGCATGACGGGTCCCATTTGATGATACTGACCCTCCCTCCATGAGATGAGCGGGTTATGTTGCCGTAGCCAGGGAAGCCCAAGGATTACCGGGTTATGGGGTGATGTGATGACGTGAAGCGAATTACCTCCGTGTGGCGGGTACCGGTCTGTAGTCGAAGGTCCACGGTAGTGTGCAGGACCCTCCCATCGCCGAGAGGTCGCCCATCTAGCGCCTCCACTGCCAATTGAGAGTCACAGGTGATTAATGGAAATTGTTGTTGTTGGGCAAACTCATGAGACATAAAGTTGCCGGCTGCTCCGAGTCTAATAGTGCTGATGTGGTTATATGATTGTCCTCTAGAGATAATACTATCGGCACTTTGATGCAAGTACTGGAGTGGTGTGCTTGAACACAAGGACTCACCGAAGAGGGATTACGAGGAGGTGGTCTTGTGGGGCAAAACGCCCTTAGATGGCCCGGTTGACCACAATAGAGGCAGAGATGTTGGCGTGTGCGGCGTTCACGTTCCTCGAGTCAGGTGAGTATATCCGAGCTGCATGGGTTCGGTTGGAGGAAGAGTCACGGGACATTGTGTGCTGGTGGGTCCCGTTCTGAGTGGGCGCCGTGATCGAATCAGATTGTCAATCTGTATGGTGAGTTCGATGAACTGATTCAGCGATCTCCCTTCATCTCGGCAGGCCAGTTCAGACTGTAATTCCAAACTGAGTCCCTTGCGAAAGAGCAGTTTAAGCGTGCTCTCAACCCAGTCGGTTTGAGCTGCCAGAGTGCGAAATGTCAAGGCATATTCTGCTGCAGTATTCCTGCCCTGGTTCAACGCGAGTAGTCGGTCACCAGCTCTCATGCCTCCCTCCGGGTGTTCAAATACTTCCCGAAGCGTTGAAGAAAGGCACCGAACGATGGAAAAGCCGTGCCATCCTCTCTCCAAACCGCCGTTACCCACTCTAACGCTCTGCCAGTGAGGAGAGAACATACCAGGAAATCTTGCTGGCGTCAGTGACATACATCGCTGGTTGTTGATCAATAAATAATGAACATTGCAGTAGAAATCCCTTACTCTTAGTGGGGTTACCGTCAAACTTCTCAGGGAGAGCCAGACGTGGGTTAACTGTGGGTGCCGGTGGTGGAGAGGTGCCCATACTTGCGTTCGGCTGAGGAGGGGCTGAGTTCGGGAGCGACATCTGCAACCTCTGTAGCGTCGGACGAGTTCCTCCGTTACCGTAGTTAGATGGGTTAGCTGCTGTTGATGAACGGCGAGCTGGTTTGCTTGGAGTGGAGATCTCCGTGGACATTTGGACCAGAGCTGCTGGATCGCGAAGTGGCGAAGTCTTCTGTAATGAAGCACCATGAGAGTGAGGATCCATTTGCAGTTTTATTACAATCTTGGTCGCATTTAACAGGGTCAATCGCCAGCAAACACAACAGCAGGGATAAGGCAAATCGTAATCCGGGTACAGGCATTAGGTCAGGGCAGGCAGCAAGCTTACAAAATTCAGTCCAGTAAAGAATATAGTCCAGGGCAGGCAGCAAGAATCAAAAGGGAAAACAGTCCAGAGTATAACCACGATATGACAGACACGGAGAAAAGCGCTCAGAAATGATCACCAGGGATAACAAGACTTAAAGAGAGAAAGGGAGAGAGAGCCTAAATAGTCTATTAATGGGAGACAGGTGCAACGGTGATTGGAGCCAGGTATGTGGGAGTTGAGGATCAGGGCTTAATATTCAGGAGAGGGTTCCCTCTGGTGGTGAGCAGGAGGAACCGCGGGAGTCTCGTCTGTTACACAATTAGTGTTTGGTAGCGTTGCCTTTAAATTGTTTAACTTGGGTCAAACGTTTCGGGTGGCCTTCCACAAGCTTCTCGCAATAAGTTGGGTGAATTTTGTCCCGTTCCTCCTGACAGATCTGGTGTAACTGAGTCAGGTTTGTAGGCCTCCTTGTTCGCACATGCTTTTTCAGTTCTGCCCACAAATGTTCTATGGGATTGAGGTCAGGGATTTGTGATGGCCACTCCAATACCTTGACTTTGTTGTCCTTAAGCAATTTTGCCACAACTTTGGAAGTATGCTTGGGGTCATTGTCCATTTGGAAGACCCATTTGCGACCAAGCTTTAACTTCCTGACTGATGTCTTGAGATGTTGCTTCAAAATATCCACATCATTTTCTTTCCTCATGATGCCATCTATTTTGTGAAGTGCACCAGTCCCTCCTGCAGCAAAGCACCCCCACAACATGATGCTGCCACCCCCGTGCTTCAAGTTTGGGATGGTGTTCTTCGGCTTGCAAGCCTCCCCCTTTTTCCTCCAACATAACGATGGTCATTATGGCCAAACAGTTCTATTTTTGTTTCATCAGACCAGAGGACATTTCTCCAAAAAGTATGATCTTTGTCCCCATGTGCAGTTGCAAACCGTAGTCTGTCTTTTTTATACCGGTTTTGGAGCAGTGGCTTCTTCCTTGCTGAGCGGCCTTTCAGGTTATGTCGATATTGGACTCGTTTGACTGTGGATATAGATACTTTTGTACCTGTTTCCTCCAGCATCTTCACAAGTTCCTTTGCTGTTGTTCTGGGATTGATTTGCACTTTTTACAAGTACGTTCATCTCTAGGAGACAGAACGCATCTCCTTCCTGAGCGGTATGACGGCTGCGTGGTTCCATGGGGTTTATACTTGCATACTATTGTTTGTACAGATGAGCGTGGTACCTTCAGGCGTTTGGAAATTGTTCCCAAGGATGAACCAGACTTATGGAGGTCTACCATTTATTTTCTGAGGTCTTGGCTGATTTCTTTTGATTTTCCCATGATGTCAAGCAAAGAGGCACTGAGTTTGAAGGTAGGCCTTGAAATACATCCACAGGTACACCTCCAATTGACTCAAATGACGTCAATTAGCCTATCAGATGCTTCTGAAGCCATGAAACCATTTTCTGGAATTTTACAAGCTTTTTAAAGGAACAGTCAACTTAGTGTATGTAAACTTCTGACCCACTGGAATTGTGATACAGTGAATTATAAGTGAAATAATCTGTCTGTAAACAATTGTTGAAACATTACTTGTGTCATGCACTAAGTAGATGTCTTAACCGACTTGCCAAAACTATAGTTTGTTAACAAGAAATGTGTGGAGTGGTTGAAAAACGAGTTTTAATGACTCCAACCTAAGTGTATGTAAACTTCCGACTTCAACTGTAAATGTGTTTATTGGGTTTCTATATTTGAAAACAAGGATGGCCCAACTTGGGCCATCATGGAGTTACAGTCAAGCCTTCCAACTTCTCCGGTCTCGCTCCTGTGCTCCTCAATGCCCGTGGCACCCATGTTTTGAACCCCATTGTTAAGAACTCCCTTAAAATCTGGTCCCAATTCCGAAATCACTTTAGCCTTCAACATGCAAGCGGCTTCTCTCCATTAACTTCTAATCGCGGCGGGTAGCCTAGTGGTTAGAGTGTTGGACTTGTAAGGGGTTGCAAGTTCAAATCCCTGAGCTGACAAGGTAAAAATCTGTCGTTCTGCCCCTGAACAAAGCAGTTAACCCACTGTTCCCTGGGTGCCGACGATGTGGATGTCAATTAAGGCATTCCAGATTGACACGGTATTCCAGTTCTGGCATAGGAACGTCTGGTGTTTTTTTTGTGACCTATTTGTTGATAACACATTAGTCTCATTCGATACTCTGAGGGTTGACCATAATATTCCCAATACCCACTTTTCTAGATACCTGCAAACACGCAGCTTTGCCAAAAAAACATTTCCCTTAATTTCCAGTCGAGCCTACTAAGTGTCCAGTCGAGAGGTGCTTAGATCTTAACCCTTACCTGAAGGGCACAATCTCCAGATTGTACGACATAATACAGAACATTAATCCGCCTTCCTTTGCAAATACAAAATCTGCATGGGATCAAGACACAGGTGGCGAGCTACTCAATGATATATGGCAACAAAGTATTGAAAGTATCCACACATCATCATTTTGCATAAGGCATGGGCTTATTCAGTTTAAGGTTGTGCACCGACTCCATTACTCAAATGACAGATTGGCAAAAATATACCCAGATTTTGACCCCAAGGGTTTGAGATGCCAGTGACTGTGGGGCACATGTTTTGGTCATGCCAATCTTTGAGTGGCCTCTGGGACCCCAGAGGCATTCTCACATATGTGTAATACAACTGTTAGCCCCAACCCGGTCACTGCCATTTTTGGGGTACTTCCCCTAGACCAGAATGCTACCTCGCTGCTAGTTCGACGCCTTGTCCTCTTTCACTGGAAGTCTGCAAAGCCGCCCTCCTTAATGCAGTTGAGTTAAGGAGGTGATGTCATCTCTGCCTCTGGAGAAGGTTAGGTACACTGTGCATGGGTCCCGACAAAAGTTAGACTTAACCTGGTCCCCATTAATACAATACGTGGAGAGCCTGTCTTTTACTTAGTGTAACTTGTGTAGTTTGGTAAGCAGTCATGTCTGTTCTAGTGGCCATTTGTGCTGATAATAATTTTTTATATAACTTTTTTTCTCCTCATTGTTTTTGTTTCTATTATTGTTTGTTTCTGTTTTTATTTCATATTTAACTTACTTTTATAGATGCTTTGGCGGGTGGGTGGGACTGGAGGGAGTGGTGGGAGGGAGGGAGGGTTGAAGGGTGGGATGGAGTGGAGGGAGGGAGTGGAGGGTTGAAGGGTGGGATGGAGTGGAGGGAGGGAGGGAGGGAGGGAGGGAGTGGAGGGAGGGTTGAAGGGTGGGATGGAGTGGAGGGAGGGAGGGGAGGGTTGAAGGGTGGGATGGAGTGGAGGGAGGGAGGGTTGAAGGGTGGGATGGAGTGGAGGGAGGGAGGGAGTGGAGGGTTGAACGGTGGGAGTGGAGGGTTGGAGGGAGGGAGTGGATGGAGGGTTGGAGGGAGGGATAAATGGATGAGAGGGAGTGGAGGCAGGGGATGGGGATGGGAGAATGAGGGGTTGGGGTTGTACTGTTTTTGTTGTTATATCTGAAAATCTATAAATAAAGTTTAAAGAAACGTATATGTGCAATGCGCATTGGTGAATTGTGTTAGTAACTGACACAGATAATAGCATTTCAAACGTCTGTATGTTTAAAAGGAAGAGCTTAGCTTGTCTGCTGTCACATATCTCAGTCCAATCCACCTTTTCATCTCAGGCAAAGGGAACAGAATGGGTAGCCCATTCTAGATCAGATGGGAGGTCAGGGACCTCCACATGCACGTACGTGCGCATGTGCATGTGCATCACACACATACACACTAAGGCTTGGAGATGTGCCCTAAAAATAATATCTTGATCTTTTCAAAGTTATGGGATGATTCACGATATACCGTATTCACAAATCACTGAGCTTTTCAGTAAGGCCATTTTACTGCCAATGTTTGTCTATGGAGATTGCATGGCTGTGTGCTCGATTTTATACACCTGTCAACAACAGGTTGTGGCTGAAATAGCGAACGAAAAGGAGCGAAGGAGACAATACCAAAAAGACGGAACGCTCATAAAAACTGAAAAATATTAAAACCTTTATTCTCGAAATACGGGCAATAGGACGGCAGGTAGCCTAGTGGTTAGAGTGTTGGACTTGTAACCGGAGGGTTGCAAGTTCGAATCCCCGAGCTGACAAGGAAAAAATCTGTCGTTTTGCCCCTGAACAAAGCAGTTAACCCACTGTTCCCCGGGCGCCGAAGACGTGGATGTTGATTAAGGCAGCCCCCCGCACCTCTCTGATTCAGAGGGGGTGGGTTAAATGCAGAAAACACATTTCAGTTCAAGGCATTCGGTTGTACAACTGACTAATAATGGTGACTTTGAAGCATTGCGCTAAAACATACAATTGAATTAATTCAATATATCGCCCAGCCCTAATACATACACACACACGTTATAATTTATTTTAAACAATGTCTCTGATATACCACTCACGCCCCCAACCCCAACCCCGGTTTATCCTCCAGAAGGGAGAGATAAATGACGGAGAACCCACTCAGGAATAGATGGACCCACAGTAATTAAATGTGTGTGCTGAAATCAAGTTAGCCAGCCAATAGCGCCTCTATTATTCATGTGGTTTCATTGGTGTTTAATTGGTGCAGGACCCATTATTCCTGATGGAGTGGGCTAGCTGCGTTTAAGAGGGATGGGGTTGACTTGACTGAATGTGCTGTACGATAGGGAGTGACCTATTTAATATTCGAAATAACAAAAATACTATATATGCTAATGTATAGTACGACAACCGGCGATTCTCAAACGCATTCTATATGGAAAATGGAATGGATTTCTCAACTAATATTCGCAACTTAGACAAAATCCTAGGCCTATATTGTCTAATGTATAGTACGACATCCAGTGATTCTACTTGTGGAAAATGGAATAAGTTTTACAGCTAATGGTGGTAAGGTATTAACTGAGTTGAATATGGTACATCATTTGTAAGGTGCTAATCAAAACCACTGTTGCATACTTGCTTTTTTGGTTAAAGGCAAAAGTTATACCCATTCATTTACCCTGCAAACAGCAGGGGTGATCCCAAATGGCACCCCATACCCAATATAGTGCACTCCTTTTGAGCAGGGCCCTACTAGGGAATAGGGTGCCATTTGAGACACAGCCCCAAGAGTTAACCTACAAGGAGGTCTTTTTAAAGCATTGCCCCAGGAAGTGGTTGAACTTTGGAGCCATTTCCCTTTAGCTTTAATATTTTTCCCTTCAGTTTTAATGCTTAAAACATCAACCTACAGAATCCACTTATTTCAGTAATGAAGCATGGCACTTTTGGCACCAAAGAAAAATCTATTCTATTACTTAATCTGGCGCTGAGCGCAAATCCCAGATTAAAGATCCTGATTCCTTATCCCCTGTCAGTGGATTTGATGTCTTCATTCAGCTAGTCTCTCTCTCTCTCTACATTCACATTTGTGTCATTTAGCAGACTCTCCTATCCAGAGCGACTTACAGTCAGTACATTCATCTTCAGATAGCTAGGTGGGACAACCACATATCCTAGGCATAGTAAGAACATTATTCCTCAGTAAGGTAACTATCAGTAAAGTCAGTGATAGTAGAAAAGAAAAAAGTATTTCTCTGTCTCGCTCAGACTCTTCTTCAATATTTAAAACTACAATGGTAGGCAGACCTCGTTCGGAATTAATTGCAATTGGAAAGGGACTGCTTACGGATCCTGACTGTGCTCGTTTTTATACCGTGCTCTCCGAAGGCCAACTACTGGCTTCAAGGCAGATAACCGAACCCCGCGGGTTTGAGTAAATTGCGAGTTTCTGATGTCATTGCCTCAGGCCCCTTTTAATGTGTGGAATGGATCATGGTCAGAGCATTCGCCCTCCTGACACTAACCTAGTTAGCATTCGATACACATACGTTGTTGAATGCCAATTCCTTTGGACATTTTGTTGTTATTTGTTTGTTTTTGTGGTGAATATTTCCAAATCTGGTCCTTGGTCAACAGAAATGTCAACATATTATGCACATTTTGCTGTTGTATGTTGTTATGCCGTCTGAGCTACAGTGGACAATCGCTTGTGTATTTTTTTTTTTTTTTTTTTCAAATAAAATGAAAGAGGCCCAGCTTCATATTGTTATTGGAGGAATTACCAAAAGGCCTCACCCCAAATCAGAAGCACATGCTCTCTTTTCCAAAAACTAGCACAGAACTATGGCAATCACCTACAGGATCTTTGTTGTGCTTTAGAATGTGGAGGTGTGTGTGTGTGTGTGTGTGTCAGGAAAGTAGTCTGGTCTAGTGTGGATTAGCTGAGGTTTACAACCCCTGCTGTAGCATGTGTTTCTTTCTGCAGCTGTTTCGACGCCAGAGTGCAAGCCAGCTAAGCTAACATTTGGGTGCAATGTGAAACCAGGGCGTGAGCTCCCCTCAAAGCCACTACAGCAGAGCAATAGAGCACTATAGAGTTGGACTTACTGTAGTAAAACTGAACTGTTGTTCCTCAGTTCTCAATCATTTTGTTGGTAGTCCTTCTACACCAAAAATACAGAATTGAAAAATGGCTTACAATGTGTCAACCTGTGAACGGTTATGACTCATTGCAAATTCAATCAACTAGCCACGTTAACACAAGAAAATCATACGTTAAAATGTTTGTTGAAATACGCAAGGAAACTACGTTGACTCAACAAATTTTTGCCTGGGTTGAGACAGTTCTGGCTGCTTTCCGCCGTTAAAGGAAAACGCCACCCAAAAACGATCAATTAGTATTTGTTTCATTAGTCCATTGTTGATATAGTCCCAAAAAGATATATAACTTTTAAAAACGCAGAATCATATGATTCAAAATGCATCATACCAGTATTTCTGTATTTTGAAATACATTACATAGCCAGAAGTATATGGACACCTGCTCATCATGGGCATTAATATGGAGTTGGTCCCCCCTTTGCTGCCATATCCTCCACTCTTCTGGGAACGCTTTCCACTAGATGTTTGAACATTGCCTCACGGATTTGCTTCCACTAGCATTAGTGAGGTCAGGCACTGATGTTGGGCGATTAGGCCTGGCTCGCAGTCGGCGGTCCAATTAATCCCAAAGGGGTTCGATGGGGTTGAGGTCAGGGCTCTTGCAGGCCAGTCAAGTTCTTCCAGACCGATCTCGACAAACCATTTCTGTATGGACCACGCTTTGTGCACGGGGGCATTGTCATGCTGAAACAGGAAAGGGCCTTCCCCAAACTGTTGCCACAAAGTTGTAATTGTCTAGAGTGTCATTGTATACTGTGGTGTTAAGATTTCCCTTTACTGGAACTAAGGGGCCTAGCCCGAACCATGAAAAACAGCCCCAGACCATTATTCCTCATCTGCCAAACCTAACACATGGCACTATGCATTGGGACAGGTAGCGTTCTCCTGGCATCCAATGGTGGCGAGCTTTACACCACTCCAGCCGACGCTTGGCATTGTACATGGTGATCTTACACCCTGAATACACTGCTCGCGTAGCGTGCGCGAGCATTACACAATAAATGTAGAAATCTAGGTTATTCAATTATTGCACCCACACTGCTCGCGCGCGCCAACGAGCGTCTGCGTTGCCAAGGGCTAAAATAGAAGTCAGTTCTATTTCTGACACAGATCGCGCTGCAAGTCCTGCCTCTCCCATCTCCTCATTGGTTTATAGAAGCAGGTACCCACATGCCATCTCCTCATTGGTTATACCCACGTGGGTGACTGAAAGACGAACGAGGTCGGTGGCGGTAATGCACCTAATTTATGAAAGTTGCCAATCGCAATATAAAGTCCAGAGAAGAAAAAGCCTGGAAGGAGGAGAGATGACTAGAAACTATTCGGTTGACCATTTTATGTGTGGATTAATTGGCGGAGTAGAGGACCTTGTGCATTTCAGGTAAATTAACAATGTTTATATCCCAGGACAAATTAGCTAGCAGCAAGCTAGCTAAATAGGACAAATTAGCTAGCAAGTGCAAGCTAAATTGCCATAACTGTTTAATGCTTTTCGACCTGTCCCCAAATTAATGTAATTGGTTCAGAGTTTGTTTTGATATTTTAACCTGCGTGTCGTGATCGCGTTTGGTGTGGGGGGGCAAAATAAAGGTATGCACGATGGCGCACGCTCGCAGCCGGTTTGGGTTCCGTGTTAGGCTTGTGTGCGGCTGCTCGGCCATGGAACCCCATTTCAGGAAGCTCTCGACGAACAGTTCTTGTGCTGACGTTGCTTCTAGAGGCAGAATGCGGTAGTGAATGCGGTAGTGTTGCAACCGAGGACAGACATTTTTTACTCGCCAAGCGCTTCAGCACTCACCTGTTCCGTTCTGTGAGCTTATGTGGCCTACCACTTCGCGGCTGAGCCTTTGTGGCTCTTAGACGTTTCCACTTCACAATAACAGCACTTACAGTTGAGCGGGGGCAGCTCTAGTAGGGCAGAAATTTGACGAACTGACTTGTTGGAAAGGTGGCGTCCTATGACGATGCCACGTTGAAAGTCACTGAGCTCTTCAGTACGGGCCATTCTACAGGCAATGTTTGTCTACGGAGATTGCATGGCTGTGTGCTCAGTTTTATACATCTGTAAGCAACGGGTGTGACTTAAATAACCAAATCCACTAATTTGAAGGGGTGTCCACGTCCTTTTGGCCATGTAGTGTGTGTGTATATATATATGTCCACTCTAAAAGTAACCAGCCTTTGCTATATCATTCTGCATTCAGTATATCATATGGCAAGCCAATTTTAGCCAGGAAGACACGACATCATTGTGTGCCGATGAGACGGGCGGTGTTCACTTGATTGACTGTATCTTGGTCCAATGACCACCTATCGTTTTGAAACCTAGCTAGCTAGATAGCCAATGAGCTGTGCTTTACAAGGGTATGTGATGCCCCTTCGCGCGTACAGCAGTCGAGTGGCCATTGGACAACTATGCAAGAACATGTCGCATCGCGTTACGCGTATCTGTGAGTTATGAAAACGAAGTGTTTTGCAAACTTACAATATGGCTACTAATACTGGAAAAGCTAAATCAAAGTCCAGGTAAACAGATTTTGGACGATCTTATAGCAGAAATCTACTGGGAAAGTGTCACGGACTCAGTTAGTGAATATAGTTTAGACTCAACAGCTAAAGGAAAGTCACAGCATGTCAAAGTCAACATACATTACACATTGGGCTCCCGAGTGGCACAGTGGTCTAACACACTGCAATACCTGGTTCGAATCAGGCTATATCACATCCGGCTGTGATTGGGAGTCCCATAGGGCGGTGCACAATTGGCCCAGCGTCATCTGGGTTTGGCCGGGGTAGGCCGTCATTGTAAATAATAATTTGTTCTTAACTGACTTTCCTAGTTAAAGGTTACACACACTGACCAAAACTTTATTTTGTTGCCATTTACGTATGTCCCCATCATACATGTCAAGCAGTGAAGTTTCAGCTCTGTCTGTCCGTGGCCTCTCTTCCTCGCGCGCTGTCACTGTGTCCGTTTCTATCTTGTCCAGTTGTGTATGTAAACATTTCACGTAAACCCTGTTCTTGTCTGCAAAAAAGTAGCCGTCCTTGTACCTAGCATCGAGCATGGTGGCAACACAGTAAAGAGGCTCAGAGAGAATACCACCGAAACGCTTGTTCACAGCCTTGAGCCTTTTGTACGTTTTAACCCCACGGTCTGTGTGGGTAGTTTTGTTGAGCAGGTGTTTCAATGTCATGACAGGGTTTCGCATTTGCTGCAGACGCAGTTGATCAGCTTATTTCTCCAGTCAGTTGTTGGAATGGCGCTAGGAGTGTGTTCATTTTTCCAAGTTTCAAACATGTTCTCAAATGCCATTGAAATGGCAGCAGCGGTATGAGAACCAGCACATTCTTGAACATGCAATACCGCATTCCTCAGTACGAAATCCTCGTCGACACACTGTGCTGTCAGACTCAGCATGCTCATGGGGCTGACATCGCTGGTCCAAATGTCAGTTGTGACGCCCATAGCAAGCAGCATAATGAATTCCATTATCTTGGCGTTAATGGATTTCGCCTTTGAGTTGTCTCGCTGAAATGTTCTTACTCTTTCAAATGACTGCTCAACTTGAACTTGTTGTTGGTTGTTGGAAGTGTGGGCTTTTGTTCTGTGTAGCGCAAATACTTTGATTAGTTGAATCAGGTGTACTGATTGATGGGAACAAAATCGTCCTCCCACATCAGCTGTGTGGATATGAATGGCCACCCCCTGCACCTAAGAACACACACAGGGAATCACTTGAGTTAGGCCGTTGTTCGGTTTTGACCTCCACAGAGTAATAATCCATGTACAAACCACCCCCATCTCCATTCAGGATGAAACATCCTGTCGTCCATGTTGTTATTGGATCATTGGGGAGGGCGGGGGTATGAGGTCCATCGGGAGGTTGCAGGGAGGTGAGCCTGACTTATGGAATGCTCTGTCTCACTGCGCTGATGGCAGGAAGCAGGATAAGCATTGGGAAATAGTGCATTCCAGTATCCCGGGCTTACTTA
Organism: Brachymystax lenok tsinlingensis; assembly: GCA_030435695.1. NCBI lineage: Eukaryota > Metazoa > Chordata > Actinopteri > Salmoniformes > Salmonidae > Brachymystax > Brachymystax lenok. Next base: position 2,169,664 of record CM059812.1, on the reverse strand, counting down.
CTCTTGAGTTCCGACCAGCCATTAGTGGCATTAGTGACACTGTGTGTGTGTGTGTGTGTGTGTGTGTGTGTGTGTGTGTGTGTGTGTGTGCGTGATAAACTTCCCTACCAACACAACTACACAGACTTCCGCAGCTGTCCAAACATTGTCAGGCTAGAAGTGCTGAGTGATCAATACTATCATCTGTTAACTAAAAACTGGCCTCTGATCAGTTTTGATGCCTATATGAAGGGACAGAAACAGACCGATCGATACGAGTGCTTGGCTCTGGTTTTAGGCCGGGGCTGTCAGACTCATGTCATTGTCATCGTGCTACCTTGTTCCGGACCTGTTGTTTTGGAATCTCTCTCTACTGCACCGGCTGTCTCTAACTCTGAATGATCGGCTATGAAAAGCCAACTAATATTTACTTCTGAGGTGCTGTCCTGTTGCACCCTGTACTACCACTTTGATTATTATTGACCCTGCTGGTCATCTATGAATGTTTGAACATCTTGGCCATGTTCTGTTAGAATCTCCACCCGGCACAGCCAGAAGAGGACTGGCCACCCCTCAGAGCCTGGTTACTCTCTAGGTTTCTTCCTAGGTTCTGGCCTTTCTAGGGAGTTTTTCCTAGCCACCGTGCTTCTACATCTGCATTGCTTGCTGTTTGGGGTTTTAGGTTGGGTTTCTGTACAGCACTTTGTGACATCGGCTGATGTAAAAAGGGCTTTATAAATAAATTTGATTGATTTGATTGATTCTGAAGCAGCAGTGTGGAATTGATGTGCTTAGTCTGTGGTCCGGTGGCTAAGGCCACAGATACAAACCCTCTCATTTGTTATCATTCCATCCGAGCCGGTAGAGCCAGGGCCATATTCTTATTCTTATGCATATTCATATTCATATGCAACGGACAATAAAAATTAGAGCTGCTTACAGGAGTCTGGGTAGTTCCGTCCTGTTTCAGTCTGTTTTCTTCCATTTGGTGCCTAATTTCGTGCTGGGATACTGGGCCCTATGTCATCGGCTCTGAGTCCAGTCTTCATTGCGTGTTTATGGAGCACAAAGGCAGGTAGGAAACCACAGACTTGGGAGTGGGAAGTGCTACCATCTATCTATCTCGACCACAAACCCAGCCATCAAGCCTGGCAGTCAGTTACTTGAAGATGTTCATTCAAGCATTTCCTGTGCTACAGCAGACTTGTAGGAATTTTTATAAAACCTGAAATCAACTCCTGCTATCTTCCTCCCCCAGCCAAACACTGTAACTAATGTTATCACTGCAGCTATTGTGCTTGAAATTTGTTTTAGTCCAACCCTATTCAAATACACCAAAGACTGCTACACTAAAGTTTGACCTAGCTTGTGTCACTTCCTGTTTGACTCACTTCCTGCCCTCGGGGTAGCACGGGCATGAGTTAGTAGTGAATGGGCCCGAAAGAGAGTGGCTGTGGCATCAACTCTCTCTCGACCACAAAACACACACACGTACACACACCCAGTCTGATTTTTAGATTTTTCCACAGAACGATTACCATATCAAAATAATCACTACCTTAAACACTCACTGATATCGCATTGCAAGTATGACAGATGTCACTTATACATCTCCATTGTTTGGTTCGAGTGAGATTCAATGTTAAAGATACGTTATAAAGGATTTGTATAATTTCAGCCAGTAGTTTTGAAAGGACGCTAACAAGCCAAAGAGGGTCCCTGACAATTGTGAACAGTTTTGTACAGCGTCATCACGCCATTGTTTTTAAGCCTCTGTAGCGTGTGCCCGAAGAGAAGAAAAAAAATAACTCTGTGATGTGCATGTGAGGTGTGCATGTTGGGCTCACCCCGCAACCTTATTGGACAATTCCGGTGCTGATATTGCCTCCAACTTTAACCTTGTAACCTCATTGGACATCAATTCACCTGCCAATCAACATTGTCCATCATGTTTGGTTGTTGCAGGTACCACCAATTAACGATACCACAACATGCTTTTTCTTCCATTGCACGTCCTTCGTCCTTCGGTAGGCTGCTGTGACTGTACAATGTTGGAGGAAACATTGCAAAGTTCATGTTTTGGTTTCCCCCTGAAAGCACCTCTCATGCATTCAGATAATGCTATCTTATTATGAAACCAAACAATCCCCCTTCGATCACATATTTACATTGCAAATATGTCATTGGAACTGTAGCAACAGAATGTGTGCTACAACAAACAGGTCTAAACAGCATTGTTGTCTGAAAAGCATCAACAACATTCCTTATTCCTTAATTTCACCTTTTATTGTAAAAGATAAATGTGAACTTCATCATCCAAACAACACACGGAACACATCCAGACAAAAAAAAAACCAAAAAAACAAACGGAACAAAAAAAATAACATAAGTTAGCCGACCTAATACTTGTTTACAATGTACCACACCTCTAGTGAGCACAAGGGAGAAGTGTAATATTGTTTATCAAATAAAATGTTATTAGTCACATGCTGTCGGTTCCCATCCTCATTCGGCGGTCGACGTCACCGGTCTTCTAATCATCACCGATCCACTTTTCATTTTCCATTTGTCTTGTCTTGTTTTTCACACACCTGGTTTGCATTCCCCATCATTATCTGTTGTGTATTTAACCCTCTGTTTTCCCCCCCATGTCCTTCTGTGTGATTGTTTATTGTTAAGCCATTTCTTTCCCGTCGGCGCAGTTTATAATATGCCTCGCCTGTTTTGCGTTTGGCATGTGTATTTGTATTACGAGTTTAGCGTTTTGTTTGTTTCATTGTTTGAGTAAAGTGTTTTGCTCACTCAGTACTGTTCTCCTGCAACTTTTATGCACCAGCTACACAAGAGCCTTGACACATGCGCCGAATACAACAGGTGTAGATCTTACAGTGAAATGCTTACTTACAAGCCCCTAACCAACAATGCAGTTTAAAAAATAAGAATAAGAAATAAATGGAACAAGTAATTAAAGAGCAGCAGTAAAATATCAATAGCGAGACTATATACAGGGGGTACCGGTACTGAGTCAATGTGCGAGGGCACCGGTTAGTCGAGGTAATTGAGGTAATATGTACATGTAGGTAGAGTTATTAAAGTGACTATGCATAGATAATAACAGAGTAGCAGTGGCGTAAAAGAGGGGGGTGGGCAATGCAAATAGTCTGGGTAACCATTTGATTAGATGTTTAGGAGTCTTAGGAATACTTTCTAGGTAGATAGTGTGGTCTACAGCTTATCATGAGATACTCTACCTCAGGCGAGCAAAACCTTCAGACTTCCTTAGATATTGTGCACCAGCAGTTGTTTACAAATATACATAGTCCGACCCCCCCTTATCTTACCAGACGCCACTGTTCTATCCTGCTAATACAGCGTATAACCAGCCAGCTGTATGTTGATAATGTCGTCGTTATCAACATACAGCAACGACTCCGTGAAGCATAAGATATTACAGTTTTTAATGTACCGTTGGTAGTTTAATCTTCCTCGTAGGTCGTCAACTGACTTATGGTGCTTTCAAGACAACTGGGAACTCTGAAAAATTTGAGGTCAAGGATATTGACCTCATCCCGTCAGTAGAGGATGCCTGGTTGTTCTTTAAAAGAGCTTTCCTCACCATCTTAAATAAGAGAGGGAGAGAGAGAGACAATTTAGAACTAAGAACAGATATACAGTTGAAGTCGGAAGTTTACATACACTTAGGATGGAGTCATTAAAACTCGTTTTTCAGCCACTCCACAAATTTCTTGTTAACAAACTATAGTTGTGGCAAGTCAGTTAGGACATCTACTTTGTGCATGACACAAGTAATTTTTCCAGAAATTGTTTACAGACAGATTATTTCACTTATAATTCAGCTTGGAAAATTCCAGAAAATGATGTCATGGCTTTAGAAGCTTCTGATATGCTAATTTACATAATTTTAGTCAATTGGAGGTGTACCTGTGGATGTATTTCAAGGCCTACCTTGAAACTCAGTGCCTCTTTGCTTGACATCATGGGAAAATCAAAAGAAATCAGCCAAGACCTAAGACATTTGTTTTAGACCTCCACAAGTCTGGTTCATCCTTGGGAGCAATTTCCAAACGCCTGAAGGTACCACATTCATATGTACAAACAATAGTACTCAAGTATAAACACCATGGGACCACGCAGCCGTCATACTGCTAAGGAGGGAGATGCGTTCTGTCTCCTAGAGATGAACGTACTTTGGTGCGAAAAGTGCAAATCAATCCCAGAACAACAGCAAAGAACCTGGAGGAAACAGGTACAAAAGTATCTATATCCAGAGTAAAACGAGTCCTATATCGACATAACCTTAAAGGGAAGAAGCCACTCAGCAAGGAAGAAGCCACTGCTCCAAAACCGCCATAAAAAAAGCGAGACTACGATTTACAACTGCACATGGGGACAAAGATCGTACTTTTTGGAGAAATGTCCTCTGGTCTGATGAAACAAAAATAGAACTGTTTGGCCATAATGACCATCGTTATGTTTGGAGGTAAAAGGGGGAGGCTTGCAAGCCGAAGAACACCATCCCAACCGTGAAGCACGGGGGTGGCAGCATCATGTTGTGGGGGTGCTTTGCTACAGGAGGGAGTGGTGCACTTCACAAAATAGATGGCATCATGATGTGGATATATTGAAGCAACGTCTCAAGACATCAGTCAGGAAGTTAAAGCTTGGTTGCAAATGGATCTTCCAAATGGACAGTGACCCCAAGCATTTTTCCAAAATTGTGGCAAAATGGCTTAAGGACAACAAAGTCAAGGTATTGGAGTGGCCATCACAAAGCCCTGTAGAAAATTTGTGGGCAGAACTGAATAAGCGTGTGCGAGCAAGGAGGCCTGCAAACCTGACTCAGTTACACCAGCTATGTCATAAGGAATGGGCCAAAATTCCCCCAACTTATTGTGTGAAGCTTGTGGAAGGCTACCTGAAAAGTTTGATCCGGTGAAATGCAAGGCGCCAAATTCAAAATAGGGAGGGGTTCAAAATGAGGCAATGTGTCAAAAACACTTTTTCCTGGACAGAAATTCCTCGGGTTTTCGACCTGCTATATCCGTTCTGTTATACTCACAGACATTATGTTAACACTTTTCAAAACTTCAGAGTGTTTCCTATCCAATAGTACTAATTATCTGCATATCCTATTTTCTGGGCCTGAGTGGGAGGCATTTTACTTTGGGCATGCCAGACTCTCCAAAACCGTCACCTCGGGAGCCGCTCCCTAAGAAGTTACACAATTTCAAGGCAATGCTACCAAATACTAATTGAGTGTATGTCAGCTTCTGACCCACTGGGAATGTGATGAAAGAAATAAAAGCTGAAATAAATCCTTCTCTCTACTATTATTCTGACATTTCACATTCTTAAAATAAAGTGGTGTAAAGTGGTGATCCTAACTGACCGTAAAACAGAGACTTTTACTAGGATTAAATATCCGGAATTGTGAAAAACTGAGTTTAAATGTATTTGGCTAAAGTGTATGTAAACTTCCCGACTTCAACTGTAGCCCTTGGTTCACTCCAGACTTAACTGCCCTTGACCAGCACAAAAACATCCTGTGGCGCACTGCATTAGCATCGAATAGCCCCCGCGATATGTAACTTTTCAGGGAAGTCAGGAACCAATATACACAGTCAGTTAGGAAAGCAAAGGCTAGCTTTTCAAACAGAAATTTGCATCCTGTAGCACTAATTCCAAAAAGTTTAGGGACACTGTAAAGTCCATGGAGAATAAGAGCACCTCCTCCCAGCTGCCCACTGCATTGAGGCTAGGATACACTGTCACCACCAATAAATCTACGATATTTGAGAATTTCAATAAGCATTTTTCTACGGCTGGCCATGCTTTTCACCTGGCTACCCCTACCCCGGCCAACAGCTATGCACCCCCCACAGCAACTTGCACAAGCCTCCCCCACTTCTCCTTCACCCAAATACAGATGGCTGATGTTCTGAAAGAACTGCAAAATCTGGACCCCTACAAATCAGCTGGGCTAGACAATCTGGACCCTCTCTTTCTAAAATTATCCACCGAAATTGTTGCAACCCCTATTACTAGCCTGTTCAACCTCTCTTTCGTATCGTCTGAGATCCTTAAAGATTGGAAAGCTGCCGCAGTCATCCCCCTCTTCAAACGGGGAGACACTCTAGACCCAAACTGTTACAGACCTATATCCATCCTGCCCTGCCTTTCTAAAGTCTTCGAAAGCCAAGTGAACAAACAGATCACCGACCATTTTGAATCCCACCGTACCATCTCCACTATGCAATCTGGTTTCCCGAGCTGGTCATGGGTGCACCTCAGCCACGCCCAAGGTCCTAAACGATATCATAACCGCCATCAATAAAAGACAGTACTGTGCAGCCATCTTCATTGACCTGGCCAAGGCTTTCGACTCTGTCAATCACCGCATTCTTATCGGCAGACTCCAATAGCCTTGGTTTCTCAAATGACTGCCTCGCCTGGTTCACCAACTACTTCTCAGAAAGAGTTCACTGTGTCAAATCGGAGGGCCTGTGGCAGTCTCTATGGGGGTGCCACAGGGTTCAATTCTCGGGCTGACTCTTTTCTCTTTAAATATCAATTATGTCGCTTTTGCTGCTGGTGATTCTCTGATCCACCTCTACACAGACGACACCATTCTATACACATCTGGCTTTTCTTTTGACACTGTGTTAACGAACCACAAAACGAGCTTCAATGCCATACAACACTTCTTCCGTGGCCTCCAACTGCTCTTAAATGCTAGTAAAACTAAATGCATGCTCTTCAACCGATTGCTGCCCGCACCTGCCCGCCCAACTAGCATCAATACTCTGGACGGTTCTGACTTAGAATATGTGGACAACTACAAATACCTAGGTGTCTGGTTAGACTGTAAACTCTCCTTCCAGACTCACCTTAAGCATCTCCAATCCAAAATTAAATCTTGAATCGGCTTCCTATATCGCCTCAAAGCCTCCTTCACTCATGCTGCCAAACATACCCTCGTAAAACTGACTATCCTACCGATCCTTAACTTTGGCGATGTCATTTACAAAATAGCCTCCAACACTCTACTCAGAAAATTGGATGTAGTCTATCACAGTGCCATCCGTTTTGTCACCAAAGCCCCATATGCTACCCACCACTTCGACCTGCATACTCTCGTTGGCTGGCCCTCGCTACATATTAGTCGCCAAATCCACTGGCTCCAGGTGATCTATAAGTCTTTGCTTGGTAAAGCCCCGCCTTATCTCAGCTCACTGGTCACCATAGCAACACCCACCCGTAGCACGCGCTCCAGCAGGTATATTTCACTGGTCATCTCCAAAGCCAACACCTCCTTTGGCTGCCTTTCCTTCCAGTTCTCTGCTGCCAATGACTGGAACGAATTGCAAAAATCACTGAAGCTGGAGACTTATCCTCACTAACTTTAAGCATCAGCTGTCAGAGCAGCTTACCGATCACTGCACCTGTACACAGCCAATCTGTAAATAGCACACCCAACTACCTCATCCTCATAGTGTTATTTTTTTGCTGCTCTTTTGCACCCCAGTATCTCTACTTTGCACATCATCATCTGCACATCTATCACTCCAGTGTTAATGCTAAATTGTAATTATTTCGCCACTATGGCCTATTTATTGCCTTACCTCCCTAACCTTACTACAGTTGCACACACTGTATATAGATTTTTCTATTTTGTTATTGACTGTTTATCCCATGTGTAACTCTGTGTTGTTGTTTGTGTCGCACTGCTTTGCTTTATCTTGGCCAGGTCGCAGTTGTAAATGAGAACTTGTTCTCAACTGGCCTACCTGGTTAAATAAAGGTGAAATAAATAAAATAAAATGCTAGGTGAATAGTGTGATTTAGATTAGAAATCATGAAGAAGAAAAAAATATATCTCTCCCAGCTAAGATAGATAGTGTTCCCACCTTTTCTTGGCGCTCAGCGCAGGCATTTCCTGTTGATTGCTCGGTTCCAACAGAAATAGGCCGGCTGCTCAGTCCCACCGTGTTAGTTAAAGCAAATAGCCATCCCATTCACAACAGAACTCGGCTTAGATTAAACATTTGGTTAGAAACATTTGTTTGCGCTTTATCTTGCAATACACCTTTACATGTATTTTCAAATTATATGATAGCAATTGTTATCCAGGCAGTGATATTACCCTTTAAATACCATTTTACCATGATATGACCTTTAAGTGCCATTTCATAGTTACAGTTACAAAGTTTATAACCGGCTTGTGTACTTGCATTTAGTGCCAGAGATGACCCATTTTCACTATGTTGACTCATTTGTAAGTAACAAGCAATTGCGTCATATTACTGCCATAGTAATGTATAGTAAAGTGCAACCCAACCTGTCATTCAACCAAACCCGAACCAAACCCAAGCTAGCATGTTTGGACTTGCTTTGGAAGGAATTGAGTAGTACATTAGCCCGTAAAGCCTGAAGAGTCATGGCCAACCCCCTGTAAATGTCACAAGCTGAGGATTGTTGATATCGTGCCATGTCTGTGTGGCACGACCACAGGATTACACAACCCCCAAGGCTGTGGGCATGAGAGAGAGAGAGAGAGAATACAGGACCAGACCAAACTTTTGCTGGTACTGTACATACAAATGTAGTTCGTAATCAACATGGATTTTGTGCACACTGGGCGGCAGGTAGCCTAGTGGCTAGAGCGTTGGACAAGTAACCGGAAGGTAGCATAGATCGAATCCCCGAGCTGACAAGGTCAAAAGCAAGTCAATCTATTGACAGACTATAGCCAATATTTTGAAAAACACTTGTACAGCCACAACGTAAGATAAAGGCAGAACAATAACACAACCTTAGCCGCAGATTTCACCGACATCCAAAAGTAGAATCCGACCAATTCAACGTCCAATCCTCTTCCTGGCGGGAGGCGGGGGAGATTAGAAGCCGTGTGTGTTTTTTGTGTCCCTGTTTTGGTGCTGAAATGGGACGAGCTAGACCAATCGTAGTTAATCTTCTTAAAGCCTTGAACAACCCGGTCAGGAAGCAACCTGCTTCTCTCTTACAGAGAGATTAGCAACTTAACAGACAATGTATTGGGTCATGATCAAAGGCAGAAAGAATAGAAAGAAATTTTATAATATTTTGGGAGCTACGATGTCCTCTTGACATTTGTCCCCTCTTTTTTCGGTACAGTTGTGTGATGATGTGTGTGCTTCATGCTGTCAAATGATTGTCTATATGTGTGTATCTGTGTCAGTGTGTTTTACTCCATATTCTGACCATACGTAAGCTTTAATACAGTCAGTGGCGGTTAGTGCCATTTCTGATGAGGGAGGACGAGTTTTTTTTCTTCATGAGCATGGCCTTATTTCTATTACAGCATGTTGGATGACTGTCATTTATATTCCTTTCACCCAGTTCAATGTAACATTGTAGTTTAGGCTACTACATGATACTCAAATTTTCCCTATACCCATCATGAGGTTGCTACAACCTAGCCTATGAATGAACGTTTACAACGTTGGTGCACACAGGTCAAAAGAAAGATTTGAGGTGACAGACAGTGACACATGGACAGACAGTGACACATTCAATACCACCTTGCACACTCTTGCCTGCGTCTTGGGGCGGCAGTGTAGCCTAGTGGTTAGAGTGTTGGACTAGTAACCGAAAGGCTGCAAGTTCAAATCCCTGAGCTGACAAGGTACAAATCTGTTGTTCTGCCCCTGAACAGGCAGTTAACCCACTGTTCCTGGGCTGTCATTGAAAATAAGAATTTGTTCTTAACTGACTTGCCTAGTAAAATAAAAGTAACAAAAATCTAGTTTATCTAGGGTGTGATCATTAGTCCAACAGTTGCAAACAAGAGTTTCTATTGGACAAATTCCGGTATTTTTATCCCAGTTTCATTTACTTCCGTTTAAGAAGATTTTTTCAACGGAATCGGCGGAATGAATACACCCCTGATCATAGCAGCCAGATTGTATTCATTGTAGCCTCTATGCCCTCTCCTCCTCTCACCTTTTCCCTTTGTTTGTGGACTTCAATGAACCGCACATCAGCTGTATGTGACCAGGAGAAAAAACCTTTCCAAGCCAAACCATATCATAGCCGCTACACACAGCCTACATCGTTGTACCCTTATTAGCTAAAGTACCGTCCTAGTCAACATAGCTAATAGAACTAGTGTGTTAGTTAAACCAGATACAATCATGCAGTAACATTACAGTGTATACAGTCAGTAAGCAGTTACACCACCAATACATTTATGAAACCAAAAGAGTTCCAGTGCTTTGTTGGATAGTCATAGCCAGCAAGCTAACATAGCATCCCTCTGTTTGAGTCGGGTGTTTGAGTAACTAAACTAGCTAGCTGCATTTGCTAGCTAAGTAAGTGAAACTGAAAGTAAAAAAAAAAAAGACTCTCTCTCTTGCTTCTCCTTCATTTTTTTAAGAAATTAATTTGTTGAAAACTTTAACTATTGTCTTTCTCTCTCTTTGAGTCAACTACTCACCACATTTAACTAGCTGTAGCTTATGCTTTCAGTACTAGAGTCATTCTCTGATCCTTTGTTTGGGTGGACAACATGTCAGTTCAAGCTGCAAGAGCTCTGTCCCCCCCGAAAGTTGTCATAATTACTGTGTAAGTCTATGGAAGGGGAACCATGAGCCTCCTAGGTTTGTATTGAAGTCAATGTACCAAGAGGAGGATGGAAGCTGTCTGTCCTCCGGCTACACCATGGTGCTACCCTACAGTGCTGTTGAGGCTACTGTAGACCTTCATTGCAAAACAGTGTGTTTCAATCAATTATTTGGTGACATAGAAAAAGTTATCCTTTTTTGGATAAAAAAAAATGTTTTACCATTTACATTTTTATGAAATTCACTGAGGGGGATGGTCCTCCCCTTCCTCCTCTGAGGAGCCTCCACTGAATATAGTATTTTCTAACTCAGTGTTTTACTTCTCCTTGAAACTCCCTTGGGGTGCAGAGAAGAGTCAGCAAACACACTCCAAGCTGCTTTTTCAGCCAATCACAACCCTCCTCCCCACATCCTTCCAGTATTATCAGCCAATCACAAACCTCCTCCCCACGTCCTTCCATTATCGTCAGCCAATCACGTCCTCTCCACTTCCTTCCAGTATCATCAGCCAATCACAAACCCCCCTCTAGTAATAAGACATATGGGCACAATGTATGACTGAGCCACATAAAGACTCCGTGTGTGTGTGTGTGTGTGTGTGTGTGTGTGTGTGTGTGTGTGTGTGTGTGTGTGTGTGTGTGTGTGTGTGTGTGTGTGTGTGTGTGTGTGTGTGTGTGTGTGTGTGTGTGTGTGTGTGTGTGTGTGTGTGTGTGTGTGCGTGTGCGTGTGTGCGCGCGCGCGCGTGGGTGGGTGACAGATCACTTCAATCAGCCCCTTGTGTTCCAACTGCTCTGAATGCCCTTTCTCTTTTCTATAAATCTGTGGTGCGACTCGGGGGGAATACAGCAGTGAGGAGTAATTCTGCCACTGTCCTTTCGAGGGTCAGGGGTGTTTTTCATTAATGTGTGGGTGTGGGTGTGTGTGTATGCATATGAGTGCGTGTCTGTGTCTGTGGTGTATGTGTGGTAGTATGTGTTTGCATAAGGTCAGGGATATCACTCATTCACTGAGCCAAGTGCTGGGGGAAATACTACATTGACAAGAACCACATATAATGCATTGTAAAATTAAATACAATAGGACTACATTAATGGCTTCATACAAGTCCATATATTTTGCCCAAAGTAAACTGCCTGTTGCTCAGGCCCTGAAGCCAGGATATGCAAGAGCCCATGCTCTTCCAATGGAACGTATAGTGAAGAAATTCAATCTAGCTCCCAGTATGCAATTCCTATGGCTTCCACTTGGTGTCAGTAGTCTTTGTTTAAGGTTTCAGGCTTGTTTCTTCCAAAACGAGGAAGAATAATGAGTTTTAGTACAGGGAGACAGACTTTGCATTTGTGTATGCGCGCGCGACGAGAGGACACGCACCTGCTAATATCATTTTCCTATTGAACATACTTCTTTGCGTATGAAATATTATAGTTTACTTACATTTTAGGGTACCTGAGGATTAAATAGCAACTTATTTTGACTTGTTTTAACAAAGCTTAGCGGTAGCGTTTGGGATTCCTTTCTCTGCATGTTGAACGAGTGGATTACTCAAATCGATGGCTCCAACTAAACAGACTTTTTGGGATATAAAGAAGGATTTTATCTAACAAAAACGACATTACATGTTGTAGCTGGGACCCTTTGGATGACAAATCAGAGGTAGAGAAAATCGCTATTTGTGAATTTATGGAACCTGTGCCGGTGGAAAAATATTTTGATGTGGGGCGCCGTCCTCAAACAATCGCAATGCATGCTTTCCCTGTAAAGCCTACTGTAAATCGGACAGTGCAGTTAGATTAACGAGAATTTAAGCTTTCAACCAATATAAGACATTTGTATGTACCTAAATGTTTAATATCCATAATTTTGATGAGTATTTATTTGAATTGCGCGCCCTCCAGCTTCACAGGAAGTTGTCCCACTAGCGGGACACCTAGCCTTAAGATTAATGGCTTCATACAAGTCCATATATTCAGAAACACATGACTTTATCTGTGTGTATTGGGTTTTATGGTAGTATCACTGTCTTTGTGCAGTATCACAGAGACATACGGGCTGAATTCAAGCCTGCTGCATTTACATTATCTTTCATTAAGCTGTAATTCCATTGACATTTTCCAAAGAGGAAGCCTAGATGTGCTGTTAAGATAAGTTGAGAGTACAATATAATAGCATAAGAAAGGGTAGATAAGACTACAGTGCAGTATGAATCAGAACTAAGATGGTTCAATACAGAACATTGCGGTACACTTCAGACGGAAAGGGTTCGATACAGAACCTTGCGGTACTCTTCAGTCGGAACGGTTCGATACAGAACCTTGCGGTACTCTTCAGTTGGAAAGGGTTCGATACAGAACCTTGCGGTACACTTCAGTCGGAAAGGGTTCGATACAGAACCTTGCGGTACTCTTCAGTTGGAACGGTTCGATACAGAACCTTGCGGTACACTTCAGTCGGAAAGGGTTCGATACAGAACCTTGCGGTACTCTTCAGTCGGAAAGGGTTCGATACAGCAGCGTTTCTCAATTCATTATTTCTTTCACTCACATATGCCACACACACACACACACAAACACACACACACTGTAATTAAGTACAGCTTTTAGTTTTCCCATTAACCCACAAACGTTTCCCCGGGGACAGCGACACTATCAATACCCGACACTATCAATTAACCTTTATCAGTTGTTCTGACTTAAACTTTTACTACAGTGGGCTAAATCAGGGTAAAAATGTATTCAGTTTTGAGTTTGCATCCCAATCTTACACTTTATATACATCACAGAAGACTGAAATAAAACAAAACAGTTTGACACAAAAACACAGAATTTGTATTGTTTATTAATTATGAAAAATATTAATAACATTCCACCCATGAGGCCACTGGGTCATTTGACTGCAGGAAAGGGCTACAAACTACTGATGTGGGGTCAGCATTGGCCTCAATCTCAGTCCTCCACGTTTTGTAGCCACACTGTTGAATACGGAGTGCACCTTTTAAGGACCTATTTTCTAAGTCAGTGTAGTGTAGACATGGGCGGTATTCCATATATACCCGTATACCAGGCTTTTTGGAAATAGCCACAGATGGTTTTTAAATACCGTCGAAACTTTTTCTTTTAAGTTTTTTGTTATAAATGTGAATATTTGTAGCTGCTTTTAAAGTAAATACCTGCAGTCAACTTGTGCATTATGTTAGAAGAAAAAGGTTGCGTTTTTTATTTCACCTGTCACGCAATGTTTCATTATGAATTTTACCGGTAGTACCCAGTCAGGTGGTGTTTGTTTAATTTAACCTTTATTTATCTAGGCCTAGCCAGTTAAGAACAAATTGTTGTTTTCAATGATGGCCTACCAAAAGGCAAAAGGCCTCTTGCGGGGACAGGGGCTGGGATTCAAAAATAAATTAAATAAAAATATAGGACAAAACACACATCACGACAAGAGAGACAACACAACACTACATAAAGAGAGACGTAAGACAACAACATAGCATGGCAGCAACACATGACAACACAGCATGGTAGCAACACAACATGACGACAACATGGTAGCAACACATGTCAGCAGCACAACATGGTAGCAGCACAAAACATGGTACAAACATTATTGGTGAGTCACTGTCACTCACTGTTGTGCAACACGCACCAGGTGATCTAGTTACAGTATGTAATTCACAACTAAATGTTTGCCAGCTAGACATCTTATAACTATTAAGTTAACTGTCTAAAATGTACTAAATTCTCTGCAGTTGTGCATTTGGTTTGCTAATTTAGTAACTAGTTGTCTTACTAAGTGGTTAGCTTCTTCCAAAATCAATCTTCGCTTTCCGGTAACAGCAGAGAATCCCCTCCTGGATCAAGAGCCTTGCTGTCTAATATAAAGTTTTGTGCATTCAGCCATCTGTGAGTAGCATTTTTGAGTTATGTGTAAAACTTTATTAGCTGGGATGTCTGTCCTGAAAATTGTTTAGGTCATTGTTAAGGTCATGTAAACTGGTCATCTCTGTATACCTGTCGCAAGACCCACTGGTTGATGCTTATTTATAAAACCCTCTTAGGCCTCACTCCCCCCATCTGAGATATCTACTGCAGCCCTCATCCTCCACATACAACACCTGTTCTGCCAGTCACATTCTGTTAAAGGTCCCCAAAGCACACACATCCCTGGGTCGCTCCTCTTTTCAGTGTGCTACAGCTAACGACTGGAACGAGCTGCAACAAACACTCAAACTGGACAGTTTTATCTCAATCTCTTCTCTCGAATACTCAATCATGGACACTTACTGACAGTTGTGGCTGCTTTGCGTGATGTATTGTTGTCTCTACCTTCTTGCCCGTTGTGCTGTTGTCTGTGCCCAATAATGTTTGTACCATGTTTTGTGCTGCTACCATGTTGTTGTCCTGTTGTGTTGCTGCCTTGCTATGTTATTGTCTCTCTTGTCGTGATGTGTGTTTTGTCCTATATTCATATTTATATATAATTTTTTTTATGCCAGCCCCCATCCATGTACAGTTGAAGTCGGAAGTTTGCATACACTTAGGTTGGAGTCATTAAAACTGGTTTTTCAACCACTCCACAAATTTCTTGTTAACAAACTATAGTTTTGGCAAGTCGGTTAGGACATCTACTTTGTGCATGACACAAGTCATTTTGATTTTAACAGCTAACATTTTGATGGCCATAATAAATAGATGTGCAGATAGTGGACAACCTTGTTTTATTCCTCTTGGGAGTTTAATACTTTCTGATCCATTATTTACAATTTTACACATATGGTTACTATACATAACTTTAACCCATTATATAAGAGATTCTCAAAAATGTAATTATTCCAGGCATTTATATATAAATTCCAGTCGTACGTTATCAAAAGCCTTTTCAAAGTCAGCTATGAATACCAGGCCTGGTTTCCCATGTATTTGTTCATGTAAAAAAGAAAATGTCAGATTACGATGAATATTATGCGACAATACATTTTAAATTCTATACGCTATGCATTTTACTAGAATATTTGCATCACAACACTGAAGTCTAAGGGGCCTCCAATTGTTTTTATGGACTGGATCTTTATATTTACCACTTGGGTCCTGTTTCAATAATAATGAAATCAGACCTTCTTGTTGAGTATCTGCTAACTGTCAGGGATCAGCCATGCTCCACCACCACACAATCACAGAGATCACTGTCACCTGAGTTCTAATCACCCACACCTGCACGTCATTGGATCATCAGCACAGTCAGCATATAGGCACTCCCCCAACACAGTCACTTTGTCTGGTCTCGTTTGAGTAAGGACTCACTCCCTGTTCCTCTAACCTCCACCTTCGTTATCTACCTTGTTTCATCTACCTTCCAGTGTCTCCCTCGTCTTCCTGGTTCCAGTGTTCATCCTCCGGCTACCTCCTTCTCCTCATACAAGAATACCTGTCTGGATTTCCCATCACCATCTCACAGAGACTTTCTCTACTTCATTTTTTCATCACCAGCTATATTTCATTAAACCTGTTACTCCTTTTTGAAACCTTTTTGTCTTGAGTCTCTGTTCCATAACAATAACCTACCATTTTTATAGGAGTGGTTAAAACATGCTAATAACAGTCCTCTGAGTACATCAAACAAAGGTTTGGTATACCTCAACTGGTATGCCACCCAGCCCTGGAGTTTTCCCGGACATCAAATAAAATTTGATTTGTCACATGCGCTGAATATAACAGTTGTAGACCATACAGTGAAATGCTTACTTACAAGCCCTTAACAAACAATGCAGTTTTAAGAAAAATACGTGTTAAGTAAAAAAATAGATAAGTACAAAAATAAGAAATAAAAGTAACAAATAATTAAAGAGCAGCAGTAAAATAACAATAGCCAGACTATATACAGGGGGTACCGGTACAGAGTCAATGTGGAGGCTATATACAGGGGGTACCGGTACAGAGTCAATGTGGAGACTATATACAGGGGGTACCGGTACAGAGTCAATGTGGAGGCTATATACAGGGGTACCGGTACAGAGTCAATGTGGAGGCTATATACAGGGGGGTACCGGTACAGAGTCAATGTGGAGGCTATATACAGGGGGTACTGCACAGAGTCAATGTGGAGGCTATATACAGGGGGTACTGCACAGAGTCAATGTGGAGGCTATATACAGGGGGTACCGGTACAGAGTCAATGTGGAGGCTATATACAGGGGGTACCGGTACAGAGTCAATGTGGAGGCTATATACAGGGGGTACTGCACAGAGTCAATGTGGAGGCTATATACAGGGGGTACTGTACAGAGTCAATGTGGAGGCTATATACAGGGGGTACTGCACAGAGTCAATGTGGAGGCTATATACAGGGGGTACTGCACAGAGTCAATGTGGAGACTATATACAGGGTACTGCACAGAGTCAATGTGGAGGCTATATACAGGGGGTACCGGTACAGAGTCAATGTGGAGGCTATATACAGGGGGTACTGTACAGAGTCAATGTGGAGGCTATATACAGGGGGTACTGCACAGAGTCAATGTGGAGGCTATATACAGGGGGTACCTGCACAGAGTCAATGTGGAGGCTATATACAGGGGGTACTGCACAGAGTCAATGTGGAGACTATATACAGGGGGTACCTGCACAGAGTCAATGTGGAGGCTATATACAGGGGGTACCGGTACAGAGTCAATGTGGAGGCTATATACAGGGGGTACCTGTACAGAGTCAATGTGGAGGCTATATACAGGGGGTACCGTACAGAGTCAATGTGGAGGCTATATACAGGGGGTACGGTACAGAGTCAATGTGGAGGCTATATACAGGGGGTACTGCACAGAGTCAATGTGGAGACTATATACAGGGGGTACTGCGGTACAGAGTCAATGTGGAGGCTATATACAGGGGGTACCGGTACAGAGTCAATGTGGAGGCTATATACAGGGGGTACTGCACAGAGTCAATGTGGAGACTATATACAGGGGGTACTGCACAGAGTCAATGTGGAGGCTATATACAGGGGTACCGGTACAGAGTCAATGTGGAGGCTATATACAGGGGGTACTGCACAGAGTCAATGTGGAGGCTATATACAGGGGGTACCGGTACAGAGTCAATGTGGAGGCTATATACAGGGGGTACCGGTACAGAGTCAATGTGGAGGCTATATACAGGGGGTACCGGTACAGAGTCAATGTGGAGACTATATACAGGGGGTACCGGTACAGAGTCAATGTGGAGGCTATATACAGGGGGTACCGGTACAGAGTCAATGTGCGGGGGCACCAGTTAGTCGAGGCAATTTAATATGTACATGTAGGTAGAGTTAAAGTGACTATGCATAGATAATAAACAGAGAATAGCGGCAGCGTAAAAGAAGGGGGGCAATGCAAATAGTCTGGGTAGCCATTTGATTAGCTGTTTAGGAGTCTTATGGCTCGGGGGTAAAAGCTGTTGAGAAGCCTCTTGGACCTGGGCTTGGTGCTCCGGTACCGCTTGCTGTGCAGTAGCAGAGAGAACAGCCTATGACTGAGGTGGCTGCAGTCTTTCACAATTTTTAGGGCCTTCCGCTGACACCACCTGGTATAGAGGTCCTGGATGGCAGGGAGCTTGGCCCCAGTTAAAGGCTTTAATTGCGTCAAGAAGTTCCTCCTCTGTAATTTGGCCTTCACATGAGTATTTCTGTACAGCTGTTAATTTTACATTATTAATAGAAAATAACTCCATACAATTAACTTCGGGTACTGGAGATGGAGGAGACCAAAACGAAAACATATGCTTAAAGTACTTTGCTTCTTCTTTCAAAATATTGTTTAGTGAATCATCGTTGACTCCGTCATTTGTAACAAGTTTCAGTAAATCATTTTTGGTAGCATTTCTATGTTGAAGATAAAAAAAAAATAATTGATGCATTTTTGCCCATATTCCATCCAGTTCGCTTTATTTTTTATAATGTATTACACTAGATCTTTCTTGAATATGTTCCGCCATTTCTTTTTTCTATGGTACTGTTTTAGTGTACTGGCCTCTGTGTTGGAATGTCCAGACATTTCAATCTTCCTCCTCCAACCCTCTCTTTTCATCTCTCTGTCCATCCATCCACCCCCCTCTCTCTGTCTCTCGCTCTCTCTCTCTCTGCCTCTGTCCTTCCGATGAATGGCCGGTACAGAATGCGTTCAATCAGGTGGTCTGGCTTTGTGCTGAGTTAGCGCAAAGTTTTCTCCATGACTGCTTCCAAACATTCCAGCCCCTTTGTGTCCATGTGTGTTTGTGTGCATCTCTTTGGGTGCGTTTGTGTATTTGCGTTTGTATGGTCTGTGTGTGAGCATGTGCATGTGCATGCATGTGCATGTCTCTTGTTGTGTGTGTGTCTGTGTGTGTGTGTGTGTGTGTGCTGTCCGTACTGGATGTTGAATTGGCCTGTTTGTGTTTGCCTGTCAACCACACTCCAGACGAGTCGAAATTCTCAAAGACAGAGACTGTGACCCCAACTTCCCCTCGGTTGTGTGTATGTGTGTGTGTGGTGGTGGTGGATAGGGGTCCGAGGATGTGTGGCTTTTGGTGTAAGTCTGTTGAAAGTCTGCTTGCATGTCCATTGTATTTTTTTTAGTGCGCGTGCATGTGTTTCTGAGTAAGTGTCTGTATGCATGTGGAATTGGAAAGTGAATGTTTTTCTACTCTGCTGACCAAGGTTGCCACCCCATCACAGAGAGTGTGAGAGAGAGTGAAAAGGGGAAAGAAAACACATTCATTCAACCCCAGCTCTACTTTCTCCTCCAAATGCACTAGAATGGAAGAATAGTAGCTGTCTCTAGCTTCCTGTATGACTCATACTCTGGCAATGCAGTACTTCGATAGAGGCTACATCCCAAATGGCACCTTATTTCCTATTTAGTGAACTACTTTTGACCAGGGCCCATAGTGCACTTTAGAGAATAGGGTGCCATTTCGGGCGCACTTACAGTCTGATGGGAAAACGAAGAGCTCAAGGCCACTGTGAGATTTTAATGAAGCTCACAGCAGCACTCCTATTCAGAGCTGAACTGACAATCCAATATCCGTTGTGTTTCCAACTTTTTTGTCATGTTTTCATGTTCTGCCTACGTACATTGGTTTCGTGGTCTCCTGACGAAGACCTATTGCAGTTTTGGAATGTTGTAATAATTAAAAAGATATCTCTTCGGAGCATGCAGTTAGTGTGCAGATGTTTTTTATTTTCAACCTCGTTTTCATACTTTTGAGGTTCAATGGTTCACTGCCTGCAGTTTTTTTTTGTGTCGTGTTAATGTTGCTGGACTCGCAAACAGTGTCTTTTATATTTCCTTATGGATAGGGCTTTTTAACCAATAACTCAACAATCTGGCACGAGCGCCTATGTCTATTGGATAAATAATATTCACACAAGTTAAGTCCTCCAAGTTTTGCCAGTACCCACTTTTAATAAAACCTTGTAAAGATTTATTAGCAATATATACATTCAAAATCCTAAGCATGATAGGCATTTCTTATCATTTGTAAATTCAAAATATGGATTCAAAACCATTTATTAATGAACAGTACTATATTGTAATAAGCCTATGTAAGCCTACGATCCAATAGCATATCTTCTCCTTGAGCTGTTAGATTAATGACGGAGAACTAATTAGATCTCCATACAGGATTCGATACTGCGACCAAAACAGTTGCATTTGCGACCGTTTTATTTGGCATTGCGACACACATTTTTTATTGGTCGCAAGGGTGCCAGGGCAAACAAATGGACCTGGCCACTTTAGTTTTCGGGTTCACAATTTGCTTTTTAATTTTTGATTATCATGATTTATTCAAACAGTAATGTGCAATTTACCAAAAATAAACCAACTTTCTGAAGAGGAAACAACAGCATGGGAATGCCCCTGTCTGTGTGTGTGCAGTGCGCGTAGGGTCTATATGTCTACCACTTTGTGTAGCCTTTAGCGATGCTAATGATAGCCTAACCGTGGTCGAGTAGATGGATATGCAATTAAAAGGTAACTACAAAGTAGCCTATTCCTACCTGACTGAACCATGATTATTTGCATCGATCCAGTGGCCATTTGTTTTGAAAACTCCATCACAAGTGCGCTACGGACCTAAGCACGGTGTCCATAAGCTGGGGCTCCTGAGGTCTAAGGCACTGCATCTCAGTGCTTGAGGTGTCACTACAGACACCTTGGTTTGAATCCGGGCTGTATCACAACCGGCCGTGATTGGAAGTCCCGTAGGGCGCCGCACAATTGGCCCAGCGTTGTCCGGGTTTGGCCGGTGTAGGCCATCATTGTAAATAAGAATTTGTTCTTAACTGACTTGCCTAGTTAAATTAAGGTTAAATAATTTTTTTATAAAAAGCTAAGCTTCCCCTAAAGTAAATTTGAATTAAATGGTCAAAATGATTTAGCCTAATTAGCTTACGGTCTATACAAAAATAAATAAAATCATTCAAAATAGGCTACTAGACCAGAAAGCATGATTTGGCCACAGATGATCATTGGCTGTGGATTGTTTAAATCACATTTCCTACAGTCGGAATAGCCGGTAATTTGAGCAGTGTGTACGGCAAATACCCTGGTTTTAATGTCTATGCAAATACCACATAGATTGTTGAGCTGTGACTGTCAGTGAAAAGTAGAGTTGCCCAGCCAGGCGTATCGCAATATTTCATCATAGTTTGGAAAGCTAATGGCTACCAAGCAAAAAGGCAGTAACTGCTCATAGCGCAGAACTGAGAAAAAGTTTTTTATTTACCTTGGTTGAGCGCATAGTGGCGTAAAGTAGGCCTAGGCTACAGTTGAAGTCGGAGGTTTACATACACCTTAGCCAAATACATTTAAACTCAGTTTTTAACAATTCCTGACATTTAATCCTAGTAAAAATTCCCTGTCTTAGGTCAGTTAGGATCACCACTTTATTTTAAGAAAGTGAAATGTCAGAATAATAGTAGAGAGAATGTTTTATTTCAGCTTTCACATTCCCAGTGGGTCAGAAGTTTACTCACACTCAATTAGTATTTGGTAGCATTGCCTTTAAATTGTTTAACTTGGGTCAAACGTTTCGGGTAGCCTTCCACAAGCTTCCCACAATAAGTTTGGTGAATTTTGTCCCGTTCCTCCTGACATAGCTGGTGTAACTGTGTCAGGTTTGTAGGCCTCCTTGCTCACACACGCTTTTTCAGTTCTGCCCACAAATGTTCTATGGGATTGTGGTCAGGGCTTTGTGTTGGCCCCTCCAATACCTTGACTTTCTTGTCCTTAAGCCATTTTGCCACAACTTTGGAAGTATGCTTGGGGTCATTGTCCATTTGGAAGACCCATTTGCAACCAAGCTTTAACTTCCGGACTGATGTCTTGAGATGTTGCTTCAATATATCCACATGTGTTCTTTCCTCATAATGCCATCTATTTTGTGAAGTGCACCAGTCCCTCCTGCAGCAAAGCACCCCCACAACATGATACTGCCACCCCCGTGCTTCACGGTTGGGATGGTGTTCTACGGCTTGCAAGCCTCAACCTTTTTCCTCCAACATAACGATGGCCATTATGGCCAAACAGTTCTATTTTTGTTTCATCAGACCAGAAGACATTTCTCTAAAAAGTGCGATCTTTTTCCCCATGTGCAGTTGCAAACCTTAGTCTGGCTTTTTTATGGCGGTTTTGGAGCAGTGGCTTCTTCCTTGCTGAGCGGTCTTTCAGATTATGTCGATATAGGACTCGTTTTACTGTGGATATAGATACTTTTGTACCTGTTTCCTCCAGCATCTTCAGAAGGTCCTTTGCTGTTGTTCTGGGATTGATTTGCACTTTTCGCACCAAAGTACGTTAATCTCTAGGTGACAGAACGCGTCTCCTTCCTGAGCGGTATGACGGCTGCGTGGTCCCATGGTGTTTATGCTTGTGTACTATTGTTTGTACAGATGAACGTGGAACCTTCAGGTGTTTGGAAATTGCTCCCAAGCATGAACCAGACTTGTGGAGGTCTATAATTCTTTTTCTGAGGTTGATTTTCCCATGATGCCAAGCAAAGAGGCACTGAGTTTGAAGGTAGGCCTTGAAATACATCCACAGGTACACCTCCAATTGAATCAAATTATGTCAATTAGCCTATCAGAAGCTTCTAAAGATATGACATAATTTTCTGGAATTTTCCAAGCTGTTTTAAGGCACTGTCAACTTAGTGTATGTAAACTTCTGACCCACTGGAATTGTGGTACAGTGAATTACAAGTGAAATAATCTGTCTGTAAACAATTGATTGAAAAATTACTTGTGTCATGCACAAAGTAGATGTCCTAACCAACTTGCCAAAACTATAGTTTGTTAACAAGAAATTTGTGGTTTTTGAGTGGTTGAGAAACGAGTTTTAATGACTCCAACCTAAGTGTATGTAAAATTCTGACTTCAACTGTATATACATCACTCACACACACACTTGGCTGGGTGATGTGGCCAAAATATCACTGTATTTTTCTCAGTATTTGACAGCATTGGATGTTTCCTAATAATAAAAGTTCAAAATATTGTTTATGGATTGTGGATGACCCTAGGATGGCAACAAATGAATTCCAAGTGGTTTTAATGGCTTTCTCCATTCTAATTGCTTTACTGTTCAACGGAACTTCAACCAAAAATAGTAGAAGGACAAAACTGACAGTGAAGTAGTCCTATTTGTAGATCATTGCATAGGAATCAAAATTATTTGTTCAATTCCAGCATTCACTTCCAGCATTTTAATTAATTTCTTCATTTCCTGTACTAATTTGTTATCATTAACAAACTGTGTCACGTTTCTTTTGTCTTAGTATGCCTCTATTTCGTAAACTTTTCCTCCGAGTGTGTGTTGTCGGCTTCAATTGCAGTTCTTACTTTCACCACTATGTGGTAGTCAGACAATTTCAGGGGGTCTCTATTTGGCAAGCTTGCCCTCCCGAAGTTGTTGACTTGTTGTGTTGGCTAGAAGTTCTCAGCTGTTAGTAGTTTCTTACTGGCGATAAAAATGGGTCATTACTGAATGATTTAATGTAATAAATCAAACATTAAAATGCTGTTATAGAAGGTAAAGTAAAAATCCAAACCAGTCCATGAATGAATACACACACACACACACACACACAGTGAATACAGTGAATACAGTATGCCTAGTCTGAATAGAATTATGCCCACAGACATTATGCCTATGAAAGCGCTACTCATCTCATGTAGTGGGCTGAGTACCTTTTGTTCAACACTCGTGTTTTTCTATCCTTTTTGAAATACATGATCCTTCCTCACGACAGCAGCTCTTGGAAGGGGTGAAGCGGTGTATCAAGATAATGATGTGATTATCATGAAAAATACAAAACGGTGTTGTTATGATAGGCAGTCATGACTTTATTTCATTATTACTGCCAATTTATTTTGTGTGTGAAATAATGAAATATGTATGTATTCGTCATTTCTTTGACGTCTTTCTCAATTTCCAAGTTATCATAATACAAGGGTTGTCAAATATGAATATATAAATTTTTATATTCTCTCTCAGCTGTACATTTTCATTTTTATCCATGACTTCATATTTTTTCTTCCTTCAGCTCTATTAGTCATTTTACAGTATGTGTACATGTTGCGTTTGCTTTCAAAGTAGTATGCATATTGCCATTTTATTTATTTATTTTTATTTTTATTTTACCTTTATTTAACTAGGCAAGTCAGTTAAGAACAAATTCTTATTTTCAATGACGGCCTACCGGGGAACAGTGGGTTAACTGCCTGTTCAGGGGCAGAACGACAGATTAGGGGCAGAACCACTAGGCTACCCTGCCGCCATTCATACCAGTAAAGCAGACTTCCTTTGAATTGATTTGTTCAAACATCGCTAAATGTTCCATCGAAGACCCTAATGGAATATGCCTACAATAGCTTTGTTTACATGCTATCAGTTAACCACTGTATCATATATGACGATGTTTGTGTATAACTGTGCATGTTTGAAATGATCTAAATGAATGGAACTAAACTAAATCCCTTCCCTGTCTCCCCTGTTGACCACAGATTGTGCAGCCTCACCCTCAAGAAGCTGATTGTCCTCAAAGAACTGGACCGAGAGCTTAGCTCCGTGGTGATAGCTGTCAAAATACAGGTGAGTCCAGGTTAAGAAGATTATGGCAATTTAAGTAATGTGCTTCAGCTTGTATTAGTATAAAATGCAGTGTCCATTAAAACACAGGAACTTGGATTGCTGTTGACCATTGAAGTCTTGTGTTATGGGATGGTTTGGTAACAACTGTTTGCATCAATTGGCTGATACTATTTTCTGAAATGAACAGCAAAATCAAAGGACTATATCAAGGTCAAGACTACTCGTCAATTTACTCAAATATGGCAATAACTAACAAAAGCTAATGGCCAACAGAAGCTCATCGGAAGTATTTTTCACTTCTCTGTGGTCCTCCTTACAAGCTATTTCTATAGTCATTGCATAAATGTTGTACATCCTTGATTTCATGCATCTTGGCAGAACTGCGACGTAGCTACATAGTTTTTCCTTTTCACACCTGACAATCTTCCAGAATCTCTCCTTCCACGAAGCTCAATAGTCTCAGAGGACTGCCCAAGCGGTTACCAAGGTGACCGCTTGTTCGATAGGAACAGGAAAGGAACGGGGAGAAAGGGAAAAAGATGACAGTTATGTCCGACTCTGCATTCCAAAGTAGTCGCTTTGGTCGAGGTACGGCCCAGTGCTCGCGTATTGCTCAGGGTTCTATGCAGTCAGAGAGAAAGAGCATTGTGTGGTTGAACTGTGTTCTTTCTGTTCTTTCTAATTACTGGTGGTAAATTCACTGGTCATTGAGCGGTAGATTATCAGAAATTTAAGCAATAATTCTATACACTGTACATGGCATGCTTACCTTTCAGAAGTGTCAGTCAATATTTCCCAGCGCTGCTCTCTCCGAGTAACTCGGTACTTCAGCATATTTCTGAGAACACCATTCAGGTCTATTCCTTTCCTCGAGTGGTAATTGTAATGGCTAGCTAGCACCTGTCTGCCTGCTACTTGTCAGAAAAGGGACTTAAATGGCCACATCTGATCCTCTGATGACGGCGTGTTTAGCGGCAACACAAAAGAGCCGAAAGTTGCACTGTAGGCAGGAGTTAAGACGGGTCTCGACTGCTCTTTATTCCCCATTGACAGGAGGAAAAGTCGTGTGAAAAATATTTATTCTTGTTCACTCTCTGTATCTCTAGCTACAGAACTCAGAAGACTGTGCCGGTTTGGTTCCGTATTTTAAAATTTATATTTTCTTTTATATTTATATTTTAAATATCGTATTTTATTGTAATGCATACTTGTTTATGGACTTTTCCATTTTTTGAATGCATTCAGAAATGAGTTAATTGTATTGTCATCGAGCTAGCCAATAGCTTTGGTTGCAGACTTGTCTGAAGTTGACACCTACCTACGCACGTCGTTGTCTGTCAGGGCCCGATGGGGCTACTCTGGAAGCCATATGTCTTTTCTTCCTGCTCTGGGATCAATTAGCATTAATGTCTTTTTTAGTTTGCTGAGTCACCATGAGGAATGCAGGTCCGAATACAGATTTCTCCATGTGTTTTGTTTTCCTCACAAACACTTTCCTCTTCCCTTTCATCTCTAAAGACTGAATGTTTTGTGAAGCTTCATCACCGAGAACTGTCTGCTGGTCCATTTTAGTACAGCTGTGTGCGACAGCTCATTAGAAGTTTGATGCTGACTGCTGCTGTTCCCTGTTGTCTTGTTAACGATTAGCCTGTTGCGTTTCCAGTCAGTTAATTTGGATGTGAAGCTAGCCTAGCCTCCCACAAGACAACAAAACAGTCAGCATGGAGAGTTAGTGAAGCGCTAACTGACCGTGATAGAAAGAAAATAAGCTTTTCCACCAATTTTTTTCTGCATGACACTGGCCGTGTCCGAATCTTGGCTTGGCTACTACTTACTTAAACTGCATACATATTAATCGTACTATGTACTATTTAGCACGTATTGTTTAGTAAAAAGTATGCTGTAGTATTCCACGGCCGCAACGTACAACTGGGAACTCGGAAACAAAACGAGCTCAGACTGGGGGAAATCGTGACGTCAGTGATCTTCAGCTCTAGTTGGATGACTGTTCAAAAAATATTTTTCCCAGTAGGAGCATGTTTTTTTCTTCAGAGTTCCCTGTTGTCTTGAATGCACCGTCAGTTATGGCTTTTGCATATGTACTGAAAAGGATTGTCTGTAGCCCCACCCAGTGACCTTTCACTACAGCGGAGTGTTGTTTTTAAGCTAAGAAGCTAGCATTTGGAAAAACGTGTTTGGAGTAAACTTGAGTTACCCGTAGGTCTAAGCATGCATCAATTGAAGAGTCACCTGAAGCTTGAGAGGAATGAAGTTGAGCCTCGTGCTTCAGCGCTCTTAGTTGTTGCGGAAGTTGATCCATTATTGCGGTTTACTTTCTGTATCTACATCATATCGCTGAGTCTACCTTTAAATTGGCTGGATCAGTGGGTTACTGAGGTAACATGCAACTCCAAGACCCTGTCTAGAAACAACCCAGAAACTTTAGCCTCTACCTTTCTAGGCATCGTTGGCAAACACTCTTTCTTTGACACAGGAATGTGTGAGTTTTAGAATTGAGTTTCTATACACGTTTCTCAGGGAAAGGAACATTGCAAAGTCGAAGTGTTACCACCAAATGTCTTTGTTTCAGTCACCATTAGATCCCTAACTCTCTCTGTACCTCTCTTTAAATCTTCCGCCACAGGGGTCCAAGCGCATCTTGAGATCCAACGAGTATGTCCTTCCCCCAGACGGACTGATGGAGACTGACCTTGAGCTAACCTTCTCACTCCAGGTATGGCCAGGTTAACAAGGCTTTCAAAAGTATCAAAGAGTTATCCGCTATGTGACTGAAATATGTATTTTCATTAGCCAAAGGTTGATGTACAGCACTTTTTTGCTAAATTAATGGTAGTGCCTATGTAAACATATCATACCCCCTTTTTTTTTAGTTATAGTGTATTTCTTACACCTCAGGTTGGCGTTCAAAGCCCATCTGAGGTGGTGGATCTGAAGGCATCAAAGAAATGAAAAAAAACATTGTCATGGCTACAGACATGATGTAAGGTGTGATGTAACCTCCTGTAACAACCTAATGTGTGTTACGCCCTTTTCTGTCCCCCTTAGTATCCCCACTTCCTCAAAAGGGACGCCAACCGATTGCAGATCATGCTGCAGAGGAGGAAGAGGTATAAAAACCGAACCATCCTGGGCTATAAGACCTTAGCTGTGGGCGTCATCAACATGGCAGAGGTAAAAGACCGACGGCTTAATATTAGTGCCCAGTCAAACGCACGCTGCTTTTCATGGGGTTAGAAACCCATAACTATGGAGAACAGGGCTAATTGTGCGAATTACAGGGGAGCCGGGGCTCCTGAATGAGACGTTAGCTCCCCTAAATGCACCAAAGGTCAAACTTTGGTGGGTCTCTAAATAATGCTCATTTAACCATTCTCCTATTCATTTAATATGCAGTGGTAAATATGTTTTACACTGGTAAATATGAAAATAAAATCTTCCAATGAAATGAACACCCCCCATCTCTTTTTCTTTTCATGGTTTAAACCATTTATTTCTATGTGGCAGCGCTGTCCATCCAGTAGTGCTGAATTTCGGCTTCAGATGAGCTTCTTCATCGATTTTCCTTTGGTTCGTCCTCATTTATCGCCATTTGTTTGCCATGCGTCCTTGATAAAAAAATAGCCTTTATTCCAATGCGTTTTAGGTGTCCCAACTTTATTATTAGGCACGTGCACTCAAAACCGGTGTAATTTGAGCTCTGGCAGCTCTGCCTTTATTGGTTTGCAGGAGGCGTAGACAACTCCACCTAACCTGGTCTCAGAGCATTTCATATTATTCTGTACGTAAATCCGAAACACTCCATTTAGTATGATATGTTTTGTGTGGTATGTAATTACTTTGTGGATGTCCATCATCCATTTCGCATGATAAGTTACGCATTACAATTTGTTTGATATGTTACGAATTCCAATTTGTTGTGGCTAACCTTGGCTAGGTTTCTAATGCTAATGTATATCACAGCTTGGCTAGTGGTTAGGGTTAAGGTTAGGTTAGGAGGTTGGTTAAAGGGTTAGAGTTAGGAGTTAAGTTAACGGGTTAAGGTTAGGGGAAGGGTTAGCTAACATACTAAGTAGCTGTATTGTAGCTAAAAAGTAGTAAGTAGTTGCAAAGTCACTAATTAGCTAAAATGCTATGATGAAATTCTAACACGCAACCTTTGGGTTGCTAGACGTTTGCGTTATACGCCTACGGCCTACCCATCCACCTCGACCCACCACCCTCCTTTCATTTTTTCGCGTTAAGTGACCTTCTGTCTTATGTAATCATACCAAATGTAACATAGCATACCAATTTGATTTACTTATATTATGTTACGTCTAGTCTATCAGATCAGGCTGCTCTACCAGTTCCAATTCAGAATCCATTTTTAGCTAGGTCTGGGCTAAATTCAAAGTTGGCAAAGCCAGAAGGAACCTGTTAACCGGCCATAACAAGAAACTATAGCCGAATGCATAAAGTGAACAGAAGCGATATTCAGAAAACCCACTATTTGAAATTGACTGAACACCAGCCAATGTCATTGTATGCACATCCATGAACTATTCCACACAGCCACCAGCCAGCATTAAACCATGCCCCCCCCCGGATGTAGGCGTGCTTCCCCATTCCCCCAATTACATTACAGGACTACCACAACTACATTTCCTCAGGTCTCCATCCGCGATAGACTCGCAATTAGTTTCACAACTGAATAATACAGCATGGAGAATGACAGAGAACATGTCATACTCAGTAGAGATGTAGAGAACAAATGTATGAACAAAGTGCTGTCAGGCTTTGTCTTGGGTTTGAATGACAGCAGTGACTGGAGAACATTTGTGGCTTTCATTTTCGATGCAACCTGCCCCAGTGATTGATGGTTAATGAAACTCCAGGGCTGCCTCTCAAACGTATGCGATTTGGTACACAGCCTAGAGCTTAGCGAACTGTGTCAAGGTGAGAGGCACAAATCCGATTTGGTGAGACATGAGGAAGAAAACATGGAGAGGAAATTAAAGCTGCCCTGTTTCTAACAAAAACTGTGTGCTTCAGTTGAAGGTACGTGTGTATGTGCACATTTATGAATGTGCGTGTGCCTGCATGAGCTTGTGTTTATGGCTGTGTGTCTGTGTGTGTGTGTGTGTCTGTGTGTCTGTGTGTGTCTGTGTGTGTGTGTGTGCTTCTGCATTAGCTTATGTATTTTACTCAGGTGCTCATTGTTCTGAATGAATGAACGCTCACACTCTTCTCTGTCCTGACTTGTGTTTAGGTGATGCAACACCCGACAGATGGAGCCCAGATCCTGGGTCTCCATAGCAACGTGAAGGAGGTGCCGGTGCGTGCGGCCGAGCTCAGCGTGTACTCCCTGTCCAGTCAGCCCATTGACCATGAGGACGGCAGCGGGCAGCCAGGGACCAAGGCCAAAGCCTTAGGTGGGCACCTGGAAACCAGTGCTTATCATCCCAAGTGTTTGGCCCGCCCACTGAGGAAAGCTATTCATCCCGATCAACCTTCGGTGCAGGAGCCTATCTCTTGTTTCTGTAGCATGAGTCAGCTTGATGTACAAGTACACCCGCTGCACTGGACGCTAGTCTATCGCAGGGCTTTTAATTGCATAATTAAGTCCACATTTACATTGCACTTAGCCTGACAGTCATGTGAGTGAAACCATTTCCTTGGCAATTGCACATTTTAATAGACATTTGTTTCTATATTGAAAACTCGTTTTCACAAAGGTTAACTTTTCTAAAGAAAATGCTTTTGAAAGAAACGTGTTCTGTGTAGCTTCTCAGTGTCTCAATGTTTCACTCGACCTTGTGTAACTCTAGAGATGTCCATACATTCACTACTTAAAAGTATTTTTTACTGAAGTGCAAAAAGCCCACCACAGGCCCACTAATCGCCCCATGGGAAAGGGTCCTTCCAACATATTGCCTGTGTCCACAGACCATCGTTACTACTGGGGCCTATAGCCCTAACCATGACAGCTTAAGTACATTAGGACCAATGTTGCTGAGGGAATGCCAGGATATTATGGTTCTTAAGGCAGTTGCTTCCTGAGGATCCTCGTGCTCCCAGAGCCAAAATGGACGCTGAGTAAACGATACAGATGTCAGCTGCACTAATGTAAAGAAATTCATTGTGAAACCGACGGCCCGCACCCAAAAATGAAATCATCTGTCAATGATGAAATATTAGCCAGATGGCCGGGAAGCTATATGAAACCTTTTGAAAAATGTTACTGAACTCACTTATTCATTCATTCTATTTTCCCGTCCTTGAGGAAGTATGATGTGATATTAAAGGCGTTTAAACTTACTTTAACCTCTTCCTTTTAGCCCAGAGCCTCTGAGTGGATCAACGGAATATAGACATTTTTTAAAATCAATGCTAAAATTCTCCAGAATTTCCGCAGTGAGTGAATGGAGAATTGACATGTAGCTTATGTTCTTGTCTTTGACCCCCTCAGATCGCTCCCCGGATATGGACAACTACTCGGAGGATGACGACGACAGCTACTCCTCGGAGCAGGAAGCTAGCGACGATGCTGTTCAACCAGTGGTGAGGCACAGCTTACATTTTGCTGTTGGGGAAGATCTCTCCTAATTATCTGTAAATGGACACCCCAGAAAAAACACACTTGTATACATACTGTCGTTGTGTAAGAGGACGGAATGTAAGGAACTTTCTTATGTCTGTGTTTTTCTTTCAACTAAACTTCTGTCTTCTATTCATGTGCCGTTCTAATAACCAATTTCTGTGTTCATTCGAGTGGCTGACTGTACAAATCCTCACTTATCAGTAGCTGCAATTTGGCAGTATGCCCAGACCTTGTTTTGAGAACAAACGCAAGATATCTCAGTTTCAAGGTCTCAGCTTAGAGAGGAGAAGCCTGGTGAGGTGTTCGTCTGTCACATGTTATGAAACAGTATTGGTCGGTCACGTGAATGAAACAAAACGGTAATGATTAATTAATTATTGCTAAATCATGCAAATATAACTTGTCTGTGTATAGCCGTATATAAGACAACTGCTGGGTCTGGCCCGGGCAGAGATCCTGATTGAGTGCTATGGTGCATTGAGTTGGTTGGAACCTCTCCAGTGCACTGACAATAAACAATGATTAATTTAAGATTGAGTGTCCCTGTGTAAGAATTTCCACAACAATACCAATACAGTAAATCCCTGCATACTATTTATCCTGGGTTCTAGTTGTAGTTATAGACCAACATGTCATTGGCCTAGTGTTTCTCAATCTATAGCTCACAGTACTGCACTTTATTGTTCTAGCCCAGCATTAACACACCTGATTCAACTAATCTTGATGAGCAGGTGTGTTAGTGCTGGAACAAAAAGGTACATTCCCATGGGTTGTAAAACACTGATCTCTAAGACACAAAACTCTCTCTTTCACAGGACCTGTACGACGAGGATGATGATGTACAAAGGAAGCCAAAGAAAAACAGGAGGAAAATGATTCGGACAACATCCATGACAAGGGTAAGGATGGGGGAGTCTCGCTATATCAACAACTTTACAATGTGGTTGGATAAATTAATTAAAATACACATCAAAGCTTGTGAGTTTATTTTAGTGCAGAGAGAATGAGAATAGCCCCAGCATAGAGCCCTGAGGTACAGCACCTGTTTGTGTAATGGCAGGGTCTGCAGGTACAAACTCTTGGAAAGGGATTGTTTTCAATGATGATGCGCTTTTCATACCACGCTTTTTCATACTATGCATGTTGACTCACTTAGAGCAATACTGTCAAATCCTTTTGAGTACCCTTCAGAAAGTATTCACACCCCTAGTGAATGATGATTACCCCTGTATCTGGGGTGGCAGGTATCCTATTGGCTAGAGCGTTGGGCCAGTAACCGAAAGGTTTCTAGATCAAATCCCCAAGCTGACAAGGTAAAAATCTGTCGTTCTGCCCCTGAACAAGGCAGTTAACCCACTGTTCCTAGGCCGTCATTGTTAATAAGAATTTGTTCTTAACGGACTTGCCTGGTTAAATAAAAAAAATATATGTTTAAAAAATATATCTGTACCCCACACAATAATCTGTAAGGTCCCTCAGTCGAGTAGTGAATTTCAAGCAGAGATTCAACAACAAAGACAAGGGAGATTTTCCCATGCCTCGCCGCAAAGAAGGGCACCTATTGGTAGATGGATAAAACAATATATATATATATATATATCCATTTGAGCATTGTGAAGTTATTAATTACGCTTTGGATGGTGTATCAATACACCCAGTCACTACAAAGATACAGGCGTCCTTCCTAACTCCGTTGCCGGAGTGTAAAGAAACCACTCAGGGATTTCACCATGAGGCCAATTCAAACAGTTATAGAGTTGAATGGCTGTGATAGGTGAAAACGGAGGATGGATCAACAACATTGTAGTTACTCCAGAATACTAACCTAAATGACAGAGTGAAAAGAAGGAAGTCTGTACAGAATCAAAATATTCCAAAACATGCATCCTGTTTGCAATAAATGTGGCAAAAAATTACATTTTTGTCTTGAATAAAATGCATTATGTTTGGGGCATATCCAACACAATATATCACTGAGTACCACTCTTATGGGTATGCTTGTCATCAGCAAGGACTAGGGATTTTTTTCCGGGAGATAAAAATAAACGGAATGGAGCTAAGCACAGGCAACATCCTAGAGGAAAGCCTGGTTCAGTGTGTTTTCCACCAGACACTGGGAGATTAATTCACCGTTCAGCAGGACAATAACCTAAAACTCAAGGCCAAATATAGAGTTGAAGTCGGAAGTTTACATACACCTTAGCCAAATACATTTAAACTCAGTTTTTCACAATTCCTGACATTTAATCCTTGTAAAAATGTCCGGTCTTAGGTCAGTTAGGATCACCACTTTATTTTAAGAATGTGAAATGTCAGAATAATAGTAGAGAGATTGAATTATTTCAGCTTTTATTTCTTTCATCACATTCCCAGTGGGTCAGAAGTTTACATACACTCAATTAGTATTTGGTAGCATTGCTTTTAAATTGTTAAACTTGGGACAAACGTTTTGGGTAGCCTACCACAAGCTTCCCACAATAACTTGGGTGAATGTTGGCCCATTCCTCCTGACAGAGCTGGTGTAACTGAGTCAGGTTTGTAGACCTCCTTGCTCGCACACGCTTTTTCAGTTCTGCCCACAAATATTCTATGTGATTGAGGTCATGGCTTTGTGATGGCCACTCCAATACCTTGACTTTGTTGTCCTTAAGCCATTTTGCCACAACTTTGGAAGTATGCTTGTGGTCAATGTCCATTTGGAAGACCCATTTGTGACCAAGCTTTAACTTCCTGACTTATGTCTTGAGATGTTGCTTCAATATATCCACATAATTTTGCTTCGTCATGATGCCATCTATTTTGTGAAGTGCACCAGTCCCTTCTGCAGCAAAGCACCCCCACAACATGATGCTGCAACCCCCGTGCTTCACGGTTGGGATTGTGTTCTCCGGCTTGCAAGCCTCCCCCTTTTTCCTCCTAACAAAACGATGGTCATTATGGCCGAACAGTTCTATTTTTGTTTCATCAGACCAGAGGACATTTCTTCAAAAAGTACGATCTTTGTCCCCATGTGCAGTTGCAAACCGTAGTCTGTCTTTTTTATGGCGGTTTTGGAGCAGTGGCTTCTTCCTTGCTGAGCGGCCTTTCGGGTTATGTCGATATAGGAATCGTTTTACTGTGGATATAGATACTTTTGTACCTGTTTCCTCCAGCATCTTCACAAGGTCCTTTGCTGTTGTTCTGGGATTGATTTGCACTTTTCGTACCAAAGTACGTTCATCTCTAGGAGACAGAACGCGTCTCCTTCCTGAGCGGTATGACGGCTGCGTGGTCCCATGGTGTTTATACTTGCGTACTATTGTTTGTACAGATGAACGTGATACCTTCAGGCATTTGCTCCCAAGGATGAACCAGACTTGTGGAGGTCTACAATTTTTTTTCTGAGGTCTTGGCTGATTTCTTTAGATTTTCCCATGATGTCAAGCAAAGAGGCACTGAGTTTGAAGATAGGCCTTGAAATACATCCACAGGTACACCTGCAATGGACTCAAATTATGTCAATTAGCCTATCAGAAGCTTCTAAAGCCATGACGTCATTTTCTGGAATTTTCCAAGCTGTTTAAAGGCACAGTCAACTTAGTGTATGTAACTTCTGACCCACTGGAATTGTGATACAGTGAATTATAAGTGAAATAATCTGTCTGTAAACAATTGTTGGAAAAATGACTTGTGTCATGCACAAAGTCCTAACCAACTTGCCAAAACTATAGTTTGTTAACAAGAAATGTGTGGAGTGGTTAAAAAACAAGTTTTAATGACTCCAACCTAAGTGTATGTAAACTTCTGACTTCAATTGTACATTGGAGTTGCTTACCAATACGACATTAAATGTTCCTGAGTGGCCTAGTTACAGTTTTGACTTAAATCGGCTTGAAAATCTATGGCAAGACTTGAAAATGGCTGTCAATTATCAAAAAGCATCTTGACAGAGCTTGAAGTGTTTAAAATATAACAATGGGCAAATATTGTACAATCTAGGTGTGCAAAGCTCTTAGAGGCTTACCCAAAAAAGACTCACATCTGTAATCGCTGCCAAAGGGGATTCAAATTATTTTATCAATATATATTAGTGTAATATTTTTCATTCATCTTTAAAAAATGAATCTTTGATATTACCAAATATGTTGTGTAGATTGTCAAAAAGAAAAAAAAGACCATGAAATCCATTTCTATCCCAATTTGTAACTAAAAGTCAAGGGTTGTGAATACTTTCTGAAGGCACTGTAAGTACAAACTGCATTTAAATGCAATACAGTTTTCCGGTCCCAATTCAATTCCTTGCTCCTGATAACTGCATGCTCAGGTTTAGTTTGTGCTGTCTCGAAAGTTCCAAGCCAGTGCAAATGGGTGTTGTCAACAAGAGTACACTGTAATCTCTTTAAGGTGTGTCTGTGTTAGGTCTGCTCCTCAGTCTTGTTCTTTTCTGGGATGGCACAGAAGATGTCTTCAGTCTCTTAAATCCTTATCTAAGCAGTAGTGACAGGAGAGTTGTCCTGGAATGAGTTCAACATCCACTTTTAGTTCAAAACACTGTGTAGATGACGCAGACTAAAACACCAACTAAGGATAGAAATTAAGCAGGTACCAACACGCACAAACTGAGACGCACACATGGGAGCTGGTAACACACACAGACATACACACACACATACATAAATCACAAATAAACGCACACTTTAACAAATACTTTTCCCCCTAGGCCCGGGTATTTGCTTCAATCAATAATCCTTGGTGTTGTTAATATTGACATGTCTGTCTCTCTCCAATGACGTAATGTGCCTTTGGTGAATCAGCGAATCATGTACACATAAGGTCACCGAGGTCGAAGCCACTAAGCCGTGTGAACATTAACTGACTTCTAATGGCACAGCCAAGTGGTCTTCAGATGCTGCCACTCTTCAGATAAGCCTATTAGTGAGAGTAGGGTGAAATTGCCCCTAGACATTGATTTTAGGTCAGTTGAGCTTTTTCCCAATGATTGAATATTGTTAGGATCTTTTCCTAGATCTTTACCAATGGGAAACTTCACTCCGGAGCGTAATAACATTTGGCGGTGAAGGCTAGACTCATAAGTCTATTGTGTTAACTTTACTGTGATTTATTGAGTTCTCGGTATTATAGAGCTGTCATCACATGAGTTTGAAGACAGCTTTGTTGGTTACGCTGACGTTTCTGAAAGATTAGCTTACGCCACGGCGTCAGCAAATGGGGATCCTACTAAAAATAATAATTCTGACAAGTTCTTGGTGTACTCTTGTTGACACCAAACTCTCTCTTCCTCTCCCTCCCTCTCTCCACCCTTTCTCTCACTCTCCTTTTACAGCAACCCAATTTCAAACAGAAGTTTGTGGCCCTGTTGAAGAGATTCAAAGTGACGGATGAGGTTAGTACTGCACGCTTCAACTGTTCAGTTTTATATGAATAACATGCTGCAAGGGGTTCATCTTCCACTGCTTCAAAGTTCCTGTAGGATGCTACAAGGTTCATAAAGTGTTCTTCATCTGTCCCTGTAGGAGAACCCTTTCTTGTTTTCAGATAGAACCTTTCACCCAACGAAGAACCCTCAAACAACCATTTTGTGAAAAGTTCTACCAACCAAAAAAGTATACCATTGTACCATGCAATCTGTTAATGAAGTCCCAGATATATGGAGCGTATTGTCTTGGACTGTTTCTGTTTACAGATCAATTTAATTGATTTAAGCACGTTAGCTACTGTAGGCCCACTGTAGTCTCTTTAACCTAACCTCGCTCGCTGTCTACCAGTCTCGCCCTGAGAGCGCCGGTATCCTAACTCCTTAACGATATCACCTCTCCTTCAAGCAGGAAGTGACCTAAGTAGGAAAGGCAACTGTGGTATATTTTGTATGTCCCAAATTGCACCTATATATGTCCCTATATAGTGCACTACTTTAGACCAGGGCCCACCTCTCACTATGTAGGGAGTAGGTGCCATTTGGGACACAACCCATGGTTCAACGTGCACAGGGCTGGCTGGGTTCATTAATGGTTGGTTATGTGCAGGATTGGATCAACACATCAATTTTACTGACATGACATTCTATGGACCAGTTGGTTGACCACGGTCACAGCTTTGTCATGCATCTCTTCGTCAGAAAAAATAAATAATTGAAAACGGTTGAAAAAGTATTGTCCATTAGAGCCAGTGCTTCACATTGTTCGTCTTCCCTAACCCAAAGTTGTGCTTCAGCACCTGCCAATATATTGAATCATAATTACATACTCGTAAATTACTCCATGAGTGTCACTTCACTTGGAACTGATGAGAGTAGCAGGGGTGTGGGAACCCTTGATTGGCAGCACTAGTTTATTACCGCACCAATCCAGACGTTGGGTTCGTTTGTAAAAGCCAATCACAAACTATGAGCGTCATTTGAGTCAAAATAAATCGAGATATTCAACTAGTGAGAATATGAGGGGAAATGAATTATTCTTCCTGCAACAAAAACGAAATTCAAGATATACAACAGAACGCTGATTTATTATCGCTTAGCAGTGAGTTTTTAACTGATGTTTCGATATTTTTAATTGGTCTCATCTCGGTCGGTAAGGATTTATAAAAGGCACAGAGACAACCAAGTCGGTAATGTATGGCCTGTGGAAATTAATTTAAATGTTTTGCGCCTCTAAAATAAATCCATTTTGTTATGTGCTCCAAGTCATTTCAGAACTAATTGACAAAGAATATAAATACTCTCCTAGTTGAAAGAACATCATCTGTGTGTATGCATTCTGTATGCATATTCCATTACAACAGCTTCATAAGTCTAACTACGGTATTAAAAATAACGTCAGCTGTTTGTCAACTCCAAAGGGAAATATGCAAAAATCCCAATTTCCTCCTTTGAGACCTGTCATGTTTCCAAAGAAAACAAATTGCTATTGTAGAGAAAATGTATTCATCATGCTGTTACAATAGCAGTATGGCTAAAGATATATAAACTCAGTGGCCAGTGTATTAGGTACACCCATCTAGTACCGGGTCGAACCCCTGTTTGCCTTGAGAACATCCTGAATTCTTCGTGGCATGGATTCTACAAGGTGTAGAGTTTAAACATTGCTCAGTTTGTATCAAGGGACCTAACGTGTGCTAGGAAAACATTCCCCACACCATTGCACCACCAGCCACCAGCCTGTACCGTTGACGCCAGGCAGGATGGGGCAATGGACTCATGCTGCTTTCCTCAAATCCTGACTCTGCCATCAGCATGACGCAATAGGAACCGGGATTCAGACCAAGCAATGTTTTTCCACTCCTCAAATGTGCAGTGTTGGTGATGGCGTGCCCACTGGAGCCACTTCTTCTTGTGTTTAGCTGATAGGAGTGGAACCCGGTGTGGTCGTCTGCTTCAATAGCCAATCCGTGACAAGGACCGATGAGTTGTGCGTTCCCTAGATGCCGTTCTGCACACCGCTGTTGCACTGCGCCATTATTTGCCTGTTAGCCTGTTAGCTTCTCCTTCGACCTCTCTCATCAACCAGCTGTTTTCGCCTACAGGACTGCCTCTGACTGGATGTTATTTGTTTGTCGCATCATTCTCGGTAAACCCTAGACACTTGTGCGTGAAAAACCAAGGAGGCCGGACGTTTCTGAGTTACTAGAACCGGCACGCCTGGCACCGAAGATCATACCACGCTCAAAAAGTCGCTTAGGTCACTCGTTTTGTCCATTCTAACGTTCAATGGAACAAGTAACTCGATGCCTGTCTGATTTATATAGCAAGCCATTGCCACGTGACTCACTGTCTGTAGGAGCGAATCATTTTCGTGAACAGGCTGGTGTATATAATAAACTGGTGGTATTTTCTGAGCTACTCTGAACTTTCAACTCCATCAGCCAAAGGAGTTATTCCTTGCCAGTGTGCTATTACTTGCTCTTTGGAAGTGATTTTATTGGTTGATGGATGGATGGATAAGGAGATTGACTGATTGATTGATTGCCTGATTATTTCACCGTCCATTTGTTGTCGCTAGGTTCTGGACTCGGACCCAGTGGACCAGACCCAGGAGGTGGAGGAGGATCTGGACCTGCTCTATGATAGTCTGGAGGTTTACAACCAGAGTGACAGCGGCCCTGAGATGGAGGACAACGAGAGTGTCCTCAGCACGCCCAAACCCAAACTCAAGTAAGGTTCTGCTAAATGTTATCAGTACACCTTAACTAAAAGTAAGGCCCCAGAAAATGTCCCAAATGCAGATAAACCCAAACTCAAGTAAGGTTCTGCTAAATATTATCAGTGCTGTACACCTTAACTAAAAGTAAGGCCCCAGAAAATGTCCCAAATGCAGATAAACCCAAACTCAAGTCGGGCCCCACATCATGTCGCCAGTACACCTACACTCAAATGTGGCCGCACAAAATGCCGTGAGTACAGCTAAACTCAAACAGGGCCCCATATAATGTTCACACTCTAGTCAAAGTGAAGACCCCTGCGTATTTTCCTCAGTGTTAAGGGGAGTTTATTTGTGCACTGTGACTGTACATCAAATCAAAAGAGAGAGAAAAGAATGTCGCTGCAGGGGAGAAACGTGAGAGACGACTGCAGCTGAATGCCTAGTGTGAAAACAGCACCTAAGTGGGTACACAAGTTAGTGTCACTATTACCCACCTCAGCACAGTCATTGTCTCTCAAATATGTATTTTCCGTGAAAGTTTCAAATCTGTTTTTTTTATGTGGTTGTCACCCAGGCCCTTCTTTGAGGGAATGTCCCATTCGAGCTCCCAGACTGAGATTGGGAGTCTGCACAGTCAGAAGAGCCAGCCCAGGGACCTGGCCTGCGTCGTAAGTACACACGCATACACACACACACACTCACTCCTCTTTGTTACCATTGGCGCATAAGGTCACAACAAGCCCACGTCACACACACACACACGTCACACACACACACTAACACACACACTAACACACACACACACACACACACTAACACACACACACACACTAACACACACACACACACACACACACACACACTAACACACACACACACTCACACACACACTAACACACACACACACTAACACACACACACACACTAACACACACACACACACACATTAACACACACACACTAACACACACACACATTAACACACACACACTAAAACACACACTAACACACACACACACTAAAACACACATTAACACACACACACTAAAACACACACTAACACACACTAACACACACACACTAACACACACACACTAAAACACACACTAACACACACACACTAAAACACACACTAACACACACACACTAAAACACACACTAAAACACACACTAAAACACACACACTAAACACACACACACTAAAACACACACACTAAAACACACACACTAAAACACACACACTAAAACACACACTAACACACACACACTAAAACACACACTAAAACACACACTAACACACACACACTAAAACACACACACTAAAACACACACACTAAAACACACACACTAACACACACACACTAAAACACACACTAACACACACACACTAAAACACACACACTAAAACACACACTAAAACACACACTAACACACACGTGTTTGTTACTCTGCTGGACTATCTTTTTAAATATCATTTGGATTAGCATGCTAATGCTAACACGGGTCCTACCGCTCCCATTGCTTTTTCTTTTAACCCAACAACGCTCAAATGCTCTAAAGCTATGCAAACACTATCCAGATCCATTGTCTTAATTAGATCTCCAGGTTTACTCTTTATTTAGCTATCCATAAGATGAGGAAGGTTTGTAGCTTGGATGAACTATCCCTTTAAATAGTAGTGATTTATGACATCCATATATATGCCAGGGGTTATCATTTATCAATATTGCATAGAAAACTATTCCTAGAAATTGAATAAGAAAGTGTTGTATCAAACAATCCTACGAGCGTCATACACACACCGGTAGGAGATATAACCGTTGGTAAATACCAAATGTTCTCAGCCTCAGTGCTTGTGCACGACCTTGGCTATTTGAGTTTCAAAACACCCCTAATTAACCATATATGAGCAAAATCATCCCTTTAATGCCAGTAGGTAATATACAACGCCGTACCTTGAAATAGCCTACCAAAACAAGCTAAGAAAAAAACGACTTCTCCTAGACTGAAATAGAGCACAACCAAAAGGTTTTATTTGGTTTGCTCAGTTGTGGTTTGACCAGTAAAAACGAAAGTATAACCACAAAAAAATTGACAATTCAAGTTGCTTTAGCAATGGCAAATATACTTCAAATGAGTAGGCAACAGTCACCAATAAGCCGTCCATCCTCAACAACTCCCTCCTGTAGGCGGATAGGCCAACTTCGCTGTTCTGCAGAAGGAACGAGTTGTGGTATGAAGTGCTTTGTGAGACCAGTCAAGGATCATATCACCTCCATCCTGCCAGACACTCTGGACCCACTCCAATTTGCTTACCGTCCCAATAGGTCCACAGACGACACAATCGCAATCACACTGCATA
The DNA here is from genome assembly GCA_030435695.1 of Brachymystax lenok tsinlingensis. NCBI lineage: Eukaryota > Metazoa > Chordata > Actinopteri > Salmoniformes > Salmonidae > Brachymystax > Brachymystax lenok. Next base: position 2,127,864 of record CM059812.1, on the reverse strand, counting down.
CTGCCCTAACCCATCTGGACAAGAGGAATACCTATGTAAGAATGCTATTCATCGACTACAGCTCAGCATTTAACACCATAGTACCCTCCAAGCTCGTCATTAAGCTCGAGACCCTAGGTCTCGACCCAGCCCTGTGCAACTGGGTCCTGGACTTCCTGACGGGCCGGCCCCAGGTGGTGAGGGTAGGAAACAACATATCAACCCCGCTGATCCTCAACACTGGGGCCCCACAAGGGTGCGTTCTCAGCCCTCTCGTGTACTCCCTGTTTACCCATGACTGCGTGGCCAAGCACGCATCCAACTCAATCATCAAGTTTGCTGACGACACTACAGTGGTAGGCTTGATTACCCACAACGACGAGACGGCCTACAGGGAGGAGGTGAGGGCCCTCGGAGTGTGGTGTCAGGAAAATAACCTCTCACTCAACGTCAACAAAACAAAGGAGATGATCATGGACTTCAGGAAACAGCAGAGGGGAGCACCCCCTTATCCACATCGACGGGACAGTAGTGGAGAAGGTGGAACGTTTTAAGTTCCTCGGCGTACACATCACGGACTAACTGAAATGGTCCACCCACACAGACAGCGTGGTGAAGAAACTCAGGAGGCTGAAGAAATTTGGCTTGTCACCAAAAACACTCACAAACTTTTACAGATGCACAATCGAGAGCATCCTGTCGGGCTGTATCACCACCTGGTACGGCAACTGCTCCGCCCACAACCGTAAGGCTCTCCAGAGGGTAGTGAGGTCTGCACAAAGCATCACCGGGGGCAAACTACCTGCCCTCCAGGACACCTACACCAGTCGATGTCACAGGAAGGCCAAAAAAAGATCATCAAGGACAACAACCACCCGAGCCACTGCCTGTTCACCCCGCTACCATCCAGAAGGCGAGGTCAGTACAGGTGCATCAAGCTGGGACCGAGAGACTGAAAAACAGCTTCTATCTCAAGGCCATCAGACTGTTAAACAGCCATCACTAACATTGAGTGGCTGCTGCCAACATACTGGCTTAAATCTCTAGCCACTTTAAAAATAGGAATTGGATGTAACAAATGTATCACCAGCCACTTTAAACAATTTTGTATATAATGTTTACATATCCGACATTACTCATATCAAATGTGTACACTGTACTCTAAACCATCTACTGAATCTTGCCTATGCCGTTCGGCCATCGACTCAAATCTCTAGCCACTTTAATAATTATAATTGGATGAAATAAATGTATCACTAGCCACTTTAAACGATTCCATTTATATAATGTTTACATATCCTACATTACTCATCTCATATGTATATACTGTACTCCATACCATCTACTGCATCTTGCCTATGCCGGTCAGCCATCGCTCATCCATATATTTATATGTACATACTCGTATTCATTCCTTTACTCTTGTGTGTATAAGGTAGTGGTTGTGAAATTGTTAGATTACTTGTTAGATATTACTGCACTGTCGGGAACTAGAAGCACAAGCATTTCGCTACACTCGCATTAACATCATGTGTATGTGACAATGTATGTTACCAACAACGACATACGGTATTGTTGCGGTTCGTTTTTCTGATGGTTGCGTCCGAAACGTTGGTCTCGTCCAGGGATGTGAGATACCGATCAGCAAGCTCCCGACTGAAAAGTGCCCGTTGTGAGAGCACTTTAATGTGCACCAGGAATGGCATGAGTTTGAATGTTTTGTACACTCAGTGTATTTTTCCATTTCTATGCTTGACAAGCAGTTCCCTTATTCTACCACTTATCACTGTGTCAAATCAAATCAAATGTGATTTGTCACATACACGTGGTTAGCAGATGTTAATGCGAGTGTAGCGAAATGCTTGTGCTTCTAGTTCCCGACCGTGCAGTAGTATCTACCAAGTAATCTTAACAATTTCACAACAACTGCCTTATACACACAAGTGTAAAGGAATGAATACGAGTATGTACATATAAATATATTTTTGTACGCATGGTTATGGCTGTGCATAAATGTACACACTCTCAAGCAAATAAATCTCACACTTTGTGTGGAAATGATCTCAAGCATTGGTTTACACACAGATTTGTGGCTACACGTGATTGATAACTGAAGCCCCAGGCATTTCGAAGGATGAACTATCCATTTTTAAATAGTAAGGATCTGTGGCGTCCATATATATGGCAGGTATTTTAGATTAGGTACATTTGTAGCTTGGGTGAACTATCCCTATAAATATTACATTATTTTTGACATCCATATGCCAGGTATTTTAGATTAGGTACATTTGTAGCTATACCCTTTAAATAGTGAATTATGTGTATGCCAGGCATTTTAGATGGTCATTCCTTGATATTCTCAGAATTGTATGCATGGTAGTACTGTGTACTGCACCAGACACTTTGTTACTGTGTGGGTGGTTTCTTAGTGTGAGGGTCAGACATTGAGGTAGGCCAGATCGATTCTGTGTGCACGGGTGTCCTAAGCCCTGCAGAAATTATTTGTACCGAGGAGGAATTGTCGTTAATTCAAGCGAGTCAAACACTGCCACAAAATATGGATCTATTCTAGCTAGAACATTGATTGTCTCAAATAAAGGCATTTCAGAGTTTGACCCTGGCGCACGTTAAAGACGGAATCCGCAGTCGGGGAAACAGTTCCACTGTCCGACCCACCAAAACACTGTTGTTGTTTTTTTGTTTTGTTGACGAAGCGGTGAGGTGCGTCGCGAGACGTGGACACAAAAAAAAAAAAAAAAAAACATGCAATGATGTCATAGGGAAGAAAAGAATGTTCTTCGTTTGCAGTAAGTTCTTTGTTGTTGTGACGTCACAAAGGAATGTGACAGTTTCACCATTAAGGATTCCGGCTTTAAGTAAGCAAACTTGTGGAATGTTGCAGATAGAAATGTCATGAATACAGTGTGTTCCTGAAAATCTGATGTAGCTTGTGTCCTGGCCTGCCCTGCCTCTTCCACCAACTCATTTGTTTTTATGGACAGAAAAGAGCAGAAGCTCTGAGCTGTCCGATCATGTACATTGTCTATTGTCGGCTTGGGTCAAGAAAAAGTTGTCAGCTTAAGGGGGTAGCCAGCCACCTAAGGGTTACTAGTCAGCTATTTCGCTGCCAGCTGGCGCATATGAAAACTCTTTTATTTTTCTATATTAAGAGACATGGATTTAGCATATGCTCAAGGGCGTCCCCTAGCAGGCGGGTTTGGTAACTGCGTCCTGTTTTCTGCTCCTTTTAGGGTGGAGATCTGCTGTCCCCGGACAGGGCCAAAGTCCTAATAGGGACCAAGTATACAGACGACAGCGCCGGATTGGAGTCTCCTGCGGGGGTGAGTGGGAAAGCTGCGCCGAGGTGAATTTGCCCCGAGGTACAGCTCTAAGATCAGCTTCCCTTCCCCCAATCCTGACCTTAACCATAAGTGGGGTAAAACTGATCCAAGATCAGTGTCTAGGGACAACTTTACTCTAGACCGGGCAACCTCTGGAGGATCCCCGTAGGACAAACATATTTTGTGCTGTTCCCAAGTGCTCTTTCTCTCTTTCTGTGACTCTTTTGCTGTTCTCTCTCTTTCTCAGTGGTTGAGCCGGGTCTCTGTCTCAGGATTTTCTAGTACCTCTCTCTTTCTTTCCACTTTGTCTCTTTGCCTCAACTCGCTCCTGTTCTCTCATTTGATGTCTGTCGTTCTCTAATACCTGCCTTTTTTCCCCATTCTCTCTCTTTCTGACTAAACATGTTTCCATCAAATCAATTTTATGTGAGAAAATGTACATGTCGGGTTAAAAAACTCAAGACAGGCCTGATGGAAACAGCAATTGTCAGGAAACATTCCTAAAATGTAGACAGAAGAAAATACGGTAGACATGGGGAAATAGATCCAGGGTTCTTAAAGAGAGAGGAACATAACATTAAACATTTTGCTTCTCTCTCTCCTCTCTCTTCTCTCTCTCTTCTCTCTCTCCTCTCTCTCTCTCTCTCTCTCTCTCTCTCTCTCTCTCTCTTCTCTCTCTCTCTCTCTCTCTCTCTCCTCTCTCTTCTCTCTCTCTCTCCTCTCTTTTCTCTCTCTCCTCTCTCTTCTCTCTCTCCTCTCGCTCCTCTCTCTCTTCTCTCTCTTCTCTCTCTCTCTCTCTCTCCTCTCTCTCCTCTCGCTCCTCTCTCTCTTCTCTCTCTCTCTCTCTCTCTCTCCTCTCTCTCTTCTCTCTCTCCTCTCTCTCTTCTCTCTCTTCTCTCTCTCCTCTCTCTTCTCTCTCTTTTCTCTCTCTCCTCTCTCTTCTCTCTCTCTCTCTTCTCTCTTCTCTCTCTCCTCTCTCTTCTCTCTCTCCTCTCGCTCCTCTCTCTTCTCTCTCTCTCTCTGCACTGCTGTTTTGTCCATTATCATAAATCCGGTCCCGTCTGTTTATCTTCCACTCGACCAGTTTGATGCGAACAAGAGTACATTTACACTGTTACCACAAAGACCTCCATTATTATTACACACAAGCATACATGCACGCGCACACACACACACACATACACACGAGCAAGCTCATACACACACACACACACACAATGTATACAGTATACACACACACACATTATGTATAAACACACCAACGCCACTCTGAGACCCAGGTCTAGCTGGCTGTAGAGAGGGCGTCAGCCGTACGCATTGGTCCGTGAGAAGAGCAGTGTTTGTTATTCCTCACCGTTGTCTCTCGCGCTCTGTTGCCTCCTCTGCAATCGTTCACCCCGGGAACCCCGGCAACGAGGGGCACCTGACAACGCATTTCTTTAGAGAGAGAAAGAGAGAGGGAGGGAGGGAGAAATTCTGAAGAGGCTTGTGTTTGGGGCCCGAGGACGAGATTTTCAGAGGCCAAACGCATGATACTTACATGCACACACATGCACACACTGACACATGATACTAACATGCACACACATGCACACACATGCACACACTGACACATGATACTTACATGCACACACATCCACACACTGACACATGATACTAACATGCACACACATGCACACACTGACACATGATACTAACATGCATACACATGCACACACTGACACATGATACTAACATGCATACACATCCACACACTGACACATGATACTAACATGCACACACATGCACACACTGACACATGCACACACATGCACACACTGACACATGATACTTACATGCACACACATCCACACACTGACACATGATACTAACATGCACACACATGCACACACTGACACATGATACTAACATGCATACACATCCACACACTGACACATGATACTAACATGCATACACATCCACACACTGACACATGATACTAACATGCACACACATGCACACACATGCACACACTGACACATGATACTAACATGCACACACTGACACATGATACTAACATGCACACACTGAGCTTCATGTGAATGAGTTTACGGACATCTGCCAGGCGTTATGTGATGTTGTCACGGTCACCATGACAGCACATTGAAATGCATCGACAACTGGTACCCTGGACAGAAACAGGTGATTTCTAGGTACTGTGGTTTTGGTTGCTTCCTCTTGGGCATGATCTCATTGAGGAAAACAATGACATCAATGGCTGCGCCCCCAAATGGCACCATATCCCCTATGTAGCGTACTCATTTAGGGCCCGTAGGGATCCGGTCAAAAGGTTGTGCACTATAAATGGAATAGGGTGCCATACGGGATGCAGATAATTGAGTTTACCTGTGAAACGGGTGTTGTCAAATCGCACAGGGTGAACCTTTGTGACTTGTGTCTCTGGTGTCAGTGAATTTCCCACTGACAATACCCAACTGGAAAAGGACTGTTAAGTAAAAGTGTTAATTCATCTCTAGGGAGAGAAATGAACCCACTGGAACACGGTGCAACGGATGTAAATCCAATGAATGGGTGAAATAACCTAGTATGTACTCTACATTCCTATATATCTATATATATATTTGGAACTATATTTCTCCCATTATGTCCAGGACGTGGAGGAGACTAGGGCTGGCACAGGGCCAGGGGAGGCTAACCCCAACCCCACTCCCACCAACTGGGACCTGAGCACGGACAAACTGCCCGGCCCAGTGGCCAAACTCTGCAAGACCGAGTCCCAGACACTCATGTCGCCCAGGTAGCCGCTCACTTGCGTGTATGACATTCATGCATTCACGCATGTTTGCAGTCACACACACACACACACAGTCACACACACACACACACAGTCACACACACAGTGCTGCTTATTAACCATTACACTCTGACTAAACAAGGATGGGTGTGCACGCTTTATTCCAACCCAGCACTAATACACCTTATACCACTAACTGTGATCCAGATTGATCATGACTTGTTCATTATTTTGAAACCGGTGTGTTAGTGCTGGGCTGGAACAAAGCCTGCAAACCCAGTAGCTTTCCAGGGCCTGAGTTGGATAAGACACATGCCCTAAATAAAATGGATGGGATGAGAGAGAGGAAGGAAGAGCGAAGGAGGGAGAGGGGGGGGAGATCAGGTCTACCTCTCTGATTCAGCAGCTGGTGTCTTGGTTGTTCAGCAAACAGAAGGACGTCCCCTAGTACCATTTCCACCGACGCTCTACTCATCTGATGAATCAAAGTCAGATCCATTTGAAAAAGCAGTCTGCCTAGTACAGACATTGCACATTGTGTCTTTGTACATTTCTCTATTGTGCCAAGGATAATTTAACTCAGCCATGAATGTGTAGCTGGCTTATATGCAACCACATAGATAATGCGTGGCAGCCATTTTGTGCTCACAAAATGCTTCCAGAGCAAAAGCTTGAAAAGGGGATGATTAGATGGCCAGGATTGTCTGACGAGTTCTGCTGTAGGCATATCGACTACTTAGTATTCATGGAGATTTTTTTGATTTATTAAGATTTCTCAGCAGTGGCTCAACCTGGCTCAGTTGTGGCTCAGTGCTTCATTGGGTCCGTGCCTGTTTGTGGTCCACAGTAAAACAGAGAACAAGCTGCAGAGGCGTCCTAGGAGCACGTCCATGAAGGACCGGCAGAACTCCAAGGCCCAGAGTGACAGGACCAGCAGCATTGACAGCGAGACATCCCCGGAATCCAGGATCGCTGTCCAGGTGTGTGTGAGTGTGTGTTCATTAGTAAAGTAAGCTAGTGTGTGTGTGTGTGTGTGTGTGTGTGTGTGTGTGTGTGTGTGTGTGTGTGTGTGTGTGTGTGTGTGTGTGTGTGTGTGTGTGTGTGTGTGTGTGTGTGTGTGTGTGTGTGTGTGTGTGTGTACAAGATCTACATATGTGTATACAGATAGACCATCTCTTTGACTTCTGCCTCTTCCTCCGCCAGGTCCCCAGGAAGTCAGTGTACGACCAGCTGAACCAGATCCTTATCTCTGACGAGCAGCTCCCAGAAAGCATCATCCTCATCAACACCACAGACTGGCAGGGCCAGGTAAGCTACTTCTGTGTGTGGGGGGTCTGTGTGGTAAAATCAAGGGTATTATTAACGGGGAATAGAAAATAATTCAAAACAGTTGGTTTCCACTTTTTCGTAATTACAGTATTGTATAAATACTATGAAATTACCCTCTTACCATATACAGTTGAAGTCTGAGGTTTACATACACTTAGGTTGGAGTCATTAAAACTCATTTTTCAACCACTCCACACATTTCTTGTTAACAAACTATAGTTTTGGCAAGTCGGTTAAGACATCTACTTAGTGCATGACACAAGTAATGTTTCAACAATTGTTTACAGACAGATTATTTCACTTATAATTCACTGTATCACAATTCCAGTGGGTCAGAAGCTTACATACACTAAGTTGACTGTGCCTTTAAACAGCTTGGAAAATTCCAGAAAATGGTGTCATGGCTTTAGAAGCTTCTGATAGGCTAATTGACATAATTTGAGTCAATTGGAGGTGTACCTGTGGATGTATTTCAAGGCCTACCTTCAAACTCAGTGCCTCTTTGCTTGACATCATGGGAAAATCAAAAGAAATCAGCCAATTCCTCAGAAAAAAAATTGTAGACCCCCACAATCTTGTTCATCCTTGGGAGCAATTTCCAAACGCCTAAAGGTACCACGTTCATCTGTACAAACAATAGTACGCAAGTATAAACACCATGGGACCACGCAGCCGTCATACCGCTCAGGAAGGAGACGTGTTCTGTCTCCTAGAGATTAACGTACTTTGGTGTGAAAAGTGCAAATCAATCCCAGAACAACAGCAAAGGAACTTGTGAAGATGCTGGAGGAAACAGGTACAAAAGTATCCACAGTAAAACGAGTCCTATATCGACATAACCTGAAAGGCCGCTCAGCAAGAAAGAAGCCACTGCTCCAAAACCGGCCATGAAAAAGCCAGACTACGGTTTGCAACTGCACATGGGGACAAAGATCGTACTTTTTGGAGAAATGTCCTCTGGTCTGATGAAACAAAAATAGAACTGTTTGGCCATAATGACCATCGTTATGTTTGGAGGAAAAGGGGGGAGGCTTGCAAGCCAAAGAACACCATCCCAACCGTGAAGAACGGGGGTGGCAGCATCATGTTGTGGGGGTGCTTTGCTGCAGGAGGGACTGGTGCACTTCACAAAATAGATGGCATCATGAAGAAGCAGAATTATGTGGATATATTGAAGCAACATCTCAAGACATCAGTCAGGAAGTTAAAGCTTGGTCGCAAATGGGTCTTCCAAATGGACAATGACCCCAAGCATACTTCCAAAGTTGTGGCAAAATGGCTTAAGGACAACAAAGTCAAGGTATTGGAGTGGCCATCACAAAGCCCTGACCTCGATCCTATAGAAAATTTGTGGGCAGAACTGAATAAGCGTGTGCGAGCAAGGAGGCCTACAAACCTGACTCAGATACACCAGCTCTGTCAGGAGGAATGGGCCAAAATTCACCAAACTTATTGTGGGAAGCTTGTGGAAGGCTACCCAAAACGTTTGTCCCAAGTTTAACAATTTAAAAGCAATGCTACCAAATACTAATTGAGTGTATGTAAACTTCTGACCCACTGGGAATGTGATGAAAGAAATAAAAGCTGAAATAAATCATTCTCTCTACTATTATTCTGACATTTCACATTCTTAAAATAGAGTGGTGATCCTAACTGACCTAAGACAGGGCATTTTTACTAGGATTAACTGTCAGGAATTGTGAAAAACTGAGTTTAAATGTATTTGGCTATGTTAACTTCCGACTTCAACTGTACTTATAGTGTATTATACTACTCATTCAGTAGCATTTGCATCAGCTGTGCACTCAACAAACATACTCCTTTTAGGAACATGCGCCAGACCAGGTATTTTTAGCCATTCATATCTCTAAGCCTAGCTGGAGAAAGGGCTTAGCAAACAGGGGGAATCCATTGCTTATGTAAACATAATGCAGCTCTGGCTTCTGGTTGCCTAGCTCAGTTGATCCCAAGCCTCGTCTCACCTCTGTCTTGAAACCCCTCTCTCTCTCTCTCTCTCTCTCTCTCTCTCTCTCTCTCTCTCTCTCTCTCTCTCTCTCTCTGTCTCTGTCTCTGTCTCTGTCTCTCTCTATGTCTCTGTCTCTCTCTCTATGTCTCTGTTGCTGTCTCTCTCTCTCTCTCTCTCTATGTCTCTGTCTCTCTCTCTGTCTCTCTCTCTGTCTGTCTCTCTGTCTGTCTCTCTCTGTCTCTGTCTCTGTCTGTCTCTGTCTCTGTCTCTCCCTCCCTCCCTGCAGTATCTATCTGAGATTCTCCATGAGCACAGCCAGCCTATCGTGTGCACCATCTCTGGTGCGGATGTCCACGCAGCCTTCAACACCATCGTCACCAGGATCCAGAGATTGTAAGAACTCGCTACCTTTGCAGAACATGTTCTCTTTCTAATTCAATGGTTGCACTTGAGAGAAAAAAAAATGATTTCACTTTAACTTGGCTTCATTGTAAAAATGTAAATGTTTCTTGTAGACTTTTTAATGTGAATTTTAATTCAGTGGTCACCAAGGTGAGTGGATATTATGATGATCATGATTAGGCCCCGTATAATTTTTGATATGTGAAATGTTTTTCATTGCACTTTCTGTTCCAGCGCAGAATAAAGGGGTAATAACGTTATTATAAAGTGGAAACAAGTTACTGTTTCTCAATGTTTTTCCCCCCATTTCTCTGACTAGCTGTAACTGCAACGCCCAGACACCCCCCACCATCAAAGTGGCGGTGGCCGGAGACCAGAGTTACCTCAGCACCATCCTCAGGTGCTTCGTGGAGCAGCTGGCCAACAAGACGCCTGATTGGCTCAGCTACATCCGCTTCCTGGTCATACCTGTCGGTAAGCAGCAATTCAGCCAATCGCCATGGAGTCCAGGTTCGGGTTAGTCGTCAATTCCATTTAAATTCAGTAGATTTTCGGGGATAAATTGAAACTCTCATTCATGCATTGGAAACGTCCACAAACAATAGAAAATAATGGCATATTTACAATTCTGCACGCATAACTCAAGACTCCCATAAATCATGCATTGACGTCAAACGGAAAACTGCACGCAAAACAATAGTTACAGGAACAGATCTCATATAGGACCCTGGGTATCATAGCAGGCTAACAACATACAGACTAGAAAAGTTGTTTTCCTGTGGCCTTCTTAATCAGTCTGCTCCTCCCTCTGCAGGCACTCATCCTCTGGCCAAGCACATGTCTTCGTTCGACAGCAAGTTCAACAACATCTTCATGGACGCCGGCTGGAGGGACTTGTTCGGCAGACTGGAGGCCCCAGCATCAGGTACAGCAGAGAGCTGGAGCAGATAACCCTTATTATGAGCCACAATACCATGCATGATAGGGATCTGCTCATAATGCTTCATGAATGCAGTTATAGATGTTTAAGAACATCTATCAGCATTATGGTGCATTATGCGTCACAGCTAATCAAAGGTTATTGGTCACATACACGCGTTTAGCAGATGTTATTGAGGGTGTAGCGAAATGCTTGTGCTTCTAGTTCCGACAGTGCAGCAATATCTAACAATTAATATCTAACAATTTCACAACAAATACCCAATACACACAAGTAAGGAATGGAATTAAGAATATATAAATAAATGGATGAGCAATGTCAGAGCACACAGTAGAATAGTATAGAGTACAGTATATACACATGAGATGAGTAATGCAAAATATGTAAACATTATTAAAGTGACATTATTATAGTGACTAGTGATCCATTTATTAGAGTGGCCAATGATTTCAAGTCTGTGTATATAGGCAGCGGCCTCTCTGTGCTAGTGATGGCTATTTAACAGTCTGATGGCCTTGAGATAGAAGCTGTTTTTCAGTCTCTCGGTCCCAGCTTTGATGCACCTCGCCTTCTGGATGATAGCGGGGTGAACCGGCAGTGGCTCGGGTGGTTGTTGTCCTAGATGATCTTTTTGGCCTTCCTGTGACATCGGGTGCTGTAGGTGTCCTGGAGGGCAGGTAGTTTGCCCCCGGTGATGCGTTGTGTAGACCACACCACCCTCTGGAGAGCTCTGCGATTGTGGGCGGTGCAGTTGCCGTACCAGGCGGTGATACAGCCCAACAGGATGCTCTCCTGTTGGAGAGCTGTCTGTGTGGTTGGACCATTTCAGTTTGTCAGTGATGTGTACGCCGAGGAACTTAAAAACTTTTCACCTTCTCTACTGCTGTCCCATCGATGTGGATGGGGGGATGCTCCCTCTGCTGTTTCCTGAAGTCCATGATCTTCTCCTTTATTTTGTTGACGTTGAGTGAGAGGTTATTTTCCTGACACCACACTCCCAGAGCCCTCACCTGTCTCGTCGTTGTTGGTAATCAAGACTACTACTGTTGTGTCGTCTGCAAACTTGATGGTTGAGTTGGAGGCGTGCTTGGCCACGCAGTCATGGGTGAACAGGGAGTACAGGAGAGGGCTGAGAACGCACCCTTGTGGGGCCCCAGTGTTGAGGATCAGCGAAGTGGTGTTGTTTCCTACATTCACTACCTGGGGGCGGCCCGTCAGGAAGTCCAGGACCCAATTGCACAGGGTGGGGTTGAGACCCAGGGTCTCGAGCTTAATGATGAGCTTGAAGGATACTATGGTGTTAAATACTGAGTTATAGTCAATGAACAGCATTCTTACATAGGTATTCCTCTTGTCTAGATGGGATAGGGCAGTGTGCAGTGTGATGGCAATTGCATCGTCTTGGGGCGGTAAGCAACTTGAAGTAGGTCTAGGGTGACAGGTAAGATGGAGGTGATATGAACCTTGACTAGTCTCTCAAAGCACTTCATGATGACAGAAGTGAGTGCTGCGGGGCGATAGTCATTTAGTTTAGTTACCTTTGTCTTCTTGGGTACAGGAACAATGGTGGACATCTTGAAGCATGTGGGGACAGCAGACTGGAATAGGGAGAGGTTGAATATGTTGGTAAATACACCAGCCAGCTGGTCTGTGCATGATCTGAGGACGCGGCTAGGGATGCCGTCTGGGCCGGCAGCCTTGCGAGGGTTAACACGTTTAAATGTCTTACTCACGTCGGCACGGAGAAGGAGAGCCCATAGTCCTTGGTAGCGAGCCGCGTCGGTGGCACTGTGTTACGTACTGACCACACCGCTCGCGTCAACACACTGCAAGTCCGGCCTCTCCCGTCTCCTCATTGGTTTTAGCTTGTCCGGAAGCAAGACGTCGGTGTCCGCAACGTGGCTGGTTTTCCTTTTGTAGTCCGTGATTGTCTGTAGACCCTGCCACATATGTCTTGTGTCTGAGCCGTTGAATTGCGACTCCAATTTGTCTCTATACTGACGTTTTGATTTCCATGCGGAGGGAATGACTACTCTGTTTGTATTCTGCCATATTCCCAGACACCTTGCCATGTTTACATGTGGTGGTTCGCGCGCTTTCAGTTTTGCACGAATGCTGCGGTCTATCCACGGTTTCTGGTTAATAGTCACAGTGGGCACAACATCTCCTATAAACTTCCTGATAAAGGCAGTTACCGTTTCACTATATTCGACAATATTATTCCCGGAAGCTACCCGGGAACATATCCCAGTCCGTGTGATCAAAACAATCTTGAAGCGCGGATTCCGATTGGTCAGACCAGCATTGAATAGTGCTTAGCACGGTTACTTACTGTTTGAGTTTCTGCCTATAGGAAGGGAGGATCAAAATGGAGTCGTGGTCAGATATGCCGAAAGGAATGCGGGGGAGGGCCTTGTATGCATTCCCAGAAGTTGGAGTAACAGTGGTCCAGTGTTTTAGCAGCACGAGTACTACAGTCAATATGCTGATAGAATTTAGGCATCCTTTTCTTCAAGTCTTTCTAAATGTCCTTAAAATGTACTAGTTTGTTATAATTATAATGTTGTATTTATTTATTAAAAACATTATTACAAAATATATAAGTTATTATTTATGTACAGGATATTCATAGCAGGAAGTTTTACCAAATATTTATTTAAGTGTAATATGCTCCACATACACACAATGTTAGTATATTATGATGCTTCTACTGTTGCATTACTGTAGGTGTTGAATGATAATACAATACAATACAATAATAATAATAATAATAATAATGACAATACAATAATAATAATAATGATAATACAATAAAATAATAATAATAATAATACAATATAATAATAATGATAATAATAATAATGATAATACAATAAAATAATAATAATAATAATACAATATAATAATAATGATAATAATAATAATGATAATACAATAAAATAATAATAATAATAATACAATATAATAATAATGATAATAATAATAATAATGATAATATAATAATAATAATAGTAATAATAATAATAATAATAATAATGATAGTAATAATAATATTATAAGAATAATAATAATGATAATACAATATAATAATGATAATACAATAAAATAATAAGAATGATACTAATAATAATAAGAATGATAATAATAATAATAATAATATTAATAATAATGATAGTAATAATAATAATATTAATTATGATGATGATAATGATGATAATAATGATAATGATGATAATAATGATAATGATGATAATAATAATAATAATGATGATGATGATGATAATGATGATGATAATAATAATGATGATAATGATAATAATGATGATAATGATAATAATAATAATAATAATAATAATAATAATAATAATAATAATGATAATACATGGGATTTAAAAGGGTGTAAAAACAAAAACATGATAGGTTGTGCCCTGCACTTTGGGTTTCCCAAGACAACATTGATGTGGCAGGCCGCGTGTCTCAGTACCTGGCTGGGGCCATCGTCTCGCACCAGTGTCCCATCTCTGAGGCCATGCTCACCTACAAACAGAAAAGGTAAGGTGTGTGTGTGTATATGTGCAAGCAAACGTGTGCATGCGTGTGAGTGCAGCATGAATGGGTGATATTTAAGGGTGTGTGTGTGTGTGTGTGTGCCCATGCACGCGTGTGCATGTGTGCGTGTGTTTCTGAAATGTCTGGTAAAATGTAAATATTATGTATGTAGATAGTTTTGTATGCTATTATTCTATGATGCTATTAAACTATATTTCGATTATCTACTGTGTAGCAAGTGCTCCCTCTACGCTTCAGATTATTCCATTTAGTGGCAAAATTCTCATGAATTTTTTTTGGGGGGGGATAAAGCAACACCAGTATTGCTAATTTCAAACACAATTTCAGTGACATTCATCGACAACATTCGCTTATTCAAATTAGCACCAACAGAATACCAACGTGTCGACTCCACTTTGACAGCACATTTTTTTTGTGCGACAGTTGACTCATAACTCGTGAACTCGTGAAGTAAGAACAACGACGACTCCGTACCATTTTACCACCCTGAGTTGTTCTACCTTTTTCTTTCATTTGCATTCAAGGAAGAGAAGCTTGTATTTTGATTTTTACATCAGGTACCTTGGCCGCAGCCTTTCGTTTGACCCCGCCACCCCTGCTGTGTTGCATTTTGTCCACCAATATAACCTGTGACCCCTTGTTGTCTAATGTCTAACTCACCCACACATCACTCGCTGTTCGTCTTAACTTCATATCTGGTCTGCATCGACTACCCCTGTACTGATTTGAGTTTTTGCATGTCTTACTGTCTTAACCACTTGTTGTTTGTCTGGCTTGGTTGGCTTTTGGTTTGGATTTGGTTTGGATGCGTGGTTTTTGGATAAGATACAACCGCATTAAAGGTACAGTCAGCAATATGACGTCATCATACTGTACACTGCAGGGTGACTTCCTGCTTACAGAAAACAACAGCAAAGCCGTTATTGGATCTTTCCCGATGTCGGCATGCCTCGAAGGGGTGCCGGACGTACGAATTGGGAAGAGCCAATAGTGTCCGTCTTGGTGGATTGAAACGCTGTTATCGTTGAAATATGTAATCAGGAAGTCGCCCCCGCTGTGTTTGACATCACATTGCTGACTCTACCTTTAAGGTCTCCCACGTACTTTGCTCTTTGAAGTTGGGAACGGTAGGGCAAACTTGACGCAATGAGATCAAAGAGAGAAAGGTTGACCTATTACCTCAGAGAGAGAAAGAGATGTGGAGGAGATCAGGAAAGATTAAACAAGTTTAAAAATGAGGAGGAGGACGAGTGTAAAGAAGGAGAGATGACAGTGGAGATCTAATTAGGTGGTTTGAAGAGATGGGAGGGAGGGAGGTAGGGAGGGAGGGAGAAAGAGTGGATAGTGCGGAGGTAGAGAACACCAGCCACGTGACACACTCTCTCACACACACGATACACACACCTGCGTGTTTTTTATTTATTTTCAAATCTCTGCTCAGATGTCACTGTTGACCAACCTCAGAAACAATTCTGGCCTTTAAGAGTGTAATGACACACACACACACACACACTTTATATCCACCAGGGAGGATGAGCACGTTAACATTTAAAGGTCACCTTAACAATTACCAGGCATATAAAAGGTGCAGTGCACTGTATTATAAGCACGAAGGGTGACTTTTGATTGACTAATCCCAGTCTCTCCCGGTCTCCCCTTGGTGACAGGGACAGAGTCCGCTGAGCATTGTCACAACAGGAAAAGAGCCGATCGAGTCCGAACTCTGCAGAGAGGAGTAATGGTTTCATCTATCATGTGTTTTCAGATCAGCGCCATTGAAGAACAGGAGACCAGGTGGAGGAAGCCGCGTTAGAATATTGAGACACACTTGAAGATTATCCTAGATCAGGGCTCTACAACAATGTTCCTGGACAGTTTTTTTTCCTCCAACCCCAATTATAACTAAACTGATTCATCAACCATCTAATTATTAGAATCAGGTGCGCTAGCTAAGAGGGAGTGAAAACCTACAGGATCATAGCTCTCCAGGAACAGGGTTGGAGAGAGCCCTGTCCTAGATAATATTCTGGTCAGATAGGCAGGGGAAACTGTACTGTACACCAAGGGCCCGACTTAATGTGCAATGTTTGTACCTACTTGTTATTTCTCTTTGAAAAGCAAGGGCGCAAAGTCTCAGATGTGTATACTCAATATTTTAGTCAATGCTTTTTCCATCTCTAAAAAACTCTATAGAAAATCCTCAATGCTCCTCTCGAGTGTGTCTCGCGAGGGAGATGATCTTGTCATGTCCTAACATGCTTTTCTCACAGCTCTTTTCACCATGCGCTCCAAAAAATCCACCCTCTCTGGCCTCATTTTCCAGGTTATTTTGGTTTTGCACCAGCCATATCCAGTTTTTTTTTAGCTAATTTTGGGTGGGATTTGTGAGTAATAGGCAAGGATAGCTTTGGTAAAAACGAAGGCAGCACTACCAACTTCACACAGAAGTAGTTGACTGGGACCGAACATATGAAATATGCTAACTATACTTTAACTTCCACTTAAGTCGACTTTTAGCTTATTCTCCCATTGACGTCACTGAATGACTAAGTGAAAATGTACCTAAATGGAACTTAGGATTTGCCCCACAGTGTATAGCGGATGTGCACGGCGCTGGTCCTAGTTCTGTAGATATTCGTCCTTGTTTATTTTCGTCTGTAGATTTCTTTTCAGCCAATCATTAACCTCAAGTACTGAGAAACCAAAACCAGCTTGGATTGCAGAACTCACCCTGTATATTAGGTTCACATTCAATGTCACCAACCATTTTAGCGCTCTCACTCCACCCCACCCCTCCTCCACTGCTCACGTCACGGCAGGCTTACAACGCACCCGTTTAGGGGTTGTTTGTAAGGAGCGTTCCCTGGCATTCCCATCACGGCATGACCTTCATTTCCAAAATGTTCCGGGTTTTCCAGAACCACTTGGGAGCCGCCATGTCTCATCGATTCCGATTGGACATCCCTTAGCCACACACACAAACTCGTTCTTCCTTCAGACCCATCACACCACCACATCCGAAACAGGGAGTGTGTTGATCCTGGAGCGTTGTGTCAACGCGAAACTAACGTCATTATATGTTATCCATTCTCTCTCCCTCAGCCCTGACGAGGACTCCTGTCAGAAGTTTGTGCCATTCATTGGGGTAAGAATATTCACTTGCAACTAATTAACGTGAGTGTTATCTTTGAGCGCTCAACTCCAGTTAGACTGGCAATTATCTGTCATTTATTTGAAGCTGTCACGATAGTACACAATGAGAACAGATTTTTATTGATAGCTCCTTTATTGAGGAAAGTTTGACTTGCAATGACTGGGATAAGTGTTTGTTTTTTACTTCCACTCTACGTACAAAAGTATGTGGACACCCCCCTTCAAATTAGTGGATTGAACTATTTCAGCCACACCCGTTGCTGACAGTTGTATACAATTCGAGCACACAGCCATGCAATCTCCATAGACAAACATTGGCAGTAGAATGGCCTTACTGAAGAGCTCAGTGACTTTCAGCGTGGCACCGTCATAGGATGCCCCCTTTCCAACAAGTCAGTTCAGCAAATTTCTGCCCCGCTAGGGCTGCCCCGGTCAACTGTTAGTGCTGTTATTGTGAAGTAGAAACATCTAGGAGCAACAATGGCTCAGCCGCGCAGTGGTAGGCCACACAAGCTCACAGAACGGGACCACCGAGTGCTGAAGCGCGCTGCACTTAAAAATCGTCTGTCCTCTGGAAGCAACGTCAGCACAATAACTGTTCGTCTGGAGCTTTATGAAATGGGTTTCCATGGCCGAGCAGCCGCACACAAACATAATATCACCATGCGCAATGCCAAGTGTCAGCTGGAGTTGTGTAACGCTTGCCGCTGTTGAACTCTGGAGCAGTGGAAATGAGTTCTCTGAAGTGATGAATCACCCTTCACCATCTGGCAGTTGACAGACGAATCTGGGTTTAGCAGATGCCAGGAGAACGCTACCATAGTGCCAACTGTAAAGTTTGGTGGAGGAAGAATAATGGTCTGAGGCTGTTTGACATGGTTCAGGCTAGGCCCCCCGGTGAAGGGAAATCTTAACGGTACAGAATATAATGAGATTGTAGACGGTTCTGTGCTTCCAACTTTGTGGCAACAGTTCGGGGGAAGGCCCTTTCCTGTTTCAGCATGACAATGCCGCCGTGCACAAAGCAAGGTCCGTACAGAAATAGTTTGTCGAGATCGGTGTGGAAGAACTTGACTGGCCTGCACAGAGCCCTGACCCCAACCCCATCAAACACCTTGAACATCTGCTAGCCATGTGTATGTGACCAAGGAGGACCAAGGAGAGGATGAATTGGAACGGTGACTGCGAGCCAGGCCTAAACGCCCAACATCCGTGCCTGACCTCACTAATGCACGAATGAGATGTTCGACGAGCAGGTGTCCACACACTTTTGGTCATGTATTGTACCTTGGTTAAATGTACTGACTGTACGTCGCTCTGGATAAGAGTGTCTGTTAAATAGACCAAAATGTAAATCTCAATCGTGGTTTTTGTCCCCCCTCAGCTGGTGAAAGTGGGCATCGTTGAACACAACCTCTCGACTTCAAGTAAGATATCCTACTCTTTATTTTCCTTCGACCTTACGTTTGCTTTGTCTTGTTTGGTAAATCCTTTGTTTCGAAATGAGATGGGAGGAAGAAAAGAAGACAGAGAGAATTGGGCCCAGCGGGCAAAATACTGTATAATGTATGTCTTAATCATGTAATATTTTGCCTGCAGAGTGGTTTTCTGGTTAAAAGGCATCATATAACTAGATTACAACCACTGTTACAACCAGGTAAAGCAACTTTTTCGTGACAAGATCAAGACGCCATGGGACAGACGTCATATTTTGGTTGTTAACTGGTTAGATAACCCGATAAAGATGTATTGATCTGGTTGCTGAAAAGACGTTAACAAATCCTCCTCCTCCCTAATCCTCAGTGGACTCTGATGATGCTGTGATGGGGAGCATCAATATGCTGGCCTCCCCTCCCCCCCCCAGCCGGGACCACCCTACATGAAGGACCTGTCCTGCACTCCGCCCCCCTCCCCCTCTGTCTCAGCCACCCTCGCCGGAGCCGGGTACGTACTGTACCTTAGCTGTCTTGTTAATTGAGTTATCTTACCTTCTCTCATAACCATTATTTGATCTGAAGGTCAACCTTATAACTATGGCTACAACCCCCACACAGAGGCCCATTGGCCACAGTAGCCAATAAAACAATTTCACAAGGTACAGACCACACCTTCCACGTTAATACGTTTCTTATTATATTTTGGGTTCTGATGGGGTAGAGCAGTTGAACTATGCTCATGAGGCATTTGTAAACTGTATATTATTAATTTAATGAGTCATTCGTAAACTATATATTATTAATTTAATGAGGCATTTGTAAACTATATATTATTAATTTAAAAGGCCAAAGATGAACCAATCTGGAGCGAGTGAGAGAGGATAGCCATCCTTCACCACCCCACCCCACTTTCCCGCCACTCCGTATACTTCCCAGATGAATTACCTTTTCTCCATCCAGATGTTCCTTGCAGACCAGCTGTTGGGTGGGGTGAGGGGAGGAACGACTACTGTTGGGTGGGGTGAGGGGAGGGGAACGACCACTGTTGGGTGGGATGAGGGGAGGGGAGGGAGAGGAACGACCACTGTTGGGTGGGGTGAGGGGGAGGAACGACCACTGTTGGGTGGGGTGAGGGCAGGGGAACGACCACTGTTGGGTGGGATGAGGGGAGGGAGGGCAGGGGGAACGACCACTGTTGGGTGGGGTGAGGGAGGGGGAACGACCACTGTTGGGTGGGGTGAGGGAGGGAAACGACCACTGTTGGGTGGGGTGAGGGGAGGGGAACGACCACTGTTGGGTGGGGTGAGGGAGGGAAAGCGACCACTGTTGGGTGGGGTGAGGGAGAGGAACGACCACTGTTGGAGTGGGGTGAGGGGAGGGAAGGGAACAACCACTGTTGGGTGGGATGAGGGAGGAAGGGGAACAACCACTGTTGGGTGGGGTGAGGAGAGGAACGACCACTGTTGGGTGGGGTGAAGGGAGGGAAGGGAGAGGAGCGACCACTGTTGGGTGGGGTGAGGGCAGGGGGAACCACCACTGTTGGGTGGGATGAGGGAGGGGAACCGACCACTGTTGGAGTGGGGTGAGGGGAGGGAACAACCACTGTTGGGTGGGGTGAGGGAGGGAAAGCGACCACTGTTGGGTGGGGTGAGGGAGGGAAAGCGACCACTGTTGGGTGGGGTGAGGGGAGGGGAGGGAGGAGGCGACCACTGTTGGAGTGGGGTGAGGGCAGGAGGAACGACCACTGTTGGGTGGGGTGAGGGAGGGGAGGGAGGAGGGAACGACCACTGTTGGGTGGGGTGAGGGGAGGGGAACGACCACTGTTGGGTGGGATGAGGGGAGGGGAAGGGGAACGACCACTGTTGGGTGGGGTGAGGGGAGGGGGAACGACCACTGTTGGGTGGGATGAGGGGAGGGGAGGGGGAACGACCACTGTTGGGTGGGGTGAGGGGAGGGGGAACAACCACTGTTCTGTGTCTTTCACTGGAGCTCTACTGTTCCCTTTCTCTTCTTCCTTTTTATGACTTGACCTGTAAGTTGTACAAGTTGTACAAACCTCGCAGTTTGGGCCTTTTTTCTTTCCTTTTTATTCCTACAAAACGTTCCTGTTACGTTCCTAAAACGTTTGTCTCCCATATCCCTCCACCGTGCAGCTCTCCGGTGACGGGCGGGGAGGTGATGGGGCTCCAGGTGGACTACTGGACATGTCACGGAGCCGACAAGAAGAAGGAGGGCGAGAAACGCGACGTGGGCATCAAGAATACCCTGAAGAGCAACTTCCGCTCGCTGCAGGTGTCCCGCATCCCCAACGGGGGCGAGCTGACCCCCCCTCCCGGCATGGCCATGACGGTCGTCATGAAGGAGAAGAACAAGAAAGGTGGGTGGCGCTTTACTGAAAGCCAATGGGTTGAATGCGTTATTACCCGTTATAAGCGTTAATGCGACCAAATACAGCAACGACCAGATTTTGTATCGATGTCGTCATGAAAAAGGCGTCTTTACCTTTTACCTTTACATCTTTAGTAAAAAAAAAAAAAAAAATCAAAAAAAAATATCTCTTTACTTCACTGATGTCCTCTCTCGGTCTCTTCTCTTTCTCACGCTTCGATGAGCAGTGATATTCCTGAGTAAAAAGCCCAAGGAGAAGGAGGTGGACTCCAAGAGCCAGGTGATCGAGGGCATCAGCAGGCTGATCTGCACTGCCAAACACCAGCACACCATGCTGAGAGGTACAGGCCTGACAAACACACACACACACAAACACACACGTAAGCATACACACATACCCACACATAGGGCTGTTGCGTTGACCGCCAGTGCTTGACTTGGGCAGGAGCTCACCGGGAGCTGAGTACTGGCACATCACATTTTCTCCTGCTTGAGCTCCTATTCCTCTAATAGAACATTTGCTCAAAAGTATTGTGGTGCTCCTGCACCTAAATATGAAAAGAACCTGCACCCAAAATGAGTACTGACACCTACCTATTTCAGTCCAAGGCGAGCACTGTTGACCGTATTACCGCCACACCTGCAGTCATGAGTCATGACCGCAGTCAAATTCCACGTGACCGTTGAGTCACGGTAATCTCCTCTGGAGATTGTGTTAGTAGTACCCAACTCGCTAACGACCATCAGGTCGCTAATGGCCTGGTACTCAGGGCTCTATTGTCCCTCTAGCCGCTCTGACGTCAATGCAAATAAAAACCGAAAATCACACATCATCAAAAACAGTATCACGTTTTTAAGCCTCACCTTTACTGTGATGATACATTTGGAGAAAGAAGTTCAACAGCAGGTTGAACCCGAGTGTAAAACATGCTCGTTGTGGATGTTGATTCAAAGTCTAACATAACGAAATGGACGGCTCTTCCTAAGGTGGTGATTTATTCAAAACACTCATACACAAAGTCACCATTATTAGTCAGTTGTACAACCGAATGCCTTCAACTGAAATGTGTCTTCCGCATTTAACCCAACCCCTCTGAATCAGAGAGGTGCGGGGGGGGGCTGCCTTTAATCGACATCCACGTCTTCGGCACCCAGGGAATAGTGGGTTAACTGCCTTGTTCAGGGGCAGAACGACAGATTTTTACCTTGTCAGCTCAGGGATTTGAACTTGCAACCCTCCGGTTACAAGTCCAACGCTCTAACCACTAGGCTACCTGCCTAGAGCTTTTGCATACGACCAAGCCTATATATGAGTCCAATCCCCCCCCACCCAAAAAAACTTAATTCAAATCATGATTGTGCCATACAATACATAGCCTACCGCAAAGGCCTATTACGCACAGAAAAAAATATATAAAAACAACATTGATTTAAGATGTCTTTGTAATTGGTCTAGCCTATTCTCCAAAATTAAACAAATTCTAGTAATCTCCTTTGAATGTGGACTTTATTATTGTGCATTATTATGCATACTGGATGGACTGGTTACCTTACCTGATGGCACGCTCCAAACTTTCTATCCATGAGTCTGGGAGAGAACGTATAGGCCTAGGCGATGCTGTTGGTTCATTGAGTGTGCAGGGCGGCACACAGAGTTAGCCTACAATTATAGTGAATTTGTATTTGAATTTGAATAGCCTAGTAATAGGAAATGTTTTATGTTTTCAGAATTAATAGGCTGACACGTTACCTTTTAGTTACAGAATATCTCACCACCGTGCTTTTCCATCTCCTCTCTCTCCTTCATTCCTTTTTTCCAGCGTGCAGAGAGAGGGGCTGTTAACGGTTTAAATGAGATATGTTTCGTTGTGAAAACATGTCGTTATCAATGTTCCCGAACAGCCAAATTAAGCACTGGGTTTCCCAAATTAAACACTGGGTATAGCTTCAGAAACAGGGTTTGGAGAGCACATGGCATACAGAGTTTTGCCGGAATATCACCTGTCACGCAGCGAGAGGCTCTCCTCAAATAGTGGTTGATGCATGGTGGGATATACAGTACCAGTCAAAAGTTTGGACACACCTACTCATTCCAGGCTATTTTCTTTATTTTTTACTATTTTCTACATTGTAGAATACTAGTCAAAACATCAAAACTATGAAATGGCACACACGGAGTCATGTAGTAACCAAAAAAAGTGTTCAACAAATCAAAATATATTTTATATTTGAGATTCTTCAAATTATCCACCTGTTAGAAGTTGAAGTTACTCTTCAATAACGTCAACCCCAAAGAAAATCAAGCGAGGAAAATAGGTTTATTCAGAGAGAACAAATCATGCTTGGAGGTAGATGGTTCATTCTCCCCTGTCCTCAGTGATTCTCTCCTGTGATTCTCTCCAGTGAGTCTCTCCACAGAACAAAGGGACAGGATGTAGTTTTGTAACCCAGCCCTAGCCTGTGGTTGACCAATTAGAATTCCTTGCAATAAAACTGGGCCAATGGCCAAATAATCAGTATCCTATTTCAAGCTCAATGCCTAGACAAATTCCTCCCATGTCTCTGAACCATTGATCAATAATTCTCTCTTACAGAAAAAACAACATTTCCATTGATTGTTAGTACTTTCTTGACCTGTCATCCTCTGCGTTGTGTTGTTATCTTCGAAATATTCTTACACACCCTTTGCCTTGATGACAGCTTTGCACACTCTTGGTATTCTCTCAACCAGCTTCATGAGGTAGTCACCTGGCATGCATTTAAATTAAGATGTGATGCGTTTGAGCCAAACAGTTGTTGTGACAAGGTAAGGGTGGTATACAGAAGATAGCTCTATTTGGTAAAAGATCAAGTCCATATTATGGCAAGAACAGCTCAAATAAGCAAAGAGAAATTACAGTCCATCATTACTTTAAGACATGAAGGTCAGTCAATCCGGAAATGTTCCAAGAACTTTGAAAGTTTCTTCAAGTGCAGTCGCAAAAAACATCAAGCGCTATGATGAAACTGGCTCTCATGAGGACCGTCACAGGAAAGGAAGACCCAGAAAGACCCCCTCTGCTGCAGAGGATAAGTTCATTAGAGTTACCAGCCTCAGAAATTGCAGCCCAAATAAATGCTTCACAGAGTTCAAGTAACAAACACATCTCAACATCAACTGTTCAAAGGAGACTGCGTGAATCAGGCCTTCATGGTTGAATTGCTGCAAAGAAACCACTACTAAAGAACACCAATATGAAGAGCTTGGGCCAAGAAACATGAGCAATGGACATTGAGATGGTTTGGGATGAGTTGGACCACAGCGTGAAGGAAAAGCAGCCAACAAGTGCTCAGCATATGTGGGAACTCCTTCAAGACTGTTGGAAAATAATTCCAGGTGAAGCTGGTTGAGAGAATGAGAGTGTGCAAAGCTGTCATCAAGGCAAAGGGTGGCTACTTTGAAGAATTTAAAATCTAAAATATATTTTAATTTGTTTAACACTTTCTTGGTTACTACATGATTCTTAGTTTTGATGTCTTCACTATTATTCTACATTGTAGAAAATAGTAAAAATAAAGACCCTTGAATGAGTAGGTGTGTCCAAACTTTTGACTGGTACTATAAGTCCGGACATTTCGAAATGCAATCCCGTGTGAAAGCAGAGTTGTGATGGTTGCCACCAAAAAGAGGAGGATCTACTCTATTTCTCAGCTGCTCATATTAAGCACATGCTCCACTCTAAAACCGGACTTGCCTACCCGGCATGATTGAAAAAACGAACCGTGGAAAGCGGCCCCATTTACTATTCGAGTGCACTTGATGAGAGAGCAGCGTGTGCAGCCTGAGGCAAGGAACAGAGCGCAAGCTTTATTTGTGACTTTCTAAAATCATCAATAGTCTATAGTCGCATCATGCAGCCCATATATGTTTTGATTTCGAAGACATTCTAAGGTTTGTATCAACTCAACTAAAGTAGTCAAATAAATCAAAATCTAGCATATAGGACCTGTTTCAAATTATCACTTTTACGCTCAACATTTTACGCTCCACTTCATAGGCGCACTCGCTCCGGAATAGGAAAAATATCCTTTCTATTTTATTTTATTCAGCTAAGTTCAATTATATTCTTCTTACTATAAATTATATAATATAAAATAACGCCACGGGACTTCGATGCATATCTTGTATGCTAAATGAACTAGCCTACAGCCTATGGCATGGCGCATAGCCAGATGACATATATTCACTTCTTCAGAAATACATTTTCTTCATATAATAATGTTTTCTTCGACCTGCCTAAAATAAATAATGGATTCGTTGTGATGGTGTTTATTAAATGTAGATGTTCCAAAGCCACACATCAGAGGCTTGTATGCGTGGAGGCTAAGCGTGTTTATGTTAATTAACGGTCAATTACCGTGAGACCGACAGTAATTAGACAATACATGGGGCCGACGGAATGTCATGACCGTCACAGCCCTCCCCAAGCGTCCCACTCTGCATCCCTTCAACGCAAGCATGCACCCACATGTTCAATAATACATGTGTACTACATACTCATTCTGTTTTAACACATACTGGAGAGTAGTGCTGAAGACACACACACATAGGTTAATGTGAATTCCCTGATTAGCTTCAATTCAATCTTTGAGTCTTTAAGAAGTGCAATATTGCCACCAAGTGGTTGAAGGAAAATAAAACAAATTGTGTCTCTCCTTTCTCTTTCTCCCTCTTTCCATAGTGTCCATTGACGGCGTGGAGTGGAATGACGTCAAGTTTTTCCAGCTAGCTGCCCAGTGGCCCACTCACGTCAAGCACTTCCCTGTTGGCATCTTCGGCTACACCAAGCCCGCCATGTGACATATCACTGCCACCTAAACCCGAGTGTGGGTAGCTGCAGCCCAATAGGGCGACCGGAGTATGGGTGTGTCGAAACGAGTGGGTGAATGGAAAGATAATCAGCGAATTGAGCAGATTTGTTGGCACTCGAGACCGTTTTGCATGGCTGATACGAGTCGATAAGCCGCCGACCACTGCACCGGTTTTGTATCGAGGTACCTACTGACTGGAGGTGCTTCCCACTGGGCAGCTGTGTCAAGTTGTCGTCAGCGGTAGCTAACGTGTCCATTTCTTTCTTCTCTCCCGTGATTTTATTTCAAGTAGGATAGAAGCCTACACAAAAAATAACTAATATTGATAACCATCGAGTATTTCACATTGATACATACATACGGAGACTTGTATTGCATAGGCATGGCATGAAGGGCAACAACACCTGGACACAGCTCCCACTTGCCAAGCACCATTGGAAAGTTGCTATTTAGTAGCCAATATCAGGGTGACAGTCACAGTGAGCACACGCGCATACAAGCAATAGGACACCCATCATCAGTACTTTTAATAAAAAAAAGAAACAAAACAGACTCAAGTCCAAACTCTCGCAGTACGATAGTTGTGTGGTAAGAACTGGACAACAACAAAAAAAACTGCACGATGAAAACCGTCTAACCTTTAGCAGAGCGTTTTCGACACACCCACTCTTTTCCACACGGCCAATTACTTTCCTTTCGACACATCGCCTATACGCCGGTCGACATATTGGGCTGCAGCCGCCCCCTTCTCCTTAAACCCGGACCCCCGAACAGCCCTTATCATCTCTCATAGAGAGAGATGGGCTGGATTCCATTCTGAAAAAAATCACTCCTTTCCTTCTGTCCTTTACAACAAACCTAATCTCCCATAGAGAGACTGTGGCTGGGTTAAATTCTGAAAAAATTCTGATGTTCCCTTTGTCCTTTGAACAGTCCTCATCTCCCACAAGCTGGAATACATTCTGAATAATCGCTCCGTTCCTTTCTGTCCTTTAAAATTTGTATTTAATAGGTATTGAGGCTATCGATATGGTAATAGCTCCACGAAGTGAAGATTGTAGGTCCTTATATGCTGGTTCCCAATGTTTCAAAATGTAATTATTAGAAATACATTTCTAAGTCTTAAGTTTGAAATGAATCCAACTCCCAACTCTTTCAGCTCCGTGGGCTCTCCAAGTTACCAAAGGTAGTGGGTAAGGCTGGGAGTAATCCGCCGGATTGGAACCCAGCCAAGGCTGCTCTGACTAAGCAAAACTGTCCAGCTACAAACCTGTGTTCCCAGTATAAAATGGATGTTGTTGTCAACGTCAAATGTCACTGTTTTATACACCAGCAAAAAAAAGAAGGGAAAAAACATGTTTTGTTAAAAAAAAAATTATGCTGCCTTTTAAGTATAATAGTGTATATTGTGGTTAGACACTTATAATGGCCACCTGTAATGGCAGCTTCGATAGCACTTTGTTTTGTTACTATATTATTATTTCTGTGAAATCCTATGTGGGTAAATGTCCTGTATATAATGTAAGAGGATTGAAGGGGTGCGTTGGAGTGTGTGTTCGCAGTGTGTGCCGGGAGGCAGTGTGTGTTACTGATTTCTAGAGGAAAGGGTGGGATGCTAAGAGAGGAATTGCTGTGAAATTTGCAGAGGAACCCCTCTTGCTATGGAGAGATGTATTTTGTTCTCTTTTTTTTTTTATTGAGAAAAGTGACTTACTCAAGTTTTTGATACACTACTTTCTAGCTAGAATACTTGCCTTTTTGATTTAGAAGCACATTGTACGGAAACAGAATAGGGACAATCAGTAACCAAGAAACTTGGCACTGTATAACGAGAGACATTCATCAGAGAGTGGGATGTATCCTTAGGCGAGTTCAATACAATGACTTCACTTGTGAATTTGTGAAGAGGGCCCTAGGTGCATGCAAGAATTTCTGGACACAAACGTGTATAGGAGAGAGAAGAGTGAGAGAAAGGGAGGGCAAGGAAAGAAGGAAACAAATGTCTTGTTCCCAGTGCCCTGCTCTAACACACCTGATTAGCCTACTCTCTGCAAAGGGCTCAGCAGTGCAGTTTTCAGTAATACCCTTCTCACCCTACTCCTGCGTTGACCCAAGCCAAGCTGTACTGCACTGGCCTGGTTAAGCATCCACTATAGTTGCTGGAACTGTGTTCAAAATGACCATGTGAAAAGAAAACACAGTTAAACACAGTACAGTTTGGGTTGGTACAGTAGTGTGAAAAGGGTAGAAGAATTCCCCAGTTCTTCAACTATTTACCCGGTGACTTTGAAGTGGTGTTCTTTTTTCTAAACTTTATCCGTTCTGAAAGACAAGAATCCCTTTCCGAAACTAGCGTGCCGTATTCAACAATGAACTAATTGCTGCCCTCTGTTTTTATACTCACTCGTAACGTTGAGTCAAAAAGGGCCACAGGCTTAATTGTTTTTTAAGGAATTGCCAGGATTTGAATGTCAGCAACGTTGTTGTATTGTGTGTTGATGTTTTTTCACGAGGTGCATTTTCTCATAGACCTATGAGGGAAATAACGTCCTGTGCCTTTTCTTCAGTCAAGGCTATGCAGGACACCTGGGAGTCAAAACATCAAAGCTTCCTTCCTTAGTTATTTCGCCTCTCTCTTATCTTTTGACCTTGTATGTTTGTGACGAAAAAATGCATTTCATTTGGGATGAAAGTGTGTTTTGGAGATTTTAAGTGTGTGTCTGTGTAACCCCATTTGTCAATTTCAACCCTTTGAAAACGATGGCTTCTCTTGCGATTAGATACTACATGTATAGTATTACATTTGACTTATTTTTTTGTTCATCTTCACCGCGGTAGCTGAGTATTAACAACAGTGTATGTTACAATATATTTGACCCTTTCTTCATGCATTGCTGACGGTCAAAGTGTCTCATGTTTTTGCCTCGGAAAGGGGGAAGGTCTTCGGTCAATCCCACTCATTTGACTGTACAGTGTTCCACTATTTCATGATACAAATAGACACTATATATACAAAAGTATGTGGACACCCCTTCAAATTTGTGGATTCGGCTATTTCTGCCACACCCGTTGCTGACAGGTGTATAAATTCGAGCACACAGCCGAGCAATCTCCATAGTCAAACATTGGCAGTAGAATGGCCTTACTGAAGAGCTCAGTGACTTGGCACTGTCATAGGATGCCACCTTTCCAACAAGTAATTTCCTCAAATTTCTGCCCTGCTACAGCTGCCCCGGTCAACTTCATATTGATGCCAATGATTTTGGAATGAGACGTTCGACGAGCAGGTGACCACATACTTTTTGTCATGTAGTGTATCTATACATAACTGATACATAAATATGTTCCACTACTTCATAATATATATTTACAGTTGAAGTCAGAGGTTTACATACATTTAGGTTGGAGTCATTAAAACTCGTTTTTCAACCACTCCACAAATGTCTTGTTAACAAACTATAGTTTTGGCAAGTCGGTTAGGACATCTACTTTGTGCATGACACAAGTAATTTTTCCAACAATTGTTTATAGACAGATTATTTCACTTATAATTCCCTGTATCACAATTCCAGTGGGTCAGAAGTTTACATACACTAAGTTGACTGTGCCTTTAAACAGCTTGGAAAATTCCAGAAAATTATGTCATGGCTTTAGAAGCTTCTGATAGGCTAATTGACATTTGAGTCAATTGGAGGTGTACCTGTGGATGTATTTCAAGGACTACCTTCAAACTCGGTGTATCTTTGCTTGACATCATGGGAAAATCAAAAGAAATCAGCCAAGACATCAGAAAAAGTTAAAGCTTGGTTGCAAATGGGTCTTCCAAATGGACAATGACCTCAAGAATATTTCCAAAGTTGTGGCAAAATGGCTTAAGGACAAGGTATTGGAGTGGCCACCACAAAGCCCTGACCTCAATTCTATAGAAAATGTTTGGGCAGAACTGAAAAAGTGTGTGCAAGCAAAGAGGCCTACAAACCTGACTCAGTTACACCAGCTCTGTCAGGAAGAATGGGCCAAAATTCACCCAACTTATTGTGGGAAGCTTGTGGAAGGCTACCCGAAACGTTTGACCCAAGTTAAATAATTTAAAGGCAATGCTACCAAATACTAATTGAGTGTATGTAAACTTCTGACCCACTGGGACTGTGATGAAAGAAATAAAAGCTGAAATATATCATTCTCTCTACTATTATTCTGACATTTCACATTCTTAAAATAGAGTGGTGATCCTAACTGACCTAAGACAGGGAATTTTTACTAGGATTAAATGTCAGGAATTGAGAGAAATTTGAGTTGTAATGTATTTGGCTAATGTGTATGTAAACTTCCGACTTAAACTGTGTATTATAGCACTACTTTTGTGAAGTCAAGTGGCACCAAGTAAAACCATGAAAAACTGGACAGTCAAATAACTCCAAAATTGAGCTTAGTTCAAGTTTGCAGATGTTTTTGCACAAACATTATTTTAAATGATGTGACAGACAGTATTCTTTCTTTTTTTTTAAATGAACCACTAAAGAATACAAGGTAAAAGCTCTTGTTTTTATGATGTCAGTATGTATTTTTTTCATATCAGTTTTAGTTTATTGCAATATTTTGGGGTTTTATTTCCATCTTACTCTTTATTAAGTTTTTTTGTATGGCCATTTTATGATTCTAACCCTTTTTTAAGAAAAGAGTTGAGCTCTTTTGTAAAAAAAAAAAAAAACATGTTTGGAAATTGGGTTTTGAAGTGTTGTAAGTGAAAACGGGCTATTAAAGGACTGTTGAGAGAATTTGCATTGTTTTATTACTGTTTTCAATTTGTAAAGATACTCATGTTGTCATAATACCATGCACCTATTAACCATACTGAGACCTGTCTTTGCACACAGAACACACACACACACAGAATATGAGCTCATATCTGAGGCTGGACAGTGTTGCATGGTGTTGGGATTCCCCCTTACCAACAGCAGATGGCAGAGTCACAGTAAACATCTGAATCATGATCTGAATCGTTCAATGTAATGTTAATAAGGTCAGATATTCCACACACCAGAGCTTAATTTCATGTTTGGATTTAATGTGAATTAAATCCGATTCCAACTTTGGTTGTCAAATAGGAAGCCTTCACCATCCCTCTCTGCCATCTGTCCCATTCAGAGGCGTGGTCATCCCCTCATACAATCAACAATAGCTGACTTGAGCAAGCGTCCAGCGCCACATTCCGTGTCGGATACAGATTCCAAAGAAGGCGAAGGGATTCAATTTGATCACAAATTGCAGAGCGCTGTCAACAATGCGGCTCTTAAAGGCATCTATTTGAACCCAGGTCTGCTGACGATAATGCTGTATGGTTCAAATGTCTCCAAGATGAACACAAATGGTTTCTAGCAAATAATTTGGTTTTAAATCAAACAAAGTCCTATTTCATGCTGTTTGGTACACGTCAAAGAACAAACTTCACAGCTTATCTACGGCTGGCCATGCTTTCCACCTGGCTACCCCTACCCCGGTCAACATCCCGGAACCCTTCACTGCAACTTGCCCAAGCCTCCCCCATTTCTCCTTCACCCAAATCCAGATAGCCGATGTTCTGAAAGAGCTGCAAAATCTGGACCCCTACAAGTCAGCTGGGCTAGACAATCTGGACCCTCTCTTCCTAAAACTTAACAGCCGACATTGTTGCAACCCCTATTACTAGCTTGTTCAACCTCTCTTTCGTATCGTCTGAGATCCCCAAAGATTGGAAAGCTGTCGCGGTCATCCTCCTCTTCAAAGAGGGAGACACTCTAGACCCAAATTGCTACAGACCAATATCTATCCTACCCTGCCTCTCTAAGGTCTTTGAAAGCCAAGTTAACAAACAGATCACCGACCATTTTGAATCCCACCATACCTTCTCTGCTATGCAATCTGGTTTCAGAGCTGGTCATGGGTGCACCTCAGCCACGCTCAAGGTCCTAAACGATATCATAACCGCCATCAATAAGAGACATTACTGTGCAGCCGTATTCATCGACCTGGCCAAGGCTTTCGACTCTGTCAATCACCACATTCTTATTGGCAGACTCAACAGCCTTGGTTTCTCAAATTATTGCCTCACCTGGTTCACCAACTACTTCTCTGATAGTTCAGTGTGTCAAATCGGAGGGCCTGTTGTCCGGACCTCTGGCAGTCTCTATGGGGGTGCCACAGGGTTCAATTCTCGGCCCGACTCTTTTCTCTGTATACATCAATGATGTCGTTCTTGCTGCTGGTGATTATCTGATCCACCTCTACGCAGACGACACTGTGTTAACTAACCTCCAGACGAGCTTCAATGCCATACAACCCTCCTTTCGTGGCCTCCAGCTGCTCTTAAATGCAAGTAAAACGAAATGCATGCTCTTCAACCAATCACTGCCCGCACCTGCCCGCCCGTCCGGCATGACTACTCTGGAGGGTTCTGACTTAGAATATGTAGACAACTACAAATACCTAGGTGTCTGGTTAGACTGTAAACTCTCCTTTCAGACTCACATCAAGCATCTCTAATCCAAAATTAAATCTAAAATGGGACTATAATTTGTTTTTCAACAGGACAATGACCCAACACAGCTCCAGGCTCTGTAAGGGCTATTTGACCAAGAAGGAGAGTGATGGAGTGCTGCATCAGATGACCTGGCCTCCACAATCACCCAACCTCAACCCAATTGAGATGATTTGGGATGAGTTGGACCGCAGAGTGAAGGAAAAGCAGCCAACAAGTGCTCAGCATATGTGGGAAGTTCTTCAAGACTGTTGGAAAAGCATTCCAGGTGAAACTGGTTGAGAGAATGCCAAGAGTGTGCAAAGCTGTCATCAAGGCAAAGGGTGGCTACTTTGAAGAATCTAAAATATGAAAGACGTTTCCACTTCCCAATAACAGCACTTACTATTTGACTGGGGCAGCTCTAGGAGGGAGTCACAACTCTTCAGTAAGGCCATTCTACTGCCAATGTTTGGAGAATGCATGGTACACAATTTGATATTGTGTACAAATAGACCTATATATTCACATAAAGTAAATCAACCATTTAGCCACAGTTAGGCGGAAACGTTATGGGAAAGTGTAGTCTCACTAATAAACTGGTTCCCTGAGAGGAACCAGACACTAAATGCTGAGCCAAGCCTATTATATCTGGTCCAGAGCGAGACTTCATGGCATGCATGTGTGACCTAGGCCCAGTGGTGGTTCTAGCTTGTATGGCCAAAAAATACTGTAATTTCTATTCAGATAAATAAATAAATAATCATTACATTTAAAACTATATAAATATAAAAAATATATACAAAAATAAGACTCATAAATATAAAAAAAGAAGTAACAAAGACAAATAGAAACAGTACATAAATACAAATAAAAAAGAGAATATAATTATTACCCTATTACCCTGTTGCTAACAAAAAACACACAAAATAAAACTAAATTATAACAGATTCCATATCACACAAATAGAATAACACACTTATAAAGAAGAGAACCTGATTGTTACACTACTGTGCTTGAAACAAGAAACACACAAACTAAATTGCACAACTAATTGTACTGTACAATTAGTACTGTACAAAGTTAGAGGTGCGCTATTTGATAGATTCCCCCCGCTCCCCCCTACCTCGGACTTCCAGTGGGGAGACCTGAGGTCAACCTACCCCCTCCCCATCTCCTACTTCTGAGTGGGAGACCTTCCCAGGCAGTAGCCTGCCTAGCTCACAAACTAGAATCAAAACTAGAATCAAGGTTAATTGACCCACAGTCCCACACGGTGACATGATATCATTGACGTGACGTGCAAATGAGCGATAGAAAACCGATCACACAAATGTCACCATTCGGAATATATTTTTTTTTGTGTGCGGGCTCCCCATGCCACCCCCCGGCAAGATGCCGCACTGGGAGGCTGCCCATATCTCCTATGCCTAAATCCGCCACTGCCTGTCAGCAACGGGTGTGGCTGAAATAGCCAAATCCACACTTTTGAAAGGGTGTCCACATATTTTTGTAAATATAGTGTAGTTCTGGGACCAATTTTTCAAAAGTTATCTGGATTTTGCCTATCGAATGCATAGAGCCGACAAATCATTGTCTTGAATGGGGACTCCTTTTATATTCATTCTATTTCTATGTATTTAATCCTATCAGAGAGGCAAAATCCAGATAGATAATTTTGAAAAAAAAAATAGATTGATTGATGTAACAACCTGTACGTCATGTTAATTCTATGTATTTAATGTTGAAGTTGTACCCTAATTTCAATGTTTACAATGCTGGTTGAAATGAGATGAAAACATTACTGGTTGATTACTTTTTTCAAATCCAATTGATTTTCCACGTCATCCAATCCCTGTTGATCCTCTCTAGCCTCCTCCCCTGGTCAATCAGGTAGCTCCATTTAAGATAATGAGGACTGTATTTACATACAGATGGTGGAAAGGCTGCTGCGGGTGATGGCTGGTGAGTGATGGGTTGCTTGTTGAGGTTGGGGTGATTGTCACAGGAGAACCAGGTTCGATCAGGTCGTTGTCTGTGATGTTTCTGTCTGGAAATATAACCCTTAAGGTCCAATCATTTGAAAAATGTACCAGTAGTAAGGTAGCCGTGTGTAATCCACGCCAAGGTGCGTGTTCGAGCTGCGTGTCCACAGTAGGAATCCACTGATGACGATAGGGGGCGATGAAAAAAACGAATACATTAATTTTCATCGGAGGGAAGCGAAGAGGGCGGGGGACCGTTGGGCAATGCGAGCATGTGCGAGGGAACGTGAAAAGGGCGGGATACTCTGCAATATCGAGCCGTGATTGGCTAATCAAAGCTCACTATAGCTTCCAGACCTTACTGGATTGGGTGTTGATTTTTTTACTTTATTTAACTAGGCAAGTCAGATAAGAAAAACTTCTTATTTACAATGACTGCCTAGGAGCAGTGGGTTAACTTAGGGATCGGTGGGACGCTACGACAACATCCGGTGAAATGCAGAGCGCCTAATTCAAATTACAAAAATAGTAATATTAAACATTCATGAAAATACAAGTGTTATACACCATTCAAAAGCATAGAATCTTGGTAATCGAACCACGTTGTCGAATTTACAAAGGTTTTACAGCGAAAGCAGAACACAGCGCCCCACTTCCAACATATTATTCAAACCAGCACAGGCATTACAAAATCAAAAATAACTATAAAATAAATCACTTAGCTTTGAAGATCTTCCTCTGTTTGCAATCCCAAGGGTCCCAGCTACACAAAGAATTATCCCAAAAAGTCAGTTTAGTTGGCGCCATGGAGTTCTGTAATCCAGTGGCTCAACATGCAGACAAAGAAATCCAAAAGGTTACTGATAAATATCATCCAAACAAGTGAAACGATGTTTGTTAATTAATCCTCAGGTTGTCTAATATCTAAATAAACTATAATATTTCAGACGGAGAATAGTATGTTCAATAGGGCAAAGAAATAACGAAGAGCGCGCACCCATTCACGTGCGCCAAAACTAGTGTCCTAATCATGAGCCACCTTCAAAAAACAAGCCTGAAACCATGTCTAAAGACTGGTGACATCTAGTGGAAGCCATAGAAACTGCAATCTGGGAGCTATTGTCATGTATAGTTAATAGGGAGTCATTGGAAAGACTGACGTAAAAAAATAATATCTGAATGGGTTTTCCTCCTGCCATACCATTTCTGTTATACTCACAGACATTATTTGAACAGTTTTAGAAACTTCAGAGTGTTTTCTATCCAATACTACCAATTATATGCATATCCTAGCTTCTGGGCACGTCAGACATGCAGTTTACATTGGGCACGTCAGACTCTCCGTACTTCCGAACACTGCCCCCTAGCTCTAAGAGGTTAACTGCCTTGTCAGCTTGAGGATTCGATCTAGCAACCATTTCGGTTACTAACGCTCTAACCACTAGGCTACCTGCCACCCCAAACAAATGGATTGGCAGGTTTATACCTAGCATACTGTCGGTTTGCTAGCAACCACATGTTGAGCAACTCCGGGCGAAGCTAGTGTGGTTGGACAAATTATCACTGAAAGTGGATCCCATCTGTCAGAGCCACGTAGCTATGTCACAATGGGACACCAGACTATCACGTCTCCAGGCTGCATTTCAAATGAAAAAAAATGAAAAAATATAACATTTTAATTCTTCAGAAATTCCAGCTAGGCAGGCTAACTTTAGTTATCTAATTAATTTGCAAGCTATCATACAGTAGTCGTATATTAATAATTATATAGTTAATATAAGTAGACGTGCAATCATAATTGACTGTAGCGCATATAAAGCACCCACAAGCTACCGGTGGCTTAAAACGAATTTCCAGGCAAGGGTGATCCATTTAAAAATCATTCCTTCCTCCCTCTCCCTGCAAACACCTAATTTATTTGAGGGTTGAGGGGTTAGGGTGTCTTTTAAGTGTTTGGAATGTAGCCTGGGCATGTAGGCTCTGAATTAAGTTTATGCCTTGTTCAAGACAACTTGAATTTGTGTACGTTTTTTGCGTAAAGCTTCCTATTGGTTGATTCTGATCATATCCAAGTGGTGAAACTCGGACCTCATCTTTCTACAACGAGTTTTACAAGTCTCAAATGTCCGAGTTCCAAGTTGTCTTGAACGCGGTATTACTGTTGTTCACGGAGTGATGTGTGGTTTACCCCGCAACTCTTTCGCCACGTTCAAAATTCAAATGTCGGAGTTTCGGTGTTCCTAATTGGCTCCGTATCATATGAATAAATGCTTCACACAATGATTTACTAGAAACTATTGATCTCTTTCCTTCTTGAGGACCGTTTGTTTAATACATTTTTTTTTAAATGGCCTCTGCTTGGCCCTTTGAGTATATTATTAGCTGGTCGTGGCTAATGTTCGCTAAATATTTTAGTGGACGTTCAAAGAAAACCGAACCATGGAATAGTTTCTCCCATAGACTACTTTCCATCGAACATTAAGTTGTGAATTACTTAACTTTTTTTTTTTTTTACCATATTCGAACATTCTTTTTTGGTTTGGTTATACCTATTTAATTATATATATATATATATATATATATATATATATATATATATATATATATATATATATATATATATATATATATATTTATAACTAGGTTATTAATCAAATCAACACATGTTATGTATTTTCTATGTAGACTAGTTGAAGGCAAGTGTCTATTCAAATTAATAAAATAAATGGTGGATTTATATATCTATATGACCAATGATGTATGTATGGAAATGATGCATTTGGACGTGTTACTGATGTCCAGTCAGTCCATTTGGATGTGATGTCCAGTCAGTCCATTTGGATGTGATGTCCAGTCAGTCCATGTGGACGTGTTACTGATGTCCAGTCAGTCCATTTGGATGTCATGTCCAGTCAGTCCATTTGGATGTGATGTCCAGTCAGTCCATGTGGACGTGTTACTGATGTCCAGTCAGTCCATTTGGATGTGTTACTGAAGTCCAGTCAGTCCATTTGGATGTGAAGTCCAGTCAGTCCATTTGGATGTGTTACTGAAGTCCAGTCAGTCCATTTGGATGTGATGTCCAGTCAGTCCATTTGGATGTGAAGTCCACTCAGTCCATTTGGATGTGTTACTGAAGTCCAGTCAGTCCATTTGGATGTGTTACTGATGTCCAGTCAGTCCATTTGGATGTGTTACTGAAGTCCAGTCAGTCCATTTGGATGTGTTACTGATGTCCAGTCAGTCCATTTGGATGTGATGTCCAGTCAGTCCATTTGGATGTGTTACTGATGTCCAGTCAGTCCATTTGGATGTGATGTCCAGTCAGTCCATTTGGATGTGTTACTGAAGTCCAGTCAGTCCATTTGGATGTGATGTCCAGTCAGTCCATTTGGATGTGAAGTCCACTCAGTCCATTTGGATGTGTTACTGAAGTCCAGTCAGTCCATTTGGATGTGTTACTGATGTCCAGTCAGTCCATTTGGATGTGTTACTGAAGTCCAGTCAGTCCATTTGGATGTGTTACTGATGTCCAGTCAGTCCATTTGGATGTGTTACTGAAGTCCAGTCAGTCCATTTGGATGTGATGTCCAGTCAGTCCATTTGGATGTGAAGTCCACTCAGTCCATTTGGATGTGTTACTGAAGTCCAGTCAGTCCATTTGGATGTGTTACTGAAGTCCAGTCAGTCCATTTGGATGTGTTACTGATGTCCAGTCAGTCCATTTGGATGTGTTACTGAAGTCCAGTCAGTCCATTTGGATGTGTTACTGATGTCCAGTCAGTCCATTTGGATGTGATGTCCAGTCAGTCCATTTGGATGTGTTACTGATGTCCAGTCAGTCCATTTGGATGTGATGTCCAGTCAGTCCGGACCATAGACACAGAGCCTCTGCGCAGCCACGCCCGAAAATAAACCAATACATTGACGACGTCATTCAAAACTGTCGCTGTGGCTGCTGGGAGATCAATATCCATGGAAGACATTTTAGGTCTAAAAGGAGCTCCGTTTGCAACACTATTTATCACTGCGGTCGGCATGATATTTACTTAAAATGTACCGTCAAACTGTTTGTTTGTCAGTTGTGCGCAATGAAATGGCGTCGTTCTTGTAAAAAAATAATAATAATCGCATTTCTCCCCGAATCCATATCGCCGTGCTCATCTGTTGGGAAAGGTTTCTTGCTGGTTCTGGCTCAGCTGTGTGTATGTAACGTTACATCGAGAAGGCTCCTATAGTTCCTGGCTGTCCTACGAGGAATTAACCCATTTAGGTATGTAACCACATACATATAGCAGCATCTGGGTTTTTTAGTCTTGGGTCACAGAATTCAACACTTTGCATAAGAAAGAACACATCAGAGAGGCAGTGTGATTGTTCTTGCCTTATTGACTACACAGCCTAACTATTGATAACAGTCCTTGTAAAGGCCTATTTTATTTATACTGAAAAAAAATATGAACGCAGCATGCAACAATTACCCTGAGTTACAGTTCATATAAGGAAATCAGTCAATTGAAATAAATACATCAGACCCTAATCTATAGATTTGACATGACTGGGCAGGGGCGCATCCCGTTGATTGATGCTATTGTCTATAGATCCACGGAAAAGCGTGATTTAACGTGACCACGGCCCCGAGTAGGGTACAGCCGTGGGGTACTCCTGTTACTCCCATTTAAGGAACCTAAGTTTGGCAGCCTCATGTGTCGTTATTAACATACTTGTCTGTCACAACAACAAAAATATTTGCATGATACTTATTCTGCCACTTAATTTGTTAGCTGACATGCTAAGACTAACAGTCTGTCGCAGTATACTTCAGCCACTGTTTGTTTACCCATAGCTGGAGAGGCAACCCTACCAAATGGCCCAAAGTAGCCTATGGTGATATCCACACCTACTTGGTGGAATCTCCAGATTTGCATATCGCCGGTTGGCATCATGCTGCATTACCGCCACCTACTGTACTGGAGCACCCCCGCTTCGCGCCTCTGTAGCGGAGTCCTAGCATAAAAATTGACAAATTTAAGTATAAACGGGGTGCAATTTCACCCTTCTCGTGCAACCAGGAGTTTTATTTTGGTAAAACTGTGCGACTATGAAAACAAATATCCCAGATAATTATGGTAATGATGAGGCTTTGCTGTACCGTTGTTTCCAAGTGCCTTAGAGCAGCGTTTCCCAAACTCAGTCCTTTTTTGCCTTGGCACTACACAGCTGATTCAAATAATGAAAGCTTGATGAAGAGTTCATTATTTGAATCGTCTGTATAGTGCTAGGGCAAAAAACAAAATGTTAACCCCTTGGAGTCCCCAGGACTTAGTTTGGGGAAACGTTGCCCTAGAGACAAGGGAGTGCAGACTCGTTAGAGTCATGGTTTCACCATTACTGCAGCAAAAACGGCTTGCTTGTAGCCCAACTAGGTCTTCTTATAGTATATCGACGGTAGAGGTCGACCGATTAATCGGCATAGCCAATTTAATTAGGGCCGATTTTCATAACAATCGGTAATCTGCCTTTTTGGACGCCGATTACATTGGACTCCACGAGGAGACTGCATGGCTGGCTGACCACCTGTTATGCGAGTGCAGCGTCAAAAATACCTTGTGGCTGCAATGAGCCTAGGTATGTTGCTAGCTAGCATTAAACGTATCTTATAAAAAAACAATCAATCTTCCCAATCACTAGTTAACTACACATGGTTGATGATATTACTAGGTTAACTAGCTTGTCCTGCGTTGCATATAATCAATGCGGTGGCTGTTAATTTATCATCGAATCTAAGCCTACTTCAGCTTCGCCAAACGATTTAACAAAAGCGTACCTAACCATAAACATCAAGGCCTTTCTTAAAATCAATAGAGAGAAGTATATTTTTTTTTAAACCTGCATATTTAGTTAAAATGTTAGCAGGCAATATTAACTAGGGAAATTGTGTCACTTCTCTTGCGTTCAGTGCAAGCAGAGTCAGGGTATATGCAACAGTTTGGGCCTAATTTGCCAGAATTTTACAGAATTATGACATAACATTGAAGGTTGTGCAATGTAACAGCAATATTTAGACTCAGGGTTTACACCTGTTCGATAAAATACGGAACGGTTCCTTATTTCACTGAAAGAATAAACGTTTTGTTTTCGGAAATGATAGTTTCTGGATTTGACCATATTAATGACCTATGGCTCGTATTTCTGTGTGATTATTATAATTAAGTCTATGATTTGGTATTTAATAGAGCAGTCTGACTGAGCGGTGGTAGGCAGCAGCAGGCTCGTAAGCATTCATTCAAACTGCATTAGCCAGCAGCTCTTAGCAAATGCTTGATGCACAGCGCTGTTTATGACTTCAAGTCTATCAACTCCTGAGATTAGGCTGGCAATGCTAAAGTGCCTATAAGAACATCCAATAGTCAAAGGTATATGAAATACAAAATGGTATAGAGAGAAATAGTCGACGCGTCATAATTCCTATAATAACTACAACCTAAAACTTCTTCACTGGGAATATTGAACGTTCATATGTTCTCGTGTTCTGAGCAAGGAGCTTAAACGTTTGCTTTTTTTTTACATGGCACAAATTGCACTTTGACTTTCTTCCCCAACACTGTGTTTCTGCATTATTTAAACCAAATTGATCATGTTTCATTATTTATTTGAGACAAAATAGATTTTATTTATGTAAGTTAAAATAAGTGTTCATTGTATATTCAGTATTGTTGTAATTGTCATTATTACAAAATATATATATATATATATATATATATGAAATTGGCCGATTTAATCAGTATCTGCTTTTTTTGGTCCTCCAATTATCGGAATCGGCGTTGAAAAATCATAAATCGGTCGACCTCCAATCGACGGGACCACATTTTACATGAATAAACCATATCGTGCGCTGTTCTAAAACTACTCGCTCGTCGACGTTGATAACCATTTGTCTTTCTTCAGTCATGTTACCTCATTGGCTAACAACCTGGCAACTTTACCAGTATATCCAAACATTTGGGGGCACAAAGAAAGGTAAAGGGATGGCTTCTTCTGGAGATCAATGATCATCGCAATGAATGAATGAACGACAGATCTCTTGCATGTCCTCATCACAAACCTGCCGTTTTTTTCTCAATAGGAAAATAGTGGTTTAACACAGTGTAGAAACCTAATATTCCACAAATGACTTTGTACTTTCAATGACAGGTATTCTTACCAAGCTTTTATAATAATGTTTTTAGAGTTCCATATTAGTTTCTAGGGCTCAAAATGTGCTTCAAAAGTAACTAGAATTTAAGTTGATTTTTATTTTATTTAGAGCCGAACTAGAATTCCCGAGCTGACAAGGTAAAAATATGTCGCTCTGCCCCTGATCAAGTTAGTTAACCCACTGTTCCTAGGCTGTCATTGAAAATAAGATTGTGTTCTTAACTGACTTGCCTAGTTAAATAAAGGTTAAATATATATATGTATATATCTTTGCTGACCAGTAGTAGTGTAAAAAATTGGGAAGGCCCTTAGGTCTCTCTAAAAATACCTTTCTCATTCGTGGATTTGACTTACTCCAAATTAAGTTGGAAATGTAGCTGTCCTGCTGTTTGAACACCGACTTTGTGAATCATGGGAATAAGTACAAAACCTAGGTAGTACAGTCATCTTAACAGAATTAATGCGACCTGTTAATGAAATGGGAAGAGACGACCACCTTATGAAATCCTGCTTAGTGCGCTCCAAGAGTGTTTTTGAAGTTATGTTTAAACAGAGCTTTAAATGAGCGTGTGACATTTATCCCCAAATAAGTAAAGACCTGATGCTCCACCTTAAATTAGAAATTGAGCAGAGATGCTTGTCCAGTCCACTTGGCTGTTTATTTACTAGAGTGGAGAAGGTAAATCGAGGCCAGTGAAGAAAGAAAGTGACCTTTGGACTGCAGACCTCTCATAACGGCAGTCAGATATGTCACTGGATCTGAAAGAGTGAGATAAGAGGAAGAAATTGGTCCCCTAGTTACAGTTTTACCAGACAGGTGCTCAAGCACCAAGAAGACATACAGCACCCGAATGAAATCTTTTGTTCCTCTGTAATTATTTTCAGTTTGCAGTGAAGTTTCCTTTTAACGTGCTCTGTCAAATGAATGTATGCTCCGGTGGTGAAACCTCGAAGCGGGCTGACACAAACGGTAATAGGCCTATAATTGACCCTCGTGATGCCGACTTTTGAAATCACATTGGGCCGTTGTCCCCTTTGTCAGTCAAAAATGTACATACAAAGAGGCCTACAAAATACTATTTTATTTATTTAATCCTTATTTAACTAGGAAGGTCAGTTAAGAACAAACCCGGACGACGCTGGGCCAATTGTGCGCCGCCCTATGGGACTCCCAATCGCGGCCGGTTGTGATTCAGCCAGGATTCGAACCAGGGTGTCTGTAGTGACATCTCAAGCGCTGAGATGCAGTGCCTTAGACCGCTGAGCCACTCAGGAGTCCCTCTGTCGTTCTTCCCGAGCAAGGCAGTTGACCCACTGTTCCCGGCGCCGACAACGTGCATGTCGATTTAAGGCAGCCCCGCACCTCTCTAATTCAGACGGGTTGAGTTAAATGCATTGAACGCATTGTTGTACAACTGACTAGGTATCTATCCCTCTTTCCCTTTCCTTCTGCCTCACTGAAAGAGGCAGCGTGGCATTTGAACCAGCATCAATGATTCATTGCCATGACTCACCATTGTCAGATTGGTTGGAAAAATGTCAGCTTGAAGAACCATTTATATCAGACCAGCTGTTTATAAAAGTATCTTTAGTCTTGGTGCGTCACATCGAGGAGACAAACGGGGAGAGGGTGGTTAGCGACTCAGCAGGACTTTTCATTCAATCTCCCTAACTGGTTGTCTAGGATGTTCAAAGCAACGTTTGTTTTGTGCTGGAAAACACCGGAAGAACCTTGCTTTTGACTTACTGGGTTTGATAGAATGGATAGGGCCCGTAGATCTCCAAACTTTAAATATGTGTGCGTAAATCGGACTTTCAAAAGGAGAGTTCTGAGAAATGTTAAGTTATATGCGTGGATCTCAAGTCAGCATGTGTCCATTATAGTCTAAAGGCCTTCCGTGTATCTAAGCAAGAAGGGTTCTGTGAGCATCAAATCATTATTTTCATTTGATATTGTGTACAAATAGACCTATATATTCACTTATATAGTAAATCAACCATTTAGCCACAGTTAGGCGGAAACTTTATGGGAAAGTGTAGTCTCACTAATAAACTGGTTCCCTGAGAGGAACCAGACACTAAATGCTGAGCCAAGCCTATGATGTCTGGTCCAGAGCAAGACTTGATGGAATGCATGTGTGACCTAGGCCTGGAAGCATGTGGTAGTTCTAGCTAACACCACTGTTAGGCAGCTTATGTTATAGAATGTGCTATTTTCCCGGTAGGCCCTCATTGTAAATAAGAATTTGTTCTTAACTGACTCGCCTAGTTAAATAAAGGTTTAAATAAAAAAAAAAAGATTACATTTATTATTGCAACTTGTTGAGAGGCTATTTTATTGATTGTTGACGTTTGAATGAGTTAATATATCCATTAGAAGGTTGCAGATGCATTTGTTCAAGACACAAACTGTCAATCCTAGTTACTTTCTGTAAAATGTATACTTACGAATGTCAATACAACCTTTAATAGAAGTAGCGAAGAGCAAAGTCAGATTCTTCAAAAGATAAAGTTGCTTAGCTGAACCACATGGTTAGCAGATGTTATTGGTCACATGCACATGGTTAGCAGGTGTCGTTGGTCACATGCACATGGTTAGCAGATGTCGTTGGTCACAGGCACATGGTTAGCAGGTGTCGTTGGTCACATGCACATGGTTAGCAGGTGTCGTTGGTCACATGCACATGGTTAGCAGGTGTCGTTGGTCACAGGCACATGGTTAGCAGGTGTCGTT
This sequence comes from Brachymystax lenok tsinlingensis, assembly GCA_030435695.1. Classification (NCBI taxonomy): domain Eukaryota; kingdom Metazoa; phylum Chordata; class Actinopteri; order Salmoniformes; family Salmonidae; genus Brachymystax; species Brachymystax lenok. Next base: position 2,083,303 of record CM059812.1, on the reverse strand, counting down.
GGTCACAGGCACATGGTTAGCAGGTGTCGTTGGTCACAGGCACATGGTTAGCAGATGTTATTGTGAGTGTAGCAAAATGCTTGTGCTTCTAGTTCCGACCATGCAGTAGTATCTAACAAGTAATCTAACAAATTCACAACAACTACCTTATACACACAAGAGTAAAGGAATGAATACGAGTATGTACATATAAATATATGGATGAGCGATGGCTGACCGGCATAGGCAAGATGCAGTAGATGGTATGGAGTACAGTATATACACATATGAGATGAGTAATGTAGGATATGTAAACATTATATAAATGGCATTGTTTAAAGTGGCTAGTGATACATTTATTCCATTCAATTGTAATTATTAAAGTGGCTAGAGATTTGGGTCGATGGCCGAACGGCATAGGCAAAATTCAGTAGATGGTTTAGAGTACAGTGTATACATTTGATATGAGTATGTCGGATATGTAAACATTTATATACAAAATTGTTTAAAGTGGCTAGTGATACATTTGTTACATCCAATTCCTATGTTTAAAGTGGCTAGAGATTTAAGTCAGTATGTTGGCAGCAGCCACTCAATGTTAGTGATGGCTGTTTAACAGTCTGATGGCCTTGAGATAGAAGCTGTTTTTCAGTCTCTCGGTCCCAGCTTTGATGCACCTGTACTGACCTCGCCTTCTGGATGATAGCGGGGTGAACAGACAGTGGCTCAGGTGGTTGTTGTCCTTGATGATCAGTAATATCTAACAAGTAATCTAACAATTCAACAACAACTACCTTATACACACAAGTGTAAAGGAATTAATAAGAATATGTACATATAAATATATGGATGAGCGATGGCCGAACGGCATAGGCAAGATGCAGTAGATGGTATAGAGTACAGTATATACATATGAGATGAGTAATGTAGGGTATGTAAACATTATATAAAGTGGCATTGTTTAAAGTGACTAGTGATACATTTGTTACATCCAATTTTTAATTATTAAAGTGGCTGAGTCTGTATGTTGGCAGCAGCCACTCAATGTTAGTGATGGCTGTTTAACAGTCTGATGGCCTTGAGATAGAAGCTGTTTACACACAAATCTAAATAAAATAATGGAATAAGAATATATGGATGAGCAATGACAGAGCGTCATAGGCAAGATGCAATAGATGGTATAAAATGCAGTTTATAATAATCCAAGATATGGAAACATTATTTAAAGTGACTAGTGTTCCATTTATTAGATTGGCCAATGATTTCAAGTCTGTGTATATAGGCAGCGGCCTCTCTGTGCTAGTGATGGCTATTTAACAGTCTGATGGCCTTGAGATAGAAGCTGTTTTTCAGTCTCTTGGTCCCAGCTTTGATGCACCTGGACTGACCTCGCCTTCTGGATGGTAGCGGGGTGAACAGGCAGTGGCTCGGGTGGTTGTTGTCCTAGATGATCTTTTTGGTCTTCCTGTGACATCGGGTGTTGTAGGTGTCCTGGAGGGCAGGTAGTTTGCCCCCGGTGATGCGTTGTGCAGTCCTCACTACCCTCTGGAGAGCCTTGCGGTTGTGGGCAGAGCAGTTGCCGTACCAGGTGGTGATGCAGCCCGACAGGATACTCTCAATTGTGCGTCTGTAAAAGATTGCGAGGGTTTTACGTGACAACTACATTTCTTCAGCCTCCTGAGGTTGAAGAGACGCTGTTGAACCTTCACCACACTGTGTGGGTGGACCATTTCAGTTTGTCCGTGATATTTACATAGAGGAACTTAACTTTCCACCTTCTCCACTGCTGTCCCGTTGATGTGGATAGGGGGGTGCTCCCTCTGCTGTTTCCTAAAGTCCATGATCATCTCCTTTGTTTTGTTGACGTTGAGTGAGGTGTTGTTTTCCTGACACCACGCTCCGAGGGCCCTCACCTCCTCCCTGTAGGCCATCTCGTCATTGGTAATCAAGCCTACTAATGTTGTCTGCAAACTTGATGATTGAGTTGGAGGCGTGCTTGGCCACGCAGTCATGGGTGAACAGGGAGTACAGGAGGGGCCTGAGCACACACCCTTGTGGGGGTGTTGAGGTTCAGCGAAGTGGAGATGTTGTTTCCTACCTTCACCACCTGGGGGCGTCCCGTCAGGAAGTCCAGGACCCAATTGCACAGGGTGGGGTTGAGACCCAGGGTCTCGAGCTTAATGATGAGCTTGAAGGGTACTATGGTGTTAAATGCTGAGCTGTAGTCAATGAACAGCATTCTTACATAGGTATTCCTCTTGTCTAGATGGGATAGGGCAGTGTGCAGTGTGTTGGCGATTGCATCGTCTGTGGACCTGTTGGGGCGGTAAGCAACTTGAAGTGGGTCTAGGGTGACAGGTAAGATGGTGGTGATATGAACCTTGACTAGCCTCTCAAAGCACTTCATGATGACAGAAGTGAGTGCTACGGGGCGATAGTCATTTAGTTCAGTTACCTTTGCGTTCTTGAGTACAGGATCAATGGTGGCCATCATGAAGCATGTGGGGACAGCAGACTGGAATAGGGAGAGATTGAATATGTCGATAAATACACCAGCCAGCTGGTCTGCGCATGCTCTGAGGTTGCGGCTAGGGATGCCGTCTGGGCTTGCAGTCTAGTGAAAGTTAACATGTTTAAATGCCTTACTCACGTCGGCCACAGAGAAGGAGAGGCCCACAGTCCTTGTTAGCGGGCCGCGTCGGTGGCACTGTATTATCCTCAAAGCGGTCAAAGAAGGTGTTTAGTTTGTCTGGAAGCAAGATGTCTGTGTCCGTGACGTTGCTGGTTTTCTTCTTGTAGTCCGCGATTGTCTGTAGACCCTGCTCATGTTTATGGAAGCTCAAAATGTAACCAATAGGCTACACCAATATTTCATCACTTTGCAAAGAAGGTGATTTATTATAAGATGACAGTGTATACCAAGCTATTTCAGGTATTTTGAAGTTGTCCTTTTTTTGATTGACATCCCCAGTAGGTTTCCAGCCATCCCTACATATCATCTCCCCAACCAAAGCCACCTATGCCTCCTTCCCACATGTCCCTAAATCAGAAACATCAGTCTGCAATCCCTCCTATCCACTGGTAACCGGCAGAGACCAGAGGCAGGAGAAGATAAAGCACTCCCATAGCCATCAGCAGCTAAAAGATAGCTCACCAATGGGCCCAATAATTCCAGCTGGACGTGATGGGATTTTTAGAGGAATGGCTTTATCCTGCCAAAGAGACGGGATGACACGAGACAGGGCGTGGAGATGGAGACAGCGTCTGCATTAGCCACACTGTGTTCTCATGCAATTTTAATGTCACTCGTGGTGGTCTATTATGCAGAGGAAGTGAGAAAGAAGGAATTTATTATATTTCAGCTTCCTTCTTCTTTTAAATGGTAGTGTGCCCCGGTCACCATCGTTGTCTTTGCTAGACGCTGGGTTTGTGGTCAATACCATGTCAATTCCGGAACTTTATTAAAATTATTTTAATTGATAGCTCCACAGTAGAGAATTATGAGCGATTGTTAAGTCATTTGTTAAATTTCTATTAATTCCCCTAAATTGACTGAAAGGGAATACAATGTAGGCTAGTACAACCCTGGCTAGTGTTTTCTGTTGAGGGAACCCAATATGTAGGATAGTACAACCCTGGCTAGTGTTTTCTGTTGAGGGAACCCAATATGTAGGCTAGTACAACCCTGGCTAGTGTTTTCTGTTGAGGGAACCCAATATGTAGGATAGTACAACCCTGGCTAGTGTTTTCTGTTGAGGGAACCCAATATGTAGGCTAGTACAACCCTGGCTAGTGTTTTCTGTTGAGGGAACCCAATATGTAGGCTAGTACAACCCTGGCTAGTGTTTTCTGTTGAGGGAACCCAATATGTAGGATAGTACAACCCTGGCTAGTGTTTTCTGTTGAGGGAACCCAATATGTAGGCTAGTACAACCCTGGCTAGTGTTTTCTGTTGAGGGAACCCAATATGCCTTATTCATGTGAGCTAACGTCATGATGGTTTTTCTGCTTTGTGCCTTTTTCTTCTTCTGAGTGTGCTCCTTGGGACGTTGTGTAAATAATTAAGAGAGCTCATTTCAAGCTTCCTTTTATCTTACATACTGCAATGAATAATTACACTTAATTATTGTACTAGCCTACATCTTAACCTTCTATTTTATTTATTTCACCTTTTATTTAACCAGGTAGGCAAGTTGAGAACAAGTTCTCATTTACAACTGCGACCTGGCCAAGATAAAGCAAAGCAGTTCGACACACATAACAACACAGAGTTACACATGGAGTAAAACAAACATACAGTCAATAATACAGTAGAAAAAAAACAAATCTATATACAAAGAGTGCAAATGAGGTAGGATAAGGAAGGTAAGGCAATAAATAGGCCATGGTGGCAAACCTACTGTAGCTTAACAGTACATGACCCTGTGAAGACTCACTGCTGTATGCTTGGTTGGCATTCGTGGCATTGTTGTTGTACTATACTGCTTTTGCTTTACCATGAAAATAAATCTATCGTGTTTTTGATACCAGATCTCATTACCTTTTGGACATATGGACTAACTGCGTTATGGTATTGGAAAACATCTTTCCTTTGTCTGTGCTTGCTCAAAGAACCCCCGCCCCCCCCGAGCGATTACGCTGTTGACTATGCCTCGAGGTTCATCTGAATTGGAATTTCTTACAGATGCCCATTGTGAAGTCTAATAGTGGCTTAGTAACCACTTTCATTAAATATGACTCATGCTCCTATAAAAGCGCAATTACTCTTTGAAATTGGACCTCTGTAATCCGTCATGCCTAGTATCAACATTGGGAACCGCCTATGTGCTACCATTTGCACTAGTTGTTGTTTACCCTGTGTTCAACGTAGTCTACAGCGCGTCTAGATATCCAGTTAGTTTGTTTCCAGATTACATTTAGCCGAATCCCATTCTTAAAAGCAATTCTGTATTTTTCTGACTCTAGGTTTTTGGCTGTATAGTCAACCTATTTTTAGGCTTGCTGAAAAGAATGGATTGAGTCTCAATGCCATGTGTGTTTTCAATATGAAAGGAATGTCATGCAAGCTAGTAGCCTACTGTACTATTCTGTCAAGCTGCGTGTGTGTGCACGCTTGCGTTCGCTCTGTGCATACAGGTGAAATGATACGTAAGCACACTGCAGGACTAGTTCTCATTTTATGATTGGCTCTTGGTGCTCTATTTCTGGCAGTCTGTTTCCATGGCTCTAAACAGACTTTGTAATGGGATATTTCAATTGAAATGCAAAATCACCACAGAGTTCGAGATGATCTGCCTGTTTTGGAATAAGAATACTAATACGAGTGACTAGAGCGGAATTTTTCCCCAATGGAAATGCACATTAAGTCGGCTACAACCGTTTACTCATATTTATCTACAAGCGCTTTGATGGTGAACTCGGGGCTAAATGCTCTGGGGTTAGCCTAATTTTCTGCTGCTATGCCCACGCCAAGCATAATCATGTGACTGTCTTGTGAAGGCAGAGGGAGCCAAGTGTTTTATTCCTCTGGCCTTGTCGATTCCAGGGAGTGTAGAGATTGTGGGCTAGATTGGACTCCTACCCTGTCATTTTGTATCCCAAGGCTTCCATTTTCTTGTACATCTCTATCCAGTTTAATTCAAAACATGTAGCGTGGATTGTAAATGGAGCAACCTCCAATGAATGAATGTTTACTTGAGCTGTGCTTTTTTTTTTCTGCTGATAATGGCAGTGGAAGTCTCAAGATGTTGGAATCTTGTAGAACTTAGGTAGATCAACTACGCATGGCACAGTCAAAGTAGTAGCTGCCTATAGAAGATTTGTTATGTTTTGTAAATAGTTAACAGGAGCATCACTCTGACTTGTCTTGAAGCATTACTAAGCTTCCCGTTGACAAGCTTTCTGTGTAGCTCGTAACGAGACCCCCCCCACTTGACCCTAGAGCAGTTTACCAAATGGTTAGTAGCGGCTAGTCCCTTCTGTTGTCACTAAAACCCAGCTTGTGAAAATAAGTAGGCTATTGTTTTGCTCTGATGGGTCCAAAGAAAATCCCCAGAGGTGAGGTCATGGCATTAATAGGAACCACTGCCCCAAGAGTGACCTAACATCCACCTTCATCTTCTTCCACTTCCCTCCGCTAAGTGTATTAGGTCCTAGGTCCACTAGGCAATGTCAATCATGGTGTACCCCAGGGAAGACCGTCTGGAGAAGCTGTCCCAGGAGGAGATCATCTCCAGCACCAAGCTGGTGATCCAGGGACTGGAGGCGCTGAAGAGCGAGCACAACTCCATCTTGCACAGCTTGCTGGAGACCATCCGCTGCCTGAAGAAGGACGAGGAGGCCAACCTGGTGCACGAGAAGTCCAGCCTGCTGCGCAAGTCAGTGGAGATGATCGAGCTGGGGCTGGGCGAGGCGCAGGTAAGGGTTGAGGGTCCCTGGGTGACAGGGAGAGACTTGGGGTGATTATAGCACGGTTTCTCTGTCCATTCCCCATGAGTTAACATTAACGGGAGTTAATTTTGCATGCGTCAGAGTTTCATGTTTTGAAGTTAAACCAGAGAAAGACTAGTTATGTAGGCTGCCTGTCTCTGGCCACATGAATCCACCTCTGCCACAAATTGTGACCTTCATTATTAATCAATTAATCAAATGTATTTATAAAGATGTCACTTATACAGAAACACAGCCTAAAACCCCAAAGAACAAGCAATGCAGATGTAGAAGGAAAAACTCCCTAGAAAGGCAGGAATTTAAGAAGACACCTAGAGAGGAACTAGGCTCTGAGGGGTGGCCAGTCCTCTTCTGGCTGTGCCGGGTGGAGATTACAAGAGTACATGGCCATTAAGGCCAGATCGTTCTTCAAGATGTTCAAACATTCATCGGTGACCAGCAGGGTCAAATAATAAACACAGTGGTTATAGAGTGGCAACAGGTCAGCACCTCAGGAGTAAATGTCAGCTGGCTTTTCATAGCCGAGCATTCAGAGGTTGAGACGGCAGGTGCGGTAGAGGGTGAGAGAGAGGAGGACCAGGACAAGGTAGTACACCCTGTGAACAGGTCAGGGTTCCATAGCCACAGGCAGAACAGCAGAAACTGGATCAGAAGCACGACCAGGTGGACTGGGGACGGGTACAGCCAGGAGTTGCCAGGTAGTCCTGAGGCATGGTCCTAGGGCTGAATCACATTAATTAATTGATCCCTCTGCATGTATGCACCTTTCTCTATCAGGTGATGATGGCCCTGTCTGCCCACCTGAACGCTGTGGAGTCGGAGAAGCAGAAGCTGCGTGCCCAGGTACGTCGACTGTGCCAAGAGAACCAGTGGCTGCGGGACGAGCTGGCGGGCACCCAGCAAAAGCTGCAGAAGAGCGAGCAGAGTGTGGCCCAGCTGGAGGAAGAGAAGAAGCACCTGGAGTTCATGAACCAGCTCAAGAAGTATGACGAGGATGTGTCCCCTACTGTGAGTTGTTAAGCCCTCACATACACCCATACTTAGATGCACAACACAATCGCTTGCACGCAAGCACAAACGCACCGCTGCCGAATCAGTTCATGTATGAAGGGAACACATTTCCTTCTCTGAGGTAGTATGCACACACACTCCCTGATCATAAACAATTGAACCAGCTCCAGAGCTGTAATCCTCATGCAAGTAACCCGGCGTGGCATAAGCCTCCGCTGATGATGCCGAGAGGTTGCAACTGTGACCTATTGATAATACTTGACCTCTTCTCTATTGCCCATATAGTCTACATTCTCTATTCTCAACCAGGATTTGGATCTCTCCATTTATGTGCAAGATAATGTTTAGAGCACATTAATGGCTAGGGAATTCTCCCTACGAGATGAAATGAGAGCTGAGAGCACGTCTTTTGTAAAGCCTAGCAGCCTATTAGTTAGCTAGACAGACGAGCTCCGTATTCTGTCATAAAAAAGCCATTTCACTCCTCTCGTAATCTTCTTTATTCTTCCCTCTTTCTCTCTTTCCATGAGCAACGCAGGCTGCCAAGGTGAATGAATGGGTCTCACTCACTATCTTTTAAAAATATATATTTTTGTAATATTCATTTAACCTTTATTTAACTAGGCAAGTCGGTTAAGAGGAAATTCTTATTTACAATGACGCCCCAACCATTATGAACTGGTGAAAGGTTATGGTGGGCGGAAGTCATCTATCCCTTGACTGCTGTTAAGGCAATTCATTTAGTCATTAACATTCATACATATTGACGAAAGCTCGTAAATATGTACCAAATGTAGTCCAGACTGGAATTTAGCGCTGTTCGAAATTGATGTCGGCTGTTGAATATTTATAGTTCTTGTACGTGTTTGAGAATGCAAGGACAGCAGGGTATGGATGTGGAAGGTGGGGTGAGGTATTTCTAGTTCAACCTGAAGGGAACTGTGATGAGGTGCATGAGTCTCCTTGAGCACCCTGCTGTCTGTCAAACGTTGACTCAATTCGATGGAAACTTCTTGTGGCCATCTGGGATTTAAAGGCACATCTTTAATTTTGTAACTTTAATTTCTAGTCAAAAGCGCTGCACTGGCTCTTTGTAAACTTTTGGGTGGGTAATGGCAAATGTAACTGCCACTGAGTATATAATTAGAATTCCACTCCTTAAACCAAACCAGATGTCCTGAAAAAATGATGAAATTGGCAATTAGTGACATTGTTTTTTTCCAGGAGGAGAAAGATGGAGAGACTCCTAAAGATACACTGGACGATCTCTTCCCCAATGATGAGGAGGAAAATAGTCAAGGAAGTAAGCTGTCTGTCTACTACAACCATATCCTGCGTCGTCATACAGTATCAGATTAGTATAGATTCTTTCATGTTCATGTCTTTGGTGCATAGCGCGGTGCATAGCGTCAAACAACAACCTGCTGCGTCATCTTTTTTATGTTTTATTTGAGGTCCCATATTTGAAATGGAGTTGCTCTAATATTGAGCTGAGGACCCTCAAATCGGATAGTTGTATTAGCATAGAACTGGCATTTTATTGGTCTTTAAATCTTTATATTCTATGGATTGTATGCAAATGAGAATTCCAAATCCATATTATACGAACGTAAAACTCTGCAGCAACTGTCCAAACCTTCTACCTGTGAACAAACCGCATATTTCCCTCCCCTGTCTCTCTCCTTCAGTGCCGCACCAGCATAACAGCGCAGCGGTGGCCGCGGCCCAGCAGGGTGGCTATGAGATCCCGGCCCGCCTGAGGACCCTCCACAACCTGGTGATCCAGTACGCCTCCCAGGGCCGCTACGAGGTGGCCGTGCCCCTCTGCAAACAGGCCCTGGAGGACCTGGAGAAGACCTCCGGACACGACCACCCTGACGTGGCCACCATGCTCAACATCCTGGCCCTGGTCTACAGGTGTGTGTGTGTGTGTGTGTGTGCGCGTTTTGCGTTGGTCTTTGTGTCGTAGCCACCATATTAACCCTTCTCCTGCTGGAGCCGTGTTATCACACTTATTATGTGCTGCTATCTTTTGTCATTATACTGTGACACCTTCTGTCACCACACATTTTCACCACCAATATCACTTATCTACACGCTGCTTCCTCTCTTCTGTACCGAGTGTATTCAGGGTCTTTTTCCTTTAGACTTAGGTATTTCCCATTTCTTCTTCTGTTTTTTTTCTTCTTCCAGGGACCAGAACAAATACAAGGAGGCGGCTCACCTGCTCAACGATGCACTGTCTATCCGGGAGAAAACCCTTGGGAAAGACCACCCTGCGGTGAGCTAGTCTACCGGATGGATCTCTTTTTTTCACTAGACGAAAGGGACTTTTCTGCGTTTTTTTAGTTTTTGTTTTTAATCTTTGGTTGGATATTAAGATTTGCAAGGACATGGGTTGGAGCTGGTCAGGTTGAAACCGCCGACAGCGGGGCTCCAAGGGCTGGTTAATCCTAAAGCATGGGGGCCATTAATACATTACAGGAATGTACTATTTATCACGTTCCTAATGGCAAATCTGGTTGTGTCAGCACTTGGACAGGCGTCTAGCCAGAGAGATGTTAGCTAATATGCATCCGTACACATCCACATCACAGGCTCCTGGATAGTACATGGGCATGATAGGAATGCAAAAAGGTCCTCAGTCACTGTAGTGTAAATGATCCCAAAGGTGAAATGTCCGTTATCACAAATTGTACAACTATTGTCAATTCATTTCATGTCCAATATGTAGTGGAGTTAGAGGTCGATAAGACGACACGTTTTTTGTAGTTGCACTTTTGGGAAACAGTACTAAAAGTGTACAGGCTGCCTTGTTTGACTCGCCTCACTGCAGGCGCAGAGCAGCTACATAACGTGATGAAAGCTGCTCACTAATCCTTCTGTTTCTCAGGTGGCTGCGACACTGAACAATCTGGCAGTGCTGTATGGCAAGAGGGGGAAGTACAAGGAAGCTGAGCCCCTTTGCAAGAGGGCTCTGGAGATCAGAGAGAAGGTAGGTGCAGTGCAGTACATACTCAGTGCAGTACATACTCAGTGCAGTACATACTCAGTGCAGTACATACTCAGTGCAGTACATACCCAGTGCAGTACATACCCAGTGCAGTACATACCCAGTGCAGTACATACCCAGTGCAGTACAAACTTGGTACAATGATACACTGTCAGTTAATTTGTACTGTGCTACATTCAATTAGCAATATTACCAATGAATATAGTCAACAATTGCAATTGTCACAATCTGGAATTGAAAAGTAACTTTTACATAGGTGGTGCTTATAACCGAAGTTCATCACCAGCTCATGAATCATTTTTAACATGGCGAGAAGTTGATATGAGGTCCTATTACGTGACAATGAATTTTTTGTAGCTTTGATGATAGCGGAGGTTCTTTAACAAATGATGCCGTCACTGTCCCATAACAGTTCTAATGGTTTCATGGCAGCCAGGTTTGGGCACACCTACTCATTCCAGTCCTAATTTTTCTTTATTTTTACTTTCTACATTGTAGAATAATAGTTGAAGACATCAAAACTATGAAATAACACATGGAATCATGTAATAACCAAAAAAAGTGTTGGAACAAATTATATTTAATATTTTAGATTCTTCAAAGTAGCTACCCCAGCTTTGCACACTCATTCTCTCAACCAGCTTCATGAGGAATGCTTTTCCAACAGTCTTGAAGGAGTTCCCACATATGCTGAGCACTTGTTGGCTGCTTTTCCTACCACTACTACTAAAGGACACCAATAAGAAGAATAGACTTGTTTGGGCCAAGAAACACAAGCAATGGACATTCCACCGGTCTGATGTCCATTGCTCATGTTTCTTGGCCCAAGCAAGTCTCTTCTTCTTATTGGTGTCCTTTAGTAGTCGTTTCTTTGCAGCAATTTGACCATGAAGGCCTGATTCACGCAGTCTCCTCTGAACAGTTGATGTTGAGATGTCTGTTATTTGGGCTGCAATCTGAGCTACAATTAACTCTAAGGAACTTATCCTCTGCAGCAGAGGTAACTCTGGGTTTTCATTTTCTATTGCAGTTCTTAAAATTTTCCGCATTGACTGGCCATGTCTTAAAGTAATGATGGACTGTCATTTGTCTTTGCTTATTAGAGCTGTTCTTGCCATAATATGGACTTGGTCTTTTACCAAATAGGGCTATCTTCTGTATACCATGTCACAACACAACTGATTGGCTCAAATGCATTAAGAAGGAAAGAAATTCCACAAATTAACTTTTAACAAGGCACACCTGTTAATTGAAATGCATTCCAGGTGACTACCTCATGAAGCTGGTTGAGAGAATGGTAAGAGTGTACAAAGCTGTCATTAAGGCTAAGGGTGGCTACTTTGAATAATCTAAAATATATTATGATTTGTGTAACACTTTTGGTTACTACATGATTCCATATGTGTTGTTTCATAGTTTTGATGTCTTCACTAATATTCTGCAATGTATAAAATAGTACAAATGAAGAAAAACCCTGGAATGAGTAGGTACGTCTTTCAAAATGAGTTGTTGCCATCTCTAGAAATGTTCCAATTATTAATTTGGCTGCACCTCAACTCATGTTGGTTGATGCTTCTGTACTCTCGCCTCCCATATAGGTGCTGGGCAAGGACCATCCTGATGTGGCCAAGCAGCTGAACAACCTGGCCCTGCTGTGCCAGAATCAGGGCAAGTACGAGGAGGTGGAGTACTACTACTGCCGTGCCCTGGAGATCTACGAGCGCAGGCTGGGCCCTGACGACCCCAACGTGGCCAAGACCAAGAACAACCTGGTGAGGGGGCTGCCTGGCTTGACTGCCGTGCTTGAGTCTACTGCTGCTCAGGGGTGAACAACTCATGTGTCTGCTGGTTTTCTCTTTCATCTGACACTAATTGCACACAAGTACCCACACCTGGTTTCCCAGGTCTAAATCAGACGGTGGTTCACAAATTAAGAACAAAAACCAGCAGACACTAATACCCTGACTACACCGCTCGCGACGCGTTCGTTACAAAACAAATGTAGAAATCTAGGTTATTCAATTATTGCACCCAGACTGCTCGCGCGCACCAACGAGCATCTGCGTTGCCAAGGGCTAAAATAGAAGTCAGTTCTATTTCTGACGCAGGATGTCCTGCCTCTCCCATCTCCTCATTGGTTTATAGAAGCAGGTACCCACGTGCCATCTCTTCATTGGTTATACCCACGTGGGTGACTGAAGACGAATGAGGTCAGTGGCGGTAATGCACCTAATTTATGAAAGTTTCCAATCGCAATATAAAGTCAAGAGAAGAAAAGGCCTGGAAGGAGGCGAGATGACTAGAATTGATTTGGTTGACCGTTTTATGTGTGGATTAATTGGCGGAGTAGAGGACCTTGTGCATTTCAGGTAAAATAACAACTCAATGTTTTAAAGTTATATCCCAGGACAAATTAGCTAGCAACAGGCAAGCTAGCTAAATTGCCATAACGTTAAATGTTTACTGTTTTTCCACCTGTCCCAAAATTAATATAATTTGTTCAGAGTTTGTTTTGATATTTTAAATTGAATTTGACACACCTATGAGAACCGAAGTTGCCCATCAATGCCGTAGCTCTTTGATCCTGTTATATGTTGTTTTTATTTATATTGGTGGTAGACTAAACAAGATGGTGCAAGGATGAGAATGAACTTTGTTTTCCTTTTAAAGATCAATAACCGTTATAGTTGCACCTCGTTCAGTGATTTGCTTTGTGCGTACTTGTAGTTCAAAGGTGAAATGTCTGAACCTTTTCTCCCGTCTCCCAGGCTTCGTGTTACTTGAAGCAGGGGAAGTACAAGGAGGCGGAAATCCTTTACAAAGAGATCCTCACCCAAGCTCACGAGAAGGAATTTGGATCCGTGGATGGTGAGCAAACTAGTCCAAAACTCGAAAGGGCCACAACAAACACTTGGGGATAGTAGTCACTTTGCCTCCTTATTTGCAAACTTTTTTTCAGACTGTTCTTCATCTACATAAAGTTACAGTACGTTCTAGTGTTGCTTTCACATGAAATGGCTGTTCAGTCAATCGAGATCAATGTGAGTCATTTGCATAAATCCTTATGTGAATTCAAAGTCTTATGTTTCTAGAAGGAACAATGGAGTACTTGACTGTACTGTACTGACCATAGACATACAATAAGTCTGTGGTTCTGACATTTTAGAACAGCGTTATAGAACATCATTTTAGAACACCGTTATAGAACACCGTTATAGAACACCATTTTAGAACACCGTTATAGAACACCGTTTTAGAACAGCGTTATAGAACACCGTTTTAGAACAGCGTTATAGAACACTGTTTTAGAACAGCGTTATAGAACACTGTTTTAGAACAGCGTTATAGAACCCTGTTTTAGAACACCACACATAGCTCGTTTGCCAGCAGACAATGCTAACTTTTACCATCAATTGTTAGGATGGGTTATTATGACACCCAGTTAATGACAACATAGTTGACAAGTCCAACTGGAAGTGTAGGGGTTCATTGCTAATGAGAACATAGTCAACATTTTGACTCGAAGTGTTCAACTATGTCTTACAGAATAGTGCCGTCTAAAGCAGACTGATTTAAGAGCTGTTCATGAAATACTTCAAAATCATGTTTGACTTTCTATATTATAAAGAAAGCAACTGGTTACTAAGAGTATAGAGTATATGAAATTATTGTTTATTAGATTTTTTAAAATAATTTTTAGTTGTAAAGATTTTGAATCTATTTTTTAAGGGCTATCTGGCTAACTAAACAAGGCTAACTTAAATTCTGGCTCTTAAATTCCCCCCCGTTGGAAGAACTATTTTGATATCAAGGAGAAGAAAAAACATGACTTCTTCCAATATTTAATGTATTGGAAACCTTGTATCTGATGTGCAGATGAATGGTAGTTTTATTTGAGGTGTTATAGATGATCAAAGTGGCATCAAAGGTTTTCTTGAACTTTCGCTCCGAAAGCCATGTCACATTGTAGGATAATCACTGGGTGTGTGCATATGATGCACAGCAATGAAGGTAAGTGGAAACATTGGTGGGTTTTTCCCAGAGTGAAATATGCACATATCTGAAACAAGAACAAAATCCAACTTGGTTTACATAGGTGTTGCTTATTGTATTGCCCACCATTTAATTATTTATTACCATTTGCGATACAAAAATATTGAAGTCTCAGTTTTGTGTCTTCATGCATGAGGGCATGGAATTGTCTAGACTTCGTTTCGTGTGTTTTTTTTGTCTTATGTAAAATTCCATACTTTGTTATACTTTTCATACTTTATATAATAGTGGCATTGTATTTTTTTGGTTTTGTTATTTTTTGGTTCTTCTGTCATGAAGTCGTCTCTTATTTCAAACTTTTCTTTGGAAATCCCTTCTTGAAGTAGTCTGACACAATGCCTTCGTAACACTGTTATAGGATCACGTTTATTTTTTTTATACCTAACATACATGACCACTTATAACTACTAGCATAAGACTTATGTCGCTGTAAAGAAAACAAATGTTGGTTATCATACACTGTCCAATTTTTTGTTGTTAAGTACGTCTTCATTATGGTTAGTGTTTTTCAGGCTTAACATGCCAAGATATTTAAAAGTAAGCTACCACATGTATTTTAATTTACTGTACTTCCATTGTCTTTCGCAGTCACATGTTATGTTCTTTTTATGTTGAGTTTATTGAATGTTTTTGACATTGACAATATTCTGTTCATTTTATTTTGCCATTTTTTTATTTATTTTTTATGAAATCAATTAAATATGCTTCATTTATTTTTTTATCCATAATGAAATGAAATGCTTTCATCAAAGTTATCTCTCCTCAAGATGTAACATGCAAGATGGGTTGACTTTGATTTGAGAATTTTAGTATTTTTACACACAAGTGCCTTTCATGCATACTTTATTTTCACGCATTTCCTTTTCCATATTCTCAATAAATTTGAGGCAGAATTGTGACCTTGTCTCTCTCTTGAGTTTCTTACCGTGCCAATATAATGCACGGTTAATTAACAAATAGGTCTCAATTGATTCTGTGAGGGTGTGGGTTGGGGTGGGGATGAATTTGAGGGATAATCAGAACTCTGGTCTTAAACGCTGTTTCAACCAATCTCAAACCATTTCTGAGATTGAGAGGTTGCGATAGGATCTTGTCACACGAAAGAAAGGAACAAAGTTGAACTAATGTTGCCTACATGTCAGCGAGGTGCAGGTGTCTACGTCTGTATCCTACCGTTTGTTCAACGCCTGTCTGTTACTCGTTGGGGATGTTTTTGCCAGCACACAGCACATCTTTCTCTTTCTCCTCTGTCTCTGCAGCTGAGAACAAACCCATCTGGATGCATGCTGAGGAGCGGGAGGAGTGTAAGGTGAGTTGGTGTAAGAGAGAGAGCGCGAACATGAACGGACATGTGGCAGGGGTGCCAATTTTTATAAGGAACGCCTATTTGTTTACTTGTCAATTCGGTCTGGTCCCGTGTTGCTCAGTTGGTAGAGCATGCCGCTTGAAATCACCAGGGTTTGGGGTTTGATTCCCACGGGAGGACCAGTAAGAAAACGTTCAAAAGAATGCACTCACTGCTGTAAGTTGCTCTGGATAAGAGCTTCTGCTAAATGACCAAAATTAGGGGTAAGAATGCTTGTTTTGGGGGGAGACTCAGCAATATGACATCATGTACCGAGGCAGCAACTTCCTGCAAACTGAAAACAACAAAAAGCTCTTCCCAGCATGCCTCAAGGGAAGGTGCACATTGCTAACAGTCAGTAGTGGTGGTCTGGACAGATTTAAATAATGTTTTCTGTAAGCAGGATGTTGCCTCACTGTTTGATGTCAAATAGCGGAGTCAATCAGAGGGACATTTTGGAAAATGTGAGGGGTTTCCCTTTTATTATTTTGCTCCTCTATCCCCCTCCTCTATCCCCCTCCTCTATCCCTCTTTCCCCCTCCTCTTTCCCCCTCCTCTATTCTCCTCCTCTATTCTCCTCCTCCTCTATCCCCCTCCTCTATCCCTCTATCACCAGAGCAAAGACGGCTATGGAGATTATGGCGGCTGGTATAAAAACTGCAAGGTGAACAGGTAAAAAAAATAAGTCCACTTAAAGACTTGTAAGCACTACTGAAATAAAGGAATGGTACTGATTAGCATCTCTGTAGTCACTGCAGTGATTTTGCAAGTGACCTTGGTGTGTGTGTGTGTCTATCAGCCCCACTGTCAACACCACGCTACGTAATCTGGGAGCTCTGTACCGCCGGCAAGGCAAGATGGAGGCCGCTGAGACCCTGGAGGAGTGTGCCTTGAAGTCCCGAAAACAGGTCAGCTTTTCTCTCTCTCTCTATCACATACATTAACCCTCAAATTTATAAAAACACACACACACACGTTCAAGCTTAAATCTACACTATGAAATCCAAACTTGTGTATATTCAGTTAGGGGAAATACCCAATATGCAGCAATAGATCTCAGTCTCTGTGGATGTCGATGTTCAGTTCAAGCATTTCCATATTTCTTGCCTTTTGATCCAGGGCACATCCGTATATTCATGGACAATTGTTTTTGCTTGATTTGTGTGTTTGTGACTGATTTTTACCAATCAGTTGAACCAATTACTTTCAATAGTAATGTAAGAACCAAAAAGGGGAAATTATGTTGAAAGGATGTGTGTGTGTTTTGTTCAGGGCGGGGTGGAGCTGCAGAGAGACGGAGACAGGAGGAGGAGCAGGGAGAGTCTGAGCAGCGTAAGATATGAGAGCGCCTCCGAAGCCGGGGAGGACGGCAGCGTGGACTGGAACGGGGTGAGTGCCCTGCACAGACACACACACACCTAAGCCTTTCTTATATTATTTAGGGGAGGCATTAAGGGGATATGTAGTGGCAAATATATACAAAAGTATGTGGACACCCCTTCAAATTTGTGGATTCGACTATTTCAGCTGCACCCGTTGCTAACAGGTGTATAAAATTGAGCGCACAGCCATGCAATCTCTATAGACAAACATTGGCAGTAGAATGGCCTTAATAAAGAGCTCAGTGACTTTCAACGTGGCACCGTCATAGGATGCCACCCTTCCAAAAAGTCAGTTCGTCAAATTTCTGTCCTGCTAGAGCTGCCCCGCTTAACTGTAAGTGCTGTTATTGTCAAGTGGAAACGTCTAGGAGCAACAACGGCTCAGCCCGCGAAGTGGTAGGCAACACAAGCTCACAGAACGGGACCGCTGAAGCGTGTAAAAAATCGTCTGTTCTCACTACCGAGTTCCAAACTGCCTCTTCAAGCAACGTCAGCACAAGAACTGTTCGTTGGGAGCTTCACGAAATGGGTTTCGATGGCAGTTCGACAGATGAACCCGGGTTTGGCGGATGCTAGGAGGACGCTACCTGCCCCAATGCATAGAGCCAACTGTAAAGTTTGGTGGAGAAGAAATAATGGTCTGGGGCTGTTTTTCATGGTTCGGGCTGTTTTTCATGGTTCAGGCCCCTTAGTTCCAGTGAAAGGAAGTCTTAACGCTACAGCGTACAATTACATTCTAGAAGATTCTGTGCTTCCAACTTTGTGGCAACAGTTTGGGGAAGGCACTTTCCTGTTTCAGCATGTCAATGCCCTGTGCACAAAGCAAGGTCCATACAGAAATGGTTTGTCGAGATTGGTGTGGAAGAACTTGACTGGCCTGCACAGAGCCCTGACCTCAACCCCATCGAACACCTTTGGGATGAATTGGAACACTGACTGCGAGCCAGGCCTAATCGCCCAATGCTCGACCTCACTAATGGCTGAATGGAAGCAAGTCCCCATGGCAATGTTCCGACATCTAGTGGAAAGCCTTCACAGAAGAGTGGAGGCTGTTATAGCAGCAAAGGGGGGACCAACTCAATATTAATGCCCATGATTTTGGAATGAGATGTTCGACGAGCACTTGTCAATCCAGAAGATATGTTATTAATAACATAATATTTTCTAATATCGTCTTTATATATTATACTTGGTTTAATATATACTAAGTATACATGACAGACTGACCAGGTGAAAGCTATAATCCCTTACTGATGTCACTTGTTAAATCCACTTCAGCCAGTGTAGATGAAGGGGAGGAGACCGGTTCAAGAAGGATTTTTAAGACATGGATTGTGTATGTGTGCCATTCAGAGGGTGAATGGACAAGACAAAAGATGTAAGTGCCTTTGAATGGAGTATGGTAGTAGGTGCCAGATGCACCGGTTTGACTGTGTCAAGAACTGCAACGCTGCTGGGTTTTCCACGCTCAACAGTTTCCCCGTGTGTATCACGAATGGTCCACCACCCAAAGAACATCCAGCCAACTTGACAAGACTGTGGGAAGCATTGGAGTCAACATTACACTATCAAAATAAATAAAGTCGTACACTACATATATATACTCTCCCAACAATTTAATGGGTATTCACCAACGTTTCGCCATCACTGTGCCTTCCTCAGGAAGCATTGGAGTCAACATGGGCCAGCATCCCAGCGGGAACGCTTTCGACACCTTGTAGAGTCCATGCTTAGACGAATTGAGGCTGTTCAATATTAGGAAGGTGTTCCTAGTGTTTGATATACTCGGTGTATAATGGTTTTTAAAGCTGATTCTCCGCAGCCCTGGTCCTTACTGTAGATGGCTAGGTGCACGCTGCATTGCAGGGTGAGCAGACTGCCAAGGTGGCCCTCGAGTCCCACTGCGGTTCACACTGATTATGTCATTAGCTGACTCGTTGATATTGCGTTCAGTGCAGCGTAGCGAATACTACAAGAGCTTTGACTTTTCTAAACCTTTTCAAATGATCACTTGGATTTATAATTGTCGGTCATTTGTGGCCCTACACTGTCTGTCTTCTACATTTTAATTCTTTATGATAAATGCAAATGTCCAGTCATGTTTGATACTGATGTATTAATATTGGTCATAAAATAATGTTCTAAGCTTTGATCTTTTAATCGTGCTGTGTTCCTCTCTAGAATGGTGTGTTAACCTTTCTCCCCGTTCTGGTTCTCTCTCTCTCTGTCTCTCTCTGTCTCTCTCTGTCTCTCTCTGTCTCTCTCTGTCTCTCTCTGTCTCTCTCTCTCTCTCTCGTATCTGTCTCTTTCGCTCTTCACTTTTCTTGTTCTCTTCTCTCGTTGTCCTTCCTTCATTCATTCATTAGGCCTAAATCAGCGGGATGACCTTCCTCCGCCTCACTCTCCTCAACCAGTCCAATCAAGCCAGCCAATCAAATCACGCCAATCGAATCAAAATGGATGCCCCTTGTCATTTCCTCTGTGTGAAGCCTCTTCTAATCTCTCATGGAGGACTCCTTCATCCCCACTCCAAATCCTGGCCCAAACTGATTATCCCTTTCACTTCCCCCTCTTTCTCTCCCCTTCCTTTGTCTCTCTCACACTGCCACGCATGTTCTCTATCTTCTTCCACACTCTACTCCTCGTCTCCTCGTCTCTTGCCCTCTTCTTCATCCCTCTTTCTCTCTAGTTATCTTCCTCGCTCATTCATGCCCACTGATTTCTCTCATCGCGCTGCATCATCTTCTTTCAGCCCTCCTATTCCTCTCCCCCGCCCCGTCTCTCCCTTTCTCTTGCTGTGTCAATCACTTGTATAGTATGTATGATATTCTAACCAATAAGAGATGTCGGACAGTGGCACCAGAGGCCAATTGAACACTGGAAACTAAAACTATCAAAGCTTTGGATTGGTTGTTTTGATTTTTCCCTCTTCTGTTCTCCTTGTATGCAAACGTGATTGCTTTTCAATTGATCTTCATATTTCCAACAAGCACAGTCGCACAGTTATAACGGCATGGTCCACTACCAAATGAGACCAGTCAGAATTTCTATCCTGTTTTGTTATAGCAATAACATGATTGGCCACTGAAGAGCAACTAGCTACAGTAGTGCTTTTTATTTGGCTGCAGCCAGCTTTGTGTCCTGGCATTTGACCAGGATTGAACTACCCTTTTGTTTTTCTCCACTTATTTTGTTAACTTGTTTTAAGTGTGACCACGACCCTTGTATAATATTTACGCGTACCTATTATTATGTTATATGGGAGCAAATGTAAGAAAATAAACAAGTATTGTGACGCTGTTATGATTCCAAGTCACGTCGCCACTTACAAGCACCTTTTTGAGTTGAGTTTACACATCGATTACTTGTGTTATTGAGATGAGTGTATCCGTCTCCTGTTTTAATTTTTATTTTGTTTACTTTTAAATATTTTCTTTATATAGTATAGTGTTTATCATAATGCTTATTTCTTTGCATTGTCCCTCTAAGCAATTGCTTAATATTTTAAGCCATTATTATTATTATTATTATTATTATAATTTTTGTAATTTTTTTTATTATTATTATATAGCCATAGGTTTAGGAATGATGGTGTCAGTGCCTGACTATGGTATTGACGTTTCAAAGAGGAGCAGCTTGCTAACTGTAGAATCAATGTTTGAATTTAATGGCATTTTGCAAATTGCTTCTCCAAAACCTTAGCTTGAATTTTGTTTTTATAATAATCCGTAATTATGCTCCAAGCAAGAGATCTTGTTTCGAAGTAGCCATTTGAAAAGGGACGCAAAACAACAGAGACACAGAAACACACAAATTAATGTACACTCTGCCGCTCAAAGTCGTTGTCTTTGACTTTGTATTTTGTAAGCTTCTGAGTGAAATTTTGTGAGGTCCATTATTTGGTTTTAGCTTGATGGTCCTCTTGTTGTTCCTCGCACAGCTCTCCCTCTTGTTATCGTCTCGTCTTAAAAGCCTACTTTACCCTGCCATGACGTAAGGCAGTCATAACAGCTTATGTTAGTTTATGACACCTCTATGAACAGCCATGGCACACATGAAATGGCCAAGGTTAGCTATCTTGTCAGCCAACAACCTAGTTACCTTGAACACAGTAACATGTGACCTAGCTGGCTGTTCATAAGCTATACGTTATAAATTGACATTGGATTTTATGAATGCTCCTGATGACAATATGGCTATGCTATGCTTATAGCAGCTTAAAGATCGACTTTAGATTGGGGATTTAAGTTGGGTGTGATCCTATTGTGAGGCATCGTTGAACCGTGTTATGTTACCTGACTGTAAAGATTTTTCAAACAACGCTGTATCTTGAAATGTACTCACTGATGTCCACTACTTCACTGTCCCAGTTTCTTTTATATTTCCCATGTTTCAGTCACTTTTAGTTTAGCTAGTATAAAGATAAAATTAGGCGAAACAAATGTATTTTAGTCTGAATAAGTGTAGTACTAGTAACTAACCTTCTAGCTAGCCAGTCGTTTCAGCATTTAGCCAACGCCACCAAATTGAAGTTGCCTGTATGCCGTGTAGTTTACTCTAAGCACTTTATTAACGATTGTATAACGACTCTGTTTCACAGTCAGTGCAGGTATAATACTCAAATCATAGCTACATTTACAGATAATGGTTTAAAAGAAAGTGCATGTGCTGTATCAAAACTGATGCGGTACTAAGAGGCTATTAGTTCACAAAGTTCATGTGTAGTTAAAAGTAATTTAACTATTGTTACCATGACAATGCAATTCCATGTAACTGTGGCATTTTAGTATCTCAGTGAATGTCGCTAACAGATTTAAAAAAATATATATATATATATATAAACGTAAATAAGCACTAATAGTGGAGTTATCCAATTCTGACACACACTGGCTGGCTGGTAGGTAGGCAGGCCTATGTAGTGGAGCAATTTAGCTGTGTCTTACTTTCCTTTTTCCCATCGGTCCATCTGTAGAACGTTGTGCTCTCCATTACTGATTCTCCTGTCCTGGCATTGGGTAGGCCTACGCACGCCCTCGCTTGTTGCGTTGTGATGAATGTGTCTCTTAACCTTGTTTGACATCGACTGAAAAATAAAGACTTTCATTTTTGGGCTTTTCTTTGGCTGGATGCTTGTGTAAAACCCAACCTGAGGGAGAACCGCACATCCAATATACTCTCCTCGCCTCCCTCTGGAGTCCATTGACCTAGTATCACTACCCGGAAGCTCTGGCGCATGATAGCTTCACTCCCATACTAAAATGTAGTACACAGCAATAGGCTACAGATTAATCCAATTACAGTTCACCACCTTCTACCTGAAGTGTGCACTTGTACATTCTCCTCCTTATGCACTTGCACTTAGTGTCAGTTTAAGTCCCTAAGGACTGAAGGTTTGCTTCAGTGGTGGTGGGGCATCAAAGACTAGTTTCTCAAAGCAAAGAACATTTCTACAGCTTCATCCTATTCATGCATTCTTGTTTGAAATGTATTATCTTCGACACACTGTAAATTCCACACACTGTAAAACTCTCCTGCCCCCTACTGGAGGAGTACTGATTTTGAAATAATGCCCTTGACTATGCCTTAGCGAGGGCAGGGTTTGGTTCCTCGGAAGCTTCTTCTCATCTGCAGCCTTCATTTGTACTGTTCTGAAAAATACTGAACAGTAAAACCATAGGGTGGATACCAATTTGTGGACTTGATTTCCAGTAATAACCCTAACCCATCATAACAGATGAAGGAAAGGAGACAAGGTGAGTATGAGTAAGCCACTTTTACTAGATTGAGATACACCCCTGGAGAGCTACAAGGTCTGCAGGATTTTGTTCTAGGCCAGCACAAAAAACACTAATTGGGTATGGTGACGGGAGTTTCAGGACGGAAACACTAATTGGGTATGGTGAAGGGGGTTTCAGGACGGAAACACTAATTGGGTATGGTGAAGGGGGTTTCAGGACGGAAACACTAATTGGGTATGGTGACGGGAGTTTCAGGACGGAAACACTAATTGGGTATGGTGAAGGGGGTTTCAGGACGGAAACACTAATTGGGTATGGTGAAGGGAGTTTCAGGACGGAAACACTAATTGGGTATGGTGAAGGGAGTTTCAGGACGGAAACACTAATTGGGTATGGTGAAGGAGTTTCAGGACGGAAACACTAATTGGGTATGGTGAAGGGAGTTTCAGGACGGAAACACTAATTGGGTATGGTGAAGGGAGTTTCAGGACGGAAACACTAATTGGGTATGGTGAAGGGAGTTTCAGGACGGAAACACTAATTGGGTATGGTGAAGGGAGTTTCAGGACGGAAACACTAATTGGGTATGGTGAAGGGAGTTTCAGGACGGAAACACTAATTGGGTATGGTGAAGGGAGTTTCAGGACGGAAACACTAATTGGGTATGGTGAAGGGAGTTTCAGGACGGCAGCCTAGATTTACTGCTGATGCTTTTTGGAGACAATTTGTCAAAAGCAATCTGGCATGTTTAGGCTGGACTGGAAAATAATATGCACAACCCCCTAGGGTCTTATCAGGAATGGATTGGGAGACTGAGTTTACAGGACTGTCTGGCCCTGGTGTTGTTTCAGGATGGCAGTGGGGGCCTGAGGAGAGCAGGATCGATGGGGAGGCTCCGGGACGTCCTACGACGAAGCAGCGAGATGCTGGTGAAGAAACTACAGGGGAACGGTCCCCCCGACCCGCGCAACCCCCAGTAAGAGAGATAAACATGCACAAACACACAGTGCCTAGTGAGTCCTCACACCCCATACACAGTTAACATTTTGCTGCCTTAAAAGGTACAATATGTAAGACCTTTTCATTAAATTGGCTCTAAATGGACATAAAAGTGGCAAGGATCAGACAATAAAATGCGTTGAAGATTACATGATAATCTTCAGACCCCAGTGTTGCCTCTCTGGCATTGTTCGAGATGGTGCCGACAGAGATGGTCGCCTCGCTTAGCGTTCTTAGGAAACTATGCGGTATTTTGTTTTTTTATGTATTATTTCTTACACTGTTACCCCGGAAATCTTAAGTTTTATTACATACAGCCGGGAAGAACTATTGGATGTCAGAGCAACGTCAACTTACCCAACATTATGGCCAGGAATATGACTTTCCCGAAGCGGATCCTCTGTTTGGACCACCACCCAGGACAATGGGATCCCAAGGTGCAGACGGAGCGGGCTTCTGGTCAGGCTCCGTAGACGGGCACGTCGCTCACCGCTCCCGAGTATACTACTCGCCAATGTCCAGTCTCTTGACAACAAGGTAGACGAAATTTGAGCAAGGGTTGCCTTCCAGAGAGACATCAGAGACTGTAACATTCTCTGTTTCACGGAAACATGGCTCACTCAGAGTCGGTACAGCCACCCGGTTTCTTCATGCATCACTCCGACAGAAACAAACATCTCTCTGGTAAGAAGAAGGGCGGGGGTGTATGCCTTATGGTTAACGAGACGTGGTGTAATCATAACAACATACAGGAACTCAAGTCCTTTTGTTCACCTGACCTAGAATTCCTTACGATCAAATGCCGACCGCATTATCTACCAAGAGAATTCTCTTCGATTATAATCACAGCCGTGTATATCCCCCCAAGCAGCCACCTCGATGGCTCTGAAAGAACTTCATTGAACTCTATGTAAACTGGAAAACATATCCCGAGGCTGCATTTATTGTAGCTGGGGATTTAAACAAGGCTAATCTGAAAACAAGGCTCCCTACATTTCATCAGCATATCGAATGCGTGACCCGGGCTGGCAAAATTCTGGATCATTGCTATTCTAAATTCCGCGACGCATACAAAGCCCTCCCTCGCCCTCCTTTCGGCAAATCTGACCACGACTCCATTTTGTTGCTCCCAGCCTATAGACAGAAACTCAAACAGGAAACGCCCGTGCTCAGGTCTGTTCAGCGCTGGTCTGACCTATCTGATTCCACGCTTCAAGATTGCTTCGATCACGTGGACTGGGACATGTTCCGGATAGCATCAGACCATAACATTGATGTATACGCTGATTCGGTGAGTGAGTTTATTAGCAAGTGCATCGGTGGTGATGTACCCACGGTGACTGTTAAAACCTATCCCAACCAGAAACCGTGGATTGATGGCAGCATTCGCGCAAAACTGAAAGCGCGAACCACTGCTTTTAATCATGGCAAGGCGACTGGAAACATGACCGAATACAAACAGTGTAGCTATTCCCTCCGCAAGGCAATCAAACAAGCTAAGCGTCAGTATAGAGACAAAGTAGAGTTGCAATTCAACGGCTCAGACACGACGTATGTGGCAGGGTCTACAGTCAATCACGGATTACAAAAAGAAAACCAGCCCTGTCGCAGACACCGATGTTTTGCTCCCAGACAGACTAAACTTCTTTGCTCGCTTTGAGGACAATACAGTGCCACTGACACGGCCCACTACCAAATCCTGCCGGCTCGCCATCACCGGAGCCAACGTGAGTAAAACATTTAAACGTGTCCTCAGCATGCGCAGACCAGCTGGCGCAGACCAGCTGTTTACGGACATATTCAATCAATCCCTATCCCAGTCTGCTGTTCCCACATGCTTCAAGAGGGCTCCCATTGTTCCTGTTCCCAAGAAAGCTAAGGTAACTGAGCAAAAATGACTATCACCCCATAGCACTCACTTCCGTCATCATGAAGTGCTTTGAGAGACTAGTCAAGGATCATATCACCTCCACCCTACTTGACACCCTAGACCCACTCCAATTTGCTTACCGCCCCAATAGGTCCACAGACGACGCAATCACATTGCACACTGCCCTAATCCATCTGGACAAGAGGAATACCTATGTAGGAATGCTGTTCATCGATTACAGCTCAGCATTCAACACCATAGTACCCTCCAAACTCGTCATTAAGCTCGAGACCCTGGGTCTCAACCCGCCCTGTGCAACTGGGTCCTGGACTTTCTGACGGGCCGCCCCTAGGTGGTGAGGGTAGAAAACAACATCTCCACCCCGCTGATCCTCAACACTGGGGCCCCACAAGGGTGCGTTCTCAGCCCTCTCCTGTACTCCCTGTTCACCCATGACTGCGTGGCCATGCACGCCTCCAACTCAATCATCAAGTTTGCAGACGACACTACAGTGGTAGGCTTGATTACCAACAACGACGAGATGGCCTACAGGGAGGAGGTGAGGGCCCTCGGAGTGTGGTGTCAGGAAAATATGAGATGATGATCGTGGACTTCAGGAAACAGCAGAGTGAGCACCCCCCTATCCACATTGACGGGACAGTATTGGAGAAGGTGGAAAGTTTTAAGTTCCTCAGCGTACACATCACGGACTAACTGAAATGGTCCACCCACACAGACAGCGTGGTGAAGAAACTCAGGAGGCTGAAGAAATTTGGCTTGTCACCAAAAACACTCACAAACTTTTACAGATGCACAATCAAGAGCATCCTGTCGGGCTGTATCACCGCCTGGTAAAGGCAACTGCTCCGCCCACAACCGTAAGGCTCTCCAGAGGGTAGTGAGGTCTGCACAAAGCATCACCGGGGGCAAACTACCTGCCCTCCAGGACACCTACACCACCCGATGTCACAGGAAGGCCAAAAAGATCATCAAGGACAACAACCACCCGAGCCACTGCCTGTTCACCCCGCTATCATCCAAAAGGCGAGGTCAGTACAGGTGCATCAAAGCTGGGACCGAGAGACTGAAAAACAGCTTCTATCTCAAGGCCATCAGACTGTTAAACAGTCATCACTAACATTGAGTGGCTGCTGCCAACATACTGACTCAAATCTCTAGCCACTTTAATAATTAAAAATTGGATGTAACAAATGTATCACTAGTCACTTAAACAATGCCACTTTATATAATGTTTACATACCCTACATTACTCATCTCATATGTATATACTGTACTCTATACCATCTACTGCATCTTGCCTATGCCGTTCGGCCATTGCTCATCCATATATTTATATGTACATATTCTTATTCATTCCTTTACACTTGTGTGTATAAGGTAGTTGTTGTGAAATTGTTAGATTACTTGTTAGATATTACTGCACTGTCGGAACTAGAAGCACAAGCATTTCACTACACTCGCATTAACATCTGCTAACCATGTGTATGTGACCAATAAAATTTGAAATCAAATCAAACTTTATTTTTCACATGCGCCGAATACAAGTGTAGACTTTACCTTGAAATGCATACTTACAAGCCCTTAACCAACAGTGCAGTTCAAGAAGAGTTAAGAAAATATTTAACAAATAAATTGGTAAAGTCCCGCGAAAACTTAAAAACAACAATGGAGAAGTCAACATACAAGTGTAAGTAAAAACTATTGCAAATAAGTTAGAAATTGTTTTACTAATGAACATGACGGCACACACACGTTTCGTAATGTTTTTGTTTGGTTATCTTTTGGAAATGGTAGAAATAAAACATTTTCCTTCAGAAGTTCCAGCTAGGCAGGCTAACGTTAGTTAGTTAATTTATTTGCCAGCTATCATACAGCAGGCGTATATTAATAATGATATATTTAATATAAGTAGACGTGCACTCATAATTGACTGTAGCGCATATAAAGCACCCACAAGCTACCGGTGGCTGAAAACACAATCACCGTGGGATGAACGAGTGACGAATTCCCGGCCAAGGGTGGTCCATTTAAAAACCCTTCCTTCCTCCCTCGCACCTCGCCCTGTAAGTGTATACTCATCAGACGTCACGATACGTCATCAGAAGTGTCCACTTCATTTGAGGGCTGAGGAGAGAGGGTGTGTCTTTTAAGTGTTCGGCTGCGTTTTAAACTCCTAAAAGACACACCCTCTTCCACTTACCCTCACCTTATGCCCTTGGGGTATTCCCGCGGCCGTCTTTGTCGTTGGTGCAAATGATTAGCCAAACAAAGGAAGTTGGCAACGTAAACCCCTCAGCCCTCGTTCACTCCAGGCCTGAAACGCCCCAGAATTCAATTTGCGATGATTGTACATCCGCTAAGAAAAGTTCGCCAAAACTAAAAAAACATTTAATATGGAGAAGTCAACATACAAGTGTAAGTAAAAACTAATGTAAATAAGTTTCAAATTGTGCTACTAATGCACATGATGGCTCAAACACGTATCATAAAAGTAATTATGTTTTTGTTTGGTTAGCTTTTGGAAATCACACTTGTACATTTTGTAATTTTCGATTTACCTGATATAGTAGGATGGCATTCGATGTCTGAGGATGTGTTGTCTTCTAGCCATGTCATGAAATGAAATCATAATTGACTGTAGCGCATATAAGGCACACACAACAGTTCCATGATGACTGAAAACACAACTTTGGGATGAACGAGTGACACATTTCCGGGCAGGAGTTGTCCATTTAAAATGTATTAATTCTTCCCTTGCCCTGCAAGTGTCATCTCGTCAGACGTCATGATTCGTCATCAGAGGTCCACTTAATTTGAGGGCTGAGGAGAGAGGGTGTGTCTTTTAAGTGTTTGGAATGCGGCCCAGGGTTCAATCCCCGCATTCACGTATACCAATATTTATCCCACCTGCCTGTATCCCAATCTAATTTCCATCATGAACTTTAGTACCAGGATATTATAGCCAAAAATCTGGTTGCCTCTGCCAGGAGCCTGAAACTTGGCCGCAAGTGGATCTTCCAGCAAGACAATAACCCCAAGCACACATCAAAATCCACAAAGAAATTGTTAATTGACAACTATATTTTATTGCAATGGCCATCTCAGTCCTCGGACCCCATTGAAAGCCTGTGATTTGAATTAAAGAGGGTAGTCCATAAGTGCAGACAAAGGATATCAAGGATCTGGACAGATTCTGTATGGAGGAATGGTCCAAGATCCCTCCCAATGT
Organism: Brachymystax lenok tsinlingensis; assembly: GCA_030435695.1. Lineage (NCBI taxonomy): Eukaryota > Metazoa > Chordata > Actinopteri > Salmoniformes > Salmonidae > Brachymystax > Brachymystax lenok. Next base: position 2,054,213 of record CM059812.1, on the reverse strand, counting down.
GTTCAACCAATCTCATATTTTTTTTTTTCATCGCAAGAGGAGGGTCCTGGAGTATTAAAAACAGGGGTGCCAATATATTTGGCCCTTGTCTTTTAGAGATTTGTATTTATTTATTACTTGTTAAACAATCTATTTCTCTGAGCAATTGTATTAGTATAAAATACTATAATTGTAAAAAATAATTTAAAAAAATAATATTGCTCAGTATTTGTATTATTTATTCTATGCAATTTTTGTTTGCTGATCTTTCGTTCTGGTTTTAGACATCAAATTAGGGATGCACCGGTGTGCATATTCTGGGCTGTTACAGATATCCTATTTATTTTTTTACATTTTATCTCCTTCTCAACCATTCTAGCACAGAGAGAAGCTGCAACCAAGTTGCTATGTTCATGAGGCTAATGAGAAAATATGTGAAATTACTAGAATATGGGAAAGGTTAAAAATATATATATATTTGCATCACAAAGTGGCTGAGGAAATTAGGTGCTTTGGAGGCTGAATGGGGCTTTACATGCCAAAATAGACAAATAATGTCAAACGTGATTCATTTACGCGCAATGTTTCTCCCACCTGCCTGTATCCCCATCGGATTTCCATGCTGTCTCAATAGTGTCAAAATATTCACACATTGGAGATTATTTTAACCAAGTACCTAAAAAAACAGAAAGTTGTAACCCCTCTCCATTCCAATCTTCATTATCTTAATTGTGTTTCTGCAACTAGAGCACCTAAAGTTTGACTCTGCGTTTAGGATAATGCTCCAGTGTTTTTTTTTTTTTATGTTTTTTTTTTTTTACAGCTATTGTCTTCCTCTTTATTAGGACCACCAACACAACATTTCTGTATAAGATTCAGCTGAAGATAAATAAAAAATCTTAAATGTACTGTTATATTAATGATTAACCTCACACAAAGCTATGCTATTCTGAGCAGATATTCAGTAACAGTGTTACTAAATCATAATAAAACATATGAAATGCACTTGACAAATGTGTAAACAAATAAAAAATGTTGTGACATTAATTTGACACACAAATTCACACATGATACACCCCTCTATTCATGCTAGGTCCAGTACCCTTCAGTGGCCTCACAGACACACACACACACACACAAAGACAAAGACACACACACACACACACACAAAGACACACACACAAACAAAGACACACACGCACTCGCCAAAGCACAAGATATTTAATCTAAATTTGCTGAAATAAATGAAAATGCTTTGTTTTTCCTTTGCAGTATGAAACGAGCTGCCTCTCTGAACTATTTGAACAAGAGCAGTGATGACGGTGACTCCTTTCAGGTAACACGCCCCCTAGTGGATATAACGGTATTCATACTTCATGAATAGTTTGAATTATGGCCTTGTAGTAACTTATGAGCTGCCTGCTGAATAGTTCACCCAGGACCAAGATACCTGTTCTAAAAACACCTCCACCATTCTCTCTCTTCAGAATCCAGTCTAGTGATAAAGCATGACCTTTTATTTTTGTTTTTTTAATCTGTATTTCTTTCATTTTCTCTCTCTCTCTGTGTCTCCCTATCTCTCTCTCCTCCTGTCTCTGTCTCTCTCGTTCTCTTTGCAGAGTCCAGCAGGTGGCAGGAGGCTAAGGCAGAGCAGGAACCTGAGTTCCAGTACTGTTGAGCTCTACAGTGGAACTGGAAACTGAACACACACACTCCCAACAGTTTTTCCAAATATTATGTTTAATTCTAAACCTAAATTCTGTAGTTTCCATTCTTACATTTAAACACTGTTTAATGTTATTGCTGCTTTCTAGAAATTGTATTAATTTTGTAGTCTTTCTGTAGAATACAAAAAATATATTGTAATAATGGGGTTGGTTTTAATGTCATTGATATATTGTGAGATTAGACAGCAAGAATCCTTACTGCTTGGCTTAGTTTGATACAAATCCCCTTAAGGTGCTCTGTGCAATCAGACACTCAGGGCAGTATATTGTGGACAATAGTGTTTCCCATGGAGACCAAGCCTGGATCTATTATTCACTATACCTGCAGCTTCTGAAGGCATGGTGGGGCAGTACTCTTCCCAAATCAGAGAGGATTATTATTTTCAAGATCCGTCCAATTCAACCATTACGCTTCTTTTTACAGTGTTTTCTCCCCCTTTCCATAACCATGAAGACACTCGGTACTGTATTTAAATAGTAATTAAGTCATGAAGATGGTATTCATGAATATAGAATATAGAATCAAATATATCTGTGATTTAAAGGGGTACTTATAGCTGTTACTACAGCTTAGCCTTTAGCATTGTTGAGTGTAGAACAATTAAAGTGGTGCCAGGACTTGTTCCAAATTACTTATTTTTTGACCATGTTCATTAGTTGGGGTGTTCCCCAGAGATGTTCAAGTAAAGGAGCAATATGAGCACAAATAACTGGGGAAAAGCGCAGCTACTGACATTAACCTTAATCTAAGTACTTACTTAGTAAAAGTCAAATGTCATGATGTAAATATCATTTTAGGTTAGATGGTAACCACATTGACCTTTTTATTTTACGTTTCTTCAGGCACTGTATAAGAAACTAATACAGTAATTATTTATCTCAGGGTCCGGGATCTAGTGTTTCCCAAGGCAATACTTTCCAATGCTGTATCTTAGTTCCAATTCATGCTATACACTCTTAGAAAAAAGGGTTCCAAAAGAGTTCTTTGGGTGTCCCCATAGAATAAACCTTTTTGGTTCCTGGTAGAATCCTCTGTGTAAAGGGTTTTATATGGAACTCAGAAAGATTCTACTTGGAACCAAAAAGGGTTCTTGAAAGGTTTCTCCTATGGGGACAGCCGAAGAACCCTTTTAGGTTGTAGATAGCACCTTTTTCTTCTAAGAGTATAGCTAAGCCATATCCTCCCTGTTCTTGATCTGTTTGTGCTCTTGACCACTCCATTGCACATTGTCAAGCCCAACAGTTTAGCCTCACAGCAAAATTGTCATGTTTGGCATGATAATAAGTGACCTTTAAGTTGGCATGATAGCACAAACAGACTGGCACAGGCTAACTTTGTATGGATGTCAAAATGTCTCAATGTTGATGAGCGGAGACAAAAAAAAAATTTCTATCGATTTTCTTCCCTAAGAACGTTGCTGGATACCAAACAAAGTAAGACATTTGTTTTCATTCAGCCATGCAAGAGATACGTTCCATTAGATATATTTACCAGTTGTAGCACAGATATTTAAATTATATAATGAAAAATGATTCCGCATGAATATAATAATTGATCATGTTTTCTTGAGTTTCTATTAATCAGTCATGTGAATATATAGTGTTGAGTTAAAAAGATAATTAAGCTTGAATTGTGAATAAAAAATAAAAAAAGATTAATATTTGTTTAAATATGATTGTAAGATTTAAAATGCATCACTTTGGTGCTATATATGTGTTTTTATGTAGATCAGAAGGTTTTTCATATTCAGATGACTCAATGTTTAAAGGGTCTTTTTAGTGGCGTAAAACTGATTGTTTAACATTCTCAGGTTATGATATGCATCTCATGCAATCATTTTCAGTCAGAATTCCTAAATTGAATGTAAATAAACCCTAAATAAAATAGCTGCTATCATGTCCTGGTATTGATTGTTATTACTAACCTTTTGATAGCCTTTGATGACTGTGGACATAATGTAGGAACAGCACTGTATGCCTATGCATAACTGCAACAACAAACAATGGCATGTCACTGCTGGGTAATCATAGCAAGCCAGCAGCAGTTGTCTTGAGAAAATGAATCAAATGATTTAACTTATCAAGGGATATTGTTTTTCTAATAATGGAAATGGAATAAAACAGAAAAGAACAAGAACAGAATATGGAATAGAATGAACACAATTGAGTCCGAGGAGGAGGAATCGAGCCCTAACGATAAACTATCATTTTAAGAGTCAAGTATAGCGTAGGCATCGTTTAATGGAACGTTGGTGGCTGATATTCAATGATGTATATAAACCATATTTATACAAATCATTGTTATTCGCACTGTCTTCGGTTTGACGTAGCACACGTTTTATTTTCCAAGGACATGCACACGTGACACCCCCGCTTCCTATCGCGCAGCGGCATTGAGTACCGTTCTCATAGCAGCAGGATAGCATGCTGGCAGCACGATCGGGGATTTCGCAGCATTGCAACCACCTATGGAGAATAGAAAATTGATATTTTTGACATATATTATAAAAATAAAAAGTTTTATTTAGAACAGCATTCCTTTAAAGGTTTACACCAATACTGGTATGTTGAAAGCTATTGTGTAGGGCAGGTTATATTTAAAGAGGAACTGGACCGGCTGATTTGGCCTTGTTTTTTGTATTGCTCATCAAAACAAAAATGCTGGTGGTCATGACAGAAGCAAAACTTCAGTTGTCTTGGGTCTGTGTGGTTTGATGTGTTCAGCTGTTTCACCCACCCCACTCAATCAACAAACAAAACCTCAAGCGGGTTGAGTTCAATAACTACAGGCAGGTAGATATGTGGTGAGACGCTGGAGGAAGCTTCAAACAGGTCAGTAGCCTACAGAGTAATATGAGAAGCATTCAGCAATTGCATTCATGTAGATATTCTAAACAAAGCTTTTGATCATTTTCAAATGTAGTAACGGGTCCATGTAGAATAAACAACCATTTTACATAATTACCATAGAAGTGGTTTTCTGCTAATATAACCAACGTGCATCTTTCATTGTCATTCCCAGCTGATACAGATACTGTGCCTATTCATAATTTTGTCTGATGGAAATGAGGCTACCATGGCAAACATGTCAGAGTGGTCATTACCTTCCTGTGTGGTGTCCAGTATACAAAAGGAGTTCCTTGATCCTGGTGCAGAATACACATGGTTTCTCCCTCCCTATATTGACTGATTCAATTCAATAATATAAAAAAAAGACAATACAAGTAAAAGATGTTTAGTACATTTTTTTTAATGCTGAGTGCCAGGTCTCTCTCCATTTAAAGACATCAGTATCAAGCCCGCCTGTCAGACTGGACTGACATTATCACATTATCTTGCAAGTCTCCATGTTCTGGCTCCATACGTGTTTCTGTGAACACATACACACACACGGTCACTGTTGAATTACCATAGGCATGTTGCTATGTTGAAGTTTGAACAGGTCCAGACTCAAACCTGCCTAATCTATGACCATTGGTGAGTGGGAAAGAGGCGAGGCTGGAGGTAAGGTCTTTGCCAGCGCCCCATTGATGAGCAAGGCAGCGTAGATCAGCCCCTTAACCCCTCAAAGATACTGGACAGTCACACACAAACACACTCCCAGAGCACTGATTACATTATCAATGGTGGTTATGATTAGCATGGTGGAGTCACCTTTTATTTCACTAAAGATATCATGATATGTGAAGTGAAATAGAATGGTAAACATAGTGATCAGGCTGGTTTCACCCGGCTAGGTTATGAAGGTGAATTTGGACAAAACTCTAAACAGTTTTGACCTTTGACCAGGTCAAATGTCACCAACCTGGCAAGTGTACTCCCCGTTCCATTTATAGGAATGCTCAAAGCATTCCTATAAATGAGTTAGCTACGACCATGGCTGCATCCATTATTCTGTTTGCCCTAGACCAGTGGTTCCCAAACTTTTTATAGTCCCGTATCCCTTCAAACATTCAACCTCCAGCTGCGTACCCCCTCTAGCACCAGGGTCAGCACACTCTCAAATGTTATTTTTTTTGCCATCATTGTTAGCCTGCCACACACACACTATACAATACATTTATTAAACATAAGAATGAGTGTGAGTTTTTTGTCAAAACCTGGCTCGTGGGAAGTGACAAACAGCTCTTATAGGACCAAGGCACAAATAATAACATTTTCCACATACAGTCTGTGCCTGTATTTAGTTTTCATGCTAGTGAGGGCTGAGAATCCACTCTCACATAGGTACATGGTTGCAAAGGGCATCAGTGTCTTAACAGTGCGATTTGCCAAGGGCAGGATACTCTGAGCACAGCCCAATCCAGAAATCTGGCAGTAGCTTCTGATTAAATTCAATTTTCACAGAACCGCTTGTTGCAATTTTGATGAGGCTCCCTTGTTCAGATATCAGTAAGTGGACTGGAGGCATGAAAGGGATAACCTCTTAAGGATCTCTACAGATCAGTGTCCCACCCGCAGAACGGTTGAGCTAATGTGCGCTAATGCGATTAGAATGAGGTTGTTAGTAACAAGAACATTTCCCAGGACATAGACATATCTGATATTGGCAGAAAGCTTAAATTATTGTTAATCTAACTGCACTGTCCAATTTACAGTAGCTATTACAGTGAAAGAATACCATGCTATTGTTTGAGGAGAGTGCACAGTTATGAACTTGAAAAGTTATTAATAAACCAATTAGGTACAGTCTTGATACAAAATGTGGAACATAAATGCAATGGTTCATTGGATCAGTCTAAAACTGATCTAGTGGCAGGTGGATGGATTATCTTGGCAAAGGAGAAATGCTCACTAACAGGGATGTAAACAAATGTACGCAAAAAATCTGAGCTAAATAAGGTTTCTGTGCTTATGGAAAATTCCGGGGATCTTTTATTTCAGGTCATGAAACATGGGACCAACACTTTACATGTTGTGTTTATATTTTTCTTCAGTGTAGTTTTTCTAGTAAAAAAAAAAATACAAATCTATTTTAGACGAGACTGCCTTTATGACAAAAATTATCCCATTTCCACTTTGTAGTCAATTTTGACACTAGAATAAATGTTTCTGACTCATATCGAAGCCACATAGGCCATTTTAAAAGGGAGTAGTTGCTTTTTAGGGGCAGTCATTCTTAAATAAATACACTTTTAACAAAATACAATATGTAATCGGAATTTCTCAATATGGAGTCTGCAAAACTGAAACTGGTCTCTTGTGCTGGGCAGTGGGTTTAATACAGAGTGCTGGTAACTCCACCCACTCCATTCATTGCAATGCAATACACGGTATATGAATTACATACTGTATGGGTTTATAGATAAAAAAAACTATTGTATATGCTGAGGTAAAAGTGGGTTGGGAATACTCAGTAGGGTCTGTAGGTGGAGTAGAAAGTGCTGCTGGGTATTTAGACTTCAGCCCCCCAAGAAATAACACCATATATAGATTCTACTGACCCTACTCTACTGAGTATTGGCAACATCACTTTTGACTCAGCACATAGAATAGTTTTTTCTCTATGCTGTGAACATACCGATCTGAACATCGTATTTTTTTTATAGTGGTCTTACAAAATGTTTTTAGAAGCATATTTGTAAATGTTTCCATAAAGTCCTTTTTGCATTTGCTTTTAAGCACAATAAAAAAAAGGGGACATTGATTAAAATGTAATACTGTATCTTTTGAATTAGTTATCCAGCATTTCAATGTATTGAAATGCGTGCTCTTATTTTGAAGGAATCTTCATTAGCATACCACGTGGCGTCATCGTTTGTGCTGCTGGCAGAATACTAGTGCGGTATTGCACTTATATCTCCTGTTTTGATTGTAGGTCAGAAGAAGTAGAGCTCAACTACAATCCCGTGCTTTGTTGACCAGGTAAGAACGCCGACTTTATCACTAAATGTTACATTCGGGTAAATTATTTGGTCTAAACTAGTGTTCAGGGAAGCATAACAAATGAATAGGTAAATTGCCCAAATGTCCACAGAACCTACACAATTAATAACCGATTGTGGTTTAACCAATATAAATTATTGTAAAATAAATAAATGATGAGCTGTCTATCCTAAAGCCTATTCGCTTCATGGCATATGCGTTCTTGCAACCCCAGTGACATTTTTGCGGCGTTTTTGGGTGTGCTGGTTCCCTAGGGTTGACCTACTTTTGCTGTCAGTGTGCTTGTTCGACATTGCAGGCGACTGACTGATCTACAAATTACCTTGCATCATAAATAACTACTCATTACTATTTGTAGTTCAGCCAGTGGCACCATTTTACGCACAGTGCATCATGGATTTGACGCTCTCGAACACGGTCAGTGAGTTCACAGCCCATTTAATTGTTGTATTAAAATCTTTAATGAAATCTGTGCTGTTGTGCACTCCTTTCTAGTGGATTTGTTAGCGAGCGCTGGTAAAGTGTTTTTCGTATTTGGTTTGTGTTGAGTAATGTGCAACCCAGCTGCCGCAGTAAACAGAGTTTTTAATTATGTCGGGTAAAAGCCGATTTATGGTCAATCTGTCATCTGTAGCAGCAGTACAGGATTTACTGAGATGCGACCCTCTGTAGAAGTCAAAGCATTCATACTTGCGTTTTGGGGAGCTGTTATACGCGTTTTCCACCTACATCTCCCCATTCCCCCCCACAGCATAATTAGGCTGCATTTAGGCTATTGTTTATTTCACACTATGTTCAGGTAAACATCAAAGTATAATGCTTGTATGAATGTCAACCCCAATACATGTTCATGTCATCAATCAACTACCTTGCAGTAGAAAGCGCCTGACTACCACCACTGATTTCTGAATGCCAGCTATGCTTCCAGTTTATACGAACGGGAGCATAGCAGCACTTCTTCTAAACCTGAAAAGGGACAACTTCTAAATGCTATGTAGCGAAAACAGCCAAATATATCCATATCTGATTTTAGTAACCACATTGTGGACCTGTTACAACACATCAATCATGACAGATTTGACACATCCACTGTGTTTGATCAGATGTGTTGAATGTGTACAAATCCATCTATCCCCATTTTTGTGTCTTTGAATCCCTACGCGAGGTTTCATAAATATGTATTTTATTCGTGAACTTGTTCTGATAGACTTTCATAAACGTTATCCGTGTTTGTGTTTATACAGGATGTACCGCCTCCCACCTACCGTTAACCAATCATGTCAATATACAGAGCCCTCCGCATTGTAGGCTCCGTTTGGCCTCCGCCAGCCTCCAGAGGCACCACAATTGCGTCACACGCTTGAAAAGGAGCCTCGGAACAACATTTCCAGATGAAGCAATAATCAGCTTTTCAATTCAAAATGTATTTGTCACATGCCCCCGAGTACAAAGGTGTAGTAGACCTTACTGTGAAATGCTTACTTACAAGCCCTTAACCAACAATGCAGTTCAATAAATAGAGTTAAGAAAATATTTACTAAATAAACTCAAGTAAAACATTTTAATAAAAGTAACACAATAACAAGGCTATATTTTGTATTTAACTAGGCAAATCAGTTAAGAATAAATTCTTATTTACATTGAGGGCCTACCGGGGAACAGTGGGTTAACTGCCTTGTTCAGGGTCAGAACAACTTTACATTGTCAGCTCGGGGATTCGATCCAGCAACCTTTCGGTTACTGGGCCAACGCTCTAACCACTAGGCTACCTGCCACTCTAACAGGGGGTACAGGTACCGAGTCAATGTGCAGGGGTACAGGTTAGTCTAGGTAAGGGGTAAAGTGGGGTAAAGGGGTAAAGTGACTATGCATGGATAAAGAGCAGCAGTGTAAAAACAAAGGGGGGGGGGTCAATGTAAATAGTTTAGTCTCAGGGTCCTTAGCTTAGTGTGGAGTGCGATTGAGATTGCGTCATCTGTGGATCTGTTGGGGTGGTATGCGAATTGCACTGGGTCTAGGGTTTCCGGGATGTTGATGTTGATGTGAGCCATCCTTTCAAAGCACTTCATGGTTACCGACGTGAGTGCTACAGGGCAGGGCAGTAATCTTTTAGGCAGGTTACATTCGCGATCTTGGGCACAGAGACTATGGTGGTCTGCTTGAAACATGTAGGTATTACAGACTCCGACAGGGAGATGTTGAAAATGTCAGTGAAGACGCTTGCCAGTTGGTCAGCGCATGCTTTGAGTACACGTCCTGGTAATCCATCTGGCCCCGCAGCCTTCTAAATGTTGACCTGTTTAAGGTCCTGCTCACATCGGCTACGGAGAGCGGGATTACACAGTCGTCCGGAACAGCTAATGCTGTAATGCATGTTTCAGTGTTGTTTGCGAGCCCTGCCACATCTGACGAGCATCAGAGCCGGTGTAGTAGGATTCAATCTTAGTCCTGTATTGACCCTTTGCCTGTTTTGATGGTTCTTCTGAGGGCATAGCGGGATGTTTTTATAAGTGTCCGGGTTAGTGTCCCGCTCCTTGAAAGCGGCAGCTCTAGCTTTTAGCTCGGTGCGGATGTTGAGATATGTACGTACTGTCACTGTGGGTACGTCGTCAATAGACTTATTGATGAAGCCGGTGACTGAGGTCGTATACTCCTCAATGCCATTGGATGAATCCCGGAACATATTCCAGTCTGTGCTAGCAAAACAGTCCCAAAACAGTCCTGTAGCGTGTGCGATACAGATTCATTTGTGCTGTTTCTTTACTGTACATTTTCAAACCTGTGTCCTCATGATGGCACAACAGTAGCCCGACGGTATAGGCTACCGTGTTTTAGTTAAGTTTGTTACAAAAGCCATGTAAAGGTTGCCCTAAAAGCTAACACTAAAAGCTGACAGGTAAAAGGCATTATTACTTCTTAAGCATGTATGAGCTTTTTTTAATGACTTATATGGTGTGTAATAAGATTAGTTCACATTACTGTAGCCATAGAATTATAGGATTTCTGTGACTGGATCTGACACTTTCTGAGTGAACCACCTTGATTTGGAGCCCTTTAAATGGTATGCATTTTTTGGCTAAGACCTATTATGCGGCAATGAATGTTACGGAACAATAAATGTATACCCTTTGATCTGATAGAAGCTGTAATTGGCCATTTTGTAATAACGCACACATTTGTCTACCATATGGTGCCCTTTCTGGTCGTTTGCGGAGGAAGGATAAGCCTCCTACCACAGGCACCGATCCCCCTTAAGCTTCTTTGAAAAGGTCTGACAAGCAGGTTTGATATGATCCAGTGAAATAGTGAAGTCTGTGTCAAAACAGCTTCATGTAGCTACATGGTATTACATCAGCCTGTCCATGATACTGTACAGGGCATAATGTATCCTGTGTAGTGAATAAATGACTGAAAAATTATATTTTCTACTGGTAATAGTGTGGTAGCACATTATTTGATGGTACTGTTTTTACCTGTTTTTTTTAATAGGACATTTTAACAATAGCTACTTTTGGTGCTTACTAAAAATAATTGGTTATTACAGTGTAATGTCTTTTTATTTCATGTATGTATGTATGTATGTATGGCATCTCCTGATTTTATTGAACAAATAGTGAATGAGGGTGACAGTGGGGAAAGTCGGAGACAGGTTGTGTCAAAGGGCGGTAGGCTCGATTCAAACCAATGCCGACACTGTAGACGTGTGCCGGAGGCTGCGGCATTAACGCTAGACCAGCCAGGCCACAACTAAGTCATTTCTTAGTAGGCCTAAATACCCAGGTAAACTGGAAATGGACATTAACAATGGCCCCTATTTCCAGGAAAAGTAACATTTGTCTTCTTGGTCTTGTATTTGCAGATCTACCCGGCCTGTGGACAAAAAACAATGGCGCTAATCTCCCTCGAGGATCTTGACGGATTGGAGGATGAAGAGCTGGACAATGACATCACTGACAACCCTGAGCCAATGGAGGACGACGAGCAGCAGAGGCTGTACACCCATTGGCAGGCGATCGCCAGCACACACCAGGTGTCCGTCCCCCGAGGTAAGCGAGATAGGCGGTGGAGTAAAATAGTCCCATTCGAGGTAGTTGCTTGGCAGCAGTGTATTTGGAGACAATCAGTCTGAGAAATCAAACTCTTTTCAACAGGACATGGTTTCTTCCAACAGTTTAAATAAAATCTCAGATTCTAGTTGCTACATCCTGTCTGCAATACAGCAGTATGACTTGATTTGTATAGTGTGTGTATTGTAGTCTCTATCATGGCTTACTCAAATGGGTATCGGTTCGAGGTCTAGTGAGAAGCTTAAAGCTATTAAAGCATGCCCATTTACCTAGAGACGAATACTTGACATTAACCCTGGGTTCCTTTTATGAAGCATAAGCCAATGATGAATTTCCCCCACTTCACTTGGTTCCGGTGAGGTTTAGAAAAAAAATGAAGAGGCCCCCTGTGTTGTTTTGCTAGAAATGACAGGACCAATTCAAGAGCTGACGCAGCGGAACCAAACCCAAGAGAGAGAGCAGGTCCCCTTTTCCTCCATCTCTCAGCATGAAAAGGTACAGTATGTCTCCCTTCCACTTGTTACCAATCTTAGGCCAGGATGACAATGGCTGATATGTTGGCTGGCTGTTCCATTTTCTGGGTCATCTATCCATCATGTAATGGCAGGAAGTGAAGGAAAATCTGTAGTAAAAAGCTAAATGAAGCCATTTTCTTGTCGTTCTTTTGAGTGTCTGGCACATGCACTTTTGAGTGTTTGAATAATAATTCCAATATATTATGGAAGCTGTGTGTATGTTCACACGGATTTGTGTAAATGCCTGAGTGCAATGTGGTGTGTAAAATCTGTATGTGTGTTGCCTTATGACCAGCCATGTGTGTGTTTGAGCTTGAGAATCCATGCCATTACTCGAGTGCTAAGTAAAGTGGAAGATCTCTTTATATTCCCCCGGATAACGAAATGTGTGTTTGTCTATTTCTGCAGCTGGGCGAGGTGCTGTTTGAGGAGAGGGTGTACCCTGCAGGGAAGTGGGCGTGCATCACTAAAGGGGAGAAGCTGTACGAGCAGAGCATCTCCACGGGCTTCATGAAACTCATGAAATTCATCTGCAAGGAGAACTCTGTCGGTAAGGCCTTAGTGTTCATGTTACTGTGTGGAATTCTTGACGTAAGTATAGTGCAACGTCTACTGTAATCAGTCATTGTTACAACTGTATTGTAATCACTCATTGTTCCACCCTACTTACAGCAGTAACCCTAACGCTTATCATAACCCTAAGTGCAGTGTATCCACAATTTATTGATCTGGGGTCTCCACTCTGTTGTATATTAATTAGTCATTATTACACTGTACTTACATCTGTAACCCTAATCCTTACCATAGCCCTTAGTATAGTAAGAACAGTGTAACAATGAGTAATTATAATAGCACACTCTCGTATCAACAGGACGCTATTTGGGAATGACTGTACCCATTGTGAACAGTATCCAAATGCTGGAGGACGGCAATGGCTTTCAGAAGGACATCTTGACGGCATACTACCTGCCTGCTGAGTTCCAGGCCAATCCGCCCCAGCCAACTGACCCGGACATCACCATACTCCAAAGGGAGGCTTTACGAGTCATCACCCTGTAAGGACACTCCCACCTCTGGGTGACTTCGGCACTCTAGCCCCAGGCTTGATTTGAGGCCTATTCTACTTCACCTGTGGTTTTGAGATCATTTCTGACCTATTTACATATCTACATGTAAAAATAGACAATGGATTTAGATAGACAATGTATAGCCAAAATGGGTGGAAATAATTAGTCAGATTAGTGATAATATCCATGTTTTTTCATTTACTATATTGGCTGGTTTCCCGGACACAGATTAAATCAAATCAAATCAAATTATATTAGTCACATGCGCCGAATACAACAGGTGTAGACCTTACAGTGAAATGCTGAATACAACAGGTGTAGACCATACAGTGAAATGCTTACTTACGAGCCCCTAACCAACAATGCAGTTAAATATATATATATATATATATATATATAAAATACGGATAAGAAATAAAAGTAACACGTAATTAAAGAGCAGCAGTAAAATAACAATAGCGAGACTATATACGGGGTACTGATACAGAGTCAATGTGCGGGGCACCGTAAGTCGAGGTAATATGGACATGTGGGTAGAGTTATTAAAGTGACCATGCACAGATGACAACCGAGAGTAGCAGCGGTGTAAAAGAGGGTGGGTGGGGGGGCAATGCAAATAGTCTGGGTAGCCATTTGATTAGCTGGTCAGGCGTCTTATGTCTTGGGGGTAGAAGCTGTTTAGAAGCCTCTTGGACCTAGACTTGGCGCTCCGGTACTGCTTGTCGTGCGGTAGCAGAGAGAACAGTCTGTGACTAGGGTGGCTGGAGTCTAACAATTTTTAGGGCCTTTCTCTGACACCGCCTGGTATAGAGGTCCTGGATGGCAGGGAGCTTGGCCCCGGTGATGTACTGGGCTGTTCGCACTACCCTCTGTAGTGCCTTGCGGTCGGAGGCCGAGAAGTTGCCATACCAGGCAGTGATGCAACCAGTCAGGATGCTCTCGATGGTGTAGCTGTAGAACCTTTTTTTAAGCCTAGTCCTGAATTAAAAAGCACTTTCAATGGAGTTTACATTGAACTTTTTTTTTGGTCCAGTACTAGGCTTAATCTGTGTGTGGGGAATCAGCCCAAACAGTATTAATAATGCTGACTTCTATAGATCATGGATATGTACTAGCTAGACTCACACACTACTTGGCATTGGTAAGATGTCTGGGTAAAATACTGTAGGTAAAAAAATAATCAGTTAATAGCAGTAATGACAGTATTTATTTAAACACGAATAACAAATGCGGTCTTCTGTAGGACGTTCTTCGGTACCACCACGGAGGAGACAATCATGCCTCAGATTAACCTGCTGTGGGAGATGCTGGGCCCCAGCGAGGAGATGCATCGCAACTCCTACATGGTGGCCGTCTACGACAACCCTGGGGTGTCCTGCCGCAGAAACGAGATCTGGTTCATCCGACGAGACCCCTAAATCTCTTATAACATCCTCCTGTATCGTCCCGACACCCCCCTATCCAACCCTTCTGTGCCTCTAGGGTCACGTTCATTGGGCGCTAAACTGAATAAAATGGACCAACGGGGAGGGACTACCTGGACTTGGTCCAATAAGCAGCACTCATTTTTGGTTTCCCGATGCAAAATGTTTTTTTGTTTTTGCATGCCATAATGAACACAACCCAGATGATTCCTGTAATGGAGATAGAGTATGGGTTAAAATGGGAGGAATGGCTCTTGGGTTGGTTTTAGCTGTAAAGATGACAAGATTACTTTAAAGATGGTATTAGGTATACAGTAGGGATGGAAAATATTTCTTTAACATTCACTGAGATTGTATGTTTATGCTCTAGGGGAGCACAAGGAAAGACTAACTTCAGTGGCATTTATACCATATACACAACCAAATATGGTGTTTAAAATACAAGTATATTGTATCTCTGTGGAAAAACTGTCTGGGAATTACAAGAGTTAACTCTTATATTTCTTGTCACATTTTCTTTTATTTTTCTTGCTTTTTATGTAACAAAATTAGTGATTATCTAATCATTGGAAATTGTGTGAAACACGCTGTTTTAGAAATGGACTGAAATTAATTAACATTTTATATTTTAGTCATTTAGCGGATCCTCTTATCCAGAGCGACTTACAGTAGTGAGTGCATACATTTTAATACTTTTCTTCCCGTAATGATGATACCGTAATGTTTTTCTAAACTATAATGGTTATGTCTTGTAGGACTGTAACCTACTACTAAAATGTTGTATTTGCTGTTGACTAGAGTAGGCATCTAGGTTTAACTTTTTATTATTATCCATAGGTAATTCTGACAACTTTATCATTCAAAGTTACTTGCTATGGTATGTGGGTGTCCTCTTTAATAACTGTCATAGAATTATTATTTTTTTTTCCCCCTGCTAGTGAATTTTACCCACCCTCTGTTGCTTTACCCACATTTGGAGACTGGTGTAGGGATTTTGGGTATAGGTGTCCGAAATAAGTAAACAGCTGTTTTCAAACGACTATCCCCCTTCCCCCAGCCTCAAAATGATAGACAGATCTGTCGTTTTGTTACCTTCAGTTGCCACTAGGTGTCAACCAAACAGTAACGTTTGTGTAATGTTTTTTGGTTTTTGGTCTATTTATTTGCTAATTGTTAAATAGCGACTATCTCATGAATAGATTTGGTTTTGGTGAGGTTAGTTGTAAATGGAGCTTAGCCTGTGACCAGGCACTTTAGATTTTGAGGAAGGCTCAATCTTTAAGGCCGTCATTGTAAATAAGAATTTGTTCTTAACTGACTTGCCTTAGTTACATTTTACAATTTGTTTTATACATTTTATTTTTTGAAGATTCATAACTATAGTTAATGATGGTTGGTGAATGGAAGTTTAATTAAAGTGACTTATGAACATTTGTTCAGCATGGCCAAATAATGTGCTCTTACTGTGCTTGGCTCTTTCTATATATGCCTTGCAATGTTCCCAGAATAAGTGTATTAGTTGTATGTGTTTGCATTCTCCAATAATCGGTTCGGTATACTTTTGATATGTTAAAATTGCACCCGTCCTCTCTCTTTTTGTGACCTTGTATTTCTATGCTGTTATCAACTGTTATCAAAGCATACATTTCAAAATTGCAGTGTGAATTTTTCGAGGGTTGCTTAAATTTTTACAGCTGCGTTATGTAACTTTTTTTGGGGCGACCTTGACCAAATTCACATAGAAGAGGAGTTATAGAACTTTCATTCTCATTGAATGCAAGTCTTAAGATGTGGTAGGTCTGTTATATGTGTGTTATTGCTATGCTTCCCCTTCTAATGTTTTTGCTTGCTTTTGGTTTTTTGGTTTTGTACACCAGCTGAAAATACAATATTTTTGGTTATGTAAAATATATTTCACGTGATGGTACAATGATTCTGTACACTATACTTGCTTGTTTTGTCTCATAAACAGAAATTATACATTTTAGCAACCAAGAAATGGCAAAGAGATTTCTGCATTGTGCATCTTTTAAACTACTTAAAATATTCCCAGAGTAAATGAATGGAGATTTGATATACATTTAAACTTAACGTACAATGCTTTCAGAAGGTATTCACAGCCCCTTTTTAAATTAGACACGTTCTGTTGTGTTACAGCCTGAGATATTGTGTCCCCGATCTACACACAATACTGCATAATGTCAAAGTGGATTGTTTTTTTTTCTTAAGTCAATAAGTATTCAACCCCTTTGTTATGGCAAGCCTAAATACATTCAGGAGTAAACATTTGCTTAACAATTCTCATAAGTTGCATGGACTCTGTGTTCAGTAATAGTGGTTACCGTTACTTTTGAATGATTACCCCCGTCTCTGTACCCCACACATGCAATTGTTTTTAAGGTCCCTCAATCGAGTAATGAATTTCAAGTACAGATTCAACCACAAAGACCAGGGAGGTTTTCCAATGCCTTGCAAATAAGGGCACCAATTGGTAGATGTGTTTAAAAAAAAAAAAAAAAAAGGACACTGAATGTCCCTTTGAACATGGTGAAGTTATTAATTAGTCACTACAAAGATACAGGAGTCCTTCCTAACTCATTTGCCGGAGAGAAAAGACAACACTCAGGGATTTAAAACAGTTACAGAGTTTAATGGTTGTGATGTGAGAACTGTGGATGGATCTTCAACATTGTAGTTACTCCACAATACTAACCTAAATGACAAAGTGAAAAGAAGGAAGCCTGTACAGAATGAAAAATATTCCAAAACAAACATCCTGTTTGCAACAAGGCACTTCATACTGCAAAAAAAAATGTGGCAAAGAAATGTACTTTTTGTCCTGAATATGAAGCATTATGTTTGGAGCAAAAACACATCACTGAGTACCACTCGTCATATTTTCAAGCATGGTGTTGGCTATCATGTTATGGGTATGCTTGTCATCGGCAAGGAGTAGGGAGTTTTTGGGGATAAAAATAAATGGAATGAAGCTAAGCACAGGTAAAATCCTATAGGAAACCTGGTTCAGTCTGCTTTCCAACAGACACTGGGAGATGAATTCACCTTTCAGCAGGACAATAACCTAAATCACAAGCCCAAATCTAGAGTTGCTAACCATGACAACAGAATGTTTCTGAGTGGCCTAGTTACAGTTTTGACTTAAATCTGCTGAAAAATATATGGCAAGACTTGAAAATGGCTGACTAGCAAAGATCTATAACCAACTTGATAGAGCTTGAAGAATAAAAAAATAAAATAATGGGCAAATATTGTACAATGCAGGTGTGCAAAGTTC
Organism: Brachymystax lenok tsinlingensis; assembly: GCA_030435695.1. NCBI lineage: Eukaryota > Metazoa > Chordata > Actinopteri > Salmoniformes > Salmonidae > Brachymystax > Brachymystax lenok. Next base: position 2,036,253 of record CM059812.1, on the reverse strand, counting down.
TGAGACTTAATCAAGATATATTAGCGTTTTAGTCTACATATGTTTTTATAAATGTTTTCAAAAATCCTTCCACTTTGACATCACATAGTATTTTTTGTAGATCGTTGACAAAAAAATTACAATTAAAAACAGTTTGAATCCCACTTTAACACAACAAAATGTGGAAAAAGTAAAAGTACTTAAGACACAGTATACAATGACAGCTTTTATAATCTTTGCACTGTACGATTTGTATTTTTTATGTAAAATGCAAATAAAATTAAAACAAATGTGTGGCTTGGTGTGAAGGACATGATTGATTCCACTCAGAATAATTTTTTTTTTTTTTTTAACATACCTGTCAAATACTATTTGATATATTTGTGGTTATTTGGCTAGGTCACAGTGTGTCTCATTAGTATATCGCCTCTGTCCAAAAGTCTTACACAACTAAAATTACAAAAGTATCCCTTTCTGACAACTACCTTGTCTGCATTACATTTTGTAATATAGTCTCTTCATTTATCCTTATCCATATTTACATTTGATATGTATTTAAAATGGTTTAGGATGTAGCCTGAACGATAGCCTTGGCCTATAATTCAAATAATCAAAACAAGTTGTATGTGTTTAGGTCTACCGAAGAATGTGTACCTGTGATGTTTGCATAGAAAAAGTGCAAATTGTCACGTTTGACCTAAGGCTACTTTTAATTTGATATTTTTACCTTTACTGCCCCCCCATCCCCTCACCCCTCCCTCTCTTCTCCAAACACCGGAAGCTTCTCGTCCAAGGTGGGAGCTAAGGAGAGAGAGAGAGAGAGAGAGAGAGAGAGAGAGAGAGGGAGGGAGAGAGAGAGAGAGAGAGGGAGGGAGGGGGAGGGAGAGAGAGAGAGAGGGAGGGGGGAGGGGAGAGAGAGAGAGGGAGGGATAGGGGGAGAGAGAGGGGGAGGGGGAGAGAGAGAGGGGGAGGGGGAGAGAGAGGGGGAGAGAGAGGGGGAGAGAGAGGGGGAGAGGGGGAAAAAAGGAAAGGCTACTTTCATTTAATAGTGTCGAAGGAATGGCATGTAGGCACGTTTCTTCTTTGCCATTTCTTGTCCTTATTTGAAGTAATGGAATAGGTCCTACGTCTTCACATTTACCAACAGTCGTATCGTCACCGGACGACGACTAGACAAAGCAGTCGCTTATCGGTGCTCTTGTCGGGGGGACTTTTTACACGTCTTGTGAAACGCTGGTAGTTTTCGCGCTGACTGCCCTTGGTCTCGGGGTCTCGTTTTCTTGTGCGAATGATTTAATTTAGTTGTGGCGTACTTTGCTGGAGTTCCATTATGGAGTTACCGTCCACAGAAAATCCATGTTTGACAGAGAGTAACTCGGCGAATAGGCGCAGACAAGGAGTCATGCCGACAATACACACCACTACTCTGTTTCTGATTTTCACCAAAGGTAAGAAGACACAAAGTAGCCACAAGCCGGTCGGGCGTTCTACGTGTATCTGTTTAATGAAGGTGTGCTTATCAGCCGGTACAATGTTCTACTATAGACTACTACATCAATGTAACAAACACGCTTTCTCTCAGAGAAGTGTGGACTAGAGGACGCTACTGAGGAACCCATCTTGGTTATCAAATAGCCCAAGTTGGAAGTTGAAACAACGTTGTATTGGCGTTTTAACATTAAACCTTTTTAGTCTACAAAAGGACTAGTTTTATAGTTCACGGCAGTAAACTCGTCGTCACCACTCCCTAAAAACTCCCATGTTACTGAAAACATAGTCAGTGAAAACCGTGTTGTTACCCGTTTGTATTTTCTTTATGGTCCAGTTGGTTAGTTTGCATACTGTCATGAGCCATGTAATGTCCCCTGGAGCCGGGGTCTTTGGATTGACAGCATCGCAGGGCATACAAACTGTCTTCCAATCCCACACAAGTTAATCCTTCAATTTCCACAATATTTCCATAACAATATACATTTTACAGTATGTAATTTGAGCTCCTAACAGGACCATGACTGAAAACTGTTTTTGGGCAGAAGGCAGAAGAATACTGATCTATAGTGGTTGTCTGCAACATTCGTGTTGGCATGGCTTTAGATGGTTCCCTACTGCTCAGCTTGATTCAACAGGCTCTTTCATAGAATATGGCCAGACCTGGGCTGAAGAGAGTGGGGGAAGTGACTGTGCTACACTGAGTGTGCAAAACATTAAGAACACCTAACTAATATGGAGTTGCACCCCCGGTTTGCCCTCAGAACAGCCTCAGTTCATTGGGGCATGAACTACAAGGTGTCGAAAGCGTTCCACAGGGATGCTGGCCCATGTTGACTCCAATGCTTCCCACCATTGTGTCAAGTTGGCTGGATGTCCTTTGGGTGGTGGACCCATTATTGATACACACGGGGAAATGTTGGAGTGTGGAAAAACCCCAGCGGCATTGCAGTTCTTGACAGAACCCGGTGCACCTACTACCATGCCCCGTTCAAAGGCACCTTTCACCCTCTGTATGGCACACATACACAATCCATGTCTCAAGGCTTAAAAATCCTTTAACTTGTCTCCTCCCCTTCATCTATTACGGATTTGAAGTGGATTTAACAAGTGACATCAATAAGGAATCATAGCATTCACCTGGTCAGTCTGTCATGGAATGAGCCGGTGTAATTAATGCTCCAACCATTTCCGATCATCTCAGCACCCTAGTTCTAATTGGGCAGGACAGGCTGATCGTTAGAGCTTGTCAGGAATGATGTGTTCATGGAGATCCTATAACTGAATTATAGGATCCCAATGCATACGTTCATAAGGCACATACTCTAGTACAGTGTGCAGAAGGGTCATTTATCTATGCTGCAGGCTAAAGCCATTTGTAATGGTTTAAGGTAAGCTTCTGCAAAGTAGTGATATGGCTCAAGCTCAATGCTTTTGCTTTGGTCCTTCTTACCCTATGTATGACTACTGTAATATATATTTTCTCTCTTGTAGGTAAGTGGGAGTATTAGAGAAACAGTCAGAGAATGGATTTTTATCTTTTTGGAGACATGGAGAAAAAGTGTGTTTGCGGGGGTTGTCGTTGGCCTCAGGGTCTCTGAAGGAAATGGCACCACATTTGCATGGAAACCCAAGAGATAAAAGCAGCCTGATGAGACTTCACAGGTAGTTGAGGAGTCTGCTTGATCTTCAGAACTCGAGGGGGGACCATCTCCTTCCATTGTTATGGAAATCCGGAGTGGTCTGGGGAAAAATACTTTAGAAGCACTCACTGTAATTGCAAAGACGGAGGTAGTATCATTTCACTTGACAAGTCCCTTTGCTCTGAATTGGGCTCACAATCATTTTTTTGTTTATTCTAAACTAAGATGACTGAGAAGCCTGATACGCTGTAGTATGATGTTGATACTATAGTTAAGTGGAAAAGAGAGAGCCCCCAGTCTTTATTGGACTGTTTTTAAATGCAAGGCTCCATGTATTGTTTTGAAATATCAACAGTTTGCCTTCTGGGGCTTCAGAGGGGGAATTTAAAAAAAAAAATGTCTTCAGATAATTTTACATCAAAACCACATTGTGAGCCCTTTTTCCCCTAACGAGATGGCCCTGTGTCTTGATTAAGACCTACAGTGTATAATGTGAAACATCCTTTGCCTTGAAGTACTGGAATATGGCCTGTGTCCAAGGAGGTTTCAGTTAGAGGAACAGCTCACGTTGATTGCGAATAACTTGTCTTATAGATATTTGGAGAGTGGTCTATGTACCTGGAGAGCCGGCGATCTAATATTTGGATTTGTTTACCTTGCTATACACGCAGTGTTAGGCTGCTGACGCTAGTATATATTATTTTCTTGGTAATGTTACCCTTAACGTGAGGTACATTTGAAAGTTGAGTGAACGATCTCTTAAACCAAAAGCCGACCACACAGGACATAGGCGATGCTACAGCAGGCTATATCACACAGGACATAGGCGACACAGGGGCAACTATCACTGTTCTCTTTTGGCACACCTCTGGCAGCTGCAGTTTCATCAGACACATGTGTGTTTGTTACAGCTGAACTTTAAGATCTGGGAAATACGTTTGAAGGAGTTGTTGTTGTGAGAAATAATCCATCTCACCACTATAGCCCTCTAGTAAGCCAAAGCAAGTGGTGTTAGCAGTCAGTGGACAGCCCTGACATAGGACATTGATGTGTAAAGATTTGGCCTACTATAATTAGAAGTGTAAAAAAAACAAGACCTGAAAACCTCCTATGTGACATCACACACAGAAATGTAAATATGCACAATTCAAAATGTCACGGTGGAGATTCACAACTGCTGCACAGTATTTGAAGCAATACAACAGCGACGCTGTATTTACACTGTCAAAATATCACAAGGTTTCAAAATTACATGGGGGTGGGGGGTAACATCTATAATTCAGTACTCTGATATGGTAGATGCTCCTCTATGCCCAACTCATAGGATGATTGATGCCACTTCTTTTTTGCTTGTTGAATAATTCGTGCCAAAGCGTGTTGTAACCTTGTGATTAGTTTACACAATGCCCTCCATATTTGGCGCACAACCCTGTGCAGAAAGACGACGCCAGCGGCTGACATAACTGATGGTTGATCCGATAGACCATAATGAGCTACTAAAATGACAAGCCTGGCAGATGTTTGAAATGAATGCCCGTGTAAACATGCCACCCCGTCGTGAGATTGCTCGCCGGCAGAGAAATAGCAGGGCCTTGGCAAGGAGGAAGAGATTCTGTTCCTTGCCAAGATGTCAAGTTGTCTGATATGGAGTGTCAGCCAGGAATGGCCTGAACAAAATGGTGGAAAACTTGTTTTTTTTTAATTGTCTAATGATGAACTGTTAAACAACCAGCTCAGAACTATTTGGTTTCCAGACTCATGGTAGTATGTGTTTTAAATATTTCAAGGCATTTGGTTAAACACTATTGTTTTTCCTGCTAAATTGGGCATTCTTTATAACCAATTAAGGAAACTACATCGGTGTGTGTGTGGAACTGTTACCCTGGCATACTACATCGGTGTGTGTGTGTGGAACTGTGACTCTGGCGTACTACATCGTTGTGTGTGTGTGGAACTGTGACTCTGGCGTACTACATCGTTGTGTGTGTGTGTGTGTGGAACTGTTACTCTGGCGTACTACATCGGTGTGTGTGTGTGTGTGTGTGTGTGTGTGTGTGTGTGTGTGTGTGGAACTGTTACTCTGGCGTACTGCATCGGTGTGTGTGTGGAACTGTTACTCTGGCGTACTACATCGGTGTGTGTGGGTGTGGAACTGTGACTCTGGCGTACTACATCGTTGTGTGTGTGTGTGTGTGTGTGTGTGTGTGGAACTGTTACTCTGGCGTACTACATCGGGGAGGGGGGTGTGTGTGTGGGTGTGGAACTGACTCTGGCGTACTACATCGTTGTGTGTGTGTGTGTGGAACTGTTACTCTGGCGTACTACATCGTTGTGTGTGTGGAACTGACTCTGGCGTACTACATCGTTGTGTGTGTGTGTGGAACTGTTACTCTGGCGTAGTACATCGTTGTGTGTGTGTGTGGAACTGTGACTCTGGCGTACTACATCGTTGTGTGTGTGTGTGTGTGTGTGGAACTGACTCTGGCGTACTACATCGTTGTGTGTGTGTGTGTGGAACTGTTACTCTGGCGTACTACATCGTTGTGTGTGTGTGTGTGTGTGTGTGGAACTGGGACTCTGGCGTACTACATCGTTGTGTGTGTGTGTGTCTGGAACTGACTCTGGCGTACTACATCGTTGTGTGTGTGTGTGTGTGTGTGGAACTGGGACTCTGGCGTACTACGTGTGTGGAACTGGGACTCTGGCGTACTACGTGTGTGGAACTGGGACTCTGGCGTACTACGTGTGTGGAACTGGGACTCTGGCGTACTACATCGGTGTGTGTGTGTGGAACTGGGACTCTGGCGTACTACATCGTGTGTGTGTGGAACTGGGACTCTGGCGTACTACATCGGTGTGTGTGGGTGTGGAACTGTGACTCTGGCGTACTACATCGTTGTGTGTGTGTGGAACTGGGACTCTGGCGTACTACATCTGTGTGTGGAACTGTGACTCTGGCGTACTACATCGTTGTGTGTGTGTGTGTGGAACTGACTCTGGCGTACTACATCGTTGTGTGTGTGTGTGGAACTGTTACTCTGGCGTTGTACATCGTTGTGTGTGTGGAACTGTTACTCTGGCGTACTACGTCGTTCTGTGTGTGTGTGGAACTGTGACTCTGGCGTACTACATCGTTGTGTGTGGAACTGTGACTCTGGCGTACTACATCGGTCTCTGTGTGTGTGTGTGTGTGTGTGTGTGTGTGGAACTGTGACTCTGGCGTACTACATCGTTGTGTGTGTGTGTGTGTGTGTGGAACTGGGACTCTGGCGTACTACGTGTGTGGAACTGGGACTCTGGCGTACTACATCGGTGTGTGTGTGTGGAACTGTGACTCTGGCATACTACATCTGTGTGTGTGTGTGTGTGTGTGTGGTATTGTTACTCTGGCGTACTACATCGGTGTGTGTGTGTGTGTGGTATTGTTACTCTGGCGTACTACATCGTGTGTGTGTGTGTGTGTGTGTGTGTGGAACTGTTACTCTGGCGTGGTGTGTGTGGGTGTGGAACTGTTACTCTGGCGTACTACATCGTTGTGTGTGTGTGGAACTGTTACTCTGGCGTACTACATCGGGGAGGGGTGTGTGTGTGGGTGTGGAACTGACTCTGGCGTACTACATCGTTGTGTGTGTGTGTGTGGAACTGTTACTCTGGCGTAGTACATCGTTGTGTGTGTGTGTGTGTGTGGAACTGTTACTCTGGCGTACTACATCGTTGTGTGTGTGTGGAACTGTGACTCTGGCGTACTACATCGTTGTGTGTGTGTGTGGAACTGTGACTCTGGCGTACTACATCGTTGTGTGTGTGTGTGTGTGTAGGAACTGTGACTCTGGCGTACTACATCGTTGTGTGTGTGTGTGGAACTGTGACTCTGGCGTACTACATCGTTGTGTGTGGAACTGTGACTCTGGCGTACTACATCTGTGTGTGGAACTGTGACTCTGGCGTACTACATCTGTGTGTGGAACTGTGACTCTGGCGTACTACATCGGTATGTGTGTGGAACTGTTATTCTGGCGTACTACATCGGTGTGTGTGGTATTGTTACTCTGGCGTACTACATCGGGGTGTGTGTGTGTGTGTGTGTGGAACTGTTACTCTGGCGTACTGCATCGGTGTGTGTGTGGAACTGTTACTCTGGCGTACTGCATCGGTGTGTGTGGGTGTGGAACTGTGACTCTGGCGTACTACATCGTTGTGTGTGTGGAACTGTGACTCTGGCGTACTACATCGTTGTGTGTGTGTGGAACTGTTACTCTGGCGTACTACATCGTTGTGTGTGTGGAACTGTTACTCTGGCGTACTACATCGTTGTGTGTGTGGAACTGTTACTCTGGCGTACTACGTCGTTGTGTGTGGAACTGTGACTCTGGCGTACTACATCGTTGTGTGTGGAACTGTGACTCTGGCGTACTACATCGTTGTGTGTGTGTGTGTGTGTGGAACTGGGACTCTGGCGTACTACGTGTGTGGAACTGTGACTCTGGCGTACTACATCGGTGTGTGTGTGGAACTGTTATTCTGGCATACTACATCGGTGTGTGTGTGTGTGGAACTGTGACTCTGGCGTACTACATCTGTGTGTGTGTGTGTGGTATTGTTACTCTGGCGTACTACATCGGTGGGTGTGGAACTGTGACTCTGGCGTACTACATCGTTGTGTGTGGGTGTGGAACTGTGACTCTGGCGTACTACATCGTTGTGTGTGGGTGTGGAACTGTGACTCTGGCGTACTACATCGTTGTGTGTGGGTGTGGAACTGTGACTCTGGCGTACTACATCGTTGTGTGTGTGTGGAACTGTTACTCTGGCGTACTACATCGTTGTGTGTGTGGAACTGTTACTCTGGCGTACTACGTCGTTGTGTGTGGAACTGTGACTCTGGCGTACTACATCGTTGTGTGTGGAACTGTGACTCTGGCGTACTACATCGGTCTCTGTGTGTGTGTGTGTGTGTGTGTGTGTGTGTGTGTGTGTGTGTGTGTGTGTGTGTGTGGAACTGTGACTCTGGCGTACTACATCGTGTGTGTGTGTGTGTGTGTGGAACTGGGACTCTGGCGTACTACATCGGTGTGTGTGTGGAACTGTTATTCTGGCATACTACATCGGTGTGTGTGTGTGGAACTGTGACTCTGGCGTACTACATCTGTGTGTGTGTGTGTGTGGTATTGTTACTCTGGCGTACTACATCGGTGGGTGTGGAACTGTGACTCTGGCGTACTACATCATTGTGTGTGTGTGGAACTGTTACTCTGGCGTACTACATCGTTGTGTGTGTGTGTGGAACTGTTACTCTGGCGTACTACATCGTTGTGTGTGTGTGTGGAACTGTGACTCTAGCGTACTACATCGTTGTGTGTGTGTGTGGAACTGTGACTCTGGCGTACTACATCGTTGTGTGTGTGTGTGTGGAACTGTGACTCTGGCGTACTACATCGTTGTGTGTGTGTGTGTGTGTGTGTGGAACTGGGACTCTGGCGTACTACGTGTGTGGAACTGTTACTCTGGCGTACTACATCGGTGTGTGTGTGTGGAACTGTGACTCTGGCGTACTACATCTGTGTGGTATTGTTACTCTGGCGTACTATATCGGTGTGTGTGGTATTGTTACTCTGGCATACTACATCGTTGTGTGTGTGTGTGTGTGTGTGTGTGTGGAACTGTTACTCTGGCGTACTACATCTGTGTGTGGAACTGTGACTCTGGCGTACTACATCTGTGTGTGGTATTGTTACTCTGGCGTACTACATCGTTTTGTGTGTGGAACTGTGACTCTGGCGTACTACATCGTTGTGTGTGTGTGGAACTGTTACTCTGGCGTACTACATCTGTGTGTGTGGTATTGTTACTCTGGCGTACTACATCGGGGGGGGTGTGTGTGTGTGTGTGTGGTATTGTTACTCTGGCATACTACGTGTGTGTGGAACTGTTACTCTGGCGTACTACATCGTTGTGTGTGTGTGGAACTGTTACTCTGGCGTACTACATCGTTGTGTGTGTGTGTGTGTGTGTGTGTGTGTGGAACTGTTACTCTGGCGTACTACATCGTTGTGTGTGTGTGTGTGGAACTGTTACTCTGGCGTACTACATCGTTGTGTGTGTGTGTGTGTGGAACTGTTACTCTGGCGTACTACATCGTTGTGTGTGTAACTGTGACTCTGGCGTACTACGTGTGTGGAACTGGGACTCTGGCGTACTACATCGGTGTGTGTGTGTGGAACTGTGACTCTGGCGTACTACATCTGTGTGGTATTGTTACTCTGGCATACTACATCGTTGTGTGTGTGTGTGTGTGTGTGTGGAACTGTTACTCTGGCGTACTACATCTGTGTGTGGTATTGTTACTCTGGCGTACTACATCGTTTTGTGTGTGGAACTGTGACTCTGGCGTACTACATCGTTGTGTGTGTGTGGAACTGTTACTCTGGCGTACTACATCTGTGTGTGTGGTATTGTTACTCTGGCGTACTACATCGGGGGGGGTGTGTGTGTGTGTGTGTGGTATTGTTACTCTGGCATACTACGTGTGTGTGGAACTGTTACTCTGGCGTACTACATCGTTGTGTGTGTGTGGAACTGTTACTCTGGCGTACTACATCGTTGTGTGTGTGTGTGTGTGTGGAACTGTTACTCTGGCGTACTACATCGTTGTGTGTGTGTGTGTGTGTGGAACTGTTACTCTGGCGTACTACATCGTGTGTGTGTGTGGAACTGTGACTCTGGCGTACTACATCGTTGTGTGTGTGTGTGTGTGTGTGGAACTGGGACTCTGGCGTACTACGTGTGTGGAACTGGGACTCTGGCGTACTACATCGGTGTGTGTGTGGAACTGTGACTCTGGCGTACTACATCTGTGTGGTATTGTTACTCTGGCATACTACATCGTGTGTGTGTGTGTGTGTGTGTGTGGAACTGTTACTCTGGCGTACTACATCTGTGTGTGGAACTGTGACTCTGGCGTACTACATCTGTGTGTGGTATTGTTACTCTGGCGTACTACATCGTTTTGTGTGTGGAACTGTGACTCTGGCGTACTACATCGTTGTGTGTGTGTGTGGAACTGTTACTCTGGTGTACTACATCGTTGTGTGTGTGTGTGGAACTGTGACTCTGGCGTACTACATCGGTGTGTGTGTGTGGAACTGGGACTCTGGCGTACTACGTGTGTGGAACTGGGACTCTGGCGTACTACATCGGTGTGTGTGTGGAACTGTGACTCTGGCGTACTACATCTGTGTGGTATTGTTACTCTGGCATACTACATCGTTGTGTGTGTGTGTGTGTGTGTGTGTGTGTGGAACTGTTACTCTGGCGTACTACATCTGTGTGTGGAACTGTGACTCTGGCGTACTACATCTGTGTGTGGTATTGTTACTCTGGCGTACTACATCGTTTTGTGTGTGGAACTGTGACTCTGGCGTACTACATCGTTGTGTGTGTGTGTGGAACTGTTACTCTGGCGTACTACATCGTTGTGTGTGTGTGTGGAACTGTGACTCTGGCGTACTACATCGTTGTGTGTGTGTGTGTGTGTGTGTGTGTGTGTGTGTGGAACTGGGACTCTGGCGTACTACGTGTGTGGAACTGTTACTCTGGCGTACTACATCTGTGTGGTATTGTTACTCTGGCGTACTATATCGGTGTGTGTGTGTGGTATTGTTACTCTGGCATACTACATCGTTGTGTGTGTGTGTGTGTGTGGAACTGTTACTCTGGCGTACTACATCTGTGTGTGGAACTGTGACTCTGGCGTACTACATCTGTGTGTGGTATTGTTACTCTGGCGTACTACATCGTTTTGTGTGTGGAACTGTGACTCTGGCGTACTACATCTGTGTGTGTGGTATTGTTACTCTGGCGTACTACATCGGGGTGTGTGTGGTATTGTTACTCTGGCATACTACGTGTGTGTGGAACTGTTACTCTGGCGTACTACATCGTTGTGTGTGTGGAACTGTGACTCTGGCGTACTACATCGTTGTGTGTGTGGAACTGTGACTCTGGCGTACTGCATCGGTAAAAGAAAAGGCTATATTTAGCTTTGCACTTGAAGTAAGTTCCTTTTGGAAATTTTCAGGAGGATCTGTTTCTGAAAACTGCTCCAATTTCCTTTATATAGCCCGGGAAACGTTGGGTTGAAAGCAACAGCCCAGTCACTGGTTGCAACAAGGATTAAAAACTGAAGACTCACAATATTTGGGATCTGAGTCGTCCTTTGCAGAATAACTTTGATGACCCAATTTGTTGAATGATTCCATTTTATTGTCTTTGCTTAACTTCATTCTTCTCCGTTAACATTAGTCTGTTGGGCGTGAGGTTGACCTTCAACATTTCTGCCGTTGCACACACTTCACCGATTTTCGACAATGCCTTTCTGCCAAATCGAGGACATGGGCTTGTCTTTCAGCCACATATGAGCCATTTGGCACCATATCAGTCAAGGAGCATAGCCCTGTAACCCTGGCAAACCTCCGTGCTGCCGACTGGGAGACGACTTGTTTCCATGTTGTAAAGTACACTCGGAAAGCTGGGCAGATGTCATTCACAATTCCACATAGAGATTTTACAGCCGACCCCCCCCCCTTTTTAGAGAGGGGATTTCACGGTTAGTCTACACCTGTTGTTTATGAAGCATGTGACACATTTCTAATGATTTAATTTATTCAAGACTGATGTATGAATATTTTTCAGACAAATTGTTGCTTTTTGCGAAGACATTGCAGATAGAATAAAAAGAAGAAAACAAAACCATACTTGCACATAAACACGCCCACAGCTGCTTGTGTTGTTGTGCGAATGATCCAGTAATGAAATAAGTGATCGCTCATGCAGTGTATAAAAGTATACACAAGGTAGTGGTTGTATACTGTTTTATGTCCGTGCCGTCCCTTCGTGCTCCTCTAAAATGACGGATCGCATGTGAAATGGACAGCAAAACCTCCAAGATGAAAAGAACCCTGTCTGACCGAGCCAATCGCAACTATGCATGGCTCTCGTTGAACATGAGGTAAACCAATGGCTGCTCACGGGCCACAATCATCGAGGGGAAACCCATCACAGACTGATTCCAGGGCAGAGAGGTCACGAGCAGGGAAGAACTGATTTATACACTTCGCCAGCCAAGAACAAGCTCGGTCAGAGATGTTTGAAGAACTAGGGACATGAGTGATTGTACCAATTTGAGTCCCTCTGTGGTAAAACAATATTTATTGCCAAATGTTTTGCCAGATTTTTGCCCGTTGTTGCGTATGAACCCTTTCCTCTCAAGGGCTGTCTGGAGAGGCTTGTTTCAGGGACAGTTGTAGTCTGTCGGCCTGCCTGGAACCAATGTGAAGTTGCCTGGTGAAACTCCCGAGTGCTCTGCAGAGAGAACAAGTGGTTCTTGTTATGAGATCCAGAATTTTGTGTAATTAAATTTAAGTCCATATGCTTTTCATTAAGCTCCGTCTCTTTCCAGAGCCGAATTTAGAAATCCCACAACATTCCCAGAGCACCAAAGGCTTTTTAAGATTTGATGTAATATAAAGAGAAGCGTGTGGAATTTCCTGCGGAGGATAGACTGAACTTCAGTACAACACACATTTCCCCCTTTCCCGCCAATTTAGTTTGTGAGAAGAAATAATTACTCTGTTTTTTAATATGCCGAGACTATCAACACATGAGGTCTGGAAAAACTGCCGGGTTGCACGACTGTGAACGTCCCAAGCCTCGTCTCCTAAACATTGTTCTGACTTTCAACATCCCCTGCTGTTGGTCTCCCTTATTGTTTTATTGTATTTTGTCCCTCCTTGTGTGCTGTTTGGGCGTATTGTTTGTTTGTTCGGGGGCCCCACGCTTTCTGGGGTACGCATCAGTCGCTTGCATTTCTCACAGCATGAGGTCAACACTGGCAGAAAGAGAAAGAACTGCAATGAGCTGAACATAACAGTATGTCAGTGGAAGGGAGGACAGTAACAGGAGACACTATGAGCTGAATATAACAGTATGGTAGTGGAAGGGAGGACAGTAACAGGAGACACTATGAGCTGAATATAACAGTATGGTAGTGGAAGGGAGGACCGTAGCAGGTGACCCAACTGTGATTTGTGACTAGATTTAGAATGCAATGCATCCCCCCCCCACGGGACAGCTAATTGCATCGCATTTTAAATCTCACAGCGAAAACGGTATAGACTTCCATGTCTGAGCTGCCTGCGGCAGATGCCATACCGGAGGGGGCATAGTTGAGATGGGTTGTAAACTTGCTTGAGTGCATCAATTGTTACCCCCCCCCCGACTGAGAAGGCTACTTTATCACCTTCAAGCCAGTTCAGGAAACAGTAAAATGAAAGCCCTAAGGCTCACATGAGAGAAGTAGCTGGACCCCTGACTCTTCCAGGGCTGTACACAGAGGTCGAGGTACACAGAGAAGGTTTTTTTTTTTTCTTCTCCAGGAGCATGTTAAATTAGGCATAAGTAAAGGCTTTGATTTCTGGATAAGATAGAAAAGGTGTCTTACGAAGTAGTGACTTTTTTTTCCTTGTAGATGTTATCAGAACTGCATCAAAAACCCCTGCCAACTAACACTTATATTTAGTTTTGGAGAAATTGTTTACGTTCTAAAGTTTAAGAGATATTGCCTTGTGCCTCTTAATTCCGTAACCAAAAACGGACATATCTTTAAGATATTTTAACATTTCATGAGGGAGGATAATGAAAAGTTCACAGAAGTAACAAGTCATGGTAGACCTACCAATTTAGTTATAGTGATTTTATTGATGTCTGTTATGTTCAGCTCATAGTGTCTCCTGCTACTGTCCTCCCTTCCACTACCATACTGTTATGTTCAGCTCATAGTGTCTCCTGCTACTGTCCTCCCTTCCACTACCATACTGTTATGTTCAGCTCATAGTGTCTCCTGCTACTGTCCTCCCTTCCACTACCATACTGTTATATTCAGCTCATAGTGACTCCTGTTACTGTCCTCCCTTCCACTGACATACTGTTATGTTCAGCTCATAGTGTCTCCTGCTACTGTCCTCCCTTCCACTGACATACTGTTATATTCAGCTCATAGTGTCTCCTGCTACTGTCCTCTCTTCCACTACCATACTGTTATGTTCAGCTCATAGGAGGACACTATGAGCTGAACATAACATAACAGTATGGTAGTGGAAGGGAGGACAGTAGCAGGAGACACTATGAGCTGAACATAACAGTATGGTAGTGGAAGGCAGGACAGGAGACACTATGAGCTGAACATAACAGTTCAGTTCAGTAACCGGGACAGATTTTGGGCAAGAGTGAAACCTCTCGATTCGCCTTCTCCTGTCTATTTACACGCACAAGCCTATCCCCTTCCCCTGCCACACCAACACACGCCAAGCCCCTCCCCCTGCCACACAACATGCGCCAGGCCCCTCCCCCTGCCACACCAACACACGCCAAGCCCCTCCCCCTGCCACAGGAAATCTGTTTCACCAAAACGCGCCAGGCCCCTCCCCCTGCCACACCAACACGCGCCAGGCCCCTCCCCCTGCCACACCAACACGCGCCAGGCCCCTTCCCCTGCCACACCAACACGCGCCAGGCCCCTCCCCCTGCCACACCAACACGCCGCCAGGCCCCTCCCTGCCACACCAACACGCGCCAGGCCCCTCCCCCTGCCACACCAACAAAGTTGAGAGATCAATTCTTCCTCTGACGAGCAGCTTCAACTCACTATTTGAGGTTTGGTCCAACAGAATCTGTCAAATGGACACACATTTTACTGTAATAAAGAAGGTAACCTTTCTAACAATATCTTTAATGTATCAACTACTCAAATTGCGCGGAGAGCAGACTACTAAAACAGGAGTATCAATGAACATTGATTCTGGAAAATTAATGTTCAGTTTAGCATTTTAGCTAAAGACTGTTATACTAGCTGTGTAGTCTTATTTATTATTATTATTATTTATAAATGCAATAAGCATTCAAACACAATTTTAAATAATTAATTGGCAATTTATTCTCATTCTGAGAAATAAGGTAGGCCACTTGATTTCAACATCTGAACAGTGGACAGGCTAGCAAGCTGTTCAAACAGTCGATTATTGCTGACTGTTTTGAAATGCGGTGTATTTTACCCTTTTAATTGTACAACAGCGCTTATTTAGAGAATATAAAAAATATTTTATCCTACCATTCAAAAGTTTGGGTTCACTTAGAAATATCCTTGTTTTTGAAAGAAAATCAAATTTTCTGTACATTTTTAAAATAACAATTTGATCAGAAATACAGTGTGGACATTGTTAATGTTGTAAATAACATGGTATTGATCAGAAATACATTGTTAATGTTGTGAATGACTATTGTAGCTGGAAAAGGCAGATATCTTTAATGGAATATCTACATAGGCGTTCAGAGGCCCATGATCAGCAACCATCACTCCTGTGTTCCAATGGCAGCTAATTGTGTTAGCTAATCCAAGTTGATCATTTTAAAAGGCTAATTGATGATTAGAAAACCCTTTTGCAATTATGTAAGCACAGATGTTATTTTAATGGACAAAAAAAATGTGCTTTTCTTTCAAACAAGGACATTTTAAGGGACCCCAAACTTTTGAACGGTAGTGTATATCTTGTGAATCGCCCATAAGTTCGAGATATGATTTTTAGGGCATATCGCCCAGCCCTATTCCGTCCTATTGCCGGGCGCTTCTTTGCTGCGCTCCTCCTTTTGAGTGGAACATTTTTATTATTGTCAATTTTCCTGGAAACACATTTAGCGGTTATGATTAAATTGACCCCTATGCCTACTTCATCCTAATCACATTTCCTTTACCCTAGTATGGGGAAAAGGAGTCTTAACAGCAATGTCTGATAAATCCTTCAAGCAACATCCTTCTTCAGTGTCATTGTCTTACATCAGATAGATCTGTTCAGGCGGAATCAACGTGTATCTCTCAAATGGTAATGGGATAGAACAAAAGTAGTCCGGATACAAAGGGGCTGCCATAACGTTTGAAAATATTACTTACGTGACTTCGTCTGCGAAACTCTATTTCTTCATCAAAACTGTCTCAATTAATCTAAGCTAATACAAATGTCAATAATGTGTTTTTTTTTTTTGGTGAGGAAGTCTTAGTCGCCACATTTTACATATAGCTAAGGATTATTGTGATTCAATGAGCAGTATTGCTGTAGTTTTGACTATAAGCATGAAAGCTAGCATTAATTTGTCCAACGTTAGCTGAGCCAGTCACTGAAGTCATCTTTGACTGAAACGGTGCTGCTCACTAACCAGCTACTTAGTGCTGGACACAATGTTGAGTCTTCCAGCAAGTTACTGTAGCTAGCTACTGCTAGCTAATGCTTACATTTATTATGAGTTTTCATTAAGCATCTGTTCTTCTGCCACGAGTCATTGCAGTAGCTTCCCGATTCAGCTGCTGTGCTCGGCTGACCCAACGATACGATTGCGGGGGAAACTGATCCTACGGACTTCGTAATTGTGGGGCCTCATGTCTACAACTTCAGGCTAATTTAAATAGGCTAATCCAAACTTTTTGTGTCATTCATGTCAGTAAACTAGCTATACAGCTGATCAAGTCACTGCACTGGCAACCAACGTCCTTGCACAGCCTTTATGCAGGAGATAGCCACCGGTTTATTTTAGATTTTTTTGCAAACTTAAATCACTGTCTCAACGTTTGTAATAATCTTGCTTGCTAGTTATTCTTCCTATTTCATGGAAAGTCATGCAAGAGCGCAGTGACGGCAAATTAACTTTTTTTGAATGGCGGATGCTCAATGTTCAAATTTGAATGAGTTCCACGATAGACCGAGGAACGTGCGTTGCGGAGGAGTGACGCCATCTGACGTGAGACGTTGACTGTGTGCCACTGACTGACCCAAGATTCTGCATGGCCTAATGTTCTCCCAGCAACCAAATCACTGGCATCCTGCACCTCTGCATCGTGGCCCTTTTATCAGAGTGGATTTACCACCAGCCCCCTCCAGGTCTCCCCTTTTGCCTGTTGTCAGTCTGGACTGTGTTATTAAATGGAGGGTGACTTACTCCTACTGCACTGTCCCAGTGGACCGCAGTCCCCCACTGGTTAATCTTAGTATCTGTGGGCATTTCAGAGCGGGCACCTGTTTAGCCATGTCCAGCCTGACACTGTGTCCCTCGACATGGGAGCAGCTGCACAAACATCTTCCTTCTCTGCCCGGGCCCTCCGCTTTGCCTTGTGAACCCCCCACACCCCTTAAATGGCTGTTTGTCTGAGGGGTCCAGGCCCAGTGTGATACCCCAGGCCCAACTGCCTTCGCTGACTACTAGGCCGTTCTGGACTATTAGGTTACCCCAGGGAAATCAGCAGCTGAAAGTGAGACGTGCTCTAATATGTTGCCTTCTCGCCCTCGACAGCCACGTAGCTCGATGACTTATTTGTTTTTTTGGATGCTCCCATGGCATAATCTCTCCAGTGGATGCGATGTGGACAATTGGAAATTCAGTTTCCACTGTTGTATATTTGCATAACGATGCTCCTCAGCCTTGCGAACCGTGGGTATGGTGAAACATACCTTTAGTAATAATTGTGGCAAGCTCAAATTTCTGTACAAGGCTGTTGTCATTTATGGACCCCCCTCTACTCAGTGTCCGGTGGGTCAAACTACTCTGGTCATATTTCACAGGGTGGTTTTGTTTTAACCATGGCTCAATTTAATGCTTGGCTCCTTTTTAGTGGACAGATGGTCCAAATCAACTCCACGCCATTGTTTAAAAATGAGTCTGCTTACATCCATGGAGTCATCCGTACCCCTGATATATAGCTTCGAAATTGGTCCGTTTGAAGTTAGAACAGAGGAAGTCCACAATGTAAGGTAACAGTCTCATTTTGATTCTGCAGTTTTTCCGTTGTGGGCTCTCCCAGCCGTCTTCACATTCCACAGCATTCTGTGTCTTGTGAATTAAACCTAAAATGTTTCTGTGCCCATCTTTCCTGCCTACTGTCAATAGCGCTTGGTGGGAGGTCCCTGCATCCGCAACCAAGCCATGTAGGTATCTCAAATGGAACTAGTCACAGACCCAGGATCTTTACACCAGAGGGTCATTGACCGCTGTGCATCAAAGCCCTCCTTTGTGAGAGAGAGGGAGGAACCACAGGAGATTTTTGGCACTAACAGAGCCAAGTTGAGCTTTGAGACTAGTAGGGTACCACTGTACGAGCTGGAGAGAGACCAGTGCCCTAAAGCTCCTGGTGCATAACTTCTACCGAATGGATGAGTTTACAACTCGACCGATCCAACGCGTGTAACATCGTATCGATTTGACGCCTCAACTTATTTGCTTCCCTCTATTTGGTGCACGATTTGCATCGTCAGGTTCACGTGAATATTGATTTTAGCTCAATCTTGGGAGGTAGGTTACGTTTGATCAGATCCCAGATGTAATGTGCAGCGTTTTATGCAGCAGCAGGTTCCAGTTGTGGTTCATGTTTCAGCCAATCAGGTTTGCTTACACTCGGTTAGTATAGTTCCACTGCTCCAGTAACCATGAATGCCACCTTTTGTCACTTCGAACTCTAAATTCCTGCCCTGGAATCAAGGACGAGGTTTAGGAATGTTCCAGGCATTTCTGCAGATGCTAGGGTCCTCACCTAGACACTGGTTTTGTAGAGAGTTTTTTTTAAATGTGCAAGACTCTTGCCATTCCTGATATCTCCGAGAATCTCATGATTTTGAAATTCTATTGAAAATAAAGCCTACTGGACTCCAATGGTTCAACATGATCTGGTAAATGTACCATCTCTGGTCAAACAATTTCTTTACATGAAACAATTTTCTAAACATCATCACGACCTAGCTTAGCTACACTCTGCACAATTGATTCCACGCAACATGGCGAGTCACCACATGTCTGTTTTGATTTTTAATTTCTTTGGCGAGTCAATTTCCCCAGAGTCCAATCAGAAGAGACAACAATGGCGACAGACAGACAGACTGTGCACGCTGGAGGCCACACGAACATTCACCCTGTTTTATTTTCCTGTGGAAAGAGTGCAGGAAAGATGTGCACATACAACCCCTGAACTGTCCACTGCATATTCATGCGAGGAAAGAAAACCCTTTTCCCCGATTTAGGTCAACACTGTGGTAGGGGGGAACCATGCAGGAAATGTTAGATTAATCCGGCCGCTAGTTCTCACCACTGCTTATGATAAAAGTAGGCATCACCATTCTTTTGTTTTGAGAGAAGATCCGAATGAACTCTTATCTTTTAAATAGAAGAGGTCATTTATTGAATAGCCTTGATTTTGGTTTGATATCAATTGCAATGGCTCTTAAATGACACCATCAACAGGCTCTTTTTTTTTTTAAATATATTTGTTTTAAAGCGTGGATCAGCTTTAATATTGCGGATAAATTGTTGGTTCCATCAATGTAATTGTCTGCACCATTTCCAATCCCCCATATATGTATATACCTTTAGTATGCCCTGCAAACCCTACCACCCCTCCCCCGATTGGAGTAACCTAGTAAACAATAACACTTAGGCCTCTACCTTCAGTTTATACATATTATACACATTTTACATATGTTATATTTTGTTTGTTTTTAGTCCATCTATTTCTGATGTCCATCCAGTTTGATTTCTATTTGTAACTGTGCTATTTCACAACATTTCTGAACCTAAATACATTTTACAGACCCCGTATGTTTTACATTGGTTATCTTATTAGTCCCACCCTTCAGCTCCATTCAACAGGCTCTGTTTTTACTTGTTGCGACTTGTAGTTTTGAATAATGGTCTGAGTAGACGGAATAGCTATCTATAGCCTACATTGCAGCAATGGCTCCCTATTCTCTAGTCTGTTCAGTTCTTCGGGAGTCTTGGTACCCTCTTAATCAAGAGTATTCCCTGAGAGGATCCTGTCTCCATGGCAGCAACAGGCACAGATAATGGCTTGTCCTGCCCCTCTGGCTGAGCTAAGTTTGGAATGTGGCCTCCCCTGTAGAGGAGAGAGCTAGACTGTGTGTGTACACACACAGTTGAAGTCGGACGTTTACATACACCTTAGCCAAATACATTTCAACTAAATTTTTCACAATTCCTGACATTTAATCCTAGTAAGAATTCCCTGTCTTAGGTCAGTTAGGATCACCACTCTATTTTAAGAATGTGAAATGTCAGAATAATAGTAGAGAGAGTGAATTATTTCAGCTTTTATTTCTTTCATCACATTCCCAGTGGGTCAGAAGTTTACATACACTCAATTAGTATTTGGTAGCATTGCCTTGAAATTGTTTAACTTGGGTCAAATGTTTCGTGTTGCCTTCCACAAGCTTCCCACAATAAGTTGGCTGAATTTTGGCCCATTCCTCCTGACAGAGCTGGTGTAACGGAGTCAGGTTTGTAGGCCTGCTTGCTCGCACACGCTTTTTCAGTTCTGCCCACTAATCTTCTATAGGATTGAGGTCAGGGCTTTGTGGTGGCCACTCCAATACCTTGACTTTGTTGTCATTAAGCCATTTTGCCACAACTTTAGAAGTATGTTTGGGGTCATTGTCCATTTGGAAGACCCATTTGTGACCAAGCTTTAACTTCCTGACTGATGTCTTGAGATGTTGCTTCAATATATCCACATAATTCTGCTTCTTCATGATGCCATCTATTTTGTGAAGTGCACCAGTCCCTCCTGCAGCAAAGCACCCCCACAACATGATGCTGCAACCCCCTGTGCTAACCGTTTGGGATGGTGTTCTTCAGCTTGCAAGCCTCCCCCTTTTTCATCCAAACATAACGATGGTCATTATGGCCGAACAGTTCTATATTTGTTTCATCAGACCAGAGGACATTTCTCCAAAAAGTACGATCTTTGTCCCCATATGCAATTGCAAACCGTAGTCTGGCTTTTTTATGGCGGTTTTGGAGCAGTGGCTTCTTCCTTGCTGAGCGGACTTTCAGATTATGTAGAATTAGGACTCATTTTACTGTGGATATAGATACTTTTGTGCCTGTTTCCTCCAGCATCTTCACAAGGTCCTTTGCTGTTGTTCTGGGATTGATTTGCACTTCGCACCTAAGTACATTCATCTCTAGGAGACAGAACGCGTCTCCTTCCTGAGCGGTATGACGGCTGTGTGGTCCCATGGTGTTTATACTTGCGTACTATTATTTGTACAGATGAACGTGGTACCTTCAGGCGTTTGGAAATTGCTCCCAAGGATGAACCAGACTTGTGGAGGTCTATCATTTTATCTTGGCTGATTTTATTTTTTTAATTTCCCATGATGTCAAGCAAAGAGGCACTGAGTTTGAAGGTAGGCCTTGAAATACATCCACAGATATACCTCCAATTGACTCAAATTATGTCAATTAGCCTATCAGAAGATTCTAAAGCCATGACATCATTTTCTGGAATTTTCAAAGCTGTTTAAAGGCACAGTCAACTTAGTGTATGTAAACTTCTGACCCACTGGAATTGTGATACAGTGAATTATAAGTGAAAAAATCTGTCTGTAAACAATTTTTGGGAAAAATTACTTGTGTCATGCACAAAGTAGATGTCCTAACCGACTTGCCAAAACTATAGTTAACAAGAAATTTGTGGGTGGTTGAAAAACGAGTTTTAATGACTCCAACCTAAGTGTATGTCAACTTCCGACTTCAACTGTGTGTGTGTGTGTGTGGTGTGTGTGTGTGTGTGTGTGTGTGTGTGTGTGTTATATATAGTGGATCACAGGACGTGGGAGAGCTAGTACAGAGCCAAAGAGCTGAGTCCTGGGGGCATTGCTGTTGGGCACCAAGGGCTACTCTCCTTCCTGTAGTCTCAATTAGACTCTCACTATGTACTTTCAATGATTTGAACCACTCTGGAAGCAGTGAGAACACAGCGTGTTGTGTACTTCCAGTGTGTAATTGACTGGTGTTGTGTACCTAGCAAGGCTGTGGGCTTTTAATTTGGGATGGAAAGAGGGGGGAGCGTGATTAGCCCACCAGAACAGAGCTCATTGGACAGGTCATCATTGTAAATAAGAATTTGCTTTTAATATACTTCAACTTTTTTGTATTAATACAGATAACTAAAATACATGCATGTTCAGACATATTTACTCTGTGTCACTTTTGCCGGGTAACCGAGGAGTCCCATTCATCCAAGGCTGAGGGGTATGAATGAATACCTCATCCTCTTGAAGCCAGGCAGATGCCACTCCGCATTCCGTCCCCTTCGCTGGTATGCGCTCTCGACCTGTGATGTGTTGGCATTTGTGTCCGTGTGTGTTAAAAAGAGCCAGAACTAGGTGCAGCCGTATTGGGCACAGTTGAACTGTTTTCAGCATACACTCTTGTTTAGTTGTCGTTCTTTCAACCAGTCTCTAGATTCCACACGTATTTGTACGTCACTATCACACCACAGTGCATTTATTGTTGATCGTCTTATGAAACGGAACATAATATGAATATAACTATGACGAATTCAGTACTCAAAAAACGCAAATATAGAATGTCATAGCCAGTTATTGTCCCCCACTTTTTGTAAAACACAGCAACCACACCAACAGAGGCCAAATGCCAAGGTAAGGTGGTATGCATGCCAAGGTGGAGTGAGGGGGGTCAACTAAGTGATGGCACAGTGCCCGCCTACCTACGAAAACATTATTAGGGAAAACACTATCAGCTCAGTTGAGTGCCAGTCATTCATCCTCTCAGCTCATTAAAAGTGTAGCCTACTTGTGTGATTTTCTTTCCCCCTTCTGCTCCATGGGAAAGCAGAGGCTTTATTTCCCACTCCCAGTGCAGACTGGTCCGCGCCCAGCATGGGCCTTCGCTCGGCCTGGGCCCCAGTAACCAGTCACTGGAGCGAGACAGACTGCCGTCTCCGTCTCAGGCAGTCGTCTGTCTGGATGAATGGGCAGCTCTGAGTTCCAGACAGGCCCTGCCAATCACTGAGGATCAGTGGCACTCTATTCAACGTCTGGGACATTGGGAGAAAAACAAATCCTTCATTGAAATTCATACTTAGTATTTCTAGCATTTATTCGTTTGAAGGTACATACTTATTATTCTAGTAGTTTGACTTGATCCGCTTGTGTAACTAAATCAGCAAAAGGCAGATTTTCTTGCGCTCAATTTGGAATCTGGACATTTTGAATGCCTCTTAAACAAGCCAAAAGGACAACCTAGTATTGTTTTAATGTAATGAATGACAGTGTCCTATAGGGTGTTCTAATGGCTTATACTGCACCCTTAAAGGGATAGTTCACTTTTCTGAACGCTTTTGCTTATTCACAGCTCACCTAGGGTGGTGTTGTCATCCAAACCACTTTGAAGTTCATTGGCTGGGTGTTTAGCAACATCCCAAATCTCCTGGGCAGCATTTCTTTGTGCCAGTAGCGATGCAAGTGGGAACTGATGGTCTTGCAGGAGACGTGGTTATTATTTGGGATGACAGAGTACACACCTGGCATGTCACTCAGCAAGAGGAGGGAGGCCAAGGAGTTATGACCCATGTCCAGAGAAGCTGGGGCCCATGGTCTGTCTGTGCAGTACACCTGGGTGTTTTGTCTTTTTGTCTGTCTTACTGCAGCACACCTGGGTGTCTGGTCTCTCTACTCCCAGCTGCCAGTGGACAAAAGAGCTTTCCTTTAAATCAGGGCTCTCCAACCCTGTTCCTGGAGAGCTACCGTCCTGTAGGTTATCGCTCTCCAACCCTGTTCCTGTAGGTTCGCTCTCCAACCCTGTTCCTGTAGGTTCGCTCTCCAACCCTGTTCCTGTAGGTTCGCTCTCCAACCCTGTTCCTGTAGGTTCGCTCTCCAACCCTGTTCCTGTAGGTTCGCTCTCCAACCCTGTTCCTGTAGGTTCACTCTCCAACCCTGTTCCTGTAGGTTATCGCTCTCCAACCCTGTTCCTGGAGAGCTACCCTCCTGTTGGTTTTTGCTCCAACCCCAGTTGTAACTAACCTGATTCAGCTGATCAACCAGCTAATTATTAGAATCAAGTGTGTTCTCTAGGAAACGGGGTTGGAGAGCGATAACCTACAGGACGGTAGCTCTCCAGGAACAGGGTTGGAGAGCGATAACCTACAGGAACAGGGTTGGAGAGCAATAACCTACAGGAACAGGGGGTTGGAGAGCGATAACCTACAGGAACAGGGGGTTGGAGAGTGATAACCTACAGGAACAGGGGGTTGGAGAGCGATAACCTACAGGAACAGGGGTTGGAGAGCGATAACCTACAGGAACAGGGGTTGGAGAGCGATAACCTACAGGAACAGGGGGTTGGAGAGCGATAACCTACAGGAACAGGGGGTTGGAGAGTGATAACCTACAGGACGGTAGCTCTCCAGGAACAGGGTTGGAGAGTGATAACCTACAGGAACAGGGGGTTGGAGAGTGATAACCTACAGGACGGTAGCTCTCCAGGAACAGGGTTGGAGAGTGATAACCTACAGGAACAGGGGGTTGGAGAGTGATAACCTACAGGACGGTAGCTCTCCAGGAACAGGGTTGGAGAGTGATAACCTACAGGAACAGGGTTGGAGAGCGATAACCTACAGGAACAGGGTTGGAGAGCGATAACCTACAGGAACAGGGGGTTGGAGAGCGATAACCTACAGGAACAGGGGGTTGGAGAGTGATAACCTACAGGAACAGGGGGTTGGAGAGTGATAACCTACAGGAACAGGGGGTTGGAGAGTGATAACCTACAGGAACAGGGGGTTGGAGAGCGATAACCTACAGGAACAGGGGGTTGGAGAGCGATAACCTACAGGAACAGGGGGTTGGAGAGTGATAACCTACAGGAACAGGGGGTTGGAGAGTGATAACCTACAGGAACAGGGGGTTGGAGAGTGATAACCTACAGGAACAGGGTTGGAGAGCGATAACCTACAGGAACAGGGGTTGGAGAGTGATAACCTACAGGGCGGTAGCTCTCCAGGAACAGGGGGTTGGAGAGTGATAACCTACAGGAACAGGGGTTGGAGAGTGATAACCTACAGGAACAGGGGGTTGGAGAGCGATAACCTACAGGAACAGGGGGTTGGAGAGCGATAACCTACAGGAACAGGGGGTTTGAGAGCGATAACCTACAGGAACAGGGTTGGAGAGCGATAACCTACAGGAACAGGGGGTTGGAGAGTGATAACCTACAGGACGGTAGCTCTCCAGGAACAGGGGGTTGGAGAGTGATAACCTACAGGAACAGGGGGTTGGAGAGTGATAACCTACAGGAACAGGGGGTTGGAGAGTGATAACCTACAGGAACAGGGGGTTGGAGAGTGATAACCTACAGGAACAGGGTTGGAGAGCGCTGCTTTAAATGTTCTGAGTTGATGTGCGGATGGCTGAAAGTAGTCTTTTTTTTTTTTTTCACTTGATCTTTTCAAGGAATAAGAATAGGATTAATTTGTATGTGCATTCAATGCAGGCTCTGTGGTGAACTGAATCATTTTTGGTTTAGTGTAACACGTCAGAGCATAACAGCTAATTCCTCTCTCTCTCCCTCTCGCTCTCTCGCTCTCTCTTCATCCTCCAGTTCTCGCCGTTCACGCCGCCTCCTTCCACTTCACCAAGGAGCCCAAGTCCCAGGATGCCTTGCACGGCCGGAGTGCCATGTTACGCTGCGAGGTCAGCGACGGGGACGGCGTGAGTTACAGCTGGCTGCAAAACGGCGACGCGGTGAACGACACGGAGCGCCGCTTTCGCGAGGGCGGAAATCTCAAGTTCACCGCTGTGGACCGCGTGCTGGACGCCGGGACCTTCCAGTGCCTGGCCGCCAACTATGCCACGGGAGAAGAGGAGCGCTCCACTGAGGCGTCCTTCAACATCAAATGTGAGTTTACTTAAATACTACTAAATTTTACTTACTTAATTCTCATCAATGTAAGCCCTTCCCTTAAATCAGTATTTTGAGTTCTCATAACCAAAACACTAAATAGATGTTCAATTGTTAAATCCATGCACATATTTTACGATTATTGATATGACTCAATCTAGCACTCAAAGTAAGCATGGGTGACAGTTTAATAGCAAATGATAGGCATCATTATATATATATATATATATATATATATATATATATATATATATATAATGATTATATATATATATATATATATATATATATATATATATATATATATATATATAATGTTACTGCAATACTTTTGCCAAATGCATTGAATTGGCTGCACAGCAATTAACACCATCGTAGACCTTAGGCAGACCTACCTGAATATTGACAGTTGCTTTGCAACCCTAGATTTAGTCTTATGGAGTTTTTATTATTCCAGGTGTCAACTCAATATGTATGTCCTCCCATGTGTGTCTCTACAACCTCCATCTGTATAACAGGCATCAAACACATCTCCTCAAGCACTAAGAAAACGCTGCCTCATACTTAGAAAGACTCTCTGACGAGAGCCAGCCAGTGCTTTCCTTTTTCCTCTTATTTCCACTGGACCAAAAACGGAGTCACGCCCGCGTGAGAGGTTATTTTGAGTGCGTGGCGGACAAAGCGGTCCTTTGTGTCCTCTGCCAAGATGGACCGCTTGTGAAGTCGCAGCGTCCGGCTGGTCTGGCTGGCTGTGTCACAGAACAAGGAAGGTCAGCTGAAAGGGAAGGGGCTGTTTTGGTAGCCGGCGCTAAGTTAGCCTGCCAGGTGTGAATGGCTGGTTTGTTTGTGTTAATGAGCAGCAAGACGGGGTTTGACAGCTTTAAATCCTCCAGCTCTCTCTCTCCCTGTTGTGCTCGCTCTCTACCTTCTGTCTTTTCTAACACTCACTCACTCTACCTACCTATAGTTGAAGTCGGAAGTTTACATAAACGGGTTTTAATGACTCCAACCTAAGTGTTTCAATCACTCCACACATTTTCTTGTTAACAAACTATAGTTTTGGCAAGTCTGTTAGGACATCTACTTTGTGCATGACACAAGTCATTTTTCCAACTATTGTTTACAGACAGATTTTTTTTCACTTATAATTCACTGTATGACAATTCCAGTGGGTCAGAAGTTTACATAAACTAAGTTGACTGTGCCTTTATACAGCTTTGAAAATTCCAGAAAATGATGTCATGGCTTTAGAAGCTTCTGATAGGTTAATTGACATCATTTGAGTTCATTGGAGGTGTACCTGTGGATGTATTTCAAGGCCTACCTTCAAACTCGCTTGGCATCATGGGAAAATCAAAAGAAATCAGCCAAGATCTCAGAAAAAAAATGGTAGGCCTCCTGGTTCCTTCTTTGGGAGCAATTTAAATGCCTGACGGTACCACATTCATCTGTACAAACAATAGTACGCAAGTATAATCACCATGGGATCACGCAGCAGTCATACCGCTCAGGAAGGAGACGCGTTCTGTCTCCTAGAGATGAACGTACTTAGGTGCGAAAAGTGCAAATCAATCCCAGAACAACAGCAAAGGACCTTGTGAAGATGCTGGAGGAAACAGGTACAAAAGTATCTATATCCACAGTAAAATGAGTCCTATATCGACAACCTGAAAGGCCTCTCAGCAAGGAAGAAGCCACTGCTCCAAAACCGCCATAAAAAAAGCCAGACTACGGTTTGCAACTGCATATGGAGAAATGTATTCTGGTCTGATGAAACAAAAATAGAACTGTTTGGCTATATTGACCATCGTTATGTTTGGAGGAAAAGGGGGAGGCTTGCAAGCCGAAGAACACCATCCCAACCGTGAAGCATGGGAGTGTCAGCATCATGTTGTGGGGGTGCTTTGCTGCAGGAGGGAATAAATGGCATCATGAGGTAGGGAAATTATGTGGATAAATTGAAGCAACATCTCAAGACATCAGTCAGGAAGTTAAAGCTTGGTCGCAAATGGGTCTTCCAAATGGACAATGACCCCAAGTTGTGTCAAAATTGCTTAAGGACAACGAAGTCAAGGTATTGGAGTGGCCATCACAAAGTCCTGACCTCAATCCTATAGGAAATGTGTGGGCAGAACTGAAAAAGCGTGTGTGAGCAAGGAGGCCTACAAACCTGACTGTTACACCAGCTATGTCAGGAGGAACGGGAAAAAATTCACCCAACTTATTGTGGGAAGCTTGCGGAAGGCTACCCAAAACGTTTGACCAAAGTTAAACAATTTAAAGGCAATGCTACCAAATACTAATTGAGTGTATGTAAACTTCTGACCCACTGGGAATGTGATGAAAGAAATAAAAGATGAAATAAATAATTCTCTCTACTGTTATTCTGACATTTCACATTCTTAAAATAAAGTAGTGATCCTAACTGACCCAAGACGGGGATTAAATGTCAGGAGTTTTGAAAAACTGAGTTTAAATGTATTTGGCTAAGGTGTATGTAAACTTCCGACGTCAACTGTACCTCTCTCTCTCTATCTATCGATAGATAATGTCTCTATCTGTCTGTCACACAGGGCTAGAGAGTGGTGGGGTGACCCTGAAGGATCCTGCATCAGAGCAGGACATCGAGAGCTCTGCCCCTGTGACGTTCAGGTGCAACATTGATGGACACCCACGGTGAGAAACACAACCGCGGCCTTAAGGTGCCCGCATGCTTCCCAGGCCAAAACTGTTTGGATGAGTTAATGCCCATTAAAACGGACAAACAGTACTATTGCTGTTTTTTGTTTCTTTTTTTCAAGCAAACCTCTTTTAAGGGAGTATGCGAGCGTACTCGTTCAGCTAGCCGAACTGAAGTATTCTGACGCCTTTACAAGGCCCCACGTTGCCTCGTGTGTCCCCACGTTGCCTCGTGTTTTCACAGGACTTTCATTGTGTTATGTAGAACGATGCCCACTTGATTTTGTCAAAACTACAAAGTATCCATGATGAGTAAATACACTGGTCACTAATGAGGACTGATTTGTTTTTTTTACCACTATAGCGTTCATCAGTCTCTCCACTTGTTCTCATGTGCCAACTCACTCGTGCGTATTACGTAGTCATGTCTTCCTCCCCCCAGACCAACATGCCACTGGTACAGAGACGGCGCGCGCCTGCCGGAGAAGAGCCATCAGATCAACAACAAGGAGCGAACTCTGACCCTGCCCAGTGCCAGCCCAGACAACAATGGCCTCTACTATTGCTGTGCCAAAAATCCAGCCGGGCACGTGTGCAGCAATGCCAACTTCACCCTCAATATCATAGGTGTGTATATGGACAAAGATTCAATAAAGAAGAGGTGAGGAGGGTGGCAGTCCCCATAGTTTAATTGCAAAGCAACACCCAGCCCCACTGGCATCAACATAGTGAGTAGAAGCCAGAGCTGAAGAGATCCCTTTTTGACCTGTCTCTTCCCTTATGTACTGTATACCTCTTTCTCACAGTCTCTTCATACCACACACTCACACTATCACCCCCCTCCCTTACCCTCTGCATAGATAAGAGTTTCCCTCGTCCCGTGGTGGTTCCTGAGGACCTGGTGGTGATGAGGAACGATGAGGCCCTCCTTAATTGCCTGTTCACCGCCGAGCCCCCTCCCACCCAAGAGTGGTACCACCAGGACGAGCTCATCACCAACAAGTCCCGGTAAGACTGGGTTGATATATATATACACATACATACATTAACAGTCAAAAGTTTGGACACACCTACTCATTTTCTTTATTTTTACAATTTTCTACATTGTAGAATAATAGTGAAGACATCAACTATGAAATGACACTTGGAATCATGAAGTAACCAAAAAAGTGTAAAACAAATTAAAATAGCCACCCTTTGCCATGATTGCCAAGAGTGTGCAAAGCTGTATTCTCTGAACCAGCTTCATGAGGTAGTCACCTGGAATGCAATTCAATTAACAGGTGTGCCTTGTTAATTTGTGGAATTTATTTCCTTAATGCGTTTGAGCCAATCAGATGTGTTGTGACAAGGTAGGGGTGGTATACAGAAGATAGCCCTATTTGGTAAAAGACCAAGTCCATATTATGGCAAGAACATCTCAAATTAGCAAAGAGAAAAGACAGTCCATTACTTTAAGACATGAAGGACTTTGAAAGTTTCTTCAAGTGCAGTTGCAAAAACCATCAAGTGCTATGATGAAACTGGCCCTCATGAGGACCTCCACAGGAGAGGAAGAACCAGAGTTACCTCTGCTGCAGAGGATATGTTCATTAGAGTTACCAGCCCAAATAAATGCTTCACAGAGTTCAAGTAACAGACACATCTTAACATCAACTGTTCAGAGGAGACTGCCTGAATCAGGCCTTCATGGTCAAATTGCTGCAAAGAAACCACTACTAAAGGACACTAATAAGAAGAGACTTGCTTGAGCCAAGAAACGTGAGCATGGACATTAGACTGGTGGAAATTTGTCCTTTGGTCTGATGAGTCCAAATTTTCGATTTTTGGTTCCAACCGCCTTGTCTTTGTGAGACGCAGAGTAGGTGAATGGATGATCTCCTCATGTGTGGTTCCCACCGTGAAGCATGGAGGAGGTGTGATGGTGTGGGGGTGCTTTGCTGGTGACAGTCTGATTTATTTAGAATTCAAGGAACACTTAACCAGCATGGCTATCACAGCATTCTGCACCGATACACCATCCCATCGGGTTTCTGCTTAGTGGGACTATCATTTATTTTTCAACAGGACAATGACCCAACACACCTCCAGGCTGTGTAAGGGCTATTTGACCAATAAAGAGAGTGCTGCATCAGATGACCTGGCCTCTACAATCACCCGACCTCAACCCAATTGGGATGGTTTGGGATGAGTTGGACCGCAGAGTGAAAGAAAAGCAGCTCTGCATATGTGGGAACTGTTGGAAAAGCATTCCAGGTGAAGCTGGTTGAGAGTGTGCAAAGCTGTCATCAAGGCAAAGGGTGGCTACTTTGAAGAATCTAAAATATTAAATATATTTTGGATTTAACACTTTTCTGGTTACTACATAATTCCATGTGTTATTTCATAGTTTTGATGTCTTCACTATTAATTTACAATGTAGAAAATAGTAAAAGTAAAGAAACACTTGAATGAGTAGGTATGTCCAAACTTTTGAATATACCCCAGATGCGTGATGACTAAGTACCGTCTCCTAGATGTGAATTACAGTTTGAAGCAGTCTCCACCAATCTAAGGCTGTGTGTGCTCGTGCATGTTGTGTACCTGTGTTTATGAATGTTTTGGATGCATGTCGACATTTTGAGGTGAATACTGCAAACCGCTAATGTTTTATTAGTATCTCTTCCAAGAGTCCTTTTTTAAAATGTACAAATATACAGAAAATGTAAAACAAACAATGAGTCCTCTTTCCTGAGTTGGCCAACTTTCCAGAAAATATTGATAATGAAGTCTGTATTTTGTTGTGGCCTTCTTTCTCTCCCTCCCTAGGTTGGTGATGTTGAACAATGGCTCCCTGCTCATCACCCAGGTGAAGCCCAGAAACACTGGGCTCTACAAATGTGTGGCCAAAGGGCCCCGGGGACTCCCTGTCACTCTGGAGGCCACCGTGAACCTAGCCGGTAAGGGAGCGCACACACAGGCATGCACAGTTCTGCCACACTGCCTCGAGACAGTTGTTTGAATCCTTTCAGTTTATGTCTAACTTACTGAACCCTGTCACAGTTTAACTCCATTAATAAATTAATAAACGTTATCCCTCGCTAATCTGCATCTTTAGCTGGATTGGCACGGCAGGGTCAACAGTTCCACTCTACGGTGGTATACTGCATTGCCTTCATGATTAGGACACAAGATATTTGTTTTGCGGTCTTAATTCATGTTTTTTGTTTTCTAGTACTGGTGTCATGGACTATCACTCCCTTCCCTTACAGAGATCGAGGAGATGGGCCCCAGACAGAGCCGGGTCTTCTCGGCCAACTCCCTGGAGCGGGTATCCTGCCGCCCCCCTCGCGGCCACCCGGAGCCCGACGTGTGGTGGGAGCGGGGCGGGGAACGCGTTCCCTCAGAGGGCAGGGTCTACCAGGATGGACTGGAGCTGGTCTTCAGCCCCACCCAGGGGGAAGACTCGGGATTGTATACCTGCGTGGGCCAGAACAAGGCCGGTACCAGGAGGCAGGAGCTGGCCGTCACCGTGGCCAGTGAGTATAGACCTCAAGCCTGACCAAGACCCTAAAGGCTTTTCATACTACTGAGCGAAACCAAGCTGGTCTGGTTACACATCCACAATTGTCTCTGGAACCTTGATGAAAAGCACAATGTGAAATAAAAATATCAGAGCCAGCACAGTTTGGAACAGGTCAGCAAGATGGTGTGAAAAGGGTATTTGTGGTCGAAACGTGAGAGAAAAACTGTCTAAAATCGAGGGAAGCAGGGAGGTAGTATGTGAACTTGTCCAATAAAAAAAACACCAATTTCTCTTTTCTGTTTTGTAACATATTGCTACAGTGTGCCCAAATGAACACGACCCAGGTGTTTCACTGCTGAGGCGGGAGTTGGGAAAAAAAACTCTGAAGGACTGTGGCTCTCCGGGAGTGTGGTGTTTGTTGGGACCTGCACCCTCTGAAATGTATTGGGTGTAGACAGTACATTTTGAAGAGATGCTAAATGTGTGTGTCCCCCTAGCCCCTCCGGAGTGGGTGACGAAGCCGGAGGACAGCCAGCTGGAGGAGGGCCTCCCTGGGTACCTGCATTGCCACGCCCGAGCCACGCCCCAGCCCGAGGTTACCTGGTACCGCAACTTCATCCCCATCACCGCCGAGGTCAGTCCTGTGGTCCGAAACTGTGTGTCCTGGTCATTCTGAAAAGAAGTGTGAACATACATTAAATAACTACTACTACTACACAGAGTGTACAAAACATTAGGAACACCTGCTCTTTCCATGATGGACTGACCAGGTGAATCCAGGTGAAAGCTATGGTCCCGTATTGATGTCACTTGTTAAATTCACTTCAGCCAGTGTAGATGAAGGAGAAGAGACAGGCTAAACAAGGACTTTTAAGCATTGAGACATAGATTGTGTATGTGTACCGTTCAGAGGGTAAATGGATAAGACAAAATATTTAAAAGGACATCCAGCCAACTTGACACCACTTTGGGAAGCACAGGAGGCGTCAACATGGGCCAGCATCCTCGTGGAACGCTTCCGACACCTTGTAGTCAACGCCCCGATGAAATGAGGCTGTTCTGAGGGAAATGGGGGTGCAACTCAATGTGTCATGTTTTGTACACTCAGTGTAGATACTTTATATTTACATACGGTTCTGGACATTGTTAATGTGACATTCTCTCGCAGTGTTACACAAGGGTCAAGTTCATTTTAAGAATCATTTAACAATAATCCATGTAATGAAATACATCTCAGATATGCCCCTGACGCTGCAGTTACATTCACTTTGAAGCCAATGTTTTTTACTGTGCTGCAATACAGATTACCTTTTTAATGCCCAGAACTGTAAATATGCATAAAGGTGCAATCTGTAACTTTCATTACCTTTTTAAACCTATTGTTAACCCAGTGTTATCTTTTGACTGTAGGACATTCGCTTTAAGCTGTACCCCAACGGGACCCTGAGGATCAACAACGTGGAGGTGTATGATAACCACGTGTACATGTGTCGGAGCCAGACGGAGGCCGGGAGGTTGGAGGGACGGGCCCGGGTCTTCGTACTTGGTGAGCGTACACATGCGTAGGTGTGAGTTTGTAAGCGAGAGAGACAGCATGCAAGTGTGTGGGAGTGACATGATGTGTTCGTGGTGTGTATGAATGTGAGCGAGAGAAATAACTTTTGTGTGTGGGAGTGCAATGTTATATGTGTGTATCAGGGTTTCCATTAGGCTGGTAATTGCCGGCTTTTGGCCCCCAAGTGTCCGGGGCTGCCCTGCTGAGGAGAGAGGAGCCTTGGCCTAGGCTACTGTTGATTACGAAGATTGAGGCCTTTTTCATTGAAGTAAAACGAAAGTTAGAGAGCAGTGAAAAGCCGATAAGGCAAGGCTCCAGACTGCAGGCCATTTTGTCTGTACGAGTTTAAAAAAATGTATTGGTCGCATCGTTGCGAGCTGCACATTCATTCGCCTCACTCAAAACGTCCTATTTATTTTTAGGGGGCTAAAAGCATGATTTGGTCAAACAGTGAAGTGCATGATCCTCATGGATTCCTACCCTGTACCGGTTTTCGCTGGAGCCTGCTGCTGTGTGGAGCGAGCCACGCTTT
Source organism: Brachymystax lenok tsinlingensis (assembly GCA_030435695.1). Lineage (NCBI taxonomy): Eukaryota > Metazoa > Chordata > Actinopteri > Salmoniformes > Salmonidae > Brachymystax > Brachymystax lenok. Next base: position 2,002,066 of record CM059812.1, on the reverse strand, counting down.
CCTTTCCCGGGGGGAGGGAAAATAAGTGTTCTGATTTTGTATAACATTTTTTTAAAACAATTGCAGGTAAAACACAGCTATCCTGTTGTCACCAGGGGTGTGGGGATGTTCTCAGCTTTCTGTAGATATACTTTTTATTTCTTAACTTTCAATTTTGAGCTCCGTATTTTACAAACAAGATATTTGATATGGCTTTGAGATACGGAGCGCCATTGCGAGTGCATAGGCCTCATTGAGCGGTAGGTTACAACTGGGGGAAAAAAAAAAAAATGGGAGACATTAAATGTATTGTTAGATTTTGTACATGGCTACTAGCAGTGGGTATTCCATTTAGAGCTAGTAATCTAGCTCACGTGTTTTGAGTTTCCACTTACTCAAGTTGTGAATTAGCCCCAAATAAACGTGTCTGATATTAGATTGCATAAAGATGCAGGCCAAGTCATCTCTATTGAACCCAGCCCCCCCTCCCCCATCTGAAGCCCCTATTTTAACAGTAAAATGTAACAACAATACTATAATTCTGCTACTCAAAATGCATGGCAATCACTGGAGTATGGTTGGACATAAATATTTTGAATCACATGAAAAGATGAAACCACTTACTTCAATACCATCTCAGTCGTTGAATACGTGTTTTAATAAATACCGAATTACTTCAGAGCATGATAGGCCTACTCATTTGTCCTATTGCGTGATGCCGTGAACATTTTGGGTGTGACCAAATCATGGGTTGGTGCCACCAACTGAAACACTTAGTGGCACCAGTGCCACCAGGGGAAAATGTTTGTCTGGATCCCTGCTACAAGGAGAATGTCCTCCGTATGGACAAGTTCTAATATTGTAGTGGACAAAGATGAGATGAATGTTGGCGCGGCCAAATGCAGGCTGCCACTTGCTATTCAGGTAGAGGGAATGCTGGAACATTATTTAAATAAAATGGTCATTTGTTATTATAGGCCTATTTTATTCATCTAAACCAGTTCTTTAAATATGCAAAATGTGTTTTGTTTCATTCTGTTGATACATTTTCGTTGACCAAATTTAAGTTTGATCTGTCTTTTTAATTGTGTGCTCTGTATTTTAGTTTAAGATGTGTTTTAAGTAGGCCTGTTGTGAAATAATTAGTCTTAGCCTATTGTTGGGTAAGGTAGGCACTAGCCTTTCTTGGTAATTGCTGCAATATAGCCTGTTCAAAACCTTTTTTTTGAAGGTTTAAACCAGTTCACAAGTGTTTTTTTGTTTCATTCTGTTGAGACATTTTCTTTTGCTTACTTTTGATATTACCCTAGTAACGTTTAGAAGCTTTTGTGAAGGTTTGGTGTGGTGTAGCCTATTATACTGCAGGCCTGTGATATGAAGGCAGTGCGTCCCGGCGCTCCAACCGACTCCGACAGTTGAACTCGAGGTGAGGTAGAATGTTTTAGGCCTACCAGACGTACTCCTATAATCTTACAATATAACGCTTATCTTCATAGAAAAATATTCTGATTAGAAAATGTACGAATTAGCCCCCTTCTGAACACCAATCTGTATAGCAGACACAGTCACCTATCTGACAAGTATAAATAAATTCAGTTTGCATATGCTACACATCGAAACACAAGGAATAAATAGTGTTTTGTAATTAGTTATAGGCTGTTTTTAAGGACATGGATCTGGATGACCGGTAAATGTAAGTCTTCCTGGTCAATTGTCCGGCGCCAGATTTTCCTAATGGAAACCCTGGGGGGTGTGTGTGTGTGTGTGTGTGTCTTTGTCTGCATGTGTGTGTCTGTCTCTACTCTGTGCTCTGTCTCCAACACGTTTGTCTCCTTCCTCCAGAGAAGCTGAAGTTCACCCCCACCCCCCAGCCCTCCCAGTGTCTGGAGTTGGACAAGGAGAGCACTGTGCAGTGCTCCGCCAAGGGTCGCGAGACCCCCACCATCCAGTGGACCAAAGCAGGTGGGTGTTCGCGGACCTCCTTGCCTGCCTCTGTACATGTGTGTCTGAGTCCTGTGTTGCTCAATCAAATCCAAAATTGACTCTTAGCTCCTACCCCTGGTACCTAGACACTTCTAGTTGATCTCAAAGGATAGCATGGGTGTAAGCAATATGGTAATAACTGCCTAGCTTTTTGGCCTAGTCAGATTTTCAGTCAGATTTTTTACACCTATTGTTTAATTGTAGATGTAAATGGGTTTTGTCTATGTGAGCTGTGCTCCACTTGTAGGACAATAAATGTGAATTTGAATCTGTAATATTCCCTCCCCTGCAGATGGCAGTGAGCTGCCGGAGCATGTAGTCCAGACCGGCGGCGTGCTCCACTTCGCAAAGGTGGCGAGGGACGACGCGGGCAACTACACCTGCCTGGCATCCAACAGCCTGCAGGGCCAGATAACAGCCGCCGTGCAGCTCACCGTAGCAGGTATCCATCCACTAACACTAGTGGCACCAATGCAGTTCACAGACACGCCACAAAGCTGCCACCTATACAACCACACAGACCAAGGGTCCTCCGGTTGTCGTCCTCCACTTTTAACCAGAGATTGATTTCTACCTGTGAAAAATGCGTATGAATGCTCCAGCCAACCTGCGACCGTAATTAAGTTCCAGGTTTAGAAAGAAAAACGGCAGTACTCAAGATGGCAGAACTAAGTTGTGCACAGCTAATGAAGACAAACCAGAAATGTTTCTCGTTTTTTATTTTTACCAATGATTTCATCAACAGTGCTAATGGCACCATCACCAAAGCTGTCTCCAGACTCTTAACGCAACGAAATCCATCTTAACCAACACTTCTCTTCCACTATTTCTTTCCTTCTCCCCTCTCTCGCCCAGTGTATATAACATTTAATATGGAGCCGGAGCACACCACTGTTTACCAGGGCCACACAGCCATTCTGCACTGCCAGGCCACCGGCGACCCCCAGCCCTTTATCCAGTGGAAGAAGAAAGACAAGTTCCTGGAGCCTCGCAAGAGCAGGTAGAGAACCACAACCGTCTGTTTTGTTAAGGCCCAAAGTCATTTTGTACTATTTGGTTTCTTATTTGTGTGTTTTTCGTTCTGAACACCGTGCTAAACGGCATGTTTGGATAGTGTGTTTTGCTAGGGACATTTTCCCTACCATGATAAGAAACCATCTAGCCTTTGCCATATTGCCATCAGCCAGTCCCAATTTCATTCCTATGCCTTCCCTTAGGCCTAACCCTTCATTGTTTGCAGTTCTCTAAGGTAAATGCAATATGGTGGAAGCTCCTTATACCTTGAGACCCCTCAGATCAAGGCCAAGGAGAAGGGAGTGAAATAGGACTGGAGTAAAGGAGGGAAAGGAATTGAACGCAGCCACGGCCTCACCCCCCTGTCCTCTCCTCTGCTGTTTGCTCTCCAGGTTTCAGAAGATGCCCAACGGCTCTCTGGTAATCCACGACGCAAGTGTAGAGGACACGGGAAGCTTCACATGCATCGCTGGCAACAGCTGCAATATCGGCCACACATCGGCAGAGCTCTATGTCGTAGGTAAGACACCAGGGGATAAACGGATGAACTTTGTGTGCCTGCTGCAGCTGTCTATTTTTATGGTTGTGGTAGGTGGAGGAAATTATACGGAGCACCAAACTAAATACCTCTTTTGGCTCTTGAATGTGTAATGATCGTAACGGGGTCAAGACACATGAAACACATTTCGCCACTGCAATGTCTCATTTAGAAAGGATGTAATTGAGTGGCGCCGTCTTGAGGTGTCCACTTGACATCTGAGGCTGTGATGGTGATTCAATAGACTCCAATAGAAGGCTTTAATTCAATAGAGAAGCACATCACCTGACTCTTTCGTGTGTGTGTGTGTCTGCGTGCCAACAGAGAAGCCCGTGCACCACTCGTTGGAGGAGGACGAAAAGGCTCCCTACAAGATGATCCAGACAATCGGCCTATCGGTGGGCGCCGCCGTGGCCTACATCATCATCGTCCTGGGCCTGATGTTCTACTGCAAGAAGAGACGCAACGCCAAGAGACTAAAGGGCCCCGAGGGAGAGGAGGCCGAGACAGAGCACCTCAACGGTCAGCGTTCAGTCGATTCCATACAGTTGAATTCAGTAGTGTCTGGTTTTCCTGGTAGTGTGAGGCGAATTGAGTTGAACTTTATTGAAAACATTACAAATATGTATTACTAGTGACGGGCACCGATATGTAAAGTCAATAACGGTATCAGTTGCGTTTAATTTTTTTTTTTTATACGATATCGATAAATGACAAAGAATAAAAAATGTTAACAACACAATTGTGTGTAAGCCTCTGGAGTTAGTCTCCAAAACGGAACTGTTTCAAGTGATACTTCATTTCCATGGCTGTGTTACTCTTCTTATTTCTAGAAATGTTAAAGTATGTACAAGCAATCAGAATGTTTAGTTAAAGGATGGCATTTTGTCCTGGCACTACAGGAGGCACGGTGCAGACCAACGGGCAGGCCACCGCTGAGATCCAGGAGGATGTGGCACTGACCAACATGGGCACCGCGGCCAGCAGCGCCAACAACAAGCGCCACAGCAGCCACGACAAAGGGCCCTACCCCCGCGCCAACCTGACCACCATCACCACTCTGGGTATGGAGAGCACGCGCGCGCACACACAGTCATTGTAAATAAGAATTTGGATAGGTTGAGTTACCTGTATAAATACACAGGGAAAGGTGAGTTTGGCGAGGTGTTCCTGGCCAAAGCCAAGGGACTCATGTCGGCAGGAGGAAGAGGCAGTGAGGATGAGGAGGAGACAGTGGTGCTGGTGAAGAGTCTGCAGACGCGGGACGAGACCCTGCAGCTGGAGTTCCGTCGCGAGGTCGAGATGTTCGGCAAGCTGGGCCACCCCAACCTGGTGCGCCTACTGGGCATGTGCAGAGAAGCCGAGCCCCACTACCTCATACTGGAGTACGCCGAATTGGTAAGGAGGGAGCTACCTGCTTACACTCCGGGGTGAAGGTTCTCCTAGGTACAGATCTAGGATCAGCTTCCCCTTCCCCCAAACCTTAACCATTAGTGGGGGAAATGCTAAACTGACCCGAGATCAATGTTTACGGGCAACTTAACTTCACGCTACAAACACACACACTTTATGTATCCTACATGGCAGTCAATTGCATCATTTAAATACATGTGTATTAAGATAAAATGCATTGATAAAATACAGATTTAAAATAGGAGTTACATACGCACACACTGACCCCAGTGCAGTGAAAAATGTGTGTGGGTGTCCTTTTTTTTGTAAATCACCCATGATTTAGCATCGACCCCAGACCTGTGTATATGTTCCTAGGGGGACCTGAAGCAATACCTCAAGATGTCCAAGAACAAAGAGGAGAAACCCAAGTCCCATCACCTCAGCACCAAGCAGAAGGTCAGTTTACACGCACATACACATACTCAAAAGAAAGCATACATTAGCATCTTAAACAGGTCGTGGCCTCAGTGCAGTAGGCCAGGATTTGGTAGCTGGTGCTTACAGTAAGTATCTCCTGTTGTATTTATGCCACTGGCTCACACTGTGCCTGTTGGACCACTCCGAAGGAGAAAACAGATGAACCATAAGCCATTAAAATGCTTAAACACGCACACTAACTCACTCACTTGAAGGCACGCGTATGCTTGAAAACACAGCGATTTAATGCTTCCTAAGTCCCACTCTCTCTCCCTCAGGTGGGGGTGTGTCTGCAGGTTGCCCGGGGGATGGAGCATCTATCCAATCAGCGCTTCGTCCACAAGGACCTAGCCACCCGCAACTGTCTGATCAGCGCCAAGAGACAGGTCAAGGTGTCTGCACTGGGGCTCAGCAAGGATGTCTATAACCAGTAAGATTACATTCAATTAAATCTTGATTTAACCAGGAAATATCCCTTACGTTTGAAAACCACATTTAAGGTTTTGATTCATTTTGATGAATCCAGTCACAGCATAATTGTATCGATAATTTTGATTTCCCAACCCAAGTCTCCATTTATAGAGACCTGTGATATGTATAGTGATGAACTATGACAGACTAAATTAACTGTGGCGCCACCCAATGGCCAAACATCACCCAAAGATCACCCTCTCCTCCCGTCCTCTCCTCCTCCCCTCCCCCTCCAGTGAGTACTATCACTACCGGCAGGTGTGGATCCCTCTGCGCTGGCTGCCCAGCGAGGCCGTGTTCGAGGACGACTACTCCACCAAGACGGACGTGTGGTCCTTCGGCGTGCTCATGTGGGAGGTGTTTAGCCTGGGCGAGCTGCCGCACGCTGCGCTCGACCACGACAAGGTCCTCGAAGGTGAGGGCAGTCGAACTGGATCTTGGAAGTGTTTTTGTTATGGAAGGATGCTACTTCACCCCAGATGGGGGTAGAGGTAGAAGGCCACTATTCCAGGGTCACATATTTTGTCATCCTCCTAATGGGTTACTTTACTAACCTTTGCCTGCTCATAGTTGTTTAAAACCACACAAGATGTCCTCAATGTCACCAAAAACCCCTCTCTCTTTTTTTTTTGTACAAACATCGTTTTCACATGTTGACATTGCGGTAATGTTTATTGCACTCTCCTGTTCGGTCCTTTCAGAGTAGTGGTTATGAGTGAAAGGATAGTGAGGTATAATTGCTATTTTGGTCCCCATCCATTTCAGAGTTTCACTCTAACCCCCACACGTTCTTTCCCTCTGTTTGTATTTCTCTATCCCTCCACCTTTCACCTCTTCCCCCTGTATCTCGCTCGCTCTCGTTCTCTCACGTCTTTCCCCTCTACCAGAGCTGAGGGAGGGCCGGGGAAAGCTGCCCCTGCCCCAGGACTGTCCTTCTCGGGTGTACAAGCTGATGACTCGCTGCTGGGCCTCCAGCCCCAAGGACCGCTCCTGCTTTAGTGACATCGTCTCTGCCCTCAGCGAACTTCCCTCGGAGAGCAAAGTGTAACACACACACACACGGCCCAGGTGCACAGTTTGTGTGTGGAAGGGTATGAATGTGTTATCAATGGGGGGAGGTGACCGGTGTGTCTGAAGGATGTATACAGGTGTTGGTGTGCATGCATGTTTTGGCCTTTTTGAGTTTGTGTGTCTCGCACTCCAGGACTATCCTCCTCTGCCTGGTTGGCCTCTGTAGTTAGCGTCTGCAAGAGCAGAACGAGACTCTTAACAACAAGGAACTTGTTGGTCCCAAATGAGGACCCAGCCGAGAAGAGATCACCATCCAATGTGCTTCTCCTTCCTCTCTATCGATTAAAATGACTTTTTTTTTTTTTTTTACAATGAGGACTTATATTCTGCCTTAGCAGGTCAAATGGCGTCTATAACATTTAATCTAGAAACTAATGACAGTTAACGTTGGCACAGTGTTCATCCCAATTGAATCTTTTCTGTTACTCGTGTTTGCGAATGGACAAGACAAAAGGGCAATTTTCTGCCCAGAGCCAAACGGGACAACCTCTTCAAGAGTAAAAATCTAGTGTCTCTCACCCTGTTGGATATGATCAGAACAAGGTAAAGGGCCAGCGGTGGCATTATTGAACTTGTGTGATGTTTAGCTGGAGTGTGGATGGAATCACCGCACCCAACACTATTTTTCCTTGCCTTGAAGGTAAATCTTTGGTTGATTTATAGTCGTGGCAGTATATGGACCCTGAATTAGCTTAGCAAGCTGTAGCATTATAAGCTAGCTATGTTATAAAGGCCATCCTGTCATGAACAAGTTTTATACTCCTATCAAAGATGTCTGAATGTTACTGCTCCGTTTGCCCGTCAATCATCCAATCCTATCGTCTGATCCTATCGCGACCAGAGCTTTTCCAATCAGAGTGGGAGAAACCTTTCTTCGTAGACCTTCGTCTAAAAGTGCTTTTGTATACATGCTTAAAATATGCACTGATCACAACTATACTTTTTGTTTTCTAGAAGGATTATTTCGGAGACCTGTTAGCTTATTTTAAAGGTCCTGTTTTGTATTTTTTTTTCACTGTATAGAAAGGTACTAAGCTTCTTTGATATAATTGTTTTTATGTGCGAGGCATTTTATGATTTGTGTAATAGTTTTGTCTTTTTTTTTTTAAACCACCAAAAAAAATGTAGGTTCTCCTGAATTGGAGAAAAAAATGCCTGGCAAATGAAGGACTTTGTATCAGATTGCTGTCTTGCTATTGTTTTTAATATTTACTTTCTTGCTTTTGTTTTAATATTTACTTTTTTACTTGAACATTTTTTATACATTGCAGTTTTCTATTTTAAGTATGTTTTATACAAACACATAATAGCCATGGCATATACATGGCGCTGGTTCAATAAAATGTTGTTTTAAATGTACCTTTTCTGTTTGTACGCCGTTTGGGAAATATTGTGCGTACAACAATTTATTAACAAATATAAGATCTCACTGGTAACTTGTAGAGTTTTGGCTTGAGTAAGAGTACACCTAAAAAAAAAAATATCTATCTCAACAGTTTAACAAAAAATAACCCTCTGCAAGGATATTCAAGCTTTGTCCAAATCTGATATTTATCCAAAGTTAATATCAGTATCAAACTCAGCAAGTCTATTGTTTTTTGTTTTGAGGGTCAGTCCAGCTTGCAGAGAGGTGGAGGATAAAGATCTGTGAATCCTAAGTCCAGCATAGTGTGGCTCCGTGAACGTGATGTGGAATGCATAAGGAGGGACACTTGACCCACGTTGTGAATCGATTAGGTAGAATCACAGGTCGTCTCTGGGCCAGTCCAGATAAACCGCCTCGACTGATGAGCGCAGGCCAGTTCCACCATTTCTGCTTATCGTGGTCAAATAAGTAACCGGGTGGAAATCTCAAGTGGAAGGATAGAACTTGATCCCCCCCCCCAGGCTTTGCATTTTGCTCCATCACTCCTTCTCCTTCTATTTGGACATCACCTCCACTGATATAGCTCTGGGTTTCTCTCCTCCAGCGGCCACGATGGCTGCTCTTGACATAACAACCCGAAGGGATTCTGAGGTTGAACGGTAGATGTCTGCTTCCTGGCTCATCGTCCTGGTTTCCTCTGTCCTGCAGTGTCAGCCGACAGGCAACCAAGGGACACAGATCTCTGACTGCTAAATATCATGTGTAATAGCTAGACCTGAGACGGGGTAGTCCCTGTGGCCTGTAACAATACATAATATAACCATGTAGTGAAAATAGTGCTAATTCAAATACGTTTTCCCCAGCTACTACAACTTGTAGTTCTGACAGAACTCACATTTTCATAAGTCCTGGTTTTGTTCCGACAAACTCAAATGGTCCACAAGGTGGAATTGTTTTTTTGACCGTAACAGAGTTGCACAATTCTCCACAATGGTTCTAGCTTCCAGATGGTAGGAAATACCATATTGAGGGCTAAGACAGACAAAGCTGTAGCCCATATATACTTCAACATCTAGTGTGGATCCTCCAGCACAGCAGAGAGCAGTTGCAGTCGTAGCTGCTTTTAGCAACGTGGGTGTATTTGCATACAATTCGGGAGCAACACTAGTGTATTGGGTTACACACACACAGTCTGTGGGAAGCCAGAAATTAAATACAATTTCATTTCTCTGTATTGTGCCAGGGGGGACAGGACGGTTGGTCATTATGACCTAGGGAATTTAAGACAATATCTATAGGATCGTATAGGCTGAGAACGTCACAAATGATGCGCGCGTATGTGGACAACCCTTCAAATTAGTGGATTTGGTGATTTATTTTATAATTTTAGTTTTTTGTTTTACCTTTTATTTAACTAGGCAAGTCAGTTAAGAACAAATTCTTATTTTCAATGACGGCCTACGAACAGTGGGTTAACTGCCTGTTCAGGGTCAGAACGACAGACGTTTACCTTGTCAGCTCGGGGGTTTCGATCTTGCAACGTTTCAGTTACTAGTCCAAAGCTCTAACCACTAGGCTACCCTGTCACACCTGTTGCTGACTAGGTGTATAAAATCAAGCACACAGCCATAGAAGAACATTGGTAATAAAATGTCCTGTACTGAAGAGCTCGATGACTTTCAACATGTTATTGTGAAGTGGAAACGTTGAGGAGTGGAAGGCCACACAAGCTCACAAAACGGGACCGCAGAGTGCTAAAAGTGTGTAAAAAATTGCCCAGTGTTCCAAACTGCATCTGGAAGCAATGTCAGCACAAGAACAGTTCGTTGGGAGCTTCATGAAATGGGTTTCCATGGCCGAGCAGCCGCACAAAAGCCTTACAGGAAGGTCATACATGACGGATAATTAGCTTCCCTACAGAAAGTACACTAACCTTCTCACATCTAGATGGCGGGGTGGGTATGTTGAGCCAGAGACGGCATTGCTTCAAACTGTAGAACCCAGTTCTTACATTTTGAATATACACATTTATTTTATCAAACAAAACTATGCTACATTTTATCTCTGGGACCCTCAGGATGACACATCAGAGCAAGGTTACTGAATGTAAGTACATTATTTACCTTCAGAGGTCAATGTATCAAACAATTTTTTTGTGCTAAAAGTGTTTTGTTATGCACTCTCAAACAATAGCATGGTATTTTCACTGTAATAGCTACTGTAAATTGGACACTGCAGTTAGATTAACATATAAGCCCATATAAGACTTGTCTATGTCCTGGAAAGTTGGCTGTTACGTTATTCTAGTCACATTAGCAACAACCGTCCTGGTTTAGGGACACCGATCCCATAGAGCTTAATCTGATTCTTGATATGCCACACCTGTCAAGTGGATGGATTATCTTGGCAAAGGATAAATGTTCACTTAAAGGGGAGGTCAACATTTGTGCACTAAATTTGAGAGAGAAGCTTTTTGTGCGTCTGGAACATTTCATGGCTCTTATTTCAGTTCATGAAACCTAGGACCAACACTTTACATGTAGTTTTTATATTTTTCTTCAGTGTATTCTTTGACTGCAAAAATAACTAATCAAATAAAAACCCTCAATTATTTAGTTTGTGTTCTTCTGAACTTTGAGCAAAAATCAAATGGGGTTTAAGCTTTTTTTTTTATATAATTGGGTTTTTGACATTCTGAATCTGGCAGGTAAATGCTGCCAGTAGTTGCCTATGTTTCAAATAGGCGTAGCTTGTGCATCACTATCCCTAGCTAACGGAAGAAATCAGAGGGTGAGCACGGAGCGTGGCTGGGTCAAGCTAGAGCAACTTGTGAAGTCTCTGGATTCCATTCTCAATTCACGTGACCAACATCACTGACAGCCAGTCGCTGTTTGATGTGGTGCCGTGTCTTCTCAACCTTGAGGCACCGTTGCAGTCAACTACTGTTGCAAAACAGTTGGCACGGGTCCTCCTGAAGTCTGCGTGAGTGCTTCGCATGGAAGATGCCAGCACGATGAATCCAGCAAGCATCTTCAACCACAGTGCTTCAGAAATATTGCTTCCTCGCAATCGAAGATTGTGTCAGAAGTAACGGTCCAGCTGGAAGGTCAACCTGGCAGGGCATTAAGTGCCCCCCTGTGAGCTGCGGAAATACCTGGAAGAGGTAAAAGGGGGGGGCATGTTTAGAGTCACCTCTCCAGTTCTGGCAGGCAAGGATGCTGTTTATTCAAAGCTGTGCCCTGTGGCACTGGATCTGGTTTCTGCCCGTCACCCAAATGTTTGTGGAATGAATATTCTCTGTCTGTGGACAACTGTCATCAGACTTGAGAAACTGAACGACCACCTCTTCTTGAGTCTTCTTGTTGATAAACCAGAAAATCTTGTATGGTTGAACAGAAACACGGATGTTTTATCTAACCCTGTTTTGAAGGGGTTAGGCAATGATACATGTTTAATATTACATAAAAATTACATGTCATATGACATGACTGAATTTGTTTTTCCTCTCTTTTTGTACTTGATACTTCTTCCATCTACTACTAAAGTTTTTCCCTTTTTATACCAATTAAAAAAAAAAGAGTTTCCTTCCAAATTTCTTGCATCAGTCTTGGCACTTATCCTTTAAATCCAAGTCCCATTAGGATTCATTTATAATTTAAACCTAACCAAACCTACTGTATGTTCTGGCAATGGAGTTGTATGGAGTCCTCTAGTGGCCAAAAGACTGTTCGCATGGGCAGCGCCATTGAGTACTTTCACCATTTTGATTTAGTCAACTGATCCCTCCTGATGACCCGGTTGCCATGACCTGATAACCCGGCTGGCACGACTCCACTGGGTCATCAGGAGGGATCAGCCAATTCATTTGACTGGTGAAGAAGAAAATGGACTATTTCAAGATGGAGCTGGCCTCAATGGCGCTGGCCATGCTCTCACAGACACCATCATGACACAGATACAGGGATGTTATGTCCTGCCAAGTATATTGTCCTGGCCCATCACCTTACTGCCCCCCAGTGGCAAGAAGTGGCATCCCCCCCCAAAATAGCTATAGGCCTACAACACATAATTGGCTCCTAGCGTCCCACGCATAGGCTACTTTCTGTCCCTAAGTAATGAAACGAAATAATATAAAAACGAAATAGAAATGTTTATTTATTTTTATTATTTTTAACTTTATTTTACTAGGCAAGTCAGTTAAGAACAAATTATTTTCAATGACGGCCTTTATCGAAATTAAGCTAAATAAAAACTTATCCGGTCTGAAAACTAACTGAATTTCAAATAATATAAAAACTAATATTAAATCACAAAACGGCCTTAAAGGCTGTTGAACAGTGTGGACCGTTTTGGGAAACATGTTGTTCAGTACAAACCGTCACGCAACGTAGCAAACATTGAACTGAACTAAACGCACCCCTGGCCACACTTCGCCAGGCCACACCCACCAAACGGGAGCAAACATACCTCATAGGCTGTTGAAGAACAGTGTGCACCGTTTTGGGGAAGCATGTCATTCAGTACATTGAACCAAACTGGGCTGTATTCACTAGGAACCAAACGGAATGAAACGTTTTCGTTGTAACAGTTAAAAAATGTAAAATGTTTTTTCTCGGATTTGGACTACTGCCACAGAACCCTCACCCCAGGTTATGTTTATGTAGCCACATGGTTATTTGGAGAAGCCTACTGGTTAAATCTGACATTTGCCTCTGTCTCTGGCAAAGAGATGTCATGCAAGGGATCTACACAGATTGCCAGTTGACAAATGTAAAAAGTGGCGAAAATGGGTCTCTGAGTCAAGCTTTCACTGTAGTAAAATGAATCTCAATTGCACACTCCTTGTGTCCTCTCCTCAAAACGCATTGGCGGCAAAAGCCAGAGGTCCCGGCTGTCACGGAAAACACATGTTACCAATTGAACAACATCTATTGCAGGATAAATCAATGTTAAACTTTACATAGCTGGCCACACATGGATGTTAAATGTTACTTTATGGGTTGGTTATGTAGGCTTCTTCTAACCCACCGCTTTCTACTACCTATAATAATACGATAAATTATATCTTTACATTAATATATATAGTTTATAAGTCCAAAAATGGATGTAGCAACTACAGATTGCCCCTTTTTAAATCTATCAAAAGTGTGCGAGCTTGAGCATGTGTCCATTAGCCCTATGGATGTATTGTTTTTATCAGAATGAATTAGACTGAGCAATAAAAGCCCCACTTTTATTCCATAGGCTGGGATCAGCACTATGCAGCTGTTATTCCATAGGCTGGGATCAGCACTATGCATCTGTTATTCCATAGGCTGGGATCAGCACTATCCAGCTGTTATTCCATAGGCTGGGATCAGCACTATGCATCTGTTATTCCATAGGCTGGGATCCGCACTATCCAGCTGTTATTCCATAGGCTGGGATCAGCACTATCCAGCTGTTATTCCATAGGCTGGGATCCGCACTATCCAGCTGTTATTCCATAGGCTGGGATCAGCACTATGCATCTGTTATTCCATAGGCTGGGATCCGCACTATGCATCTGTTATTCCATAGGCTGGGATCCGCACTATGCATCTGTTATTCCATAGGCTGGGATCCGCACTATGCATCTGTTATTCCATAGGCTGGGATCAGCACTATGCATCTGTTATTCCATAGGCTGGGATCCGCACTATGCATCTGTTATTCCATAGGCTGGGATCCGCACTATGCATCTGTTATTCCATAGGCTGGGATCAGCACTATGCATCTGTTATTCCATAGGCTGGGATCAGCACTATGCATCTGTTATTCCATAGGCTGGGATCCGCACTATGCATCTGTTATTCCATAGGCTGGGATCAGCACTATGCATCTGTTATTCCATAGGCTGGGATCAGCACTATGCATCTGTTATTCCATAGGCTGGGATCCGCACTATGCATCTGTTATTCCATAGGCTGGGATCAGCACTATGCATCTGTTATTCCATAGGCTGGGATCAGCACTATGCATCTGTTATTCCATAGGCTGGGATCCGCACTATGCATCTGTTATTCCATAGGCTGGGATCAGCACTATGCATCTGTTATTCCATAGGCTGGGATCCGCACTATGCATCTGTTATTCCATAGGCTGGGATCAGCACTATGCATCTGTTATTCCATAGGCTGGGATCCGCACTATGCATCTGTTATTCCATAGGCTGGGATCCGCACTATGCATCTGTTATTCCATAGGCTGGGATCCGCACTATGCAGCTGTTATTCCATAGGCTGGGATCAGCACTATGCAGCTGTTATTCCATAGGCTGGGATCAGCACTATGCATCTGTTATTCCATAGGCTGGGATCCGCACTATGCAACTGTTGCAAGAGCGCATTTTTCACTGACTGGTTTCAATGGTTTCAAAACCAATGATTGATAGGCAGCTTAAACTTGTTGAATTCAACCATTATTGGGTTAAAATACACACTTAGATTTGTGAACAGCCATCCACAACAACCACAATCCGTAAGGCGCAAATAACTAAATGAGAGAGCAGCAGTGTGATTCACATCAATACGCTATGTAGATATCAATAATAAGTGATAGCCGTATCGCCGTAGACTTTACCACTGCTGTCATCCTTACCTCCAAGCGTTTATTCAAGTTGGATCATTGGAGCAGACAGCAGTCGCACCATTGGAAGACATAGCTTGGACTGTATCCTACAAAAGCCCATTCCTGCTCTTTTCCCGCGATCCATCAAACACATTTGGTGTGTCATCAAGGTGGTCAGACTCGCTCAGGTGGAACAAATTTAAACGTGCGTCTTTTTTCAATTATGATTTGAATGTCATTGAGGATAAACAGAAGTGTCAACAACAACAATTCGCAAACAAGTGTCAACATTTTTTTCCCCGCAAACATTCTTTCTGAATTTAAAAATAATCAAAGTAATCTAGGTTTTCAAAAGTATTTAATCTGATTACAATATTACTGCTAGTAACAAACTGTAATCCGTTAAGTAATCCCTTACATGTCTAAGTAATTCGTTACTCCCCAACCCTGCTTACAGTAACCTACAGGGTAAAACATTGCCATTCAAACAGGTCTGAAAAGAGAAAACAGACCATTCTGCTCCATTGTAAAGTGCAAGGGTGCCAAAATATGAGCGCAACTAAGTGCATTTCATTACCTTGTAAATTACACATAGGACCTGAAATCAATTTTTATGTGTCACATGCTTCCTATAAACAACAGGTATAGACTAACAGTGAAATGCTTACAGGCCCTTCACAATGCAGAGAAGAAGAAAAAAGAAATAATAGGAAAACAATGAGTAACGATAACTTGCCTGTGTACACGGAAATGTAGCAGAACATCGGATAATGACATTGACGGAAAGGGAATAGGGGAAACCTAGTCAGTTGTACAAATGAATGCAAGAATATGGATTCAGTCGCAGGGGTGTTAGGGTACAGCATAAAGGCAAGTTTCCATTATCAATGCAGTTCTCGACATAAACGCTAGATGGCAACATTGGCATGTTTAACTAGTTTATGACATCGCAAATAAGACGATAGTCATAGGTATGGCTTTTTAGTCCTGCTATTACTAAACAAGGTGATAATGTAATTTAATTTAATGTATACGAAGTCGATGCATTTTGACCGGGAATCAATGACCAATTTGCTTAGAAATGATGGTATGCTTACAAATAGGGTACTTCCAATGTTTAAGAAGATCATAATTTAAATCTCGAGATGATTTTCCACCCAAGAAGAATGAACATTGTGATGCTTTCCAGACAGTTCGCACATGCAGGCATGTCATTGGCAGCATAGGTCAACAACCAAGAACCTTCTCCTGCTACCACAAAGACGTCATCATCATCATCATCAAACATTTTCTTAAATTCTTAATGGAAATAAAATCCCTCCCTTTGATCTATGTTGGTCGATCCCTCTCTCGCCACCTGGCGTTGCTACTGTCATGTTCTTTCCTCTTACAGCGTTGCGAAGGAATATACTTGTTTTTTTGCTTGCATGCGTTCTATAAAAGATATTCCATGAAAACTGGTTGTACCCGCGTTGGCTATCCTGCATGAATCCTCGCCTTTTGGGAAGGAGAATGAAGGTCGCTCCTGTGTAGGGTGTTCATTTTACTAGTAGTCCCCCATCTCGCGTTCCTAGTGTGTGTCAGCTCCTCTACCAGGGTGGATCGATGCTGGCTTCTCTGCTTCATACCAACTCCTATCGGTTCTGTCCGCCCGCCTCGTACCCGGGGGCGCGTCCGTCAGCATAGATAGCGGTGCGCTGGCTCTGGAGGTAGATATGCTGTAGTTTGGAGTAGTGCGGGTTTGGACGGTCGGGTTGGAAATGCCGGTGGTGTAAAACCAGTCCGTTAATATTTCCCTCGTCGCGCTGTTCTCGGTGCTCAGCGGCCTGTACACACAAAATGTCCACCAGAACGCCATTGCCCACTGTGAATGAGCGAGATACAGAGAATGTAAGTATCCTACGTTCATTCCTCTATATGGCCCATATTCTTCTAAGGACGATATCATTTGTTTGTTAAGTGTGTGTGGTGATGCGTGTGAATCATAGTAATGCTAAAATGGGGCTTGTCGGTCTGCAAACTAGCGGCATAGCCGGCCGGGGCAATGGGGCTTCAGCTAACGTTACCCGTCTGCTATTTCATTTTATATTACCTTAGTGCAATTTGAAGTCGTTTCGTCGCATCAAATGTTACACATGCCATTGTAGACTATCGTAGCCTACGCATAAACATTGGTATTTGTAGTAGCTAGAATTGGGCCATGTCTGCGTTGTAAATGATGCTTTCGGTTATCTATGTATGGAAACTAGCCTACAAATCAGATCCAATGTTGCCTTGTCTCGCTGATTTATAACAGCCAGAGTTACACGGTGTCTCGATTTCTGGACGACACCGCTGTTAAAATGTGCCATAGCATAGGCCAAGTGCTATTGTTAGCCTACTGCAACATTAGATCGAGACCCTGTCCTCTTATCGATGATGGCATGCAGTTCAAAAGCTGTGGCTCAACTTTGAGGTCATGGCAGGCCTTACGTGCGGGAACAAGTCCGTCTCCGCAGGCCGTCTCTTACTGCCTGGAATGACTCGGGTCTGTCGTACGGTCGTTGATGACAAATTGTGAAAGATGCACTTTGAATCAGATTTGTAAGAAAATTTAACATGGCTTTCAGGTAGTTGTTACAGGTAGGCCTAGTTGTTACATCAATTTCTTTGACTTGCAATTGAATGATAGGCTATGTACCCATTCATTCTTTAAGAGTATAACTCATAAATGCCTCGTGACTTTAGTTCAACTCTTACCCCCCTATATAAGCTCTTCCTCCTGTTTGTTAACAATGTCATTGTTAAACACTATGAAAACATGGAACTATTATTTTGATCTCATGGATGGTCAGTCTGCTTCCACATAGCTGTATATGAATTTCCCCAGCAGATGTGTACCAAATCAGTGCAAATGTTGCCTAGATGTTGTAAATCACAGCTGGCCTGGTACATTTTGCATCCTCGAGCCATTCCGAGTGAACTGTTTCAATTACTCAATATTCTGGACAAAAACAGACCAATGTAACTAAGGCTAAGAATGTCAATGCAATCAAACTAGCAAGGGCAACGACCACAAGTCAGTCATAACGTGGCTAATAAGCTAGCTAGTTTAATCTATTCATGTATCCATTTATTTGGCAAGCTAAGAACACAGAGCCTAACCCTTCCTGGCTACACCTAGAGATTCAGGTGGCATTTTGTTAGCTGACCAGGTCCGAACTTGGAACGACTTTTATCCACAGCTGGCATATCTCTTAGTTGTCGATCAAATGGGCGGACAGGCAGACAAGTTCCCATTCAGATGTCAAAACGTAGGTTGTGACCAATGATGTATATAAACCCTTGATAACTGATGCTGTGCATTGACCAGCTTTGGAGGCCATATTGACACTCCCCAGTAGGCACAGTCCTCAATAGGAATGGATGGAATTCTACATTATTTAAATTAAATGTTTTTAAAGGCAAAATGAAATATATATTTAAGTTTTGTGTAGGACAGTAGCATTAGTAATCTCTAAAAAGTACTTTGAGGAATTTTTATTTGAATGTTGAGCTCACATAATTTAAACATATGCATTAAGGTGTATGTAATAGAATAAACGTGGCAATGTAGACATTTATAAATGTGTTTCTATAGCTTCCAACGTATTTCTTTACAATGGTGGGGGAGTGCCAAGATGGAGGCATGGTGTCATCAACACAGCGCCCCCTGTTAGTCATCTTGTGTGTGTATAAATCATTGGTTTATACACACACGACAAGCATGCATTGACATTTACATTTAAGTCATTTAAATTGTGCTATTATTCAGAGCAACTTACACGAGCACATAAAGGCTAAGTGCTTTGCTGAAAGGCACATCAACAGATTTTTCACCTAGTCATCTCAGAGATTCAAACCAGCAACTTTTCAGTTACTGGCCCAACTCTCTTAACCGCTAGGCTACCTGCCGCCCCTCAGGCATGCTGCAGAATGGCGAGCAGGTTACTATTCGTTATCATTTGTTAGTGCAATTTTGACTGCCAACTACAAGCTTAAAAGTTTCAGAGGGCTTATCTACTGTTCCCTCGTTAGATTTGAGCTCATATCTCTCTGGCTAACATTAGTTGATGAACTCGTTGATATGCATAGGCAACTGAGGGTTACAGTAGCTAGCAAGAACTTCAATTAATTTATCCAGTTAGCATATCTCTTGCGTTTGCTAATTCACTCTGGCTATCTACTCTGATTTCAGAGCACTATCGTCTGAGTAAGACGAATAACTGATGAATTTAGGAACGCTGAATATGGCCGGTGTCAGTAAACAGGCCAAAAAAGTAATAGTAACAAACGCTCTAGATAACGTGTAAACAGCCTAGCTAACCATGGTCAGAGTGAGGTGTTCTCTCATTTGTGTCTCTGAGTAGCAAGCTAGTCAACTTCAGCCAGTTAGCTCGGTTGCAGGCAAGCTGCACAAGGACGAGTAGGCTACAATTCCCATCGTTTATCAGTGCAATTTTGACGGCCAACTATCTGAAACAGTTTGAGAGGGTTTGTCAAATGTTCCTTCATTCGTTTTTAGCTAATATTGCTCTGGCTAGCATTAGTTGTTGATGTGCGTAACAGGGAGAGCGAGCCTACCTTTTTAATGGTTGTTTGATCAATAGAACTGTAAAGTTAACAAATGTAAGAAGACTCCTGTTGTATTTATGTATTTGCCGAAATCCATTCCAGTGTATTTTGTGGCTTTTGGCGAATGCGTTCTAATGGTCTAAAGTTTAGCTGTTGCTACTGCCTGTAAACACAGTCCAGTTCAAAGTGAAGGATGGTTTGGACAAGCCAGATTCTTTTTTTATTAGGTTTTATTTATTGCAGTGTTTATTAATTGTCCAAAAGCATGGCTGCTTTGATTCCTACTCTATATTGCTTTAGAATTTTCGCATGCCTTACTCTACATCATTCCCAAATATTCTATGAAAACGTGAAAAGGACTTAAGTGGTCGCTTGTCAGAAAATGTTTTAAAAAAAAGTGTCATATTATCCCTGGGGGTGTATATGAGCAGATTTTTAACAAGATTTCATGATGCTAAAACCGCTTTCAGTTGGACTTTTTAATAATGAAGCCAGTCAAGTTTTTGAACTGTTACTGAGAAAGATGTTTGCGATTGTGCATGTTTATGAATGACTGTTGGGATCACGTGTAAAAGTGTAATTCAGAGTCCACAGAAGTCCGGTGTCCCATTGTGACATAGCAACAAGGCTCTGAGACAACTGTCGCACCTTCCCCCAAATTTCCTGAATGGGCGGCGTGGAGAATTAAAGTATGAAAGCCAATGGTCGAATATATCATATGAAGCAAAACTCGTCATACCGGCTGTATTTCTGCCTGCTTGAACGGCGAATAGCTCGGATATAAATGAAAACATTAAATTACCCAGGGAACTACCTTCACTCGGAGATGCACAATAACATTCAAAATGGGTGAATCTTTCCTTTTAGGCCTTCCAAATAGTAGACTGACTTGTGAGAATAAAGGTATTGTGGAGATTTTCTAAACTTTCAGAATCATTTTGTCATTATTTTGGAATGTCACATGACACAGTGGTTGTCAAATCAACTGGTGTGGTTAAAATTCGATCTAATAGGCCTACAACTGGTATCGGTCCACCTAACACTGGGTCAGCAATATCTGCGGACTGCTTTTTGGCATTATTAATTTGGATTAGGTCTGGGCGCTATACCGTATTTTATGATTCACCGGTATTGATGCAGGGACCGGTTTTGGTTTTTAATTTACCTTCTATGCCGTTATTTCAATGTTTGGTTTGTTAAATGTGACACGCCATGTGTAATGTCAATTTTTATAGTTTTACTTCGCTACTTGAGTCATTTCTCTCCGTGCCACTTTCCACACAGATCTAGCCACGCCCCCTGTCACTCAAGCATCTCATCTGTGGTTCCTCAACCTCTGCCTGGTCAATGCAGCACATGCAACACTGTTGATGACAACGATGCTGTCTCCACTTTGATCTGAATATAAATCCACTAGCGTTCTATAATGACACTAAAGGTTTGTGTTTCTTACATCAGCAAACAGCTAGTTTGTCTTTTCTTAGCAAGTTGCCCTGAATCTTGAGACACTGATTGTTAGCCGCTAATGCTAATAGCTAGCTAGCTAATAAATGTACTGAGTCAGAGCAAACATAGCTAGCTAATACAGCCTGATAGCAGTGATGGTGTAGACCTAAATCAGCATGTTGTTTGTGCAACAGTATCTTCTAAATCAAAGAAGAATATACAACGCAAGAATACATTAGCTACATGAAGTAGCTATGAGAGAACATGCAATGTAGCCAAAGCTTATAGGGTCCCCTAGGAAACACTTATCAACACTTTAGTTCCCACCATGTCACAAGAACTACTCCCTGGCATTTTAATTCGTTGTCATCTCAAACAGCACTGTATTCAAAGTGCCCACTATTATATTCTAACTATAGAATTATAATAGTCATTTTATTTCCATGATTCCAACAGTTTTGCTCTAATTGGCAAGTCAAATCGCAATTGCAACATTTGGTTAAAAATAAGTCCTTGATGATTTGCCCAAATCGTGCAGCCCTACGTGGCAATTCTCTCAATTGAGCAGGGGTGTAAAGTACTTAAGTAAAAATACTTTAAAGTACTACTTAAGTCGTTTTTTTTTTTGGTATCTGTAATTTACTATTTTTTACTTTTGACTACTTTTACTTCACTACACTCCTAAAGAAAATACTGTACTTTTTACTCCATGCATTTTCCCTGACACCTAAAAGTACTCGTTACATTTTGAATGCTTAGCAGGACAGGAAAATGGTCCAATTCACTCACTTGTCAAGAGAACATCCCTGGTCATCCACTGCCTCTGATCTGGAGGACTCACTAAACACGTGCTTTGTTTGTAGGTTATGTCTGAGTGTTGGAGTGTACCCCTGGCTATCCGTAAATAAATAAAAAAATAACAAGAAAATGGTGCCATCTGGTTTGAATAATATTAAGAATTTGAAATTATTTATACTTTTACTTTTGATACTTAAGTACACTTTATCAATTACATTTACTTTTGATACCTAAGTATATTTAAAACCAAATACTTTTACTGAAGTAGTATTTTACTGGGTGACTTTCACTTTTACTTGAGTCATTTTCTATTAACGTTTCTTTTTAGTTTCACTCAAGTATGTCAGTTGGGTACTTTTTCCACCACCGCAACTAAGTGCAGGAAATGCAGAAATGATAATAGTGCAGAAATTAGTTTTCGGTTGAATTATACAGTATAAAACAGAATCAGAATGGAGAAAGACTCATTGAAATCACTTAGAATGTATGCGTTGCCACCCTAGGATCACTCACTACTCGTAAAGCAAAATGTAAAACTTTTTTTATTATTCAAAAACTAAAAATACCATCATACCGTAATATATATGTATATATATTTTTTTTTAAATACTGTGATATAATATTTTGGCCATATCACCCAGCCCTAATTTGGATACAAAATCTCTTCAGTCATCCATCAGCGGGCCACCAAAGAAATGTATGTAGCAAATGCATCCCTTGACATTTTCACAAGCAAATAGGTCGAACCCTTGATTGTTGTGGTCTATGCACTGCTCATTGAATGAACAACCATTCTATTCCATGAGTGACACATGACTTTACTATTTGTTTTGTGAAGCTATACGTCACTTCCATTATTATATTGTCTGTCTCTAGTCTATACGTCACTCCCATTATTATATTGTCTGTCTCTAGTCTATACGTCACTCCCATTATTATATTGTCTGTGTCTAGTCTATACGTCACTCCCATTATTATATTGTCTGTGTCTAGTCTATACGTCACTCCCATTATTATATTGTCTGTCTCTAGTCTATACGTCACTCCCATTATTATATTGTCTGTCTCTAGTCTATACGTCACTCCCATTATTATATTGTCTGTGTCTAGTCTATACGTCACTCCCATTATTATATTGTCTGTCTCTAGTCTATACGTCACTCCCATTATTATATTGTCTGTCTCTAGTCTATACGTCACTCCCATTATTATATTGTCTGTCTCTAGTCTATACGTCACTTCCATTATTATATTGTCTATACGTCACTCCCATTATTATATTGTCTGTGTCTAGTCTATACGTCACTCCCATTATTATATTGTCTGTCTCTAGTCTATACGTCACTCCCATTATTATATTGTCTGTCTCTAGTCTATACGTCACTCCCATTATTATATTGTCTGTCTCTAGTCTATACGTCACTCCCATTAATATATTGTCTATACGTCACTCCCATTATTATATTGTCTGCCTCTAGTCTATACGTCACTTCCATTATTATATTGTCTGTCTCTAGTCTATACGTCACTTCCATTATTATATTGTCTGTCTCTAGTCTATACGTCACTTCCATTATTATATTGTCTGTCTCTAGTCTATACGTCACTCCCATTATTATATTGTCTGTGTCTAGTCTATACGTCACTCCCATTATTATATTGTCTGTCTCTAGTCTATACGCTACTCCCATTATTATATTGTCTGTCTCTAGTCTATACGCTACTCCCATTATTATATTGTCTGTCTCTAGTCTATACGTACTCCCATTATTATATTGTCTGTCTCTAGTCTATACGTCACTCCCATTATTATATTGTCTGTCTCTAGTCTATACGTCACTCCCATTATTATATTGTCTGTCTCTAGTCTATACGTCACTCCCATTATTATATTGTCTGTCTCTAGTCTATACGTCACTCCCATTATTATATTGTCTGTCTCTAGTCTATACGTCACTCCCATTATTATATTGTCTGTCTCTAGTCTGCCTCAATACAAGCTAGATTTAATGGCTGACTAATGAAATAAGTTGATACATTTTAAGCATGGCATGCCACATGGAAAAGCAAAGTGCTCCTGCCCTTCCTCTGAGGTATTGATCCATGCTGTCAGGAGGGAATGATATATGTTGAAGTCTACAGGCTACAGTAGTTCTGATGAACAGTGCCTTCTTCTACACAGCTGTGTTTGTCTTGCTATAATTCCATATTCATTTCTTGGGACTAAGACTGGTAAGAATTTCATCCTTGAAATATACATTAATTTCCTACATTGAGGTAAGCTAATGTTGAAAAGGCAGACATCAAAAGCGTAGTTACTCTTGACAGCTATCACGTTGCAGTTCTGTGTTATGTTTGAAATTACCAGCTTGGGGAAAGCTGGGGAAAGCTGGGGAAAGCCAATTGAAAGAAGTGCTTTACTTCGTTTCTGATTCCAGAACGAGTTGTTTGTCAACTTACTGTAAAATACTGCACTGAAGAAAGTGGGTTATGAAGACATGCAAGTTGACAGAACTGGGTCCTCTTTCCTCTTAACTGCAGTAGCAGGGCCGATTTCCATTACAATCCAGTTAAGTGCCCTATTACTAGACATTGTGTAATGCTGAAAAATAAATTGCAAATCAATGTCTGAATGTTATTGAATGTTCAGCGTAATAGTAGGCTAATGATTAGTATCTTGATGTTGCTGTTGAAAGAATCAGGGCACTCTTCTATGTAGTGAAACATTGTGAATTCCTAAAGGAAATTATATTGTTCAAGACTGCTTGGAATAAGCTGGGGGGGCTTTTGCTTTTTGTGTTAAATCTTCTAGGAGAGCATGTATCAGAGTAATGACTGCAACTTGTCTGGGCCAGGTCAAAGTAGCTTGACTGGCTTCAATACTCACCCTCCCACATTGAATCAATGTAATG
Organism: Brachymystax lenok tsinlingensis; assembly: GCA_030435695.1. NCBI lineage: Eukaryota > Metazoa > Chordata > Actinopteri > Salmoniformes > Salmonidae > Brachymystax > Brachymystax lenok. The sequence goes on along the minus strand of CM059812.1, from coordinate 1,977,435 downwards.
AATAAACTTGTGTGCCCAGCATTTTCTAAATATCTGCCTCTCTCCACATATTAAAAGGTATATATTGAGATGGAAATAACCATCAAATATTTATCAAAAGCAGGACAGCGTTGGTAAGAATTGACAAAAAAAAATTGTCCAAGGGCTCATCATTTTGTATCACTTTATGGGATGTATAAAGTTGCTTCCTGTGCATAAATGAAACCTTTGATCTTGCTACACAAATGATGATGATAAATCAAAAGAAAATGAAACTCTGTGGGGTCAAGGTTGCCCTTTTCCATCAGATTGGCATAAAGAAAACCTCCATGTTGTGTAGTTTTAGGATGACTATCTTGCCTCTGCTGATGTCAGACCGCCCATTGTTGCCGCAGGCAATGCACTACTACTAACAGCCCTCGGGCTGTAAGGAACCAGTAACTCCCCCCGTAAAGGAAGTGAGAGTGAAAGAGAGAGTTCACTGAAGCTTACCATATTACTGCTTGGCCTTTCAACCGGCCCAACAATTGCTTAACAAGTGTCAAGGGGTGCGAGAAAGGACTGAGGCTTTCTAAGAGGCGGGCCGGGGGAGGGGCCTAATGTACCTTTCTGGAATGCTTTGTCCAGGCAGTTCGCTCATTGTCACATAGACACTGAAATTTTAGTGGTGTCATCGCTGTTTGTAAAAAGCACCACAGATAGAGCCTCTGGTGCACCTACCTGCTTTCCAGGAAAGGAAACCGACAGACAGAGAAGTGACTCCTCGGTGACTTTCACTGCGGTCGTGAGGATAGGTATTTGCATGTTTATTGGTAAGGGTACGGTTTGTCAAGAAGAGTCTTTTACATTGACTGGCTATCTGAATGAAGTTCTTTCCCTGAGCTGGGCCGATAACAACCCCGCTATATAATTCCTTCTCTAGTTAGCCAAGGAAAGGGGGATACCTAGTCAGTTGTACGACAGAATGCATTCAACTGAAATGTGTCTTCCGCATTTAACCTAGCCCCTCTGAATCCGAGAGGTGCGGGGGGGGGAGGCTGCCATATTCCACGTCTTCGGCGCACGGGGAACAGTAGGTTAACTGCCTTGCTCAGGGGCAGAACGACAGATTTTTACCTTGTCAGCTCGGGGATTGGATCCAGCAACCTTTCAATTACTGGCCCAATGCTCCTACCGGCTAGGCCCCCCACGAGCTCAATAATTAACGTGAAAATGCATGCTTATGGCATTAATCAATTGTTACCTATAGCTTGCTGTTTTAATTTGAATTAAGTGGACTGCTTTGCATCAGATTGTTTTTGTTGCATTGCAGAGAACTACAGTTACATATTTTGACTAGCGTCTTCCGCTTCCCAGGAACTGATTATTAGCATTCCACTATTCTCTTTGAGACAGGGTGCGATGATGAAATATAGCACTACAGTGAAATGTTTCTCATAGAACAAATCTCTCTGACTCATAACTAGGGTTGCAAAGGGTCAGAAACCTTCTGGTACGTTTCTGGAATTTTGCTTCAATTCATCAAAGTTAGCTCACAACAGTGAACCTTTTTTTTTGTGGGATACACATAAGGCAATTCTAGGTCTTGTGGCATATTTTGGTTAAACTATCCACAATTTAATGGAATTGCAACTCTCTGCATGCACAGTGCATTCTTCCATCACATGTACAGCTGATTCTCAAGATCTTGCACACTAATGAGATGCTATTGAGCCCACACTACTACACTGTCTGAGCCAAGGACAACATGCTTTCTGGTAAGTTTTGATTACAATACTGGGTGGGGTGAATATATTTTATATGATATACATGACCTTTTGTTACCTAATAAGTAGTAGCCTACAGCAAAGTGTGTAACTTTTTCTGCTAGTTAGTTTTTGCTACCATGTAGGTTTTAGCTTTCTTGAGCCTGAGTGTTAATTCACCTGTTTCCATACACGTTTCATTTTAAATCATTTATCTTACAAAGGAGTTGTTTAATCTAACTGCTTAACTATTTATCTCTACATGAATTGTATTTTTTATTAAACAAAATTTTAACTATTTTTCTAATCTTTACAGGAAAATGCCATGGGCACTATATGATGTGTGGAAACGTTTCACTGCAGATAATGTAGAAGGAAAAGCTGTGTACATTTGCAAATACTGTGCCAAATCATATGTGAAGAATGCAACAAAGATGCAGAATCATCTGGCCAAGTGCATAGAGTTCCCTCAGCGCTGACAACAAGCAACCTCTGACAAAAGTCCCTCTACTTCTATTCGAGTTTAAAATGATGAATCCGACACCTTATCGATAGCAACAGCTCATGGTCCTCCTGGAATCATAAGTTGTTTTTGACTCAATGGAGGAATGTAGTCAGAGATGCTGATGAATGTCTTGCTCGAGCTGTGTATGCAACTGGTTCACCTCTGATGCTCACAGGCAATGTGTATTGGAAGAGATTTCTGAATGTTCTTCGCCCAGCATACACCCCTCCAACCAGACATGCTTTATCTACTCATTTGGTGGATGCAGAGTTCAACAAACTTCAAGTGAATGTCAAGCAAATCATAGAGAAAGGAGACTGTATTGCAATCGTCTCTGATGGGTGGTCGAATGTTTGTGGGCAAGGAATAATTAACTACATCTCCACCTTTTAACCAGTATTCTACAAGAGCACAGACACAAGGGACAACAGACACACCGGTCTCTACATTGCAGATGAGCTGAACACAGTCGTCAATGTCCTTGGACCACAGAAGGTATTTGCACTGGTGACAGACAACGCTGGGAACATGAAGGCTGCTTGGTCTAAAGTGGAGGAGTCCTACCCTCACATCACACCCATTGGCTGTGCTGCTCATGCATTGAATCTGCTCCTCAAGGACATCATGGCACTGAAAACAATGGATACACTCTACAAGAGAGCCAAGGAAATGGTAAGGTATGTGAAGGGTCATCAAGTTATAGCAGCAATCTACCTCACCAAGCAGAGTGAGAAGAATAAGAGCACCACATTGAAGCTGCCCAGCAACACCCGTTGGGGTGGTGTTGTCATGTTTGACAGTCTCCTGGAGGGGAAGGAGTCTCTAAGAAATGGCCATATCACAGTCTGCCGATATGGACAGCCCCATCAAGAGGGTCCTCCTGGATGATGTATTTTGGGAGAGAATGGTAAGCAGCCTGAAACTCCTGAAACCTATAGCAGTGGCCATTGCACGGATTGGAGACAGTGACATCCTGTCTGATGTTCAGTCTCTGCTTGCAGATGTAAGAGAAGAAATCCGTACTGCCCTGCCCACTTCACTGTTGCTCCAAGCAGAAGATACTACAGTTCTGAAATGCATCAAAGCGTGAAGACTTCTGCCTGAAGCCCATACACGCCGCAGCATACATGTTGGAGCCCAAGTATTCTGGCAAGAGCATCCTGTCTGGTGCAGAGATCAACAAGGCCTATGGTGTCGTCACTACAGTGTCTCGTCACCTTGGCCTGGATCACGGCAAGGTTCTTGGCAGTCTGGCGAAGTACACTTCCAAGCAAGGGCTTTGGGATGGAGATGCAATATGGCAGTCGTGCCAACATCTCTCATCAGCCACCTGGTGGAAGGGACTTTGTGGATCTGAGGTTCTTTCCCCTGTTGCCTCCATCGTCCTCCAAATCCCACCAACTTCAGCCACCTCAGAGTGCAACTGGTCCTTGTTTAGGAACACACACATCAAAGCACGCAACAGGCTGACCAAGGGTTGAACAATTGGTGGCCATCCGGGCAAATTTGAGGCTTTTTGAGCCTGACAACGAGCCATCCTCAACTAGGTTGGAAAGTGACTGTGAAGATGAGGCCTCAGTGTCTGATGTTATAGAGGTGGACATAGGGGGGGTCCAGGGAGAAGACATGGAAGCCTGAGAAGAAGACAACTAGATGATCAGTTTCTAGATCATTTTACAGATGTATGTTAAATGTTTTTGGGAGATGCGATGGATCATTCAATATTCCCTTTTGTTGTTGAGTGATATCATCCCATGTGAAGAGTCTACTCATTTAATTAAAGTTTAATTCGTAACTAAATTGCTTTTTTATTTCTATTGGAAGGATTTAATCATTTGCAATTATGTCTACTTATAATAAGGTAAAAGGTGTATGTTTCTGTCTCCTTATGATATGGTAAATATATTCAATGCAAAAAAACATCTATATTTAAATGGTATTAATTTGCATATATTCCTGTTAATTCCCACGGAAAGTTTCCACCTCTGAATATTCCCCCAAAAATGTGCAACCCGCTCTCAGTGAACATCAAAGTATGGCTAACTTTCTACAGCTCCTTTCATATTAAATGACCCTTGGTCAGCTTAGCTTACACAGCGTAGTCCCCTTGGAATGAATCATAAACAGACTTTTCTTGAAAAGTTCTCAAACTGCACATCAGTCAATGGCCCTGACTCAGTCAATGGCCCTGACTCAGTCAATGGCCCTGACTCAGTCAATGGCCCTGAGGGTGAAACAAGAAAAGGACCGGTCCCATTGGTGTCCTGTAAATGTGTTCACCATTGACAGTATTCACCCACTCCGGGCCCTGTTCCTTTTAGATTACATTTGATCATTTGATGCGTAGCAGAGTCACCTTGCAACCCTGTGGCACGTATGGCAACGTTTTATAGCTAGTGCCCGCAAGGGACCAGCAATGGTCGATACAGATCATCTTTGGCGCTGCATAAACACAAGTGTTGAATACGCTTACTAGCAGCCAATGGCGGCTCACTTGGATGGAAACATAAATAATCTTGTCAAGTTTATCCACTTCAGCAGGTAATAAAGCTCAGTGGTTCTGGTAAACTTATGTTAATTAGGGACTGGAAATTAGCATAAGTCGTAAAGCTAATTGCATCACAGCTCAATGCGTCTGACTCCCAGTGTCAATGTTGCGTTTGCATCTCTCCCTAGTAGCTAAAGGAGGAAACTAATTGATATGATAATACTAAAATGAAGACCAGAAAAAGATGACCCTAAGTGCAGCAGATTGCCCATCCCACATACAACTCCAGTGTAGCGCTCTAGGTTTTGGAAAGTGTCTGTGACCACGAACCAGACAAGTCGGTAGCTATGTCTGATCTGTGAGAGAAACGAATCGAGGTTCATTACGAATGCCCAGATACAAGTGGCAACAGCTGCTCTTACAGTCAGATGCTATCCAATACCGGTCCCAGTTTTCTGTCATTCTGCATGGTCGGACAGCTTATCGATGGGACCGCAAAGTCGGATGCCATTGTGGCATGCCTACATTACATCCTCAACCATGTTGATCTACGAAATTGACCACGTTTGAGGTTTGCGCTGGAGCAGTTGACTGGATTAATTTGATCAACGCTTCCCTCAGGGGCAAGGGAGAAGAGAATGTTGGTGAAATTACATAATTGGAGTTTCCCCTACAGACATCTGCGCTCTAGATGACATGAATGAGGTAAGGGAAGGTATCTGCTTTCAAAGCTCGGGAAGAATTGGTCAGTTAATTCCCTCACGTCCTTGCAGGGCTACAGTTTCCTACTTTTGTGAAGCATCACTGTCAAAATGAGCACAGGTAACAAGCTGATATGCAACCCTGGTGTGGTTTTTGATATTGTTCAACAAGACCATATTCCTTCTCAAAATGTTCTTGAGTTCAGAGGTCAAAAGATGTACTGTGTGTGTGTGTGTGTATATATTCTGTTTTTAAATGAGCGTTTTACTGAAAGTCATGAGGGTCAAGCCATATTAGTTCTTGGTACAGTCCCTTTTCAGATACATTTATTTGAATCTGAGTTTCATTTTTCCACACTGGACAATCGTTTTTCAAAACTTTGATTCTGAAATCCCCAGGAGGTGGAAAACGGATAAAAAGCGGCGCCAAAGTCAATGGACCTGACAAAGCTTCCTCAGTAGCTTAGATACACTTCTCTTGCCCTCACAATGACCTTCAGTCTGTTCCCTGTTAGTCGAGCCTCTGCACTAGGTGGATGTTGATTTTGAGGTAATTCCTCAGCGCTCTAGCCCTCTGTCGTGTTTTGTGCGAGACAAACCCTGGTAGTGAAATGGAAGTGAGTCCACAGCTGGAGTGAGTCCCATGCTGTTGTTTCATTCATTCAGACCTGACACTGTCAATAACGCTTTCTCTCACAGACACACACACACACACACCCTGTTTACTGCAGTAATAGACTCAGGTCAACCTCAGTTCAGGAAGTAAATGAGTATAGTGTGAGACTGTGAGTAGGCTATATGTCACACGGAGTACAAGGGTGCTTTGAGTACAAGGGGGCGGCAGGTATCCTAGTGGTTAGAGCATTGGGCCAGTAAACGAAAGGTCGCTGGGTCAAATACCCGAGCCGACAAGGTTAAAAATCTCTGTGCCCTTGAGCAAGGCACTTAACCCTAATATTTTCCAATGGTGTCGTACTACTATGGCTGACCCTGTAAAACAACACACTTCACTGCACCTATCCAGTGTATGTGACAAAACATTGTGTGTATGTGTATATATATATATGTATGTGTGTGTGTGTGTATATATATATATATATATGTGTATATAATATTAGTCAACCCATATATAGTACCAGTCAAAAGTTTGGACACCTACTCATTCATGGGTTATTTATTTTTTATTGTTTTCTACATTTATAATCTATGAAATAACACGCATGGAATCATGTAGTAACCAAAAAAGTGTTCAACAAATCAATATATATTTTAGATTCTTCAAAGTAGCCACCCATGATGACAGCTTTGCACACTGTTGCCATTCTCTCAACCAGTTTGACCTGGAATGTTTTTACAACAGTCTTGAAGGAGTTCCCACATATGCTGAGCACTTGTTTTGCTGCTTTTCCTTCACTCTACGGTGCAACTCATCCCAAACCATCTCCATTGGGTTGACGTTGGGTGATTGTGGCGGCCAGGTCATCTGATGCAGCACTCCATCACTGTCCTTGGTCAAATAGCCCTTACACAGCCTGTTGGGTCATTGTCCTGTTGAAAAACAAATGATAGTCCCACTAAGTGCAAAATAGATAGGATGGCGTATCGCTTCACAATGCTGTGGTAGCGTTGCTGGTTAAGTGTGACTTGAATTCTAAATAAATCACAGCGTCACAATCAAAGTACCATCACACCACCACTATCATTTGCTTTTCATCAGGTCAATGACCCAACACACCTACAGGCTGTGTAAGGGCTATTTTACCAAGAAGGAGATAATCAACAACAGTTGCCATACCAGGCAGTGACGCAACCAGTCCGAATGCTCTCGATGGTGCAGCTGTAGAACTTTTTAAGGATCTGGGGACCCATGCCAAATCTTTTCAGTCTCCTGAGGGGGAATAGGTTTTTGTCGTGCCCTCTTCACGACTGTCTTGGTATGGTTGGACCATGTTAGTTTGTTGGTGATATGGACACCAAGGAACTTGAAACTCGACCCGCTCCACTACAGCCCCGTCGATGTTAATGGGGGCCTGTTCGGCCCTCCTTTTCCTGTAGTCTATTCCTACTCTTAGATGCTTGATGAATACAGGCTCAGGAGTGAAGGTAAAGGCTTAATTTTGCCTTTAGTGTTCAAACCAGACCGTAGGGTGGCAGACGAGGAAGGAGAATTCAGAAAACCGCGTGTCTCAAAACACGATGGTCCGTTGCTAGGGCTCAGCGAGCCATGCGAGCGTGAACGAGCGAGCTGAGCGGAAATAAGTGGCCAACGGCTAAAAGCAAGGGCAAACACCAAAAATGCCCCTAATCCCCCCCATTCAGAAGGCAACATGAACTATCTGGATGGAAAGAATTTGTTAAAACAACAATGGGAACTGGTGCCGTGTAATGGGCTGTGATTAATTAGACTAAGTAGAAGTGTTGTAATGAAAGGAGAGGAAGTGTGGTCTGCGAAACCTCAACGTTCTGGTCGGTTATTATGTTATAAGACCAGTATATGGTATAATGCTATCATTATGATAATATTGTTGATTATAATACTTTGCCATAGTGTTAAGCGTTTCCCAAATTCACCTATTTTGCTGACTATATCAGTCTGTTTGTATAATGACATGCTTTACATTTTTATTGAAGGGAGATGCCACTGTCCCTCATCTATCCCTCTGTTTCTCATATTTTTGTCTCGGTTGATTTGTAAATGGTAGCCCACATATGGAGGTGACTAGTAGTGGGTTGATATCGCTCTCAAAGTAGACCACAACTGCACAAGGCTCCTGCCAAAGGATGGAGAAGAAGCGCTCCATCTCTATATGCCGCTGTTAGTTGTGCAGCCCCACCTGTTTTTACCTTTTCAAGGTACTGCCTATAATATGCTCTTCATCACTCCCCTTCTGAACGAGACACTACTTGACAACACTCCGACGAATCCCCGAGCTGACAAGGTAAAAATCTGTCGTTCTGCCGCTGAACAAGGCAGTTAACCCACTGTTCCCCGGGCGCCGAAGACGTGGATGTCGATTAAGGCAGCCCCCCGCACCGCTCTGATTCAGAGGGGTTGGGTTAAATGCGGAAGACACATTTCGGTTGAAGGCATTCGGTTGTACAACTGACTAATAATGGTGACTTTGAAATCTGATTTTACCACTCTCCAGTCGGCAGTCACTAAATGATCTGTGAGCTCTGTCCGCCACCGTCCCTTTCCGCATCTGCCGTAACGAACTGCATCAAGGCTAACGGTTAATAGCTAACAGCTAACGACGACTTCTGCGTTTGGCCCAAGGTCACAGACATTTTTTTCTTCTCTCCAGACATTTTACATTTAGTTAGTGTTTACAATGGCGGGTCATGGGTCGTCATGTTTATTCTATCGTTACCGTAATTGACCTCCTTGTGTCCCCAAGTACGGCAGTGCTGCCCTATATTTTAGGCAAGGTTTTCTTGGGACACACAGTCACCAGTGATAAATTACTCCAGTGATTGAGTCCTGGGATGTATTCACGGGGAGGGACCCAACGGGGAGGGACCCAACTGAACTTTTCGGTTGTAAAATGTTTTCCGTAGCTAATTGTTTTGATACGGTGTGCACTAATGAATGCACCCCAGCTTTGGCAGCCTGGGTACATGAACGTCTAGGAAAAAAAACGTGTTTTATTATACAGCTGTTTGCATCACATCTTTTCTTGTTAACTAACGTCTGTTCTAGATGGTAGCTCTGGGCTTCTTGTCTTGAAATGATATGGTTTGGCTCTCTGTTAGATTTAATTGCGACCAGGAGCTGATTTTAGTTTTTCCGACTTCAACCAAACTACAACTCAAAGGTGAATGGCAGTGCTACCAAAGTGCTCGAACTACAGCGGATGAATGTGAATTCGGTGTGGTGCCAGGAGAAGTATGGTCATGACAAATATCTGCTCTAAATGTACTTCCCCAATTGTTACAGGGTTGATCCCTGGCACTCCTTCCCTGTTACATTGTCATGAAGCCATTGGCATAGCATTGTGTAGTTAATCGTAGTACTATTTCCTAATTTGATTGTGCAGTGTATCAGTATACTACGATTCCACTGCTTATGTATACAGTACAGTGACATTCAATCAAGCTGAAAAAGGCTTCCCATTACGGTGGCATCAGTCCATCATAATGTCAAGACCAGAGGCACATAACCTGAATTAATCTGTAACAGGAGCTGTGTGTTGAGAGGTTTGTGCCCAGTAGTAATGTCTTTTTGAGGACAAAAAAATCTAGAAACTCCATGTGTTTGTTATTGGGAAGATGGCCGTGGGAAGAAATTCTGACTTTTGGAAACAAAATTGTTTAGTATACACACTGGACAGTACTGTATTTTGGCCTAAATACTACGGTGTATAAATGTCTATGAACTACTATCAATGTGTCACTAACTAACACATGGGTGACTAATTCCTGTGGTTGCAAACATGTTTTTGTCTGATAATGTCAAGGAGGTTAAGGCATCACACATGGGCTGCCTCGGGGTAGACGGTGACACCTCAATTTTTGCTACGTGTGTCAAAGTAAACAGTCAGATCACATATCCAGGTTAGAAGTCCAACATCAACAAGTTGAGATCCAGTAACTACATTTTTTTTTTTTTGGGCCCACAACCCAATATTGATATCAGAAAATTATTGCGACCTCACCCTGTGAAAAAGGTCATAAAATTCAGTCGGAAATACTATAAAATAAAAAGTCATTGCATGAAGCTCATCACTGTGCATTTTCACCACCCTGTGAAGTTCATCATAATTTATTTCATCAGTAGCCTAATAAACTGCGTTGCTTTCCCGAGTTGTAGCGGGGAGGACCACACACCATGTCATCACGTGACTTCGATATGATGGTTATAATAATCAATATTTGTGTTTCCACTGCCATTTCCCCGCATAATTTTACACTAACGAAAAGATCCCACCATGTCTAATTTATTTGTTTTGTTGACGTTTGGAAAGTTTAGAGTAACATTTTCTGTCAGGCCTGTCGTGATTTGTTTTATCTGACGTGTACTTTACTGGATGGAAACCTGATTTATGTAGCAGATATAGTATTGCTAGCTGTTTTAGCTTTGTGACTGTGTAGACGAGACATGCATGTTGTTGGTGGAAGGCTGGTGTAATGCCTCAGCCTCTGGCATACGTCTGATGTTGGCATAGGTTTAAATCTGGCCTACTCCCCTTTGACACAACCTCTCTATCCTTCCACACTTTGATCCTCTATCTGTTCAATAAAATAAATACATTTTTTAAAACCGACACGTTGTTCTCCACCCATGTCACATTCTTATAGCACACTTCAGTGGAGGGCTACCAGGAGCCCCCAGCCCCGCCGGCTAAGTCGGGGAGTCGGCACAGCCTGCCGAGATGTCGGAACTCTGTGGCGTCCACGGCGGAGGAGCAGCCACACATCGGGAACTACCGGCTGCTCAAGACCATTGGCAAGGGGAACTTTGCCAAAGTCAAGCTGGCCCGGCATATACTGACAGGACGAGAGGTAAGTTTCCTCCATTATGAATTTGTCGCTGTCATTTACTCAACTGTAGTGTATGTATGTATGTGATTTGTATACAAATGTAAGCAAGGTTTGAAATTATTGTTTTAGTCAAATATCTTTTATAATTATTTGTAATTATGTTCTGTCCCCTTGATCGTCCGCTTAAGACACAATCGTCCCTCAGCTGAATCTAATTGATAATCCCTGTTCTAAGAGGTCATGTTGAGTCTCTTTATTTTAAATCCCTAAACAAAAAATAACCCAGTTTTCCTTCTTTTGAATTGGTCTCACGTGTGTGGTATGTCAAGTGTCTTGTTTGGTACACACACGGAAATATTTAGACATTGGATTCATGCCAGTAGCTTGGCGATTTACACGTAGAGACTCAACAGAGGTGTGGAGTTCCTAAAGGTTACATTGTTTGCATGTCCAAATTTCTCTGGATTTTTGCTTTCTGGGCTCAACAAGACTGAGTGAAGAGGGAATCTTGTGAACTACAGTACCAAAGTCCTGTCCCATATCTCTATGAAAGCAGATGTTAAAGGAAAATGTATGTTTTTTTTTTCTGTCCTTAAAGGTAGTTTAATGTCCCCATGCCTTTGGTATTGTAGATCCAGTCTATGCCCTCCAACCCAAATTAATTTTAAAAGATGAGCACCAAATAAGATCAGAAACTATATGGTGCTTATGTTTTCTTTTCATTTTGGATTGCCACAACAGGTGGGATGTGGATTTATCAACATCGGACCACTTTTAGTCTGAAAACATCTGAAACTTTGGTTTTGGAGTGAACCGTCCCTTTAAAACAAGGAAGTGAACTGTCCCTTTAAAACAAGGAAGTGAACTGTCCCTTTAAAACAAGGAAGTGAACTGTCCCTTTAAAACAAGGAAGTGAACTGTCCCTTTAAAACAAGGAAGTGAACTGTCCCTTTAAAACAAGGAAGTGAACTGTCCCTTTAAAACAAGGAAGTGAACTGTCCCTTTAAAACAAGGAAGTGAACTGTCCCTTTAAAACAAGGAAGTGAACTGTCCCTTTAAAACAAGGAAGTGAACTGTCCCTTTAAAACAAGGAAGTGAACTGTCCCTTTAAAGTGGAACTGACAGCGTTTTTAACTACTTTTCAGATATGAAACAAACTGTCATATCAGTAAAAAATATCAAATTCCCAGTTTACGCTACAAAACCAACTTTATAAGAGGTTTTAAAAATAGTTTCTATTTGACTCAACGTTCCATGACGTACACGAAGGCATTGTTGGCCGAATAGATGGAGTTCAATGCATGATTCATATAATTCACCAATACATTTCTTGGTAGTCCAAAAAAATATTGCTATCAGGTTGTAAATCACAGCTGGCCTGGTACATTGTTTGCTGCCTCCATTCGGGATACGCTTTTTCAGTTGACATTTCTCAGTATTTTGGACAGGAATTGACAAATTTAACTAAGTCTGGGAATGACAATACAATCTAGCAAGGGCAATGATCACAAGTCAGTCATAACGTGGATAATAGGCTAGAGAGTATCTATTTATGTAGCAAGCTACAAACACAGAGCCTAACGTTAGCAAGCTAGCTGCTAGGAGGATGTCATGTCTTTGGAGGAGTGAGTGACTGACTCGTTTCCCCTCATTGTTATTCGGTGGCTATACACAGCTAGACACGCAGGGGTCATTTGGTTACAATAATGTTAGCTAGCAAGAACTTGCTTTACTTTTGATCCAGTTAGCATATATCTTGCGTTTGCTAATTCACTCTGGCTATCTACTCTGATTTCAGAGCACTATCGTCTGAGTAAGACGAATAACTGATGAATTTAGGAACGCTGAATATGGCCGGTGTCAGTAAACAGGCCAAAAAAGTAATAGTAACAAACGCTCTAGATAACGTGTAAACAGCCTAGCTAACCATGGTCAGAGTGAGGTGTTCTCTCATTTGTGTCTCTGAGTAGCAAGCTAGTCAACTTCAGCCAGTTAGCTCGGTTGCAGGCAAGCTGCACAAGGACGAGTAGGCTACAATTCCCATCGTTTATCAGTGCAATTTTGACGGCCAACTATCTGAAACAGTTTGAGAGGGTTTGTCAAATGTTCCTTCATTCGTTTTTAGCTAATATTGCTCTGGCTAGCATTAGTTGTTGACTTGCGTAACTGAGGGAGAGCGAGCCTACCTTTTTAATGGTTGTTTGATCAATAGAACTGTAATGTTAACAAATGTAAGAAGACTCCTGTTGTATTTGTGTTTGCAGAAATCCATTCCGGTGTATTTTGTGGCTTTTGCCTAATGCGTTCTAATGATCTAAAGATAAACTTCAGACTAAAGTCGCAACTCCCTTTAAACACACATCCAGTTCAAAGCGAATGATGGCAGGCCTGTGTGGCAAATAGCTTGTTTGCATAAAGGCCAACTGTTGTTCATTTTTACATTTTAGTCATTCAGCGTATGCTCTTACAGTAATTGAGTAGGGCTGTTACGGTGACATATTACCCCCCACACCGGCAGTCATGATGGTAGTCAAATTCCATGTGTCTGTTTAGTGACGTTAATTAGGTTTCTCTCAACTCTGATGCTGCTGGTGGTCATTAGTAGCCTACCAAACTTGCCAACTGCCTGGTACTCAGCACTCTATTGTCCCTCTAATCACTCTGACATCAATGCAAATGTAATCAAAAATTCAATCAACACTTCATGAGAGCCCATGAGCTCATGTTGCAACAACATTTCTATAGGCTGTGCAATTCCGTGAGAAAACAGTGAATGGTGGCCTTTTAAAAAGAGGATCCCATCAGCTTTTTATAGGCTAGGCCTACTATATTTATTTTTCAACTTTCCTAATATTAAGCACATTGCTTAACTCTACAACAAGAGTATAGACTACCTGGTTGGCATGAAAATGAACTGTGGGAAAAGTGTTCTCCATTCGCTCTTTATGTGCATAGATGACGTGTATTCTTTTTACCCCCTGCCCGTGTTTCAAGTCTAGTGCACGATAGTGGTCCATTCTAAATCAAAACGAACTTCATACATAATTTATTTAATATATGTAAAGACAAGATTAAATCAAGAAGAGTCTGATGGGTGACTATTAGCCTATCACTTGTGAACGATGCCCAACTTAACAGCCATGGCTTTTTTTTGCGACTTTTTCAAATCATAGTCGCACACCTCATGTAGCCTAGTCCATAGGCCTTTATGTTTTAAGGTGGCCAAATAACTTACTAAAATGAAACGCATTAATCCGCATTACACCGGGTGTAGTCTCTAACTGGCATACATATGCAGCACCTGAGTTTCAAGTTTGGGGAAGAATTTTCACCATAAAAATTCACCTTTTTCTTTATTTCAAAAGCATTACATGCATAATCACATATCTGTTTTTTGATGCTAGTGGTTGTATTAATTTGGGATCTATCGCATCCCAGAACTGTCCCAGACGATTTTCTAGAATAGAATAGGTCAACTTTTGTACTTTGGAGGATAGTAGATTATAAATTGGCTAGAGCTTTTGCTGTGCATTAGGCCTACTCCTCTTGTTGGCTGACAAAGTAAATTACAGCTCTTCCTATCTTCAATATGCGCCTCGGAATTGGATAAGGACGCGCACAGTTGCGTCCCCAATGTGTCTGTCTTCGGTTGTAGCCTGTGAGAGAGACCCGATCCCCGTGACGGAGAGCCATGTGAGTGAGAGGTGCTTCGGCACGCTGCTGGGAGAAGGGAATTATAATTAAATTCAGCCCAAGGGCACAACGGCCACTGGCCACAAAAGGCCTGGATTTTTTTTGGGTGGGGGAAATTTGAGGCATTATCAAGTGCTTGTCAAATTGTGAAAGAGAGACTGATGTAGTGTGTACAGCCTGCACAAAACAACAATGCAGAAGTCATGCCTTTCATTACATTTTTTTTCAAATCCTCATTAGTTGCATCATGCAGCCTTTGACTCTATTAAAAATCAACACACAGCCCAACATTTGTATCACAACTAAAGTTACGTATCTCTGAATTAAGCATATAGGAGTACCTGTTTCTTTGTTAACCGCTCAACACAGAATAGCCACGTGAGCAAGTCATTTGGAGAAAATATCCTTTCTATTTTATTCAGCTATGTTCAATCGTATTCTTCATACTATAAAATAATGCCACGGAATTCTAAGCAAATCTTGTCTGCTAAATGAACTAGTGTCGCCCACAGCCATATGGCATAGCCACATCAGGGCATGAGGACAACTCAGAGTACGCTATTCTGTTCTTGGCTCTTCATATCATGTTTCTTTAGACCTGTATAATAAATAATGGATTTATTGTGAAGGTGTAGGCTACATTACATGGATTTATTGTGAAGGTGTAGGCTACATTACATGGATTTATTGTGAAGGTGTAGTCTATATTTGTGAAGGTGTAGGCTATATTACATGGATTTATTGTGAAGGTGTAGGCTATATTAAATGGATTTATTGTGAAGGTGTAGGCTACATTACATGGATTTATTGTGAAGGTGTAGGCTACATTACATGGATTTATTGTGAAGGTGTAGTCTATATTTGTGAAGGTGTAGGCTATATTACATGGATTTATTGTGAAGGTGTAGGCTATATTAAATGGATTTATTGTGAAGGTGTAGGCTATATTACATGGATTTATTGTGAAGGTGTAGGCTATATTACATGGATTTATTGTGAAGGTGTAGGCTACATTACATGGATTTATTGTGAAGGTGTAGGCTATATTACATGGATGTATTGTGAAGGTGTAGGCTATATTACATGGATTTATTGTGAAGGTGTAGTCTATATTACATGGATTTATTGTGAAGGTGTAGGCTATATTACATGGATTTATTGTGAAGGTGTAGGCTATATGACATGGATTTATTGTGAAGGTGTAGGCTACATTACATGGATTTATTGTGAAGGTGTAGGCTATATTACATGGATTTATTGTGAAGGTGTAGGCTATATTACATGGATTTATTGTGAAGGTGTAGGCTATATTACATGGATTTATTGTGAAGGTGTAGGCTACATTACATGGATTTATTGTGAAGGTGTAGGCTATATTACATGGATTTATTGTGAAGGTGTAGGCTACATTACATGGATTTATTAGACTTTTTAAAATGTAGATGTTCCAAAGGTCTGCATCAGTGGCTTGTAGGCTATGCAAAATGTGTTTATGTTAAATACGGTCAATTAACTGTCAAGCAAATAACTGACTATCACCAGCTCACGCAATGTCATGACCGCCACAGCCCTAGTAGTGAGTGCATAAGTTTTCATATTTTTTGTTGTTGTACTGGTCCCCGACCGGAATAAAACCCACAACACTGGTGGTGTAAGCGCTGGGCGGCAGGGTAGCCTAGTGGTTAGAGCGTTGGACTAGTAACCGAAAGGTTGCAAGATCGAATCCCCGAGCTGACAAGGTAAAAATTAGTTTCGTTCTGCCTTCTGAACAAGGCTTCGTTCTGCCTTCTGAACAAGGCTTCGTTCTGCCTTCTGAACAAGGCAGTTAACCTAGGCCGTCGTTGAAAATAATACGAATTTGTTCTTACCTTTTTTTTATTTAACTAGGCAAGTCAGTTAAAATAAAAAATATGCTCTACCAACTGAGCCAACTGGCTATGGTGCACTGGTCTGCATAGACTCGGGTCCTGGACGAGACCGATGTTTAGTAATTGTCTGAACGCACAGCCTACTTCTAACTCTATATTGCTATAAAAAAAAAAAATGTAATGCCTTTAGTATATGTAATTCCCAAACATTCTAAGAAATGAAAGAAATCGTGATTAAAAAGTGTTTTCCTGGGGGTGTATATGAACAGATTTGAATACGTTTTGATGTTGGTAAAATGCTCTCAGCCACCTTAAGACAAATCAAGAGTTAACCAGATATGGTTGCGCTGGTTGCCCTCACCACCCATTGACCACAACCACTCGACAATTCTCTTTCAGTGTTGGCCAAGACCTCAGCGCAGTTTAAAAAGTCTACTTTTGAATTGGAAATAACTTTGGCTGGGTAGTCTGACCCAGCATGAGCCACAGTATAGGTTAAATTATTGATGCAATGTACGTCAGTACTCGCACCAGAGTGTTGAGTGAGAGAGGTTGTTACGTGTGAAATCAAACATTCCGGTATGCCTACTCCGAGATTGGCTGATGGGATGAGAATGCTTATGGTCTCGGGAGCCTGCTGTTTCTACCCAGTAATGGTGACCGATTACATATCCATATTTCAGAAGAGGAGAGGCTGTTCTTTGCAAGGGAGGCATATTCTACAGTGCCTTTTTTTGATTTGCATTGTGCTAGTGTCATCTCCTATCCCCCAAAAATGATTGTGTGTTGATTATAGTGATTATGGTTAATTGTAGTCTCGGGGACTGATGCAACCTTTTTTCTCAGAGACGCTTTAAAATGATCTATGGCACACTGGGGTGTAAGAGAAGAATTTCATATGCGTCTTTTTAAAAGGCACAATCTGTAACTTTCACCTTAAGTGCATCAGCAGCCCTTTTGACCGGTTTATAATTTGTGGATCTGGACAAATGGAACTGCCAGTGAGTTATTGTATGTCTTTTAAATGACGCTCTTGCTGACGAGTTTGTACACCAACACAGGCACAAAATAAATCACCTTATTCCTCCTCTAAATTCTACTTTATGAAGCAGATCATATTTTGCACCAGGACGACAAAACGGCAGCACTGCAACAGCTCAGATTTGAACCAGCAACCCTCTGATTCGTTGTCCTAAAAGCAGCCACAGTCAAATTAAGGAGTGTCGCTTTAACTGTTAAAACACCATAACTTGTCTCGTTGAATGGTTCATTTTAGAAGTGACGGATCGACACGAGAGCCTCTGGCCTAGACCTTGATAGATGAAATGGCCGCCTACTGCCTTTCACTATGAGCGTGTAGGCAGATCGGCATCACGTCCGAGGCTTCCTTTAACATCCCTCACTCAGTGGCCAGGATGCATTTTTATTTACCAATATGAAAGGAACCAGCAGAGCCTGTATAGACCTCAGCAGTCATCTCTAGACATTTCTAAGAGCAGTCTCTCCTGAAATTATGGTTGAGGAATGTCATTACAACCACCACCTCTGTGTGGGGCTGGGGGGTTTTCATTGTGTGTTGGTGTGTGTGCGTCCAAATCACATTCTCATACTGTGCTCCATTCAAAACATAAATCAGTTTGCATTTGCAGTCTCCATAACAGGGACAGCGTTTTTCTATTTTGTTTCGCCAGCAGACAGCAAGAATTGGGCCTGAATAGATTTTCAATTTTGAGCTTGGGTTACCAACCCAAGGCTGTCGAATCTGCACTCTGGTGACTTGATCCCTCTGTTCTGAGGAAAGCACACCTCGTGTGGTGGTAACCATGATGCTAAATTACCATTTAATCATAACTTTCTGCCATGTCCTAAATGGCACCATATTCCCTATATAATGCACTACTTTTGACCAGAGCCTTATGGGCCCTGGTCAAAAGTAGTGCACTATACATGGAAAAGGGTGCCCTTTGTGACACCTCTCTCAGAAGCTCCTCAGACTCCATTAAACCTGGGTTAGGGTAGCGGATCAAAACCTTCCATTGTCCAACACAAAATGGGTGATGTCACAGGGTTTGGCCTGATGTGATTGGTGTGTAATGTCTATTTCTTGTTTGTCTCCGCTCCCGTAGGTTGCCGTGAAGATAATAGACAAAACACAGTTGAACCCCACTAGTCTACAGAAGGTAAGACCTCACATTCAAACAACTCTTTCTGTCTCTCTCTTGTTCTTTTTCTCTTTCTCTTTCTCCTCTCTCTCGCTCTCTCTGTTAAACACAGAGATCAGATGATGATATCAATACAGCCTCCCTTTTGGGTTTTGCGTCAGACACCGGATGCCATTGTGTATGAGAGACCAGAGCCACACAGGGGCCATGCTCGTGAACTTTTGCTAAGACCTTTGGTCTTAAATGGCTAGCTGCTAGCTTTTCTCAGAGGCCAACCTAGCACAATTAGCCACGGTGCTGGGGCCGACTAGCTGAGCAGATAATTATATCTGGTAACTAAATCCTTATCAGCCAGTTATAATTGTCGACGTAGTTGGACCTGATCCCAACACTTTTTAACTAAAGCATCCTTACCTGAGATCTACTGCACGTTCTGATAATCAAATGAACTACAACACATGCAAATATGTGTCTTGACAATTAACTCAGTGAATGGTGCCTAGTTCCACTTACGCTGTAATTTTGAATCCCCCATGGAGTGATAATTTTTATTTTTGAAATGTAGAATAACATTCATTGAGGTATTGTGTTATCAGTCATCACCATGCAAAATGAAGATTTAGAATGTATTCCATAAGGAATCTTCAGCCTTGTTCACTAACACGTTGCTAGGACCTAATAATCATACTGCATGGATGTGTATACCTAAATGTAGGCCTACATCATTTTATATGCATTGTTATAATTATCTACTTCGTCACATGTATACACATATTTAACTTGAGGACCAGCAGTGGAGCAGTAATTCCAATTATTTTATTTTTTGTAAGAAATCTTGCTCCGTAAAGTGATTTGAACTCACAGCCATTGACCTTTGAGCCAACTGTATTAGCGGACTATGCCACCAAATAGTCGTAATGGTCAGGAGAAAATACAACCAGTTGACAAGATCTCCAACATCTTTCATCTTTTTATGATGGATGTAGATAGGAATATAAATGCGTAATCCTCTTTTTTATTTTTTTTTAATAAATACTTTAGATCTCGTGAAAGCTCATGAATGTGTATCAAGCAGCGAGCAAAAACTATGGAATTTGGTATATATCAGGAAACGTGCCTTACTGCCTTTTTGAGTTTTGTGTAACGTCAGTACAGTAGCCTGGTCAAAGGAAGCTTCATTCCCAATACACTGAGTGTACAAAACATTAGGAGCACTTGCTTTCCGTGTCACGGACCAGGTGATGGCTATGAGCCCTTATTGCTGTCACCATGTTAAATCCACTTCAATCAGTGTAGATGAAGGGGAGGAGCCAGGTTAAAGAAGGATTTTGAAGCCTTGAGACATGGATAGTGTATGTGTGCCAGTAAACCACGTTTCCATCCAACCATTTCATGCGGATGAATTAGCTGACACATGAAACAAGTCACGACCGGGCTGATGGAAACATGTTATGCCAGTACAAGTTTTATAACTGGCCAAAATGTGTTTGTTCGACATGGTGGGATCATTTTGTTGGTAATATAAGTATGCGAGAAATGACGGTGGAAATGCCTTTCTGTGCAAATATTGATCCATCATATTGAAGTAAACTTGAAGTCACGTGATATGCTGTGGGCACTGGCGTTTCTGGGGGCAGTGCCCTGTGACAACAATTTTGGACCCCCTTGTGGCCCCCCTAAATGTGGAGTATGAAATAATTTTTGCATAACTAATTTTTGCTATCCTTTTTTTACATTCGTTATTAGACAGTGGCAACGCGGAACACTAATTAAACCCACACAGTTACTAGAGGGACGGCTTTAGGCGGAACACTAATTAAACCCAGACATTTACTAGAGGGACGTGGTCTTTTGCCTGCTAACGCCTGCAATGAAGTGAAGAAAACGACATGACAACAATAACGTCTAATGTAACTGGCCCTCTAACAGTACAACTGGCCCCAGCTTGCCCCCAGTTGAAAGGGTCTAGAACCTCCACTGGCTGTGTGGTCCTCCCACTACGACTCTGGGGAAACCATGCAGTTTATTAGTCTACAGATGAAATAAGTTATGAACTTCACTAGGTCGTCAGTGTGCAAAGTAATTAGCTTGATGCTCTTTTCCAATAAATATCCAGGGTCTTATTCTGGTGACATGATGATCGACGCTTGGCTGCCATTTGAGAAACACAAGTAATATGGCTCTTATCCATAGTAATCTCAACGTAGGTAGCCTACCCGCACTGTATCTGCAGACTGTTGGCTAGAGCACATGTGCCAGGACCAGAGTGGGCACATTTGCTATATAATGCTCCAGTTTTTGTGATAAAACCATCAGTAAACTCATTTAATTCGTATTTTTCATTTGGTACATGTGAATGTAACGGTAAAAGTTACTTGTGTGCACTAAATCATCACACACTGTCTTTATCTGCTAAACGTCAGTTTGATGGAAACATCTCTGGTGGGGAAAATGCAGATTTGAGAATATTTGCATAAATTTGTTGCAAATTTGATGGAAACCTAGCTACTGAGGGTGAATGGGAAATACAGAATATTTAATTACCTTTGAAAGGGGTATGGAAGTAGGTGCCAGATGCACTGGTTTGTGTGTCAAGATCTGCAATGCTTCTGAGTTTTTCCACTCTCAGCATTTTCCCGTGTGTATCAAGAATGGTCCACCACTACCCAAAAGGACATCCAGCCAACTGTGGGAAGCATTGGAGTCAACATGGGCCAGCGTCCCCTGTGGAACGCTTTTTGACTCAATATTAGGAAGGTGTTCCTAATGTTTTGTACACTGTATTGGGACACTCCACTTACCAAGACCATTGGTAACAAACAAAAACCAAGCAGTTGTAATGCATGACTGTTAGTCGCTTTGGATGAAAGCATATGATAAATGGCATATATTAGTTGGATAGTTTAACTATCTCCCTCTAGTGGCCAAGTTGACCTGTTTCACAAATGCAATTGGATAGTGTCTCTACCCGTTTAAGGTCTCTGATAGGTTGATTTGTTTTTTTAGTTATTTGCTCAGCTGGCCATCTCCAGAATCGTGGTTAGTTTTGCCAGGTTGGCCTATGAGAAAGGTTGGCAGCTTGCCATTTAAAACCAATGGTTTTAGCAAAAGTTCACGAGTACGCCCCCCAGAATTTGGCAAACCTTCCTCCATTTAGGCTCCAAGCCTTCCATAATAGCAACAATATGATAAGGATTATAATTGGATAGTGATGTCACATTACTTTTGGTGCCAACGCGCTGCCAATGGAAATTCAACATCTCATACCCAGTTGGCTAAACTATGTTGAACAGTGAATGCTTATTACCTCGGATGCAGCGCTTCCCTTGGTTCGGAGATGTGGTTGAGCCTATGGCTAGGCCTTGTGATGTTAAGAGCAACCTTGTTGTGTCTAGGCCTGATCGGTTTAGCTGAAGATAATCTGGGTTTGGTGCAATAGGATTAAGTTGCACCCCGACACTGATCTAAAATCAGTTTAGCTACTTTCACCCCCTGATGGTTAAAGGTATGACTGGGGGAGGGTAAGCTGGTCCTAGATCGGTTGTTAAGGGAAACTTATACCTACAGCGGGGTTGGTTGACAGCGTCGAACTGCACCCTCATTAGATCCCTTCTAGCATAAGTATTTTAAAATGTTGTCCTGTGTTTTGAAACGTAACGCATCTGCGACACCTGCAAGACCTTTCTCTTTCCAGTAACTTAGCTGTGACACAACAATGAACCTCAACCAAAAGCTTCTGACAGTCTTCCATTACAAACCCAGAGCTTGTTTGTGAGCCCGATCAGTGGTCTCGGGGGGAAGTGTGCTCGGTTCACTGGAAATACGAGCCTGAAGCGGGAGACAGAGAAGCATACCAGGTCTCCTCTTTTTACATTGAAATCCAAACACCAAAAATCCCCTAGATACAGCTTTAGCAGGCTATGTCATCTGGTGCGGCCTTGGGAATGAAACGTTGGTCATTACAATACCATTATTATAGGTTTACATGCAGAGGGCTCCTAGCAACGCACACAAAGAAACCTAAGAATTTCTGGGATTGCTGAACTGTAATTTCATAAACTAGCGATTTACCGATTTAGCGAGTAATTCATATATTTATCTAAAATGTACAATGATTTTGTTGGGAAAAATACCAAGGGACATGTTATTATCTTAGTGTTTTGGGTATGGGTTATAACCGTTTAATGGATGAAGAGAACTGTGGCATGACTATTGTATAAAATCAATATGTGGGCCTATTTTGTGCCTCAAAAATATGCTATGTGTAACTAGCTGGTCTTGTGAGGCCAAGTCACCATTTGCATTTTCAGCCTTTAAACTCATTTCTGCATATAACTACTGTGGTATGTTAAAGGTCCAATGAGTTTTCATCTAAATATCAAATCAAGAGTATTTTCTGATTTCGTTATCAACAAATGTGGCAAAATGCACATAAAATCAAGTGTATTGTTTGCATTGTCTTGTGTCAGGTGAACTGTTGTCTTTGGTCTAATCATTTTCCCATGATCTCCAAACTGTTCACTTTCAATTTCTTCCATGGTTAGGAATATGCTTTTCAAACATTTCAATTTAGTCCTATCCATATAGGCCAATTCCCACGAGTGTCAAGGGTTAAGATGGCGTGTCGCCTTGTTAACGTCCAAAAGCGGAAGTCGCATCAGTCTTCTGGTTGTTTCTTACCACGGTGCTCGCGTTTCAGCTCTGTAATGAGTCACGCTAGAGTCGCTCGCTCGCTCTCTTTCGCTCATACTCTCACACCACGAGCAGTTCTGGTGCTGGATGTCATTCAGAACACCCTGCATTGGCCTGTCTAGGATGGGTGAAAGGAGTGGATGGATGAAGGGATGGATGATCTTAACAGATAGACTGATAAATGGACAAACAGACAGAAAAATGTAATCGTTTAGGTACAGTTTTCCTTTAGTACATGAAACAGGACATAGGCCGGCTTGTGACTTCTTCATAGGAGGCAAAATCTGTCAATAATGGCCCGAGACAGTGTGAATGGCCCTGGCATTATAAGTATCGTATTCCAGCTGATCAATAGCTCGCATTAGGCCCCAATTTTGCTCCGTGATGGTCAGTGATTTCTGAACTAACCACATCCTCCCCCGGCCATGGGTGCTTTGTCCTTCAACACGTCAATGGTCTAAAGGTCTCGTCCCCTCGTCTCATTTTCTTCCATCTGTGCATACCTGAAATAAAGTTGAATATAGTTTAGAGACCTCTCCTCGTTTTTATTTCCAAGTGAAAGCAAATTCCTAAAAGGCATTCGACATTTTGCTGTCACTTTATCCCGTGTTTTCAGATCTGCGCAGATGAAGAGGAGAGGACGCCGCATTGGCGTATCGAGACGCACACGCCATGAGTTCTCGCATTATAAAAACACGGTGTGGGATTTGTCAAAGCTCTGCAGGCCTGTTACCCTGCTAGTATTCTGCTACATAATTTTTTTCTTCTTCTGTGTGGTCGGAAAAGCTAAAAATGGCCCAACGTCTGCCCGTCAATTACTTGACCATACTGCAAAGTACCTCCAAGGGAAGGAATTTTCCGGGCCTATTTTCTGATTAATCTTCCGAGACCGCTCTGACTCCCCACAAGACACATCTCTGTTGGCTCGCTGGTGGAGCAGTAGACTTGACCAGGGCATTTTGATTTGTGCAGCCCATAGTCCCATACTCTAAACATTTGAGTGGAATTTGGCCAGTGGTTCCCAGATCAGTGGTTCCCAAACTGTGGGGCGCAGCCCCTAGGGGGTGCGAGAGGTCAGCAGGGTGGGCTTTCATCTTACTCTTGAAAGTAATAGTAGAATGCACAAGGTGCAATTTTGAAATTGGGTTGTGCATCATCAGTTCTTCTTGTCATGTCTCATTGCATACCTTTAGAGAGCTATTTACAACTTGTCAAATGTCCAGATCAACTTGTCAGCTAATGTTTTTTTAAGCTAGGTGATTTAGACCATATGTTTTGTGGTGATGTTTGAGTCACTCAAATATCACATGAATACAAATTAGACATGGCAAAATGTATAGAATTTCAAGAAATAACCTTTTAAACCTGCAAAATGTTCTCTCCGCCATCAAGAGGGGCGTAAACAGTTTGTGTCATGAACAGTGCTTGTGCCCATAGAAATAGAAGTGGCGGCATGTTCCCCAATGCTAGAAGGGGAACCCCTGGAATAAATCTGTAAACTTGCTTTGTATTGGCAAGAGAATGTCCAAATTGTGTTGCCTTCTGAGTATCAAGTATATGTCATTTGATTTTGGGATTTAAGTTGTCTGCTATTGCCTATCAGTGAATTTCATACAAATAAAAATTGTGAAACGTTAGTAATTATTTTTAGATAAACTATAAATATATTTACATTAGGGCTGTCAAATGATTAAAATAAGGAATCAAGTTAATAGCATTAGTTAATCGTGATTAATCCCCCCCAAAAAAGTTTTTCTCAAATTTGGCCCTAAAGAACGATTTTTCAATTTAAAAAAGCTATGCATTGAGTTACAGGCAAACTATGCTTTGATTTGTAAGGTACGGAAACACAATTATCAACATCAGAATGTTTTAATAGCATTTTCAACATAAACACAAAAGTCACTAACATAGCTTTAAGTAGGCATACTCCCTCTTATCAATGTTCTTGAAGTTTAACACTTGCGCACAGCAGTCTCTCTGACTGACACACACACACACACACACACACACACACACACACAGCTTTACGTACTGTTAAAGCTTCAAGCATTCTAAATTAGTGTGACTATAGCAGGGTTCCCCAACTGGCGTCCCGTGGTCTGAATTCTGGCCCCCCAGTTCTCTGAACAAAAAAACAACTATTTAAAATAATTGTTGGACATAAAACATCAGCAAATCAGCTCCAAGTTTAGGAAATATGTTCCATAGTATTCCCACACATAGAGGGATATTTGTGATTGTGTACAAATGTAAGCAAGGTTTGAAATTATTATGTTTTAGTCAAATGTTATATCTGTTTGGGATTCTTATTTGTAGGCTTATGGCTTTTTAAACTTGTCCAACAATGTTATGAAAACATTTTAACTATCTATGCTGTTCAGATAACTTTACACACACAAGCCTGCACACACTCTCTCTCATTTTATTTCACCTTTATTTTATCAGGGAGTCATACTGAGACCAAAACACATTTTTCAGTAATACGGTCCTCAGTCAGCTTTTTGAATTGCCAGAACATACATTTTAAGAACGTTTTGAAGATTGTTTCACAAATAAGGTGCAAGGGAACTAAAAGCTGATTTACCGAACTAGTGACCAAAGGAATTTCCAGAGTTAACCATCCCTGAGACTGGGTGTGGTAACTCGTATGTCGAATGTTTAGTAATGATGTTAGGTACAGTGGGACTTTTTGTAAAAGGGCTTTATAAATGAAAACATAGCAATGTATCAACCTACGTGACATCAGAGGGCCAACCAACTTTCTGGTCGAGAATTACTCTCACTTACTCCTGCTCTCACATTATTGACTATGCTATTGATTTCTGCATTGTTGGGAAAGAGACAGCAGGAAAGGCATTTCACTGTACTCTTGCATATGACGCCTACCTTTTGAAGCAGCTCTTTGAAGAGCCTATTCCTTCTCAGTTCTTCCTGTGCTATTCAAACGTGTGCATAGCCTAGTCAGTGGTCAAGTTATCATGTTGCTAGCTAGCTAAGTAACAAAGGTAGGTAACATGACTAGCTAGCTAAATATTTTTTTTTTTATTAAACCAACAAATAGCAGCTCACGAGTAGTTTAAAACGGCCTGTGATATGCGCACCAATCCGCGGCAGAAAGGAAACACATAGCTAACTTACACATTTTGTCTAGAGGCACACAGTCGTCAGCCATGCACTGCCTGCACCAGTGTTGTGTTCTGCTCTTACAAGGGTCCGTGTGGTCAAGAAATGGATTAACGGCGTCAAAGAAATGTATGTCGATAAATGTCACGCGTTAACTTTGACAGTCCTAATTTACATGTCACCAAACTAAAACGCATTGTTTTGCAATGGTCTACAGTAGCTTCAGCAGTACTCTAGGGTAGCACAATGGTGTAGCCGGAGGACAGCAAGTTCCCCATCCTCTTCTTAGTACATTGACTTCAATACAAAATCTAGGAGGCTCATGGTTCTCACCCCCCTACCCATAGACTTTCACAGTAATTATGGCGACTTTTGGAGGATGTCCTCCAACCTGTCTGAGCTTTTGCAGCATGAACTGACATGTTGTCCACCCAATAAAAGGATCAGAGAATTAATCTAGTTCTGAAAGCATAAGCTACAGCTAGCTAGCACTGCAGTACATAAAGTGTGGTTTGTGGTTGACTCAAAGAGAGAAAGACAATAGTTGAGCAGGAGGAGAGCGTGTAGATGCGAGAAGGAATTGTACTATGAGCAAAGGGATGATTCTGTTTGTGGCTGCTATGAATGTGAACTCTTTTTTTTTTTTTTTTTTTTATAAACGAAAGCAAACGGAACGAAATGGGGAGGGACCTACCCGAATTTATCCAATAGTTTTAGTTGCAACTGTTTGGACGAATGATTACCCCTAGATCAGCTAGATGCAGATGAGTGTGCAAGGCGGTATTGAATGTGTCACTGTCTGTCACCTTGATTACTCCGATTTTGTATCTCGACCTGTGCACTTACTTTATAAACTTTAATTTGTTGGCTAGGTTGTAGCAAACTCACGATGGATAAAGGGCAAATTCGAGTATCATGTAGTAGCCTAAACCTATCAATGTTACATTTAGCTGGGTGAATGGAATATGAATGACCGTCATCCAATATGCTGTAATAGAAATATGGCCATGCTCATAAAAAATAAATTAAAAAGAATGTCTTCCCTAATCTTAAACGGCACCGACCGACGCGGTCATATCAGGTCGGTTATGATATAGTTCCCATAGTTGGAACGCACCAGTCAAATGAAGACTAATGTAATATCAATGGACAGAACCTGGTAATATCAGGCTGTAGGATGGGACATAAACCAAACGATTTCAGTGACTGATTTCTCTGAACAAAAATTCACAAAATTCACTGAGAATACATTACAATACTCCGAGCCGCAGCTCCATACTACTTGTCAGACATGGAGAACTGATACCGTATACTCGCTATAGGGGTGGGATTGGCGTGGGGTCTGTGGGTGACTTTTTTTGACAATTTCAGTGTTAGAAAAAAGTTTGGTCCAAATCGGATGTTAGGTACCTTTATTTATATGCATCCTGTCAAATAAAATGACCAATAAGGGTGAAATCAATTAGCTTAATTTCTCAGATCAAATTTATATTTCAACAAAATAATGTTGCATGAATGCTAATCTTATCTGTTTCTAACTGGGGTCCCGAGTGGGGCTAAGGCACTGCAACTCTGTGCAAGAGGCGTCACTACAGTCCCTGGCTCGAGTCCAGGCTGCATCACATCCGGCCGTGATTGGGAGTTACATAAGGCGGCGCACAATTGGCCCAGCGTCGTCCGGGTTTGGCCGTCATTCTTAACTGACTTGCCTAGTGAAATAAAGGTGAAATAAAATAACTACAGAAATGATTTCAGCGCAATCTGAGATGGTGGAAGTCATGGCTTGCTGATATGAGATGGAACGACCATAGCGGTAGAAAGAGGGCTCATCTTTGTATCTGTGCCGTAATGGAAAGAGGGCTCAACTGTGTCAATGGTTGTAACTTCTGGAAGCAATTAACAAGCCTAGCTTAACCAGCTTAGCTAAACGGACATTTTTCAGCGTGTGCATCATTGTCACGTGTGTGTGTGTGTGTGCGTGGTTTGTCTTGAAATGTGCAGCCCGGCTGCTGCACTGAACAGCGTTTTTAACGATGTGGGGTAAATCAGAGTGTGTGTGTGTGAGCGCCTGAGATAGTGGTTCGGAGGGAACCAAGAGCGAGTCGGAAAGATGGACCCACAGATATCCAGAACACTGTCAACGAATTCCACCCTCGCAGGAAGTTGTACACTTGTCAAAGTCAACTCGGAATGTTGTTTTGGCATCGCGGTGGATTGCTAAAAATATCCCCTAGATTTCGCCATGTCTGTTGCTCAGCTCAAAGCACAAGAATGCATTACAAATTGTATATTAAGAATGAGGAGGAAGGAGCATCCTTCAGGACCTCTGAATAGAATTTGTTGGGTAGTCAAATGGGTGTGTTTTGTGAGGACCTATTGAGAAAAATGATAACAGAATGAAGTCCGGGTAGTGTTCATTTCAAATGAGAAAATGTATATATTTCTAATTTAATGGTGCACTCCACAACTCCATAGTCTGCGACAGACCAACTACAGTTGATTTACCCAAATAGTACTCTGGTTGTTCAGTGGTTACTATTCGATGTTACACTTGTCGTTTACGTCCTCCAATTTGACTTGGTGCAGAAACGGACTGGCAATTGAGCATGGGTTGGTCCATCTGTAGCCCAGTGGGTGTTTTTTGTTGCGCAGAATGGTCATTAATTGTCTAGCAATGGGGGGCCTCGAGGGGAAAAACAACTGTCTAGTGTGTTAGAAATGCTTATGCCAATTTCTGGCCCCAGTGGCTACAGAGACTATTTCCTAAGCAGAACTGTAGCATTATAAGGCTCCCCATTCCATACATTCCTACCCTTTATTAATTAGTAAGGCTGCTTCATTTGTCTCCGTTTTAAGGTTGGTTTGCTGTGCCATTTGCTTTAATTGGCTTGTCTATTTTCGATTGGTGTACTCACTCAAGCGTGTTCCATTATAATACATCAGTCTGAGCTATAAGGCCACTTCTACTCTGCAGTTACCATAGTAATACCTGAACAGCTAAGCTGTATATCATTCTCATATCAAGCCTTTCATTCTAAAACTACTGTAACTACTAATTAAAGGCAGGGGGCCTTTTCGCCTTTTGATAGGCCGTGATTGTCGATTTTAGAATTTGTTCTTAACTGACTTGCCTAGTTAAAGATATAATAAACTATAATCATCATCATCTGATCTGCTGGGGTCGGCGGGATGAAAAGCCTGTCCTCCCTCGCAGACGCAGTCTCCTCCTCCAGTCCGGTGTCTCCTTAGCTGGGTAATGATGTTAGTTGTACTAATAATACAATACTAGTAAACACTGCATGCTCCCTGGGCTGGTACCCCTCTGGTCTATCTGCCGTGTCAGGCCTAGACTCTGCGCTCACGAAAGACAGGTCGGGAAAACTTGGAGCGCGATAGTGCTAGTGAGGCGAACAAAGGGACAGGACAGCATCCAAATGTGATCCATTGATCTGTCACTCTGTATTGTTGTTGGGGGGGGGGTGAGAAAGAGCCCCCACCCCTCTCCTGCTTCGTGCTGCTCCATCATTTTGCCTTTCTCTCTCTCTCTCTCTCTCTCTCTCTCTCCCTCTCTTTCCATCTCTTCTTTAGTTTCGCATCTTGCATTCTAAGCAGGTAGGTGACCTTTCCGCTTCCCAGACTTTTCCACACATTGTTGTCTGTGGCGTGTCTGTCGACACTTTCATTGTAGTGTTTGCTCTTTTACGTATGTTGTCTTCACATGTATCACACAGGTTTGTGTGTGGGCGAGTGTATATGTTCACCATATTTTGAAGTTCATGCACTGTGCACTTCACTTCGTAGATGTCCTCACTCGTTCCTATGTGGCTGATCACCTCCCCACACCCACCCTCCCACCCATTTGTACTGCTGCTTCTGTGTTTCATTGTCTTTTTCAACACATTTTAAAAACAACTTGTGTGTTCCCAGAAATCTGGAGTAGCCAGCATAATGGGGAAAAAAGTAGCTGTATTTGATATTGCTAAACGTATTTTCAAAGGGGGAGAATGAGAAACGTTATTGTTTGTATAATGTGACAAAATGGCAGCTGTTCTTACTATGGCTGTCTGTGTGTGTGTAAATGACTAAATGTGATTTAGTTTTGTGCACATATTATTTCAATAATTAGGACTTTTACAACTCACTTATCTATTTGGGCTGGGCGCCAATTGGAGTAAAATGAACAAGCTAGGGGGTGCGGTGGCCCCACCACAAAACTTTGGCCCTACAAAATCACATTTGGTGGCCACTAACAACCCCAGTAACATAAGGTGTTAGTGGCCAGTTATTTGGCTTGCGCTCACGGAACACACTGGTCAAAGCTTTGTCTGTACGTCATGCCAGGCATAATGCAGTAGCACTGCTTGTCCTGTAACAGTGGTCACCGACCGGTCGATCGCCGTCGACTTGTCCATCTCCAAGGCGTTTCTAGTCGATCGCCGTCGGCTTGTCCATCTCCAAGGCGTTTCTAGTCGATCGCCGTCGGCTTGTCCATCTCCAAGGCGTTTCTAGTCGATCGCCGTCGGCTTGTCCATCTCCAAGGCGTTTCTAGTCGATCGCCGTCGGCTTGTCCATCTCCAAGGCGTTTCTAGTCGATCGGCAAACATTTCCTTAAAAAAAAGAAAAATGATAAAGCTTTGTGTTCCTGTTTTTTTTTTTATTACTCGGGTTGTTGGTTGTTGGTGCAGCCAATTCAGCGCCGGGTAGATAAACTGTAGCCATTTCATGTGTCTGAAGGTACAAACTCTGCCTTCCCGGTGGGCAAGGAGAGAATCTAGTGCACTATGCCACCGCTGGCCAATCAGATTGCTCAGATGACCGAGTCTGCAGTAACGTAGCAGGCATAAAAGAAGGCTACGGCAAAATTTATACTGAGATTTCAAAACGTTTAAAACCATGACTAGAGAGAGACTGTCAACGGATACAGCAAAGAGCTGCTGTTTTTGAGTTTGTTTAAGTTCTTACTCCGCTATTTCAACACTTTTTGTATTCAACACTTTTATAACCCAATAAATGCGCCTATTTCCTATCAGCGCTACAACAAGCAGTGCAGCAGTAATGAATGAGGAGGAAAGTGGGATCTGTAGGTTTGTGTTATTATTAGCGGCTTGGGTCTTTTTTAATATCAAGGAATATTTTCACTTTCTCTGTTCATAGGTGTAACAACATGAATTTGTGCAGGAGGCAGAAATAATGCAGTGCGACTCGAGTTTCGCCATCAGCTGGAAGACGGTGTCCCTTTTTGGTCAGTGTCAGTGGAGGAAAGGGAGAGCGGAGGGATGTTGAGAGACGGACCCTCAGTCTGCTGCTCTGTCCCTCTGCTGAGACTGACCATCAGATACAGGCACCATCAGCCCAGTAAAATAAAAAGCTAATTATTTAAATGTATTCTCACTCAGCTGTGCCTCACAAGTAATACAACAATGGATCTATTACCGGTGTGATCATATAGCCTACCTCAAATTTAGAAATATAATTTTAACAACAATGCATTGGCAGGTAAATTCAAGCAAAGCCAGTATGCAGTGATAATGTATTGGGCCTATAGCTGACTGCCCAACCCTTATTGCTACAGTACTGTTTTTAATTGGTTATTGTTGCATAGGCTTCCATTTTTTAAGTCATGTTAATAAAGAATCAGAGCGGTAGATCTCGGCATGCATTTTGACTCCGTGATCTTGATTCAGAAAAGGTTGATGACCACTGTCCTATAAGGATCATTTTTATTTATTTTAGAGTGGAATTCCACTTCCATTTTTGTATTTTCCCATGGTTTATTACATATAGTTTAGAAACTGAGGGAGAGAGCGAGATAATGGGAGGAGGAGACGTAGCAGGAAATAGAAGATGCAGGAATTGAATCTGGTCTCTGGTGGGAAGGCACATGTGGTTAAAGGAGCGATATGCAGAAATCGCTCCACCATTACCTGGTTGCAAAAATTCTTGATGTTACTCTAATTTCAGTTTGTGACAAAACAAGCAGTGTAGAGAATCATTGTACCATCTAAATCGCTGTGAAATATATTTTCCATTACTGAAAGTATTTTGAGCTGTTTGAAGCTGGGGTAAAAATAAAGTACAAGACGTAAAAACGAAACATTAAAAAGGGAAGCTCACAGAACATATATATATACAGTGGGGCAAAAAAGTATTTAGTCAGCCACCAATTGTGCAAGTTCTCTCACTTAAAAAGATGAGAGAGGCCTGTAATTTTCATCATAAGTACACTTCAACTATGACAGACAAAATGAGGAAAGAAAATCCAGAAAATCACATTGTAGGATTTTTAATGAATTTATTTGCAAATTATGGTGGAAAATAAGTATTTGGTCACATACAAACAAGCAAGATTTCTGGCTCTCACAGACCTGTAACTTCTTCTTTAAGAGGCTCCTCTGTCCTCCACTCGTTACCTGTATTAATGGCACCTGTTTGAACTTGTTATCAGTATAAAAGACACCTGTCCACAACCTCAAACAGTCACACTCCAAACTCCACTATGGCCAAGACCAAAGAGCTGTCAAAGGACACCAGAAACAAAATTGTAGACCTGCACCAGGTTGGGAAGACTGAATCTGCAATAGGTAAGCAGCTTGGTTTGAAGAAATCAACTGTGGGAGCAATTATTAGGAAATGGAAGACATACAAGACCACTGATAATCTTCCTCGATCTGGGGCTCCACGCAAGATCTCACCCGTGGGGTCAAAATCATCACAAGAACGGTGAGCAAAAATCCCAGAACCACACGGGGACCTAGTGAATGACCTGCAGAGAGCTGGGACCAAAGTAACAAAGCCTACCATCAGTAACACACTACGCCGCCAGGGACTCAAATCCTGCAGTGCCAGACGTGTCCCCCTGCTTAAGCCAGTACATGTTCAGGCCCGTCTGAAGTTTGCTAGAGAGCATTTGGATGATCCAGATGAGGATTGGGAGAATGTCATATGGTCATATGAAACCAAAATATAACTTTTTGGTAAAAACTCAACTCGTCGTGTTTGGAGGACAAAGAACGCTGAGTTGCATCCAAAGAACACCATACCTACTGTGAAGCATGGGGGTGGAAACATCATGCTTTGAGGCTGTTTTTCTGCAAAGGGACCAGGACGACTGATCCGTGTAAAGGAAAGAATGAATGGGGCCATGTATCGTGAGATTTTGAGTGAAAACCTCCTTCCATCAGCAAGGGCATTGAAGATGAAAGCGTGGCTGGGTCTTTCAGCATGACAATGATCCCAAACACACTGCCCGGCAACGAAGGAGTGGCTTCAGAAGAAGCATTTCAAGGTCCTGGAGTGGCCTAGCCAGTCTCCAGATCTCAACCCCATAGAAAATCTTTGGAGGGAGTTGAAAGTCCGTGTTGCCCAGCGACAGCCCCAAAACATCACTGCTCTAGAGGAGATCTGCATGGAGGAATGGGCCAAAATACCAGCAACAGTGTGTGAAAAGACTTACAGAAAACGTTTGACCTCTGTCATTGCCAACAAAGGGTATATAACAAAGTATTGAGATAAACTTTTGTTATTGACCAAATACTTATTTTCCACCATAATTTGCAAATAAATAAATTAAAAATCCTACAATGTGATTTTCTGGATTTCTTTTTCTCATTTTGTCTGTCATAGTTGAAGTGTACCTATGATGAAAATTACAGGCCTCTCTCATCTTTTTAAGTTGGAGAACTTGCACAATTGGTGGCTGACTAAATACTTTTTTGCCCCACTGTATGTATATATATATATATATATTCTTAGACTTGCTTACAATGAGTGACAGACCTATAACTAGTACTACCCCTGATCCACTGCAGTACTACCCCTCAAATTTACTGATAATTAAATGCAGTTTTCATTTCCCGTTTTGAGAATGCTTTCATACAGTGATGCCTTCTAAACGCAACCCAGCTCTCTGCAGTGGATCAGACTACACTCCTGTGCTACTTGCGTCATGGGAGGCGGGCGGGGTTGGCCCACGTGTCTGTCACTCCTCGTCAGGCATCAAGAGGCCACCCTAAGGGGGGCCCTCAGACGCAAATGGTCATGGGAGTAGAGGACTAGATAAAAAGGGGATGGCTGTGTGGTTGCTCTGTAGTTCATTGAGAAATGTATGTGTGATTGCATGCTTGTGTGAAAGGGCTGACACTGTGATGTATGGGAACTCTCTAGAGGTACTCTTAAGAGCAAGACACGTATGTGGTCCGAGACAGTGAATGACGCAAATCATGAATAAAAACCAAAGATAATGCTAAAATTCGGTGTGTGTTTCTTAGTCTGCCCCTCCCCTCACATTTTCTTTGTGCATTTCAAAGAGGGTGGTTTGTGAGAGGTAGACTGGTTTGGGTGTACTGGGCAGAAGTACCCCGATGCTCAGATACAAACACGCATGCATGGAATTCACATATTCAATGTACACATCCACACGGTTAAAAATACACACAATCCGTTACTCACGGATGCTCGTTGCTCCCACTCAGCCTCGCTTTTCAAGGAGCCAATCACGAGCCGCGATGTCCTGAATATGAATTGAGTTGAATCAAGGCTCTCCCGTATCCAAATGCGGCGCTGATCTAAAAATATAACCATCGTTCCTGCCCACTACAGCTTCACGCTTCTGTACACTGACACCTCATTCTAATAGTGCACCTGTTTACAGTGTTTTCCCTGGTGTAGGGTAAAGTTGACCCTAGACTGACTTGGGTCAGTATTGCATTTACCCCGGTAATGATTAATTAAAGGATTAGAAGAGGGGAAGCTGTTCCTAGATCTGTACCTAGAGGAAGATTTACCCCGAAACATTTTCCTCATAGAAATGAGTGACGAGGCAGCACTTTCTATCAGGGCTGGGCAATTATGGCCTATATATCATCTCAATTATTACAGATCTATACAGTACATCTAGGTATTCATGTTTTCTCTAAATAAGCTTTGATTACAATTTTAAAGGTAAAATACACTATTTCAAACAGTCAGCAATAATCGAATGAATTCAGGGCTTGTGAAATTATACCTGGGCAAAATATATGCCTTCCGCAACCATAATGTAATTATTTTATAAAAATCGTTTTAACCTGCTTTCTTTTTGCAATCACTGATCTGGCTTTTTAAGTCTGTCCAATGAAAATTCCCTTTTTTTGTTGTTGTTATAAATGTAACCAGAACCATGCATAATGCACATTCACTAATAATGACCAACTCCTTGTAGCATTATAGAACATTAACACAGGTCTGATATAAACAATCTCACAAGCAGAAGTTCACGTGCTAGTTGGCAGACGGCTAATATTTTATATTTAAAGTCTAGCCAACTTGGTTCTATTTGCTAGGTAACAAGGTCGAACAGTTTGGATTGTTATGAACACACCTGTCTGTCTCCCAACTGTTTGAACAGCTTGCTAGCCTGTCCACTGTTCAGATGTTGAAATCAAGTGGTTTACCTTATTTCTCAGAATGAGAACAAGTTGCCAATTCCTTTATAATAGTTTTGTTTATGCTCATTTTATAAAACGTAGACTAGACAGCTAGTATAACAGTGTGTGACAAAAGCTGCTAGCGGTAAGTGGTACCGCAATCCCCGCGAGTGACAAATTCACTCAAATGTTCATTGATACTCCTGTTTTTTAGTAGGTTCTGCTCTTCGTGCAATTTGAGGAGTTGAGACATAAACATTGTATCGTTACAAATGTTTTCTCTATTACAGTAAACTGTCTTATTGCGTTTCGGTGTCCTCCAAATGCAAATCGAGAGTTGAAACGGTTTGTGAGAGAGGAAGAAGTGATCTTTCGTCTTTGTTGTGAGTGGCTTGGGGTCTGCGTGCGATTGGGAACGTGCACAATACCCACGGCACGGAAGGAGCGGAGGAGACGAGACCGAAAAGACAAACCCTCGTAAAAAAAATGAAAGAACATAATAGGAACTCGATTCTTGCGATACATAAATTTGAAACATTTGCGCTAAAACAAATAAGAATGAATTCGATATCTATTCATTGTGATAATGATTCATAGGGTCATGGTTTTCCCTTTGTTTCTGGGGAGGGGATGCGGGGGGGATTCTCCCACCAGGCGTGTGTGTGTACACTGATAAGATGAGTGTGTAAACCGTACAGCATCAATTGTAGAGCGTTATATTAGCATTTTTTGAGCAATAGCGTCACCATACCCATGCAACCAAAAGGCCACAGTTAGTACAAGCTTGTCTACTTTCTCAGTTGATTTCCATTCCTGTTTAATGCATGCTGGTAAGCGTTTGTGTGCATATGAACTGAACAGGAGAACCATAGTTCTTTCTTTTGTATGTTTATTTTTTTCCCTCACCTTGAAAGACCTTGAGAGGGGATTCCCCACTGGTTCAGTCAGAGGATGATGGCTGCCTCCCAAGTGGCACCCTATTCCCTGTATACTGCACTACTAAGACCAGGGCCCATCGCACTACTTGGGTCCTAGTCAAAAGTAGGCAATAGGGTGCCGTTTGGGACACATCGAATTAGTTTTGCACCGTATACCAGTACCACGGTAATATCACGGAACCAAAACGTCATGATACTTTTAGAACGTTTTAGAGTACTGTAGTACCGTTTCGTATGAAACCACTCATTTTAGAGTACTGTAGTACCGTTTCGTATGATACCACTCATTTTAGAGTACTGTAGTACCGTTTCGTATGATACCACTCATTTTTTTGATCTGAAGAAACCGTTACAAAATGTTTATTAAGTCAGTTTTGTTTATAAATTCTGTTACATTTTTTAAGCAACAGCAACTAGTCACTTGTATGTGCCGGCCCAATAATGTCCACTTTACTTTCATGCTAGGGTTTCTGTTAGGAAAATGTGGCGCAGGACGTTTGACTGGCAACATTTTTAAATTGACCAGATATTTGAGAAATCTGACGGACCCATATGCATTTGGTGCGTAAACCTGATTTGGGCTTCCACCCACAGTTCTCAGAATGACGGGAATCACATTTAGGGTCTGGTAATTCATATTAACAGAACATGCTAGTCGAGGAGGCAACGATGTGCGGTCCTTCTTACCGAATTCTGATGTGCACTTTGAAGATGTTGGAATAACTGTCCACATTTTGACTTTTCCTCAGCCAAGGAGTAACAAACAGCAAAATCACTTGCCTATGTCAATCTACTATCCCCCGTAGTAGAACAGTTTACCTATTCTATTGGTCAGCTTGTCAAGAAAGAAATGGCCTATTCCAAACAGACAGTTGTGGGAAGATGGATCTCAAATTCATACAACCAGTAGGGCTCCATACAGAAAACACAATGCATCTGACGCAACAGATCTGAACATTTTATCTTAAAATGTTGATCAACTGTTTCTTCACATTAGAAGCGCAGCAATGTGCACAAGGCAGCAGGCTACGTGTGAATGTTTCTTAATTAATTAATTAGCGGGAAAACACCATTGTCAAAAGGCCACCACACATGCGAGCAGTTTTCATGTGACAGAGATTCAAATATCCGTTAGAAAGAGAGGAAATCTATTCAGATACTTTGAAGCAAGGTAAGACATGCCTCGTATGTATTAAAACGTTCAGGTTTCAAACAACGAAGTATATGTTTTCAAAATGCCTGGTCTACTGGCTCCAGCTCATTGCGACGCGCTGATGAAGCCTGCCTGCGGTTTGATGCTGCTGCAGCAGCAGCTCTTGTGCTGTCTGGCCATATTTTCCACTCACAGGATCTGTATGTTGTATGCCTGTGATAAATCAGATACATTAGGAATATATACTGTAGCCTACACAGTCTAAATTTCAGTGTCAAATGTTTGGACACCTACTCGTTTAAGGGGTTTTCTTTATTTTGACTATTTTCTACATTGTAGAATAATAGTGAAGACATCAAAACTATGAGATAACACATATGGAATCATGTAGTAACCAAAAAAGTGTTCAAGATATATTTTAGATTCTTCAAAGTAGCCACCCTTTGCCTTGATGACAGCTTTGTACACTCTTGGCATTCTCTCAACCAGCTTCATGAGGAATGCTTTTCCAACAGTCTTGAAGGAGTTCCCACTTATGTTGAGCACTTGTTGGCTGCTTTTCTTCCACTCAGCGGGCCAACTCATCCCAAACTATCTCAATTGGGTTGAGGTCAGGTGATTGTGGAGGCCAGGTCATCTGATGCAGCACTCCATCTCTCTCATTGGTCTAATAGCCCTTACACAGCCTGGAGGTGTATTTTGGGTCATTGTCCTGTTGAAAATGATAGTCCCACTAAGCGCAAACCAGACGGGATGGCGTATCGCTGCAGAATGCTGTGGTAGCCTTGCTGGTTAAGTGTGCCTTGAATCCTAAATAAATCAGTGTCACCAGCAAAGCACCGCCACACCACCACCTCCATGCTTCACGGTGAGAACCACACATGCGGAGATCATCCGTTCACCTACTCTGCGTCTCACAAAGACACGGCGGTTGGAAACAAAAATCTCAAATTTGGACTCTAGACCAAAGGACAGATTTCCACCGGTCCAATGTCCATTGCATGTGTTTCTTGGCCCAAGCAAGTCTCTTTTTCTTATTGGTGTCCTTTTTTATAGTGGTTTCTTTGCAGCAATTCGACCATGAAGGCCTGATTTCACGCAGTCTCCTCTGAACAGTTGATGTTG
The DNA here is from genome assembly GCA_030435695.1 of Brachymystax lenok tsinlingensis. Taxonomy (NCBI): domain Eukaryota; kingdom Metazoa; phylum Chordata; class Actinopteri; order Salmoniformes; family Salmonidae; genus Brachymystax; species Brachymystax lenok. The sequence goes on along the minus strand of CM059812.1, from coordinate 1,938,375 downwards.
ATGTCTCTGTGGCGGATGTGTCTCTGTGGCGGATGTGTCTCTGTGGTGGTCCTCATGAGTGCCAGTTTCATCATAGCGCTTGATGTTTCTTGACATTTTCCGTATTGACTCACCTTCATGTCTGAAAGTAAGGATGGACTATTGTTTCTCTTTGCTTATTTGAGCTGTTCTTGCCATAATATGGATTTGGTCTTTTACCAAATAGGGCCATCTTCTATATATCACCTCTACCTTATTCACAACACAACTGAAGAAATTACACATTAACTTTTAACAAAGCACACCTGTTAATTAAAATGCATTCCAGGTGACTACCTCATGAAGCTGGTTGAGAGAATGCCAAAAGTGTTCAAAGCTGTCATCAAGGCAAAGGGTGGCTACTTTGAAGAATCTCAAATATATCTTGAACACTTTTTTTCGTTACAACATGATTCCAAGTGTTATTTCATAGTTTTGATGTCATCATTATTATACTACAAAAAAAATACAAATAAAGAAAAAGCCTTGATTAGGTGTGTCCAAACTTTTGACTGGTACTGCAAATGAACCTGTACACCAATAAGCATGTCCAGTCATATGTATTTCCATCGACAGGTATTTCCATCAATGAATAAGTTCAAAAGCGGTTTCGCTATGCGTTAAAAAAAAAAAAAATGTTTTATATATATATTATACTGGACAGTTGGCTGGCTCCCCCCTCCAAAAAATTATCGGCCACTAGCCAGCTATTACCGGCTAACCCGGGAAATCCTGTTTTAATGCGCACTTCAGATGTGGCATATGTAATCCTCCAGCCGCATCCCCTTCCATCCCCTTTCAGCTGCATCCCCTTCCAGCCAAATCACAGGCAGGCCATTCGGAGGCTCCCGAGTGGTGCTGCGGTCTAAGGCACTGCATCGCAGTGCTAGAGGCGTCACTACAGACCCTGGTTCAATCCCAGCCTGTATCACAACCGGCCGTGATCGGGAGTCCCATAGTGCAGCGCACAAATGGCCCAGTGGCGTCCGAGTTAAGGGAGGGTTTGGCCGCGGTCGGACGTAATTGTAAATAAGAATTTTTTTCTTAACTGACTTGCCTAGTTAAATAACATATATATTTTAAATTATATGAGCGTATTCTATTCGGTTTTCTATTATACACTGTGACGTTAAATTCAATATGTGTTGTATTGAGTAGAAGTGTGAATATCGGTGACAGGATTTTTGTGTAACGTGCGTAACGTTTAGACAACGTGAACAAGTGTCAGGACGGGGCAAACAGGATGCTAGGCCACTCAGATTTCTTTCCCCACCGTGGTATCGTGATACTTGACCTGGTATCCTATTGTTAGTAGAATGTTGCTATCGTGACCACTACAGACAATGTGGTGGGGTGTGGGTGGCAGGGTGAATGGAATTTTTCAGTGCTGGTCATCGTTTGTCATCTGGGAGAGGAGGGAGTGGGGAGGGGAGGACATACAGCCAACACATGTTACAACAACGCTGCCTAATCATCCGGGTAACGGTGTGCCACAGGGACTGTTGCCGTGCGGACCCCCATTAGCCATTATGGTCTGTCAAACACACACACAGTAAGCGCACGCACGCACACAATTAATTCACACACACACACACACTACGATACAAAGCCTGCCAGCCATTCGTCTCTGAAGCGGTGACAAATTCGCTGCACACATGAGCAGTCAAAGATGAACATGCTAATGTGTTCTACTCCACTTCAGCAGGCATGTCAATCATATCTCCAGCTCTCTTTTAAAGCAAGTATTCTAGTTGCTCCTCTGGAAAAATGTGTATGTGGACTTGTTTGATAACATTCAACTATTGTTCCATTACTGTTGGAATTAAAGGGGCAGTCCAGAGGTTGTACAATTAGGTGTGTCACAGCAGCTGCCCAGCAATGGTATTGACTGTCTGGTATACTACATGTCCAGAGGTGTGCAGTTTAGTCTCATTGAATGGTAATAGCCAGAATGCAGCATCCAAGTCTTGAGCCTAGACAGAAGTTTGATTTTAAACTCTGTTACAGTATCCTATAGACCACTGGTGTAATTAGTGATGTACACCCTAAGCCGTACGCCCATTCGGATGGTCAGGGGGACGGAACGTAATTACAAATCATTTGCAGTCTGCAGATTGACTGCAAGAAGCCCAAACAGAGTTTTATGTTTTACTAAAATATTAATTTCAAACCTTGCTTGCGTTTGTATACGATCACATATATCTCTACTTTGCGGGAAAATTCTTTGGAACAAATTTCCAAAATTAAATTCACTTGGAGCTGATTTGCTGGTGATTTTTTTTTTTACATTTTTGTGTGTCTTTTGTGTCCAGCATTAATAACTCATTTTAATATTTTGCTCAGAAAACTTGGGTGGCCAAATAAAATCAATGCAGCTGCAATGTCATCCAGAAAACACCTGAAGCAACTGCTCGATGATCTGAATGTGGCCCTGTTGTGTTTTTTTGTTTTGTTTTGTTTTTTTTAAACGTCAGTGAAGCTCTTGAACACTCAGTACCAAGAATTTATCGTCGGGAGATGACAATAACATGCTCCAGTCATTCCAGTCAAGATACAAAGTCAACTTCTGTGCAAGAAGACAAAATCCTATCTCACTTTTTAAAACAGATTTTTTTTTGTTCTTGGTTATTTTGTTTCCTTGATTTCCGTGATGGAAAAGGACGAACCATCCCTGACAGTGAGTTTGATTGCAGGAGATTATGATTGTAGATGACATCTTTCTCTCTTCTTTTCACAGCTCTTTCGTGAAGTCAGGATCATGAAGATCTTGAATCACCCCAATATAGGTAAGACCGACCAACACGTCTATTCTATCCTCACGTTGCAAGGTATTTTCAAAAGCAATGCCAGTGTCAAGCGAGATTGTACCGTATCCATATTACTCCTACCGTATTAATCCTAATACTGACTCTACCTTATTACTACATATACTAATGGCAGCGCTTAACACGACTTCTCTCAAAACCTCCTAGTGTACAACGTCCAATTCATTTGTGTCCATGGCTTTCCATACTCTGTGACATGGACAGTCTGGAGAACAGTGCCATCTATCTATAAAAGTAAAATGGAATATCACCCAAAGACTTGACTTTGGATAAGTACATGTATGGCCTTGATGTGGTGTTGTCTTCCTACTATTGTGTTTATGCTCCTTCTTGTCCAGAGCAAAACGGTTTACTCTATCAATGGGACTTAGATAAAGGCTAGATGAAGGATACATAAAATAACAAACTAATAACGAAACTTGATGGAAAGCGAAGCGGCATTCCAGGATGAAGCGGCGTTCCACGATGTCGCTGTGCAGTGACGGATAGGGAAAAGGGCGCCTTATTGATTTGTTTTTTCGCCCTGATCCCATTCCGGTTGACTTTGAGATGGTCCTTTTCTGGGCCGGCCCATTCCGGCTACCCAGCGGGGGGGGTCAGAATTACTCCCATAAAACATAATTTGGGCTGGGCGATGGCGTCATTATGACTCCGGGCCTGGGAATGATTACACAATACACACGCACACACACTTCAAGGCAAGGGCAGAGATTTATATGAAGGTAACCAGTGTCCCTTAAAAACCCTAGACTCGCCTAGTCGCTTTTTACAACCTAATTATTCACCAACAGATCAATTTCTTTCAGCCATGACTGGCATGTACTGTCCTTCTGTTTTGGGGTTATGTTTACAATAGTGGAAAACCTATATAACATTTTTGGCCAATACTGATATCCAATATTTTCCTTACCAAAAAAAAACAATATTGATAACCGATATTTAAATATTAGCGGCCTTTTAAGCATTCTAGTACAGTTAAATAGTTAACACACACATGGACGCAGCAGTCTAAGGCACTGCATCTCAGTGCAAGAGGTGTCACTACAGTCCCTGGTTCATATCCAGCCTGTATCACATCCGGCTGTGATTGGGAGTCCCATAGGGCGACGCACAATTGGCCCAGCGTCGTCCCTGCCGTCATTGTAAATAAGAATTTGTTCTTAACTGACTTGCCAAGTTAAATAAAGGTTACACACACACACACACCGACCCAAAATATATTTTGTTGGCATTTACGTATGTCCCCATTACCAGTAAAACATAATCAAAACCTATTTCTTTCCCTTACTTGCTGTGCTGTTCAGTCGTTACATTCTTAACCAGGATATTTATGGAACTCCGTTTGGGTCTTTGTTAATGGAATGCCGTTTGGGTCTGCTGTGGAATACCGTTTGGGTCTTTGTTATGGAACGCCGTTTGGGTCTTTGTTAATGAAACGCCGTTTGGGTCTGCTGTGGAATACCGTTTGGGTCTTTGTTATGGAACGCCGTTTGGGTCTTTGTTAATGGAACGCCGTTTGGGTCTTTGTTAATGGAACGCCGTTTGGGTCTTTGCTATGGAACGCCGTTTGGGTCTTTGCTATGGAACGCCGTTTGGGTCTTTGCTATGGAACGCCGTTTGGGTCTTTGCTATGGAACGCCGTTTGGGTCTTTGCTATGGAACGCCGTTTGGGTCTTTGCTATGGAACGCCGTTTGGGTCTTTGTTAATGGAACACTGTTTGGGTCTTTGTTATGGAACGCCGTTTGGGTCTTTGTTATGGAACGCCGTTTGGGTCTTTGTTATGGAACGCCGTCTGGGTCTTTGCTATGGAACGCCGTTTGGGTCTTTGTTAATGGAACGCCGTTTGGGTCTTTGCTATGGAACGCCGTTTGGGTCTTTGCTATGGAACGCCGTTTGGGTCTTTGCTATGGAACGCCGTTTGGGTCTTTGCTATGGAACGCCGTTTGGGTCTTTGTTAATGGAACGCCGTTTGGGTCTTTGTTAATGGAACGCCGTTTGGGTCTTTGTTAATGGAACGCCGTTTGGGTCTTTGTTAATGGAACGCCGTTTGGGTCTTTGTTAATGGAACGCCGTTTGGGTCTTTGTTAATGGAACGTCGTTTGGGTCTTTGTTAATGGAGAACGTTTGGGTCTTTGTTAATGGAACGCCGTTTGGGTCTTTGTTAATGGAACGCCGTTTGGGTCTTTGTTAATGGAACGCCGTTTGGGTCTTTGTTAATGGAACGCCGTTTGGGTCTTTGTTAACCTCTCAGGGATTGCTGGGGCGCTAGCGGCCCGCTCCCGACACTACCAGGTGAAATGTAAGGCGCCAAATTCAAAATCCAAAAGTTTAATTATTTATATTGGTTTAACACCAATATACAAGTGTTCCATACTCATCAAAACCTCTGTTGGCAATATCACAGCGTTGTCAGATTTCAAAAAGGCTTTACGGCGAAAGCAGCACATTTGATTGTTTGAGGGTAGCACCTCACATTTTTCCAATAGCCATGAATCGATTAGCCATCACGGCACACACATAACACATTTCACAGCGAAAACAAATCAATTACCTGTTGAAGAACTTCTGCTGAGGTCATCCTAAGTGTCCAACAAAGACAATCCATGGTTCTTTTGTTAGAAAAAGTAATGTATTTTATCCATAAATCCGCCATTTGGTTCGCGCGTTATAATCAGAAACGACAGCTTCCACTCCTCCATTGAAACGTGACGAGAACTCGTTAATCTTATACCTATAAACTTGTCCAAGAACAATCAAACATAGTTTTAAATGTATCCTTAGGAACACTTTACGTATATTTACTATTATAAATCAACCGGAATATAAACTGATCAATAACCCATTTTATATCGTGCGTCCCTATTTTCCAATCATGGTAATGTTTGCAGTACCTTTTTTATTGTTGTTCAATTTAGACTGTCATTTTTTTAGAACGAATCCAAATCATCCCCACCTCTGACCTGATGGGAGCGTGTCGATGCAGTACTTGAGTGGTAGCCTGAGCGCCAGTCTGTTTTAGCTATCATGCCAGCTCTTTGTCATGTCAAACATGTTTGGGTTGACAGTGACCACTATGGAGTTGGTAAGAGCACAAACAGATCTGGGACCAGGCTAGTTGAGTGGGTGGGCAGGGCTGGCGATTTATTAGGGTGGCTTTACGCTTGATAGCTGGCTCATTGTTTTAGGTGGGATAGTTTTCGGGGCGCGGTGGGTTGGGCAGGCAGTCGCCGATATTGAATCTTAGAGGCCATCTTCTGCCGTTGTGTCCTTGAGCAGGTCACTTAGGTTCTAAACGGATTCTGGGGTGTGCATGTGGGTTTTTGAGGAGTTTGAATAAAGCAGAAGACAAATCTCTATTTCCTTAAGAAAATTGAAAATTAAGTAATTATATTGTAATAGTCAGGTCAATTTGACTTGAGTCCAGCCCTGATCAAAGCTTCAGTCTCTCACCACCTTTCTCTTTTCCCCTTCTCAGCCCAGAGTAATGAAATGAGTGTGACAGGAAGGGGGTCATTTCATTCTTTTACTGGTAGAAACAGACTCGGCGTGCTGGTCTCTACATTGTCAGGCAACTGTATGTGTCTACATGTGTGTAAGGCTGGAGGTGTCATGGGAGGAGATGGCTAGATGGAAGGGGTTGGTGTGGTTTCGCTGTAGTTCATTGAAAAATGTATTTGTGTGTGTGTAAGTCAAAAGCGCCCACGCACACATCATGCCCCCCTCATGTGTGCGCGTTTTGAAAGAGCCTTTATGTATCCAGAGCAATGAGGAATCAATCACTTTCTTTGTACAACACATGGCACTGATCGTTTTATTTTCTCTCAAATTTTATGCACAAATTAGTTTACATCCCTGTTAGTGAGCATTTCTTCTTTGCCAAGATAATCCATCCACCTGACAGGTGTGGCATATCAAGAAACTGATTAAGGTGCACCTTGTGCTGGGGACAATAAAAGGCCACTGTAAAATGTGTAGTTTTGTCACACAACACAATACCACAGATGTCTCAAGTTTTGAGAGAGCGTGCAATTGGCCTGCTTACTGCAGGACTGTCCACCAAAGCTGTTGCCAGATAATTAAATGTTCAGCCTCCAGAGTGGCGCAGTGGTCTAAGCTGTGCCACTAGAGATTCTGGGTTTGAGTCCAGGCTCTGTCGCAACCGCCCGCGACCGGGAGATCCATGGGCTGGCGCACAATTGGCCCAGCGTCGTCCGGGTTAGTGGAGGGGTTTGACCGGCAGGGATGTCCTTGTCCCATCGCGCACTAGCAACTCCTGTGGCGAGCCGGGAGCAGTGCACGCTGACACGGTCGCCAGGTGCACAGTGTTTCCTCTGACACATTGGTGTGGCTGGCTTCCTGGTTAAGTGGGCATTGTGTCAAGAAGCAGTGCGGCTTGGTTGGGTTGTGTTTCGGAGGACGCAAGGCTCTCGACCTTTGCCTCTCCCCAGTCCGCATGGGGGTTGCAGCGATGAGACAAGACTGTAACTACCAATTGGATACCACAAAATTGGGGAGAAAACAGGGTAAAAGGAATTTGAATTGAATTTTCATTTCTCTACCATAAGCCACCTCCAACTTCGTTTTAGAGAATTTGGCAGTACATCCAACTGGCCTCACAACCGTAGACCACGTGTAACCATGACAACCCAGGACCTCCACATACGGCTTATTCACCTACGGGAGTATTTCTGTCTGTAATAAAGCCATTTTGTTGTAAAAACACATTTTAATTGGCTGGGCCATGGTTCCCCAGTGGATGGACCTATTCCCGCCAAGGCCCAACCATGGCTGCATCCCTGCCAAGTCATGTGAAATCCATAGATTAGGGCCTAATGAATGTATTTCAATTGACTGATTTCCGTATGTGAACTGTAACTCAGTGAAATTGTTGCATGTTGCTTTTGTTTTTGCTCAGTAGATGCACCCTTTTCGTCTGTCAGCTAGTATTTGACAGGATGTGTGTTTGTCCTCAGTGGCTATCCTCACTCATCCACTGTCTCTCTCCTCTCCTTTTCTCTCCAGTTAAATTGTTTGAAGTCATTGAGACTGAGAAGACACTTTATTTGATAATGGAGTACGCCAGTGGTGGTGAGTATGAACCAAACAATGGATGAATCTAAAATGACTCTCTTCACTATAATGCTCCCCCATGCACAGTATTTTAATTGGCAAGTGATAAAAATATGTTTTGACCAATCGTATTTTCCCGGGTTCATTAAGCGCACATTCTCTTTCTTTTGAGACATTCGTATCTTTTGTGTGCAGCTTAAATACTAGCTGTACTAGCACGGCTGTAAACAACTCCCAGGTCTTGGAGAGGCGCATTGTGTGCAGGCTTTTGTTCTACACCAGCTAAGATGCCCAATTATTCTGGTACAAATGTAATATTCTAATTAGCTGATGACTTGAATCGGGTGTGTTAAGGGTTGGGCTGGAACAAAAGCCTGCACACCTACAGCTAGTATTTAAGCTGCCAAAGCTTTTTGTTTTTTTGCGGTAATGTTTTCTTCCCTCACTCCAGACCTCTCTTTCTCTCTCTCTCTCGGTGTCCCCGTCCAGGTGAGGTATTTGACTACTTAGTTGCACATGGAAGGATGAAGGAGAAGGAGGCTCGGGCCAAGTTTCGCCAGGTGAGTTACTGCTAACGCACGCACGCACACACACACACACACATCCAACTGCAGACTCTCTCTCTCTCTCTCTCTCTCTCTCACTCACGCACACACATGGACACTCCCGCACGCAAACACACACTGACACACATAGAGTACAGCGACACGCATGCGTGCGCGCACACTGCTGAAAACTAAATCCGCTGTGTGAAGAGGTGCAGCAATGTCACCAGCCATATCCTCTGTCATCAATCTCCAGTGGGGAGGGAGGAAAGGAGAGAAGGGGAGAGAAAGAGGGAGCGGGGAGAGACCCCTTCCTTCCCTGACACAGGCACTGCAAGAGACGGGTCCGTGCTCAGAATAAATAGATGAGCTAACGACCTGGGAACAGACAGCGCGTGTATGACTGCGCGTGTTTTATGTTCGTGTTCTACAGGAATAGGGACAACTGAATGTATTCACCTGAAATGCGTCTTCCACATTTAACCCAACCCTTCTGAATCAGAGCTTATGCGGGGCGGGGGCTGCCTCAATCCACGTCATCGGCCGGCTGTCTATTAGGGTGTGCGTCATGTCACGGAGTCCTACCGCGAGGATCGGCAGGTGTTACAGTTTGTGTGTATTCTACAAGCCAGTTGATGATAACATCTCAGTAAAGTGTGTGCGCGCGAGCATATGTGTGCTGGTGTGTGTGCTCAATGACATTCCCATATCTGTTACTCAGCATGAACAGACCTCGTGCTGATTCACCAAGCAGAAATACAGAACATCACCCATATCTGTTACTCAGCACGAACAGACCTCGTGCTGATTCACCAAGCAGAAATACAGAACATCACCCATATCTGTTACTCAGCACGAACAGACCTCGTGCTGATTCACCAAGCAGAAATACAGAACATCACCCATATCTGTTACTCAGCACGAACAGACCTCGTGCTGATTCACCAAGCAGAAATACAGAACATCACCCATATCTGTTACTCAGCACGAACAGACCTCGTGCTGATTCACCAAGCAGAAATACAGAACATCACCCATATCTGTTACTCAGCACTAACAGACCTCGTGCTGATTCACCAAGCAGAAATACAGAACATCACTCCATATCTGTTACTCAGCACGAACAGACCTCGTGCTGATTCACCAAGCAGAAATACAGAACATCACCCATATCTGTTACTCAGCACGAACAGACCTCGTGCTGATTCACCAAGCAGAAATACAGAACATCACTCCATATCTGTTACTCAGCACGAACAGACCTCGTGCTGATTCACCAAGCAGAAATACAGAACATCACCCATATCTGTTACTCAGCACGAACAGACCTCGTGCTGATTCACCAAGCAGAAATACAGAACATCACCCATATCTGTTACTCAGCACGAACAGACCTCGTGCTGATTCACCAAGCAGAAATACAGAACATCACCCATATCTGTTACTCAGCACTAACAGACCTCGTGCTGATTCACCAAGCAGAAATACAGAACATCACCCATATCTGTTACTCAGCACGAACAGACCTCGTGCTGATTCACCAAGCAGAAATACAGAACATCACCCATATCTGTTACTCAGCACGAACAGACCTCGTGCTGATTCACCAAGCAGAAATACAGAACATCACCCATATCTGTTACTCAGCACGAACAGACCTCGTGCTGATTCACCAAGCAGAAATACAGAACATCACCCATATCTGTTACTCAGCACGACAGACCTCGTGCTGATTCACCAAGCAGAAATACAGAACATCACCCATATCTGTTACTCAGCACGAACAGACCTCGTGCTGATTCACCAAGCAGAAATACAGAACATCACTCCATATCTGTTACTCAGCACGAACAGACCTCGTGCTGATTCACCAAGCAGAAATACAGAACATCACCCATATCTGTTACTCAGCACGAACAGACCTCGTGCTGATTCACCAAGCAGAAATACAGAACATCACCCATATCTGTTACTCAGCACGAACAGACCTCGTGCTGATTCACCAAGCAGAAATACAGAACATCACCCATATCTGTTACTCAGCACTAACAGACCTCGTGCTGATTCACCAAGCAGAAATACAGAACATCACCCATATCTGTTACTCAGCACTAACAGACCTCGTGCTGATTCACCAAGCAGAAATACAGAACATCACCCATATCTGTTACTCAGCACGAACAGACCTCGTGCTGATTCACCAAGCAGAAATACAGAACATCACCCATATCTGTTACTCAGCACGAACAGACCTCGTGCTGATTCACCAAGCAGAAATACAGAACATCACCCATATCTGTTACTCAGCACGAACAGACCTCGTGCTGATTCACCAAGCAGAAATACAGAACATCACCCATATCTGTTACTCAGCACGAACAGACCTCGTGCTGATTCACCAAGCAGAAATACAGAACATCACTCCATATCTGTTACTCAGCACGAACAGACCTCGTGCTGATTCACCAAGCAGAAATACAGAACATCACCCATATCTGTTACTCAGCACGAACAGACCTCGTGCTGATTCACCAAGCAGAAATACAGAACATCACTCCATATCTGTTACTCAGCACGAACAGACCTCGTGCTGATTCACCAAGCAGAAATACAGAACATCACCCATATCTGTTACTCAGCACTAACAGACCTCGTGCTGATTCACCAAGCAGAAATACAGAACATCACCCATATCTGTTACTCAGCACGAACAGACCTCGTGCTGATTCACCAAGCAGAAATACAGAACATCACCCATATCTGTTACTCAGCACGATCAGACCTCGTGCTGATTCACCAAGCAGAAATACAGAACATCAGAAATACTTCATTACTCCCCTAGTGGACTTCTGTCTGTCGACCGACACTGGCCTCTAGTGGTGGTGTTTTGGCATCGCAGCATCCTTGCGTGACTAAGTGACAATTTGACTTAAGTGGAAGCTTAGATTCCCTTAAGTATGTAAGGTTAGTCAATGGCCCCATCTAGACACAGGTCCTAGGCCTTTCCCCTAGACTCTAGTGGTAGTCCTTAAGCTTAGCACCATCCTTTTATGAAGTGTCTCTCCCAAGTATAAAAGGTTTGTGTTGGTCAGTGGCCCTGTCCAGAAACAACCCCTAGCCCATATCCACTACCCACCTAGGCACATTTGTAGATCTGAAGCGATTGGATACATGTAAGGAACATCTATTACACCTATCCAGTCCTTTCAGATCTACCTAGGGGTCAATATGGAATTGCGCAAAAATCTAAACTGTTCATTTGGAATGGGGCAAAAGTCTAACCTTTTTCAAATACCTTTTCTTTGGTGACCAGACGTCCCGATTCCAGGGACAGGCCACCAGAAATGTCCCCGATTCCAGGGTCAGGCCACCAGAAATGTCCCCGATTTTAGCCCTCAAAGAAAAAAAGCAACTCTGAAGCTAAAATGAGGCTGATATTTAAATAATCCAACTCTGTATCCAATCAGATTTGCATGTAAAAAATGATGTCTTTCACTGTACCCTGCTCGTTTGCTTCCGCGGCTTTGGCACAGGCTTTTAATGAGATTATTTTAACAGTGATAACCTACATTGTAACCACCGCATGAACGACCATGACCAGAAAGTACCTCACAACAGCATAGCTACCAAACTTGGGTGATTTAAAAAAATAAATTTAAAAAAATACGAGAGTCTACGATTAAGGAAACTGTAGAGAGGTAATCCATTTTTCGAGGCAGCTATAATCTGGTCACCTTAGCTAACAGATCAGTGGCCACATTAAGTGTCTCCGAATAGAACTGCTGATCTAGGACCTGCTTTTGTAGATCATAAAGAGATAATACGGACCGAGGGGACCTGATCCTAGGTCAGCACTCCTACTCTGGAGATACTTTATGAATGAATACACCCCCGGAAAATGTGTGGTGTCCACTTCATTTTAGTGTTGTCCGTTCCAGTCTTGTCAGAATTGATGATTTAGCGTTGGCATACCACGAGGGAGGAAGGATGAGTTATCTATGTGGCATTCAAACAGAGTACCCTATCTCTAGGACTGAGGAGAGATTTGATTAGCCTTATTGCTAGGAGGCTAATGCAATCCAACCTCTGCTGGGAATGGGGACTAATTAATTTGTAGCATAGCTTAGCGGCTAATGCTGACTAACTGTAGAGATTCATTAGCCGTCAGCAGTAGAGCGATAGCGAAGCGGCTAAATCTACCATTTTGAGATTTGTTAGCTTAGTTTGGTAATTTGTTGATTTGTGAAATCAGGTGTATTAATGCTGGTGTAGAACAAATATGTACACCCTGAGGGTCCCCTAGGAATGGATGGGGGGGGGGGGGGGGGGAAGTCCCCCTCTACAACTGACTTTTCTCTCTCTTTCAGATTGTCTCTGCAGTGCAGTATTGCCATCAGAAGAGAATTGTCCACAGGGATCTCAAGGTGAAAACCAATACCATACATGCTGCTGTAGCATTGGAACTTTGATCCATCAAGGGTCACACACGCACACACATTGTCTGTCTGTAACTCACTGTCTGAGTGTCTGTCTGAGTAGACATCGATCGACCGATTGAGAGACAGACTCTGACTCTGTCTTTCGATCGATGTCTATCCGTCTGCCTTTCTGTCTGACTGCTGTATCTCTCATATACACAGTTACTCACCCCCCCACTCCTCTCCCGATTTTTCCCATCAGGCTGAGAACCTACTCCTGGACGCAGACATGAACATCAAGATCGCAGACTTCGGCTTCAGCAACGAGTTTACCCTGGGCAGTAAGCTGGACACGTTCTGCGGCTCCCCGCCCTACGCCGCCCCAGAGCTGTTCCAGGGGAAGAAGTACGACGGGCCCGAGGTGGACGTCTGGAGTCTGGGGGTCATACTGTACACGCTTGTCAGCGGTTCACTGCCTTTTGACGGACAGAATCTGAAGGTGTGTTTGGTGGGGGGGGTGGTTGTGTGTGTTTTGGGATTTTGGGGGGGGTTCTGTATGGGACCTATGGGTCATAATATTAGAAAAGCGACAATAGTCGTATGTATTATAAGTATTGGTTGAATCTCAGTGTTAAATTCAAATCTCCTTATCATAAAAAAGATTAAATCAACTTTATTGGTGGTACACAACACACTTACCCCGTCAGATTAAAACGAGACTATAGCGTCCATAAAGTGACCATTTGAATTTACAAATGCCAGATTGACTGAGTTTGCGGGTGCAAAGGCTTTTATTAAATGTATAATTTATCGCTCCCACGTGCACATTTCCATCCGTTAACAAAACAACGATGTGCTACCCTTTTTTTCTTCTAGCATTTCTGACAATGTTAACATATATATTTTTTTGCAGACACTCAGTTCTAACACCGGGTCGGTTGCTCGGCAACAACACAGCTGCTTGCACCATGCTGCCAGCCCGCGCAGCACAGCTGGTAGAAGAAACGGCTCGAGTTGTACAAAATGGAGAAAAAAAATTTGCAGATCAAGTTCGGAAAGATAGAATTTCATGTGTACAACATCTAAAGACCGGCATCACTATACTAAGAGCGTGTCTGTTTTCTAAAAAGGTACTGCACAACGAGTGGGATAGGTTTCTCAAAAACAAGCCAAATCACAAAAAAAAAGTGTATGGACACTTCTATAACATACCCATATACATCAAAAATATAGATTTATTTCAGAAATAGGACAGTTCTCATTTAAGGCAAAAACAAGGCTGGTGTGCTGTGGTGGAAGGATGGGCCTATAACATGAATGTCTAGCAACCCAAAAGTTGACTGTTCGAATCGCATCATGTATTTTAGCTAATTACCAAGTTTGCTACTACTTTTTAGCTACTTTCAACTACTTAGCATGTTAGCTTGTCTGTAGAGCTTCGAGACAACAGGATTGTGTCAAGGCACAGATCTGGGGAAGGGTACCAAAAAATGTCTGCAGCATTGAAGGTCCCTGAGAATAATCTTTAACTGATAGAAGCCACCATGACTCTTCCTAGAGCTGGCCGCCCGGCCAAACTGAGCCATCAAGGGACAAGGGCCTTGGTCAGGGATGTGACCAAGAACCCGATGGTCACTCTGACAGAGCTCCAGAGTTCCTCTGTGGAGATGGGAGAACCTTCCAGAAGGACAACCAACCAGCACTCAGTCAGGCCGTTATGGTAGAGTGGCCAGATGGAAGCCACTCCTCAGTAAAAGGCACATGACAGCCCGCTTGGAGTTTGCCAAAAGGGAACTAAAGGACTCTCAGACCATGAGAAACAAGATTCTCTGGTCTGATGAAACCAAGATTAAACTCTTTGGCCTGAATGCGGTGAAGCGTGGTGGTGACAGCGTCATTCTGTGGGCATGTTTTAAGCGGCAGGGGCTGGGAGACCAGTCAGGATCGAGGGAAAGATGAACGGAGCAAAGTACAGAGAGATCCTTGAAGAAAACCTGCTCCAGAGTGCTCAGGACCTCCGACTGGGGCAAAGGTTCACCTTCCAACAGGACAACGACCCACAGCCAAGACAAAGCAGGAGTGGCTTCGACTTGAAAATTGCTGTGTGGCGACGCTCCCCATCCAACCTGACAGAGCTTGAGAGGATTTGCAGAGAAGAATGGGAGAAACTCCACAAATACAGGTGTACCAAGCTTGTAATGTCATACCCAATAGGACTAGAGGCTGTAATCGCTGCCAAAGGTGCTAAAGTACTGAGTAAAGGGTCTGAATACTTTTGTAAATGTGATATTTCAGTTTTTTTTATTTGTAAAACATTTGCAAAAGTGTTTGCTTTGTCATTATGGGGTATTGTGGGTAGATTGATGAGGGGGGAAAACTATTTAATCCATGTTAGAATAAGGCTGTAACGTAACAACGTGGAAAAGGTTGAGGCGTCTGAATACTTTCCCAATGCGCTGTGTTATATATCACCGTAGCTTTGATTGGACTGATACTTTCAAACTCTTAGCTAGCAAGCTAGCAGTCATCATGAATCAAGTCGACAATCTACTGGCAAATCCTTTTCAGTCCTTCTCATATGAAGTGAAATTCTAGATAAACGTATCGGTGCTCATTGGCCATTGGACATAAACATTACACAACAAGTTGGAAATCTCAAATTCAACAATGAGTGGTTTGGAAGGAATCGGTGGCTAACTGCAAGAGTTGCAAAGCAATCACTAGCCTGCTATTCAGTGGAGAGGGTGTGTGGTCCACGTCTGGGTTTAAGGGTCTCTTTTCCAAGCTTCAAAGGATAAACATTCAACACCATGGGCCATAAAAGGTTGAATTCATTGGCCATGCTGTCAATCCAGCATGACTTCTGTCGTGTTCAAAACAACTGGATACTCTGGGGGGAAAAAACGAAATCTCAGACTTCAGTGAGTTCAAGACAACTGGGAACTCTGGGGAAACAAGTTCAGAATTGGAATTCCAAGTCGGGAACTTGGGCCTCTTTCTAGAGCTCCGACCTGAAGATCACTGACATCGTCATGATTCGACCATGTTTTTTTTCAGAGTTCCCAGTTGTCTTGAAAGCACCATAAATCCAGAGAATGACAGACTTGGATGACAAAATTTGCCTACGAAGTACCGCCGCACCACCTTCCAAATAATGTATTGTATGCTGCTGCATAAATGATGTAATATGCCAGGGAGATATGTATACTGTAGCTAAGAAAGTAATACTAAGTGCATGTTGTGTAGTAAGCTGTTAGTAGTCCATGTGCCTCACCCTAATAATTTGGTTTACCAGCCTCAGAAATTGCAGCCCAAATAAATGTTTCACTGAGTTCAAGTAACAGACGCATCTGAACATCAACTGTTCAGAGGAGACTGCGTGAATCAGGCATTCATGGTCGAATTGCTGCAAAGAAACCACCACTAAGGACACCAATAATAATAAGAGACTTGCTTGGGCCAAGAAACATGAACAATGGACATTAGACCAGTGGAAATTTGTCCTCTGGAGTCCAAATTGGAGATTTTTGGTTCCAACCACCGTGTCTTTTGTGTGACGCGGTGTGGGTCAACTGATGATCTCCGCATGTGTATTTCCCACCGTAAAGCATGGAGGAGAAGGTGTGATCGTGTGGGGATGCTTTTCTGGTGACACTGTCTGGGATTTATTTAGAATTCAAGGCACACGTAACCAGCATGGCTACCACTGCATTCTGCAGCGATTACGCCATCCCATCTGGTTTGTGCTTAGTAGGACTATCATTTATTTTTCATCAGGACAATGACCCAACACACCTCCAGGCTGTGTAAGGGCTATTTGACCAAGAAGGAGAGTGATGGAGTGTTGCATCAGATGACCTGGCCTCCACAATATCTGACCTCAACCAAATTGAGATGGTTTGGGATGAGTTGGACCACAGAGTGAAGGAAAAGCAGCCAACAAAGGCTCAGCATATGTGGGAACTCCTTCAAGACTGTTGGAAAAGCATTCCGGGTGAAGCTGGTTGAGAGAATGCCAAGTGTGTGCAAAGCTGTCAAGGCAAAGGGTGGCTATTTGAAGAATCTCAAATATAAAATATATTTGTATTTGTTTAAGACTTTTTTGGTTACCACGTGATTCCATATGTGTTAATTCATAGTTTTTATGTCTTCACTATTATTCTACAATGTAGAAAATAGTAAAAAAAATATTCATTTATTTGGGCTGCAATTTCTGAGCTACATTGTGTAATCGCATAGTAAATATTTGCTTCAGTCTTTGCTTTGATGCTGTTGCGAATTTGCTTTGAGCAATGATCAGTAGGATTGAGCTGGGATCTTATCAATTAATACATAAAAAAAACACACAGCATTCTTTCAAGAAGCTGATTAAACAGCATGATCATTACACAGGTGGGCCTTGTGCTGGGGGCAATAAAAGGCCACTTTAAAATGTGTAGTTTTATCACACAGCACAATACCACAGATGCCTCAAATGTTGAGGGAGCGTGCAATTGGAATGCTTACTGCAGGAATGTCCACCAGAGCTGTTGCCAGACAATTTCATGTTCATGTCTCTACCATAAGCCGCCTCCAAAGTCGTTTTAGGGAATTTGGCAGTACATCCAACTGGCCTCACAACTGCAGACAGTGTATGGCGTTGTGTGGGCATGCGGTTTGCTGACGTCATCGTTGTGAACAGAGTGCCCCATGGTGGGGATATGGTATCGGCAGGCATAAACTACAGACAACAAACACAATTGCATTTCATCAATGGCAATTTGAATGCACAAAAATACCTTGACGAGATCCTGCGGCCCATTTTGGGGGGGGGTATCTGTGACCAACAGATGCATATCTGTATTCCCAGTCATGTGAAATCCATAAATTGGGGCCTAATGAATTCATTTCAATTGACTGATTTCCTCATATGAACTGCAACTCAGTAAAATCTTAGAAATTGTTGCATTTTTATATTTTTGTTCAGTGTATAGATAGATCTCTGTGTACTACTCCCTTCACAGAACAGCACAAACTGGCTCTAACCAATATAGAAAGAGTGGGAGGCCCCGGTGCACAACTGAGCAAGAGGACAAGTACATTAATGTCTAGTTTGAGAAACAGACGCCTCAAGTCCTCTACTGCCAGCTTCATTAAATAGTACCCGCAAAACACCAGTCTCAACGTCAACAGTGAAGAGGCGACTATTTCTGATCAATTTGATGTTATTTTAATGGACAAAAAATTTGCTTTTCTTTCAACAACAAGGACATTTCTAACTTTTGAACAGTAGTGTATATCGATCTCATTTGGCTCTATGTATTTTTAAATATAGACCTTTACAATATATATTGTAAATGTGTATTTGTAGATATAGACCTATTGTAAATGTGTATTTGTAGATATAGACCTATTGTAAATGTGTATTTTTGTTGCGTGACCATCTTTATTGCAAAGAGAAATACAAGAACAAACAACTTTAAGCTACACATTTGTTTTGACAGAGGTAATGAACTGTCAAATGATCAGCACAGGAATGTATAAAAACAGGACCATGTTTGAAACACAAGTGGTGCTGAGCTCATGTCAATGTTACACAGGTAAGCTAACAGTAATGGAAATCAGGATTGCAGACTGACTATCTATCTAAGCTACTGTGTCCAGCACACCACCACATGTTATGTTGGGCACCAACTGACCCAAAAAGGATGATATATATATATATAAAAATACCTGTTATGCTAAAATACTTAAGGAAATACAGGCATGCACCACATTACAAGACAAAACAGTTCAATCAAGCCTGATGGTCTTGTAAGTATAAAAGAAAAGCTTGCTTTCATTTAATAAAAAAAAACCATGAAAAGGTAGCGTAATAGGATCATGTCTTACTGCGGTGTGTGAAGAATCCAATACTTCACCTTGCATGCGTTACAAATCACATTATTGTGAGAGTACCTCTAAGAGTATGAATTAGGCTGTTTTTGAGAAAGTTTGAATCCTTAGCAACCTGCCTACACATAGTTTGAAGTACAATACCAAGGAAGCTACTGTAGTAGGTCAGAGCTGCATGCTAGAAAACCTTGGTAGAGCATGGGTGGAATAGGCATTCTGGTGCTCATGTGAATTTCTTTTTTCGGCTTCAGAACAATGCCTATTCTCACTTAAAACTTTGATAGGCCTACATGCTTGAAGAACTTGTGTGTGTGTGTGTGTGGTGGGGCATGGGATGGATGTGTGGAACAGATGTGAAGAGAAGGTCGGGACGGTTGCCTGGAGGTCATGCTTTATGCTGATCAGCAGATCCCTGCCCTTTGATTCTCCCAAGGGGAGGCGTGTGTGGAGCCACTTATTTCCGATGTGTGACACATCAGTCTCCTTCAGTTGCTACCGTAGTCGAATACTGCTGTGTCAGTTGTTCCACAGTTCTCATTGCTAGAAAGTTTTTGGTCACACTTGGAAGTTACATAGGCCTTATACAGTACTGCAAAACAAAACACTGTTTTTGGGAACACTATTTGACATGGTCCAATTACATATTTTACATTTTCATGCCAAATAGTGTTGAAGGGTAAAGTCTTTTCCTTTGGCCAAAACATCACATCTCCTGTTATTGTTGTTAATTGTCCGGTGTAGGAGCTGAGAGAGAATGCTAAGAGGGAAGTGTCGTATTCCTTTCTACATGTCTAGAGATTGACCCCTAACCGCCAAACCTCTACTCTCCATCTCCCTCCATAGGAGCTGAGAGAACGAGTGCTGAGAGGGAAGTATCGTATTCCTTTCTACATGTCTACAGACTGTGAAAACCTGCTGAAGAAACTGTTGGTGCTAAACCCTGGCAAACGGAGCAGTCTGGAGGTAAGAGGGAAAGTGAGGGACTCATGCACGGATGTACGGTCACACACACATGCACGGACACACATGCATATATATATACACACACACACACACCACACATGCACGGAAACACTTAGACTCAAACACATACCACATGTGCGTGCTCTTACAGACATGTAGATAAAGAAATCTCTTGTTCACGTCTACAGCTTGACTTCATGAAACTAAAGAAGACATGTTAAATCAATGGCTTTTAGCCGCTAAAACACTTTGATGTGTTGCTCTGAATTTTTACTAAATCCAACTTGAGTGTATAGGAGTGCGAAGTCTCGTGTTTTTCACTATGCTGAATCTGTTTAGTCCTCTCTATCTTTGTGTCTCTGTCTGTCCATTGGTCCATCTAACCGTCCGTCTCCCCCTCAGCAAATCATGAGAGACCGCTGGATGAACGTGGGCCATGAGGAGGAGGAGCTGAAGCCCCATCAGGAACCGGAACCCGACTGGAATGACACCAAACGGATAGGTTAGTCACATACGCCCGATGTCGTAATCGTCTGATTGGCCACTCTCCCTTCCTCACTTATGGGCTGTTTTGTAACATGCTGTATTTTGTGAGAAAGATCAATTCCATCCCACAAAATGATAAAATACAATAATTTTATTATTCTCAAGGGAACTTCAGTTGTGACATTCGAATAAGACAACAAATTATATTAGTACCCTTTTCATGTCATTAATTTGTTCATAGTGTGTTATGTTCCCTCCTCTCCCTACAGAACTAATGATAACCATGGGCTTCCCCAAAGAGGACATCACAGATGCATTAACGGGACAGAAGTATGACGAGACCATGGCCACTTACCTCCTTTTGGGCAGGAAACCAGCTGAGGTGAGACATTCGCTAAAGCCGTACTAATAACAGACTTCACAAACAATATGTATCCTATGGATACACACATTAAAGACGTATCCCTTTATTCGAAAAACCACAAAACTGCAGCTCCACCTGGTTTGCTATGAAGCTGAGATAAGGGGTAACCACTCTCAAATTCATATTGGAAGCTATGGATCAAGGACTGACCGTCCATGAGGTCACAATGACATATACTTTAGAAACTTCCCGCTTACAGACATCAACAACATTCTGATCTGCCAAGACTGACATCATTTCCTCTTCCCAATTTACGCCCTCCCTTGAAGCATGGGAAGAGCCAATAGTGGCTCTTCCCATGCCAATAGAGCCAATAGGTTTGAATTTTCTTGGTTTCTATAAGCAGGAATTCGCCGCACATGTCATATTGCAGTCTACCTTTAAGTGCAATGACTTTTTTTCAACCCCTCCCCTCCTTTCATTGGACAGTTTGAGGAGCGAATCGCTGTCCAATAGCAACCTGTGTCAAAGGTCACGGCCCAGCAGCGAGGCCAACAACAGTTCCAGCCAATCGCCAGCCCACTCCAAGGTCACACGCAGCATATCGGCCAACCAGAAGCAGCGGCGCTTCAGCGACCATGGTAAGGACAACATTGTCGACATTCTTGAATCTCATGGCCCAGGTTTTATCATCATTATTACAGAAAATATAGTTATTATTATATATTGGAAAATCGTAGCTTAAACAGTTCTGGATTTTGGCATTTTTATGTCTCTGTGTCCAGTATAAAGGAAGTTGGAGGGAGTTTTGCGAGCCAATGCTAACTAGCATAAGCGCAACGGCAGGGCTCTGTCCAGCCATGTTCCTGGAGTGCTACCGTACTGTAGGTTTTCACTCCAACTCTAATGTAGCGCACCTTACAGTGCCTTCAGAAGGTATTCACACCCCTGGACTTTTTCCATATTTTGTTGTTACAGCCTGAATTTTAAAATGGGTGAAATTGAAATTGTGTGTCACTGGCATTGAAGTTATTAATTACATGTTGGATGGCGTATCAATACACCCAGTCGCTACAAAGATACAGGCGTCCTTCCTAACTCAGTTGGATGGTGTATCAATACACCCAGTCACTACAAAGATACAGGCGTCCTTTCTAACTCAGTTGGATGGCGTATCAATACACCCAGTCACTACAAAGATACAGGCGTCCTTTCTAACTCAGTTGGATGGTGTATCAATACACCCAGTCACTACAAAGATACAGGCGTCCTTCCTAACTCAGTTGCCGGAGAGGAAGGAAACCGCTCAGGGATTTCACCGTGAGGCCAATGGTAACTTTTTTTTAAACAGTTACTGAGCTTAATGGTTATGATTGGTGAAAACTGAGGATGGATCAACATCTTTGTAGGTACTCCACAATACTAGCCTAAAATTAGAGTGAAAAGAAGGAAGCCTCAACAGAATAAAAATATTCCTAAAATATGCATCCTGTTTGCAGTAAGGCACTAAAATAAAACTGCAAGAAATGTGGCAAAGAAATGAACTTTATGTCCTGAATGCAAAGTGTTATGTTTGGGGCAAACACATCAATGAGTACCCTTCTTGGTGGTGGCTGCATCATGTTATGGGTATGCTTGTCATCGGCAAGGACTAGGGAGTTTTTTAGGATAAAAAGAAACGGAATAGAGCTAAGCACAGGCAAAATCCAAGTGGAAAACCTGCTTGTCTGCTTTCCAACAGACACTGGGAGACAAATTCACCTTTCAGCAGGACAATAACCTTAAACACAAGGCCAAATATACACTGGAGTTGCTAACCAAGACTGACATTGAACTATCCTGAGTGGCCAAGTTACAGTTTTGACTTAAATCCGCTTGAAAATCTATGGCGACTTGAAAATGGCTGTCTAACAATGATCAACAAACAATTTGACAGAGCTTGAAGAATTTAGAAAATAATATTATGGGTAAATATTGTACAATCCAGAGGTGCAGAGCTATTAGAAACTTACCCAGAAAGACTCAACTGTAATCACTGCCAAAGGTGATTCTAAGATGTATTGACTAAAAGGTGTGAATACTAAATCAGATATTACTGTATTTAATTTTCAATACATTTGCAAACATTTCTAAAAACATGTTTTCACTTTGTCATTATGGGGCATTGCGTATAGATGGGTGGGAGGGGGTCAATTTAATCCATAAAAAATGTAGGCTGTAACACAGCAAGATGTGGAATAGGTTAAGTGGTATGAATACTTTCTGAAGGCGCTGTAATTGGCTGGTTGATCAGCTGAATCAAGTTAGTTACAGCTGGGGTTGGATTAAAAACCCTACAGGAGGATAGCTCTCCAGGAACAGGGTTGCAAAGCCCTTGTCTACAGAAACCGCTAGCATGCTAGCTGTTCCCATAGAGTACCACAGAATAAGTCATTATAACCGTAAAACCTAGCGGTCAAACAAGGAAATGGTTCTATTCGTTTTTCCCATAGAGGATTTTAGGAACACTTAAAATAATGGCTGTGTTTTGTGTAGGCTTACCCTGGCGTAATGTTTTGATATCAGTGTAAATCTCTCTAGGACAAGGTGGCTTTTATCAATATATATTTGCTCCCCTCCAAACATGAAATTCTAATTAGCTGCTAATGTGGTTATCATAAAGAACTACAAATGCCATGATGATCTGAACGAGACTACCACATCGAGGCAAAGGTAAGATTCTATGGATAAATCTGTCAGCTAAATTTAGTAATGAATACATTTGCTACATTTCTTTAAATGGACAATTCTGTGAAATGTCTTGTGCAAATTGAAATTGACACTACCTGTTAGCAAAGGTGTCCGCTAGAGATGACGTGCAGGAGCTGGCAGGAAATAGTAGTATTTTTCAAATCGGAGAGTAAATAGAATATATTGACAAGTCACCATGTCCGAGATAGATTTACACTGATATCAAAACATTATGCCAGGGTAAGCCTACACAAAACACAGCCCTTATTTTAAGTGTTCCTAAAATCCTCTATGGGAAAAATGAATGGTGGAAAAACAATTGGAACCATTTCCCTGTTTGACCGCTAGGTTTTATGGGTATTATGACACCTCCGCTGTGAGGTTCTATAGACTTCCAGTCATTGTGCTAACGGTAGTTAACAATTGCGCTGATGGTAGTCGGCAACTTCCTTCAAACTGAACGAGTTCAACGGACTCTGGGGAAGTAAACAGTGCTTCTTTGCCAAAATCCTGAAATATCCCTTTAAGTTGAACTGATTATCCTAAGGAAGTTCCCTTTACATTTGAACTGTGTGCAAGCAGAGCTTTCTTTGCATGTGGCCTACTATAGTACATCCAATGGAAATGTTTAATTACTGAAGACCAGTAGAAAGTTTAGGTGAATGCCATTTCAAGCCAGTCAATAAATACAAATGTAGTTTCAATTGTTCAACTTATCATTATTATATAAATGTTCTTTATTGACTGAAGTGAAATGGTATTTTCCCTAAGTCTGCGGAAACCACAGTGGGACTTCCATGTTAAATAAAGAAGAATAAAATCCGTACTAATCATGTCATTGCTCTGTGGCTCCTCAGTGGCGCCCTCTATCCCCCCGTCTATGTCCCACACCAAGCGGGCGCAGGCCAACAGCGTGGAGAGCGACAAGGGCGATGCCGCCCACAAGCTTGGCACGGCCGGTTCCAAGGCCGACGTGCCCACCTCGCCGCTGGTGGCACAGGAGAGGAAGAAGTCATCCACCGCCTCAGGGGTGAGGGGGTCAAAGGGCTATACGGGATCTGTTTTATAATATTCAGGGGGTTTAGGTTTCAGCAGTTTCTGCCTCCATAGAAGGGGATGGCGGGCACAGAAAGTAGTTTTCTATCCCAGAATGTACAGGAAAGTTGGTCATTCCAAAAGTAATTTAGAACCCATCAGACTAGACTGTCGTCACTAGATGCTTAGCTTATATTATGGTTTTTATTTTGTGGGACTGTCAGAACAGAAATCGTCTGCATTGTGAAATATGTTATTGAAGTGTGTGTGTGTGTGTGTGTGTGTGAACCACAGAACAGTAACGCTATGACCAGGAGGAACACGTATGTGTGTGAACGGTCGAGCACAGATCACTACACGGCCATTCCCAATGGCAAGGACAGCAGGTGAGGAGGGCGATGGGGATCCAATGCTGCTGCCACGCCAACTTTGATTGCTGCTGATAATGTTTACCTGCCTATGTAACTACAAAGTAAATGCATAGGCCTTGGAGTGTGACTAGAACTGACTCTCTCCCTTCTCTTGTCCCCTCTCTCCCGCTTTCCTTTCCTTGTGTTCTTCCTCCTGTGACCCTTCTCTGCCCCTGTATCTTTCACATTATTTCTCTTCCCCCCCACCCTCCCCATTATCTTCCATTCTCGATCTCTCACCATCCTTTTCACACTCTCGTTTTTTGTCTCTGTCTCTCTCTCTCTGTCTCTCGGTCTGTCTCTCGGTCTGTCTCTCGGTCTGTCTCTCGGTCTGTCTCTCGGTCTGTCTCTCGGTCTGTCTCTCGGTCTGTCTCTCGGTCTGTCTCTCGGTCTGTCTCTCGGTCTGTCTCTCGGTCTGTCTCTCGGTCTGTCTCTCGGTCTGTCTCTCGGTCTGTCTCTCGGTCTGTCTCTCGGTCTGTCTCTCGGTCTGTCTCTCAGTCTGACTGAGATGTCAGGCTCGGCCAGTGGCTCCTCGCCATCGTCAGGGGCAACCTCAGCTGTCCCTTCCACCCGTCCGCGTCATGTCAAGTCCATGTCGGCGTCAGGCCACCCTATCAAGTCCCCACTGCCTCCCATAGACGACAACGCGGAGTACAAGGGGTGAGTTAGGGGGGCTAGAGAGAGCGAGAGGGGCTCAAGTCCCAAGTAGGAAGGGGCCGAAGTTATATGAATTCCTAATACCTAGCCTATACTTTGTTTCCCAGATCTAAATGAAGGGTAGGAGTTGAGCATGGGTAGAAGAAAATGGAGGGTTGAGGAATTGGGAGAAATGACTTGTTATAATGTCCATGTTTTTTCATTGCCTTATGATACTATTTCCTAAAAGTGAGAGATGTACCTTTATTTGTATAATATTCTATGACTACCGATGTCTTGATGTTAGGTGATATCTGTATTTCTTGCCTCTCACCTATCTTCTTTCTACTTCCTCTTCCTCCGTAGCCCCCCCACGGCCTCGCCGTCGGCGCACAGCATCAGCAGCAGCACGGCCGCCACGCCGCCCGACCGCACGCGCTTCCCCCGCGGCTCCTCCAGCCGCTCCACCTTCCACGGGGCCCAACTCCGCGACCGGCGCTCGGCCACTTACAACGGTCCGCCCGCCTCGCCCACGCTCTCCCACGACACGGGGGCTCTGTCCCAGGCGCGCAGGGGCACCTCCACGGGCATCATCAGCAAGATCACCTCCAAGTTTGTCCGCAGGTCAGTGGAAATGGACGGAAAATGCACCATGCCGATATGTTTGCAAGACCTGGGACAAATAGATAGGTAGCCTACCTTCTAGTATTTTAGGTGCGCTTGATTTATCCTCAATTGCGTGCAAGGGTGAGCAGAGTTGGCACTTTTGGGCCATCTCCATTATTCAAAAGTATCTGACAATGTATTTGACCCAGGTCTGATATTTACAGTACTACACTGCAGGACTAGGGTCAATTCCATTTCAATTCAGCAAGTAAACTGCAATTACAATTTAGCTCCTGAATTGACTTTATTGAAATGGAATTGACCCCCGTCCTTGCTACACATCATGTTTCCCTTCCTTAGGGCCGTATTTACCCAGCGTTTGCGTCTGGTATTGAAAGTAACAGCTGCACATTTTGTGCTAGTCAGTATATCTAGTTCTTTAGTAGGGTACCGTGTAAGGTACAGGGCTGCTTTGAGTGAGTGTGGAGAGAGAGCGATAATAGAGAAGGTGTGATTGAGTTCCTCTTTCTCTCTCTCTATCCTGCATTAGCAGGGGACACCACTGCGGAGGGTGAAGTTGACCTTAGACACTGATCTTGGGTCAGTTTAGTATTTTCCCCACTAATGGTTGAGGTTGGGATTGGGGGAGGGAAAGCTGATCATAGATCTGTTCCTAGGGTAAACTTCACCCCGGGGTTGCTAAGCCCACAGATGTCGTGTCCAGGCCCTATTCCCCTAGGTGGGCCTGCGGTGACCCAGGCCCTGGTCTGAGAGAGACGTGGGCTGCCTACAGATACACTTGCAGGACCACACTCAAAGGCACAGACACGCATACATAAATGCATGTAGTCTCTCTCTCTTATGCACACACACACACACACACACAGTGTGGCGTCTGCAGTATCTGTGACCTTGCTGCAGTCAGTCAAGGGCACTGGGTAAAACGAGCCGGATTTGTATCACCAGCCAACTAACCTGTCACTGAACGGTTCTGTACACTCATCGTATGCTACTGTAGCAATCAATGCATGTGTATTTCTTTATGAAGACTTATTTATTTAAAATTAAATGTTTTGTTTTTCGTTCTTATAGTTTGTTGAGAGCAATTGTCAATCAGACGTTCCATGTGTAGTAGGTATGAACCAACCAGTATGAACTGGGTATGAACCAACCAGTATGAACCAACCAGTATGAACCAACCAGTATGAACTGGTTATGATCCAACCAGTATGAACTGGTTATGAACCAACCAGTATGAACTGGGTATGAACCAACCAGTATGAACTGGGTATGAACCAACCAGTATGAATTGGGTATGAACCAACCAGTATGAACCAACCAGTATGAACTGGGTATGAACCAACCAGTATGAATTGGGTATGAACCAACCAGTATGAACCAACCAGTATGAACTGGGTATGAACCAACCAGTATGAACTGGTTATGATCCAACCAGTATGAACTGGGTATGAACCAACCAGTAAGTGCTTTCAATCAGCCCATAGTGCATTTAGGGGTCTTGCTATAAGCATATGTACCGCTATGTGTATTTAAGCACATCATTTCTTGATGCAATATTGGGATCGACTTTGCTGACATAGTGGATCCATCACCATTTAGATTTGTACATTTCTGCCATTGAACAACATTTCCCACAACACCCACAACACTCTCTCCATTTCCATCCATAGCTACACTCAAAAGAAATGACCAATTTCTTTTTAAATTGCTTCTTCTTTCATTGTTTTTTTGTTTTGTTTTTTTTTAGAACTATGTCTTTCAGGGCTGGCCGGAGGTAGGAGCGCACAGAATGGTTACCATGTCTACACCCTCTACACCCTCTCTTCCTCGCAATCCAAGCCCTCTTCAATGACATGCAACCATTCACGCCCCGGTGCCAGCCCCCCCTTCCTTTAACCCCTCTCCCTAAACCCTACACCGGCCCGCATTATCCACCCCCCCCCATCTGACCCTGCACCACTAACAGAGTGACATTGAGAACCCCGAGATGCCTGTGATGCCTTGGGAGTTTGCAGACACCTGCCCTCACTTTCCGACTTCCTGTTTCGTCCTTTTGGTTTGAGTGTGTTGTGTACTGTAGATGTCTTCTTTCATCCATCTCTCTCTCCGCTCACATGATTTCCACATTGTATCATCCTCTGTTTTAGCTAAGCTTGCCGATATACGTCATGTTTTTTTTTTTTGGCAGTCTCACAAGTTGCATCCCCAGAACGAGTTTTGTCGCGTGACCGTGTATGTTTCTAGGTTTGACCCCATCATTGACCTCTTCCTTTTCACCTTCCCGTCGTCTGTGTGTACACTGACGACCCCTTCTACTTCTCTGTTGAACTCTGAACTCTGATTGCTTCCCAAAGGGCCACGGTTGAAGGAGAGGCCAGTGGCAGTACAGACCCCCCAAGGTGAGGCATCGGCACAGCCGCCCGCAGAAAAAGTAACAACAACCTGGAAATGAAAGCATGGCATGTCACTACTAGTTCCAGGATGAAAAGCCAATGTCACCGGTTCATTCTTGTTCCATGTTGTGGAGTAATAGTTAGCGCTGGGATGGCGGAAGGTGGATTAATTATAGGTGTGGCTATACATCTCCCGTCTTAAATTACTAGTTCATTGTTGTTATCGTACCGGGACTTGTGGTGCTGTTCTTTGTCGTCATCTTGTGTTATGTGTGTACTTTGTCCCCATGCCCTCAGTCACACAGCGGTGGTGTTTGTGCTTTTTGTGCCTAAGTGGCGTGACCCTGAATACCATGCTAGACCTCGGTGGGCCATTTTGTGTGTTTTAGGCTGTCTATAGGTGTCTGTTCTGAGTGTGTGTTACACGGTGCATAATCTTTTGAATAATATATATTTGAGTGTCATTCAGTTGTCAGTTTTACAATGGGGGTCTCAAACACATGGGTAATACAGGTTCTGTGTGTTACCTTTTGCCTTTTTTACACACTATATACTCCGAGTCGCATAACTCTTTAAAAAAATATATACATATTTTTAAATTGGGTCAGCACCTCACCAACTTTTGGGGTTTTGCGTCTACCTACTTATCTCCCATTCAATTAACACTATTGTCTGTGTTCTGTTCCTCTCCAGGAGCACGTCAGGGGAACCCAAGGAGGACGGTTCCCGGGACTCCAAACCCCGTTCACTGCGCTTCACCTGGAGCATGAAGACCACCTCGTCCATGGAGCCCGGCGACATGATGCGAGAGATCCGGAAGGTCCTGGACGCCAACAACTGCGACTACGAGCAGCGCGAGCGCTTCATGCTCTTCTGCGTGTGCACGGCGACGCCCGCCAGGACAGCCTGGTCCAATGGGAGATGGAGGTGTGCAAGCTGCCACGCCTCTCACTCAACGGCGTGCGCTTCAAGCGGATCTCGGGCACGTCCATCGCCTTCAAGAATATCGCGTCCAAAGTGGCCAACGAGCTCAAGCTGTGAAAAGTGACTTTTGGGAAGACTAAACAAACTAAAGAGAATTAAAATACGACATTGTAAACAGAGGACATAATCCTGGTGTTCCTTGAGTTTGCGGGCGCCCCAAGTGTCGGGTCCAAGAGAGTCAGACGCGATATTGAGTTTACTACTATTCGAGGCTACTGCCGTATTGCTTGGTGAAATGACACATAGAGAAAATACACTCCCATTTTCCCTCCCCAAGGCAAACAAACCCCTGTATTCCAAAATTGTTGATAATAACAAGAGGTGAGAACTGACCATTGCAATAATATGAAAACATTTGTATCAATGGCCCGCAAAATTTCAATTCCATTGCTAAACTACCATTAAAGGGGGTTGGAAGAACAGACTGCAAAACTACTTTTTCCACATGTACAGTATAAAATAGAGAATGTTTTGAGTTGTGTTGTTCATAGAGTTGTATAAAACAGGACTCTTCAGCATAATGTCTGCAGGTGCTGTGTAGTCTTGAGTTTCTGTACAGAAAGTGTGTTTTAAATGTGTCATACTGTATCTTTTCATTCGGAGTTCTCTTTCCTTCTGTTGTTGACATATTTGTCGATTGTTTGCCTCCACTGAAGTTTAATGTTTAGGGGGAAACATTTTTATTCTCACAAGGAAAAGAAAAAACAAGCTTATTTTTTACTTTTCACGGACAATAGGTTCCTTTCCCAATACAGGAGAGATCAAATGACGTGATCTGTGTTGAAAAGCAAAACTCTACGCATCCCAAAGCCCTGATCAAGTCATTCCTCCTAATGCACTATTTTGGCCATTCTCACAATCCCCATTCATGTAGCGTGGCTGAATGATGACGTTAGCGCTGCAGTTTAGAATGTTCTGTTTATAGGATTTACATAAGGGATCTTATGTTGTCTTAAGTCAGATGAGACGAACCATGTCCTTTTATTACCTTCTGAGAACCCAAATATCCAGCGTAGACTTGACCACACATTGTTCAGTTGCACTCCATTTTAAGCCCGCTCTCATAAAGTCCGCTTCATGCAGTCTTGAACACGGTATCGCAAATGTCGCTGGCGTTGCCCTCGATGAATAATCAAATGCTCTTCTAACAAATATTGGGACAAAGCGACTCATTCAAAAAACACTATGGTGTTAGTAGCATAAATGCACGGGCCGCTGTTCTAGGTCAGGAAGTGACATATTCTGACATCTCATGTTCTGCTTGAAACTGCCCAAAAGTTGAAGGGTTCACGTTAAGTGATGCCCAAGCAGTTTGATCTCACTAGTGACTATATCCCTGTTTCCCTTAATCCCTTCTAAACTGCAGTTAATTGATAGTTACAGTGCGACACCTGTCTGACTCGTTTTGTGCTCAATTTTATTTTTCTTGCAAAATATATTGTATTTATTCCACCACATTATGCCTTTTTAATGTGCTGCTTGGTATTTCTGAGGCATTCACCTGTACGAGAAGAAAAATAGGATATAACTAGTTTCGCATATGTTTTTATTTTGTTTTAGGTTTTTCCCCTTTGTAATTAGTGATTTGCGATGAGTACGTAAAATAACCACTAGTGCTGGTACGTTTCTACTCGTTATTTTGTATGAAAAGTAATGAGGGTCAACTGTGCAATGGTATTCCATGTTGTATTACTGTAAAGATGATAGATGGGCCTAGACCGCACCCTTTAACACAGCGAAGAGAGTGGAAACAGAATGCAGACGTTTTATTTCCTAATTTCAAAAGACACAAGAAGAAGAAGGGGAAAAAAAACCAAAGGCGAGTGATCAAAAAAAAAGAAATCATTAAATGAATACAAGGTTAAAAGCTGTGAGCCCTTCTGGGAGCTGAGCGAGAAATCTCCACGGCTGACTTTCTGTGGCATTAATGGGAGCAGAGGGGGTTGGAGGGGGCTAAAAATGCACGTGGAAGAAAAATGCATATTCCTAAGTGTTAACGGTACAGCTTCCAGAGAGGATGTCTATTGTGTTGCCTTAGCAGATCAAGTGTAGAGGAGAAGCAGAAAGTGTTCAATATTAATGATTATGCTTCGCCCCTTTCCTCTCCATAAACCCCCCACCTAAACCCCTCCTACCACAACATACATGCGAGGAAAGCTCGAGTCATCCAGATTCAGTCTCACTCGTGCACAATATTAAAGCTTACTTGAAAGGAGTCTCAAGCAAATGTCTGGTGTCATTTGTTCTTTTTTTTTTTACCAGTATTTACTATTTAATTTTGTCTGAGTAACCATGGCTTCACAGCCAATCGATTTAGCATAAACTTTGAGTAACATGGAGGAATGATACATCATGGAAAGAGCTTTGTAATTTGTATAGAAACATGTATTGCTCTGTAGCTGGTGGGTTATCCTACTGTGTATGGCCGTGCCAAACTTCATACTGAAAGCAAACACAGGTGAAATTATGCAAAAATATTTTCTTACGTCAAAAGGTTTTTATATACAGCACATAAGCATAAACATTTGACAAGTATTTAACTTTTGTATGCAATATTGATGCAGTAAGTCTTTGTACCTACAGTTAAAGTCGGAAGTTGACACACACCTTAGCCAAATACATTTAAACAAAGTTTTTTACAATTCCTGACATTTAATCCTAGTACAAATTCCCTGTCTTAGGTCAGTTAGGATCACCACTTTTTATTTTAAGAATGTGAAATGTCAGAATAATAGTCAAATGATTTTATTTCAGCTTTTATTTACATACACTCAATTAGTATTTGGTAGCATTGCCTTTAAATTGTTTTACTTGGGTCAAACATGTCGGGTAGCCTTCCACAAGCTTCCCACAATAAGTTGGGTGAATTTTGGCCCATTCTTCCTGACAGGGCTGGTGTAACTGAGTCAGGTTTGTAGGCCTCCTTGCTCGCACACGCTTTTACAGTTCTGCCCACAATTTTTCTATAGGATTGAGGTCAGGGCTTTGTGATGGTCACTCCAATACCTTGACTTTGTTGTCCTTAAGCCATTTTGCCACAACTTTGGAAGTATGCTTGGGGTCATTGTCCATTTGGAAGACCCATTTACGACCAAGCTTTAACTTCCTGACTGATGTCTTGCGATGTTGCTTCAATATATCCACATAATTTTCCTCCCTCATGATGCCATCTATTTTGTGAAGTGCACCAGTCCCCCCTGCAGCAAAGCAAAGCAGAACGCGTCTCCTTCCTGAGCGGTATGACGGCTGCGTGTTCCCATGGTGTTTATACTTGCGTACTATTGTTTGTACAGATGAACGTGGTACCTTCAGGCGATTGGAAATTGCTCCCAAGCATGAACCAGACTTCGGGAGGTCTACAATTTTTTTTCTGAGGTCTTGGCTGATTTTCTTTTGATTTTCCCATGATGTCAAGCAAAGAGGCACTGAGTTTGAAGGTAGGCCTTGAAATACATCCACAGGTACACCTCCAATTGACTCAAATGATGTCAATTAGCCTATCAGAAGCTTCTAAAGCCATGACATCATTTTCTGGAATTTTCCAAGCTGTTTAAACGCACAGTCAACTTAGTGTATGTAAACTTCTGACCCACTGGAATTGTGATACAGTGAATTATAAGTGAAATAATCTGTCTAATCAATTGGAAAAGTTGGAAAAGTTACTTGTGTCATGCACAAAGATGTCCTAACCGACTTGCCAAAACTAGTTTGTTAACAAGAAATTTGTGGAGTGGTTGAAAAACGAGTTTTAATGACTCCAACCTAAGTGTATGTAAACTTCCGACTTCAACTGCATGTCAGTGTTCATTTAATTAGAACAAATAGTATAATCAACATTAACATAGCTGTTAAAACATTGTTAAAACACTGTACAGTATTACGATAGCACGCCACCAGTCAAACTACTAAAATGTGAAGTTTGTGTCGAATAGGACAGGAGTCCATTTTCTTCCCATCTTCCTCAGCTCTACTTCTGTAAAGGCACCAGATCATCGATTTTCTCTTCGCCCTCTAATCTCTTCTCCATGCGCATGAGTAGCTTGACCCCGTCCACCACTAGCTGCGTGAACCCCACCTCGTCCAAGCCGATTGTCTGGGCATTACTGTTGTTATACACCTCACTGCAGGCTAAGAAGAAAGAGGTTAGAGTCTTCGACCATATTAACGTAAGGTATGTAATACCTCCTTGTAAATTTGTAGGAAATTATAACAGTATATATTTTTTTTGTATCCTAGTAAAAAAACTAAAATATTTTTAAAGTAACTAACTTATAGCATATATAGATACTATATACACACATTTTATACATATACACACATTATGCAATATATGACCAAAGGTATGTTGACACCTGCTCGTTGGAAACATTTCATTCCAAAATCGTGGGCATTAATATGGAGTTGGTCCCCCCCTTTTCTGCTATAACAGCCACCGCTCTTCTGGGAAGGATATCCACTAGATGTTGGAACATTGCTGCGGGGACTTGTTTACAATCACCCACAAGAGCATTAGTGAGGTCGGGCACTGATGTTGGGAAGATTAGGCCTGGCTCGCAGTCAGCGTTCTAATTAATCCCAAAGGCGTTCGATGGGGTTGAAGTCGGGGCTCTGTGCAGGCCAGTAAAGTTCTTCCACACCGATCTCGACAAACCATTTCTGTATGGATCTCGCTTTGAGCATGGGGGCATTGTCATGCTGAAAAAGGAAATGGCTTTCAGAATTGTCTAGAATGTCATTGTTTGTTGTAGCGTTAAGATTTCCCTTCACTGGAACTAAGGGGCCTAGCCCGAAACATGAAAAACAGCCCCAGACCATTATTCCTGCTCAACCAAACTTTACAGGTGGCACTATGCATTGGGGCAGGTAGCGTTCTCCTGGCATCTGCCAAACCCAGATCTGTCCGTCGGACTGCCAGATGGCGTGATTCATCACTCTAGAGAACGGGTTTCCACTGCTTTAGAGTCCAATGGCCGAATCCACCAATTTGAAGGGGTGTCCACATGCTTTTGTATAAATAGTGTATATTACACCTAAAGTTATACTCATCAGAATATCTAGAAGAATGATTCATGACCTTTTTCACCAATGCCAATTGTACAAATACTCTGTCAAATGTGTCAAGGATGTGCTGAAATTCATAATGTATTTTTTTTTTTTTTACTCAAATTAATTTTAAACAAAAATAATTTCAGCCCGTCCATCTGCATTACCGGTGTTGTCCATGCAGAGGCGCAGTCTCTTGAGGACGTCTGGGCAGGTGTTGCAGCTTGACACGAACCCTAGCCCTCAGGCCGGTCCCCACGTCTGCTGGAGAGCTCACTACCCAGCCCAGCTGCTGCTTCCAGATGAATGCCTCAGCTTTTTGTACAGCGCCTCCAACTGGACAACAAGAGATGCTCATATTAGCTTTGCCCCATTTAAATATCTATTAACAGACTTGTTTTTTCACCAGCACAAAAGTTTGGATTGGACATCCATAACACTATCATACTATCATCCATAACACTATCATACTATCATGCATAACACTATCATCCATAACACTATCATACTATCATGCATAACACTATCATACTATCATGCATAACACTATCATACTATCATCCATAACACTATCATACTATCATGCATAACACTATCATGCTATCATGCATAACACTATCATACTATCATCATAACACTATCATACTATCATGCATAACACTATCATGCATAACACTATCATCCATAACACTATCATACTATCATCCATAACACTATCATACTATCATCATAACACTATCATACTGTCATCCATAACACTATCATACTATCATGCATAACACTATCATGCTATCATGCATAACACTATCATGCTATCATGCATAACACTATCATACTATCATCCATAACACTATCATACTATCATGCATAACACTATCATACTATCATGCATAACACTATCATGCATAACACTATCATACTATCATCCATAACACTATCATACTATCATGCATAACACTATCATGCTATCATGCATAACACTATCATACTATCATCATAACACTATCATACTATCATGCATAACACTATCATGCATAACACTATCATCCATAACACTATCATACTATCATCCATAACACTATCATACTATCATCATAACACTATCATACTGTCATCCATAACACTATCATACTATCATGCATAACACTATCATGCTATCATGCATAACACTATCATGCTATCATGCATAACACTATCATACTATCATCCATAACACTATCATACTATCATGCATAACACTATCATACTATCATGCATAACACTATCATCATAACACTATCATACTATCATCCATAACACTATCATGCATAACACTATCATACTATCATGCATAACACTATCATACTGTCATCCATAACACTATCATACTATCATCCATAACACTATCATACTATCATGCATGACACTATCATACTATCATCCATAACACTATCATACTATCATGCATAACACTATCATACTATCATGCATAACACTATCATACTATCATCCATAACACTATCATACTATCATCCATAACACTATCATGCTATCATCCATAACACTATCATGCTATCATCCATAACACTATCATACTATCATCCATAACACTATCATACTATCATGCATAACACTATCATACTATCATGCATAACACTATCATACTATCATCCATAACACTATCATACTATCATCCATAACACTATCATGCTATCATCCATAACACTATCATGCTATCATCCATAACACTATCATACTATCATCCATAACACTATCATACTATCATGCATAACACTATCATGCATAACACTATCATACTATCATCCATAACACTATCATGCATAACACTATCATGTATAACACTATCATACTATCATGCATAACACTATCATGCATAACACTATCATACTATCATCCATAACACTATCATACTATCATGCATAACACTATCATACTATCATCCATAACACTATCATACTAACATCCATAACACTATCATACTATCATGTATAAATACTATTCATACTATCATCCATAACACTATCATACTATCATGCATAACACTATCATCCATAACACTATCATACTATCATCCATAACACTATCATCCATAACACTATCATCCATAACACTATCATGCATAACACTATCATGCTATCATCCATAACACTATCATGCTATCATCCATAACACTATCATACTATCATCCATAACACTATCATACTATCATGCATAACACTATCATGCATAACACTATCATACTATCATCCATAACACTATCATGCATAACACTATCATGTATAACACTATCATGCTATCATCCATAACACTATCATGCTATCACGCATAACACTATCATACTATCATGCATAACACTATCATACTATCATGCATAACACTATCATACTATCATCCATAACACTATCATACTATCATGCATAACACTATCATACTATCATCCATAACACTATCATACTAACATCCATAACACTATCATACTATCATGCATAACACTATCATACTATCATCCATAACACTATCATACTATCATGCATAACACTATCATCCATAACACTATCATACTATCATCCATAACACTATCATCCATAACACTATCATACTATCATGCATAACACTATCATGCTATCATCCATAACACTATCATACTATCATCCATAACACTATCATACTATCATGCATAACACTATCATACTATCATCCATAACACTATCATACTAACATCCATAACGCTATCATGCATAACACTATCATGCTATCATCCATAACACTATCATACTATCATCCATAACACTATCATACTATCATCCATAACACTATCATACTATCATGCATAACACTCATACTATCATGCATAACACTATCATACTATCATCCATAACATTATCATACTATCATGCATAACACTATCATGCATAACACTATCATACTATCATCTATAACACTATCATACTATCATCCATAACACTATCATACTATCATCCATAACACTATCATCTATAACACTATCATACTATCATCCATAACACTATCATACTATCATCCATAACACTATCATACTATCATCCATAACACTATCATGCATAACACTATCATGCATAACACTATCATACTATCATGCATAACACTATCATCATGACACTATCATACTATCATCCATAACACTTTCATACTATGCTAGGGCAGTAGAGCTTAGTTCAGACTTGGCTCAGAAGTGTGAAAAGGGTACAAGTTTGGGGGTAGGAATCAGAAATTCAAATGGCCTATGGCTAAGCGAACTGTTAACCGGAGTCTTACTAAATGTGCAATATCGCGTACCAGTACAGCAGTCGGATACATGGTTGAATTAAACACCTTCGTGCTATGCTGGAACAAAAGTCTGAACACTCGTGTACAACCTGAGCTTCTTTAGATCCAGAATTGCCTACCACTGCCTTAAAGGGGAACTGACAGCATGTTAACTACTTTGCAGATATGAAACAGACACTCCTGACATCAGTCAAAAATATCACATTCCCAGTTTATGCCACAAAACCAACTTCATAAGAGGTTTTAAAAATTGCTAAAATTTGCCTCACCGTTCCATAACGTACACGAAGGCATTGTTGGCAGAATAGATGGATGCAGTTCAATACATGATCAGTGATGGAAAAAGTATGAAATTGTGATACTTGAGTAAAAGCACCTTTTTCAATAGAAAGTTAAAAGTAAAATACGTCTTGAGTAGGTTCTAAATATACTTAAGTAAGGTTCTAAAGTAAGGTTCTAAGGTTCTAAATATACTTAAGTATCAAAAGTAAAAGTTTAAATCATTTCAAATTCCTTATATTAAGCAAAGCACACGGCACCATTTTCTTGTTTAAAACATTTACGGATAACCAGGGGCAGACTCCAACACTCATTTACAAATCATGCATTTGTGTTTAGTCAGTTTGCCAGATCAGAGGCAGTAGGGATGACCATGTGTTCTCTTGATAAGTGCATGAATTTGGACCATTTTCCAGCACTGCTCAGCATTAAAAATGTAACGGAGTACTTTTGGGTTTCAGGGAAAATGTACGGAGTAAAAAGTACATTATTTTCTTTAGGAATGTAGTGAAGTAAAAGTTGTCCAAGTAAAGTACAAATACCGCAAAAAAACGATTTAAGTAGTACTTTACACCACTGTGCATGATTAATATAATTCACCAATACATTTCTTGGTAAGTTCAAAAATATTGCTATCAGGCCAATCAATCACAGCTGGCCTGGTACATTGTTTGCTGCCTCCATTCGGGATGCACGGTTTCAGTTTCAATGACTAATGACAATGCAATCAAACTAACAAGGGCAATGATCACACATCAGTCATGACGTGGCTAATAGGCCAGCGTATCTATACTGAACAAACATATAAACGAAAACATGCTACTATTTCTAAGACTTTACTGAGTTAGTTCATAAAAGGAAATGAGTCAATTGAAATAAATGAAGTAGGCCCTAATCAATGGATTTCACATGGTGTGACAAACTGCACATTTTGGTGGCCTTTTTTTGTCCCCGGCACAAGGTGAACCTGTGTAATGGTCATGCTGTTTAATCAGCTTCTTGATATGCCACACCTGTCAGGTAGATGGATTATCTTGGCAAAAGAGAAATTCTCACTAACAGGGATGTGAAACAAATTTGTGCACAAAATCTGAGACAAATAAGCTTTTTGTGCATATGGAACATCTCTGGGATCTTTTATTTCAGCTCATGAAACATGTGACCAACACTTTACATGTTGCGTTTATATTTCGAAGTATATTTATGTAGAAAGCTAAAATTCCGGAGCCTAACGTTAACTAGATAGCTTGGCAGCTGCTAGGAGGATGTCATGTCGTTGGATGAGTGACTGACAGACTTGTTCTCCTCCATATCGTTTTTCGGTGGCTATAGATGCAGGTATCATTTGGTTACAGTAATGTTAGCCAGCAAGAAGTTGTACGACTGTTATTTAGTTAGAGTGAATTTGCGAACGCAAGAGATATGCTGTCTCTCTATCTACTCCGATTTCAGAGGACTCTCGTCCGATTCCCAGAGCGCGGAATAGCTGATGAATTTACGAATGCGCAACAGCCGCTAAATATGACCGGTGCCGGTTAACATGGGCAAAGAAAGTAATAGCACAGCCAGAACAATGAGACGGGTATTTCACTTGATGTATAAATGTGAAGCATCCGCTTGGCGTTTCCACTCACTACCAAATGTTAGTTAGAGGAAGCCCAGTAGCCGGCAGTGGGAGAAGATGGATTTATGTCCGACATTCTGCTCATTTTCCTCATCGGTTCAACATTTGATCTCAATACAGTTTTCTGTTCCCCAAACTAGAATATGTTACGAGTAGAGTGAACTACGTTTTGTAGACTTTAACCTTTGCCAAAGATTTGAAAAGTGGCGTTGTTTAGAAGGGGTGCAAAGGCGAATTGCGCACTAAACGGAGTAACATTAGGCGTCCCCTAACCAATAGGATCTGGATAGTTCACGCTTGGCTCTGCCAACCTCCTTGCTTGTTCTGCCAACTATGACTCATATGTTTCCATTTGAAACGACAGGCTGTGGGTTTATATTGGTTTAGTTATAACAATCGTTGGTAATAGTTAGTCACCAATGTTGTAGATAACATGTAAACAGCCTAACCAGCTCTGCTAGGGCGAGTAAAATGGTCCGACCCTAGCTCTGATTGGCTATGGCGCGTCGGTCTGCGTAGACTCTGGTCCTGGACGAGACAGACGGTTTTATTACGTTGTATTTACTGCAGCTTCTATTAATTGTCCAAGCGCACCGCCGCTTTCCCACTCTCTTATAGTGCTATAGCATTTTCACAAATGCCTTAGTATACGTAAATTCTCAAACAGTTAAATAATTAATGAAAACTTGTAAATGACCATGTCTATAAGTGCTTGCTTTAAAAAAAAAACGCACTGTCATGGATGCAAGGGTCCGATCACTTCTGACACCAATGTAATGAAACAGGCAGGGAGCAGGGCTCGAACTCTCGACCTTCTAGCCCCGAGGTCCGGCGCGCTACATCGACTGTGCCGCAAAAGCATGCCCGTGCGGCAGAGCCGATATCCGCGCTTTTAAACCCAGGGTCGTTACACTATTGTAATACGATGTAATGTTGCTACAATGCTGTGAGTTCCACTTTAAGGTAATCATGCATCCGGGGGTCTGTGCCTCCCGAGGGTACCGACCTTAAGGATGACGACACAGATGCATTGGGAAGGCCTATGAGGTGGTCGTCAATGTTGACCCATACGGCCAGGGTCCCGGTGTAACTGATCCCGCAGAGTGGGAATGGCCATCACAAAGGACTATTGTTCAATAGAGTTACCGGACCAGTCCTTTGCATCTAGAGCGCTGTCTATGAATGTGAGAGTAGGTACATATAGCCTCGTCCCTCGGGCGTGTACTGAAACAAGTGGAGGGCTGCTGTTTTGCTGGAAACATAGTTTTAATCTGTCTAGAAGGACCATCGTGTCAAGGCACCATCTAACTTTTGGCTGTACTGTTTGTAAAACGTGTGTAATATTGATTAACCACAGTACCAGGGTCGAGCTACAGAGTCACCTGGGTTTGTTGACACCATGGTATTTTTGGTTTTTCGTTATCACGATTTGAATACTATGGGGTTTATTTAAACAGGTATTCATGAGGATTTACTCCTATACTTACAATAAGAGAGCACTGCTTCACTTCTCCACTAGGTTAGTAACGAACTGTGTGTTAAAGGCAAAACAGGCCGTAGAGCAGTTGTTATTACCACAACGTGTGGAACATAATAATACATGATATTTAGGTATTTTTCATTGCACAAAGAATCTTACTGCATAAAAAGGCAAACACAACACACACAATAAATAGTTTAGGTTGTAAAGAAGGGAACAGGCCAGTGGCACTTAAAGAGCAGCACTGACCATACATCTCTGGAGTCAGGCCAGTCACGGGCCACCCCGTTCCTCAACTGGGAAAGGGAAGGGGCTCCCACGGCCACTCCCTTGTCGTCTTTGTCATGTGACAGTTCGGCCCTTGAGTACAGCGTCCCTGGCAACTCCTCTGCCATTTGGTCCAGAGCTGGTAGGAGAAGTGTCAATCAATCATGTTTGCTATAAGGCTGATTGGTTAGTGCAGGGATGCTCAGCTCCGTTCTTCGATTGACATCAGTTCTGCAGATTTTTGTCCTTTGCCTTTTAGCTAGGGACCCGTTTCTTTTTGGGCCATTCAGTAACATCAATTGGGTGAAACGAAAACCAGCCGAGCTGTGGAACTCGTCCCTGAGTTGTGTACCACTGAATTAGTGTATCCTCTTTCTGACACCACGTACCATTTACAATGTTACTTCAAACTACTTGTGTGAGAAGGAGCATGGGATGGGCATTGATTGCTTTTGCTTGGTGTCCTCAAGATTGTTAATTGATAGCAGCCCACATATTCATTATTATTCTGAAAATGTAAATTAATAGCCTAAAACACATATCATCTAAACTGCTGTAGTTAATGAGCTCAATTACATTTAGTTTTAATTGCAGTTGAGGATAAAGTATCACACTGTACCAGGGTTGACGTCAATTCCACAAATTACATTTTAATTCAGTTCTCGCTCCCTGTACATTCCATTTAATTCAATTCAAATTCCAGGTCAGTCTTTGAATTCAGAGAAAATTCAATTCCCCTGAATTACAATGTTAGGTAAATTCCAATGATTTAATTCCCAATTCAATATTATCCCCAATAATTCTAATTGAATTCCCTCAGGCTGATCATGTCACTGTTCAGACAGCCTAGCTATACTGTAAATATAGGAGTAGAGGTTTAAATTGTTAAA
Source organism: Brachymystax lenok tsinlingensis (assembly GCA_030435695.1). Classification (NCBI taxonomy): domain Eukaryota; kingdom Metazoa; phylum Chordata; class Actinopteri; order Salmoniformes; family Salmonidae; genus Brachymystax; species Brachymystax lenok. The sequence continues at coordinate 1,896,107 of CM059812.1, read as the reverse complement.
AACAAATCCTACAGTACATTTTTGATACTCTGTGCATTAATTCCATTAACTGGGAAATGTAGGAATATTGAATTTCAATTCCAAAAATGTTTTTACAATTCCAATTTAATTTCAATTCCAATTCCATGATTTGAATAATTATTTTTTTTTTGAATTTAATTCAAAGTAAATTATCCACTTCATGATTGAATTCAATAATTGAATTGGAATTTAACATTAAATTGGAATTGACACCAAACCTGAACTGTGTGTAATATTTGTGCTATATTGTCACTGTAGATCAGAGCATGCAGTATCTTTCTTGGCCAGCATGAGGCGCTGTCTAGGTTCTCCCCGGCTGTAGTGTGTAGGAAGCCGAAGTCATCCACTCCGTGCACCTCGCAGCTCAGGGCGTAATCACGGTCAAAGTCATCACCTCCCTGCATATACACACACACACAGTATACATTACGCATTAACACACACACACACAGTATACATTACGCATTAACACACACACACACACACACACACACAGTATACATTACGCATTAACACACACACACAGTATACATTACGCATTAACACACACACACACAGTATACATTACGCATTAACACACACACACACAGTATACATTACGCATTAACACACACACACACAGTATACATTACGCATTAACACACACACACACACAGTATACATTACGCATTAACACACACACACACAGTATACATTACATTAACACACACACACACAGTATACATTCGCATTAACACACACACACACAGTATACATTACACACACACACACACACACACACACACACACACAGTATACATCACGCATCAACACACACACACACACAGTATACATTACGCATCAACACACACACACACACAGTATACATCACGCATCAACACACAGTATACATTACGCATTAACACACACACACACACACACACACACACACACACAGTATACATTACGCATCAACACACACGCACACAGTATATATTACGCATCAACACACACACACACAGTATATATTACGCATCATCAACACACACACACACACACACACACACACACACACACACACAGTATACATTATGCATCAACACACACACACACACACACACAGTATACATTACGCATCAACACACACACACACACACAGTATACATTACGCATCAACACACACACACACACACACACACACACACACACACACACACACACACACACACACACACACAGTATACATTACGCATCAACACACACACACACACACACACACAGTATACATAACGCACCAGCACACACACACACACACACACACAGTATACATTACGCATCAACACACACACACACAGTATACATTACGCACCAGCACACACACACACACACACAGTATACATAACGCACCAGCACACACACACACACACACACACACACACACACACACACACACACACACACACACACACACACACAGTATACATTACGCATCAACACACACACACACACACAGTATACATTACGCATCAACACACACACACACACAGTATACATTACGCATCAACACACACACACACACACAGTATACATTACGCATTAACACACACACACACACACACAGTATACATTACGCATCAACACACACACACACAGTATACATTACGCATCAACACACACACACACAGTATACATTACGCATCAACACACACACACACACACACAGTATACATTACGCATCAACACACACACACACACACACACACACAGTATACATTACGCATCAACACACACACAGTATACATTACGCATCAACACACACACACACACACACACACACACACACAGTATACATTACGCATCAACACACACACACACACACACACACAGTATACATTACGCATCAACACACACACACACACACACACAGTATACATTACGCATCAACACACACACACACACACACACACACACACAGTATACATTACGCATCAACACACACACACACACACACACACAGTATACATTACGCATCAACACACACACACACAGTATACATTACGCATCAACACACACACACACAGTATACATTACGCATCAACACACACATACAGTATACATTACGCATCCACACAGTATACATTAATCAGCCAGACATACACACACAGTATGTATTTGAGAGAGAGAGAGAGAGAGAGAGAGAGAGAGAGAGAGAGAGAGAGAGAGAGAGAGAGAGAGAGAGAGAGAGAGAGAGAGAGAGAGAGAGAGAGAGAGAGAGAGAGAGAGAGAGAGAGAGAGCCATGAATGCATTTAAACACATGTGCTACGGACGTACTGGGCAACACTATTGGAATGTTATGCCACAATGCCCTCTGTAGTCGTCGGCAACAGCACTGAGATCTTGGACATGACAACGGTTTTCATGACATGGTCACATCGCACGTCTTTGGTAGAAGTCTGCTATGAAGTGTGGCACACTGAAAATCGTGTGACTAGTCCAAGCGATATGTGACGAATGTTAACTTTTTTTTCATAAAATGCATGAAACTTCGTAGTAGGGATCATGAAGAAACCTTCAAACAAAACGTTTTTTTTTTTTTAACAATCATTTTTTTAAATGTGAAATGGAGATACACTTAGAAGACCACACCACACTGCAGTACCTTTAAATTGTCGTGATTTAAAGTCGCTCTCCTGTAACTTGCTCATATTGTGGTTTTGGTAGGCCTCAATGAACCAATCAAAGAAGAGGATGTAAGACTGGCCGTACACACTCACACAGACATGGGTCCATGAAGCTCCCCTATAGGACAGCACAGGAACAGTATAAATCAAATCAAATCAAATTTTATTTGTCACATACACATGGTTAGCAGATGTTAATGCGAGTGTAGCGAAATGCTTGTGCTTCTAGTTCCCGACCATGCAGTAGTATCTAACAAGTAATCTAACAAATTCACAACAACTACCTTATACACACAAGAGTAAAGGAATGAATACGAGTATGTACATATAAATATATGGATGAGCGATGGCTGACCGGCGTAGGCAAGATGCAGTAGATGGTATGGAGTACAGTATATACACATATATATGAGATGAGTAATGTAGGATATGTAAACATTATATAAATGGCATTGTTTAAAGTGGCTAGTGATACATTATTACACGCATATAGTAAGTACACACTCATACAGACATGGGTCCATGAAGCTCCGCTATAGGACAGCACAGAACCAGCATACACGCATATAGTAAGTACACACTCACACAGACAAACACACACTAGAGTCGCACATTGTAATGCATTATGAGCAGCAGTTGTTTTGGATTAGCTAGGTGTTAGGACATTGTTTTAGTTTTCTGTTAAATGGGTGGCTATCGTTATTGCTGGCTTTTATGATGTAACTGAGCCTGGCTTAATGTGGAGGAGATGGCTTCGGATTTGCACATTTGTTTTAATTGCTCATTCACAGGTGTGTGTGGGTACGTGTGTGCACCGCATTGCATGCTATATATATATATACACACACACACACACACACACACACACACACACACACACACACACACAGTGGGGAGAACAAGTATTTGATACACTGCCGATTTTGCAGGTTTTCCCACTTACAAAGCATGTAGAAGTCTGTAATTTTTATCATAGGTACTCTTCAACTGTGAGTGACGGAATCCAGAAAATCACATTGTATGGTTTTTAAGTAATTAATTTGCATTTTATTGCATGACATAAGTATTTGATACATCAGAAAAGCAGAACTTAATATTTGGTACAGAAACCTTTGTTTGCAATTACAGAGATCATACGTTTCCTGTAGTTCTTGACCAGGTTTGCACACACTGCAGCAGGGATTTTGGCCAACTCTTCCATACAGACCTTCTCCAGATCCTTCAGGTTTCGGGGCTGTCGGTGGGCAATACGGACTTTCAGCTCCCTACAAAGATGTTCTATTGGGTTCAGGTCTGGAGACTGGCTAGGCCACTCCAGGACCTTGAGATGCTTCTTACAGAGCCACTCCTTAGTTGCCCTGGCTGTGTGTTTCGGGTCGTTGTCATGCTGGAAGACCCAGCCACGGCCCATCTTCAATGCTCTTACTGAGGGAAGGAGGTTGTTGGCCAAGATCTCGCGATACATGGCCCCATCCATCCTCCCTTCAATACGGTGCAGTCGTCCTGTCCCCTTTGCAGAAAAGCATCCCCAAAGAATGATGTTTCCACCTCCATGCTTCACGGTTGGGATGGTGTTCTTGGGGTTGTACTCATCCTTCTTCTTCCTCCAAACACAGCGAGTGGAGTTTAGACCAAAAAGCTCTATTTTTGTCTCATCAGACCACATGACCTTCTCCCATTCACTCTCTGGATCATCCAGATGGTCATTGGCAAACTTCAGACGGGTCTGGACATGCGCTGGCTTGAGCAGGGGGACCTTGCGTGCGCTGCAGGATTTTAATCCATGACGGCGTAGTGTGTTACTAATGGTTTTCTTTGAGACTGTGGTCCCAGCTCTCTTCAGGTCATTGACCAGGTCCTGCCGTGTAGTTCTGGGCTGATCCCTCACCTTCCTCATTATCATTGATGCCCCACGAGGTGAGATCTTGCATAGTGCCCCAGACCGAGGGAGATTGACCGTCATCTTGAATTTCTTCCATTTTCTAATAATTGCGCCAACAGTTGTTGCCTTCTCACCAAGCTGTTTGCCTATTGTCCTGTAGCCCATCCCAGCCTTGTGCAGGTCTACAATTTTATCCCTGATGTCCTTACACAGCTCTCTGGTCTTGGCCATTGTGGAGAGGTTGGAGTCTGTTTGATTGAGTGTGTGGACAGGTGTCTTTTATACAGGTAACGAGTTCAAACTGGTGCAGTTAATACAGGTAATGAGTGGAGAACAGGAGGGCTTCTTAAAGAAAAACTAACAGGTCTGTGAGAGCCGGAATTCTTACTGGTTGGTAGGTGATCAAATACTTATGTCATGCAATGAAATGCAAATTAATTATTTAAAAATCATACAATGTGATTCCGTCTCTCACAGTTGAAGTGTACCTATGATAAAAATTACAGACCTCTACATGCTTTGTAAGTAGGAAACACTGCCGATTTTGCAGGTTATCAAATACTTGTTCTCCCCACTGTATATAGGACTGTTTATCCTGTATATAGTACTCATACTACCAGTGTAGGAAGTGACAGAGTAGTATACAGACTGTCTATATACTACTCTGTCACTTCCTACACTGCTGGTACTAGTACTATGTACAGGATAAGCACAGTCCTCAATCTCCTTTTGTTTTCAGCGCATAAGGATCTACCAACAAGAGTTCCCTATAGATCACATGATGCCTGTTGACGTCACCATGGTTACTTGAGGCCCGGGGCGTATGACATAATCAGAAATGACCCTGCTCAGGGTGGCTCGGTTGAACTGGCGAGCATACAGTTTTGGAGTCAGGATGCTCGCCATACATGTGTAGTTGTATTTTTAGGGTAGGGAACTCCTCTTCGTTGGGAACCTCTCTTCAGGTTGAACAGGGACATGGGGTCTGTAGGGACCAAGGTCTGGGCAGACAGGATGTGGTCAGACAGGGGACAATAGAGTAGAAACCTTACTGACTTTGAAGGCCGTGTCTAGAACATACCAGTAGACTACATAAAATGGCATAAGAAATTCAACCCATGAATGGAAATGCATACACTATGGCCCGTATTGGCCTACACATAAACAGAAGCAGACCAATACCAAAAGGTTATTGGGGATGGTTCTATGGTAACCTCATCCCCAGGTTATTGGGGATGGTTCTATGGTAACTTCATCCACAGGTTATTGGGGATGGTTCTATGGTAACCTCATCCACAGGTTATTGGGGATGGTTCTATGGTAACCTCATCCCCAGGTTATTGGGGATGGTATTTGTAAGCCTGGCACAACAATTCAAAATTGGCCTTAGTGGAAGTGACCATAGAATTCCATGGGAGTGACCTTAATGAGTAAAGTATTTGTCATCATCATCAGAGAATGACAGAGGCCTCTAGCGGCCAAAAGGCAGTTTTAGCATGGACAGCACCATTGAGGGCTTCCACCATTTTAATGTATTTAACTGGGTGGGAATTCCAACTTCATTGGCTGATCCCTCCTGGTGACCCTGTTGGAGTCATATCCAACCGGGCCATCTGGAGGGATCAGCCAGTCGTGAAGAAGAAAACGTACTACTTCAAAATGGAGATGGCTGCCCATGCTGTCACTGACGCCATAATGGCATGGTTACAATGATGAAGCCTCTTCCCATCTCTATGGTCATCATTTAATTTAAGTGAATCACACGATTACGAGGCGTGGCTCTGTGCTTGTGTTCTGCTAGTGTATGGGGGAGGGTTATGGGAAAGGTGTTGTGGTGGATGATTGGTTCGTTGATTAAGCTGATTAAACCAGGGCCTATGCACCGGGAGTTTTTCCCCGTCTTCCTGTACTGGCTAACGAAGGCCAAGTTTGACACACGTTGATTCACCATTTGTTTGCACATTTGGGCGGAAGTGTGTGGGAACAAGATTAGTTCTATGGTGTAAAATATGTCAATTTTCTATTTTCCTGGTATATACTCTATATATACAAATGTATGTGGACACCCTTTCAAATTAGTGGATTCGGCTATTTCAGCCACAACCGTTGCTGACAGGTGTATACAAATCGGTCACACAGCCATGCAATCTCCATGGACAAACATTGGCACCGTCAAAGGATGCCACCTTTCCAACAAGTCAGTTCTTCAAATAAAAAGCCTGAGCACCATGGCACAGTCAAACCGGAATGAGGAGATAGGACCAATGAAGCCTGTCTTTGACTGTTGAATATATAGACAAAAGAAGTTTCCCGCTGTGGAATTTACATTCACTTGTAAGAAATGTCATGTCTGGACAGAGATGGCAGGAGAAAATAGATATCCAATGGATGGTTCATTCAACAAGACCTAGGTTGGATTTAGTCAAGGAGATAATTCAGACAAGAAAAAAACATGGACAAAAAGAAAGGGGGTGAAGAAAAGTACCCTTGTATCAGAAACTGTGATAGGAATGATGATGCTGGAAGGACAGGGCTACCATGACCAAACTAATCACATCTAATGTTATTTGTCACATACACATGGTTAGCAGATGTTAATGCGAGTGTAGCGAAATGCTTGTGCTTCTAGTTCCGACCGTGCAGTAGTATCTAACAAACACACAACAACTACCTTATACACACAAGAATAAAGGAATGAATACGAGTATGTACATAGAAATATATGGATGAGCGATGGCTGATCGGCGTAGGCAAGATGCAGTAGATGGTACGGAGTACAGCATATACATATGAGATGAGTAATGTAGGATATGTAAAGCCGGAGAGAACAATAGAGCGCGGGAGGAAAGAAATGAGTCAGGACAGGGGCAGAACAGGAGTACTCCCCACGAGAATCATCCCAAAGGACCCCCAGGTGACTATACACAGATCTACCCTCTCACACCACTGACAGAAGAAAATGGAGAAGCAACCACAATTATCCTCAAGGGGACTCTGATGAAGGAGGTGGATGGACACAACAGCAGCAACAAGCCACATGAGAACAATAGAAATGGATGAAAAAAAAGGAGGCACAGTTCCTGGAGGGAGTTTCCCCTCGCCACCCCAACTCACTCCGCTAAAAAGGAACAGACTGGAAGACCATAGACATACGGCCGCCTGTAGAAAACAAACTGACTACTAAAGAAGTAAAAGAAAATGACAAAGTGTTACGATCCATGGGTGACCTATTCAGAGACCAGAGAGAAAGGGAAGAAAGAAAGAGAGAAGAAGGAAGACTGGAAAATAATAAGTTGAATACATTAATGAAAAGAGAAGAGGAAGTTGATAGAAGATCTGCAGGTGCTAATTGCTGATGAGATGAAAGAGACAATCGACAACAGATGATGAGGACGAAAGTAAAAAGCTAAAAGAGGTCAGACCAGCCACGGATATGGTAAAGACAATACCAGAGGGAGATAGATGAGTGTGAAAGGAGGTCTAGACACTGCACTGCACTGAAGAAGGCCCAGCTCTGCACAGATCGAGAAAGGAAGTGGTGATTTTACTCACGATGTGACGGCTGCTCAGGTTGTTTCTACAGGCTCACCACAGCCTGCAGCTCCCCCACAGTCACATCAGTCACACCCGTGAGCCCGGTGCCTGCACGGTATGTGCTTTTAACCACTCAGCATTATGGTGACACACAAATACGTGACTGGAACAACACCCAATGCTGGACCTGTGGGGGCATGTGAGTTCGCAGCGCGGGGGAAACGAAAGAGGAACAGGTTACAACAGGGGCAGAGGGACATTTGGGCCTGGCAGAGGAAACTTTGCTAATACACATCCTGGAGTGTACTACCCACCATGGCAACAATATGCTCCTCAGCCACAGTACCACTCGCCCGGAGCTGAAAATGCTCTCCAGGGGCCACCTATGCCCTATGAACAAGGAGGACAAGTTAATGACAAAAACAGGGGCATCGGGACAGCCCAGAAATGTGTACTGGACAAAGACTTGTTTGATGAACCTCTGCTTGACTCTGACATGGTGCTGTTCGTTGATGGTTCTGCTTATATAGATCAAAGCACAGGGAAGACACATGTAGGATTAGCTGTAGTAGATGTGGAAGGTGATATTGAGGTTATACGGCCCCTACCAGAACATTTATTAGCGCAACAGGCAGGTGTATTAGCTCTGACCACAGCTTGTGATTTGGGGGAAGGGAAGGCCCTCACTGTCTACTCAGACTCAGCATATGCTATTGGGGTTTGTTTGTCATGGTGTGGGGTTTGGAGAGCAACAAGGCCAGGAAATCCCTCCCTGATTCAGTCCCTTGTGTTCCATTCGGGTGCCTAATGAACACGACGCTGGCTTTGTTGTCCGACCGGATGTTCGAAAACACACTAGGAATTTCAAGGCTGCGATGGCTTCCCTCCACATAGTTTAGTCGTCAGTTACCCTGCACAGTAGGAATATAGAACATCAATCCCTGCTATGCAATGAATTCGATTGGATCAAAACGGTTCGTAAAAGTATTACCTCATAGGGCCTGTACTTTGCTTTCAAAGCGTGTGCCACTGCATGCCACTGGCAAATGCTAACCTTGTACAACCACCCAGAAGTCTCGCCAGTTTACGTTTTGCAACACGGATTCCAGCAGTAGTCAGTCCGATAATTACGAAGCTACGCACATGCCACTGCAATTCAACAATGATTCGAATGCGATATCTGTGAACGTCGGGGAAAATGCCTTCAAAATGCTCTTTGTTGAATGTCCAGTGCACTGCTCTACAACGCACCGTGGATTTAATCCCAGTCTTACTTGCTGTTTGTTGTTGACTGGAGATCTCAGTCCTTATCTCCTCAAAGTAGAATTTCTGAGCTCTGTATAAATTTACTTATTTAATTGACTTGCCAAAACGTTATTCTGTAGAAGTGGAAAAGACAATGTACTAAATCTTAATTTATTTCCTGACTGTTAGTTCATGAGGGGCATCTATTTGAGATGTACCTGGACAGATGTACCTTTTTTAAACGAATGAACCACTAAATGACTATAATAACACATGGAGAACATTCCTACAGTATCTTATATTGTCCCCCAGCTAACCCCTGACACAGTAGTTCTACTAGCCCTTTCAAGGACGCCTGGTGTACCACTGTTCCCATCTTTCCACTAACAAACCCACACTACCCCACAACGTCAGGATACTACTACAAGTAGATATGAGACCCATTTGTAGTTTATTATGGTAAATTCTGCACAGATGATATGAGCTCTAGCGAAATACTTAACATTATGTCTTTATAATCGCAATAATGGAAAGCTACGAGACAGTATAGCAGAAACAGATTGGATGTCGCTAAATACTCTTTTACAGATCCCCTTATATTTACATTATACCTTTTGTCCATATACTTCGTTATAACGTCTGAAAGAAAGGCAGACGATTTACAAGAAATGCTTGAGGTCTGTGAACATGACTACACAACCGCAAAGACTACATTGGATGTGCACAATGACAAGGTCAGGAGCTTCTGGGCAATCAGCCAACAGCAGGGAGTTTGGCAGACCTATCATACAGAGCACACACACACATAATCAAACAGTTTCCTGTCAACACCCAGAAAGAAAGGAGAAAAAACCCCTGCTAAAACTCGGGCTGCTTGTAATCTTCACTCTCTCTCCATCTGACTGAAAAAGCAACACAGGAATTATTGGTAGAAACTAAAGGATTATTAAGAGAGAACATCCCAAACTGTGAATTCCAAAAGGGCAGCCGTTAAACGTGAAAGTTAAACAAAGTTGTACGTTTCACTACCTAGTGCTGTGTATCTAATGTTCTACAATGGAAACATCTGTCTCTGAGTTGCTGCTGACCACTCTGGAGAAACTGGACAAAAAAGAGCTGGAGAGATTTAACTGGGAGCTGTGCAATAGCAATCTGAAATATTTTCCTAACATTTCGAAGGCTCATCTGGAGAATGTCACAAGGCATGCCACTGTGGATAGGATGGTGGAGACCTACTGCGATGAGGGAGCTGTGAACGTCACAAACATGATCCTAAGCAACATGGGACTTAACAAACTTGCTATGTCTTTAAAGAGAGATCCTCCAGAAGAGGAACCAGCACAGAAAACAAGAGGGGAAGAGGAGGAATCGCTGAATGTGCTGAAGGACAACCTGAGGTCTGACTTAACACATCTGGAGGAAAAGCTGGAGAAATGTGAAATTGCCCTCGAGAACTACGATAGCATGACTCAGCACACCAAGGACCAGCAGGTGGACACAACTCGGAGGATCAGGGAAGAGTTTGAGAAGCTCCACCAGTTCCTGAGAGAGGAAGAGGAGGCCAGAATGGCTGCTCTGAGGGAGGAAGAGAAGGAAAAGGGAATGTTAATTGAGAGAGGCATGGAGAGCATTGTTGAGCAGATCTCCTCTCTCACAGATGCCATCGAGGCCGTGAAAGAGGACCTGAAGAAAGGCAGTGAAAAATTTCTTGTGAGTTACAAAAGCACCCAGAGCAGAGCCAGAGCCCAATGTGAACTTCCGGATCCACAGCTCGTCTCCGGAGCGCTGATCGACATCTCAAAACACCTGGGCAACCTGCAGTTCCAAGTCTGGGAGCAGATGCTGGCCATAGTCAAACACTCGCCCGTGATTTTGGACCCCAACACTGCTCCCTCTACTATGACTCTATGTGATGACCTCACCAGCGTGCTACATACAGACATAGAGAAGCAGCAGATACCGGACAACCCAGAGCGGTTCACACGGTGGGCAAAGGTCCTTGGCTCCGCAGGCTTTGCGAAGGGTTCAGAGCACAGCTGGACGGTGGAGGTGGGCGACCAACCTGAGTGGAATCTAGGCGTGGCTGCAGAGTCCGTCGATCGGAAGGGAGAAAATCTTCTTGCATCACCACTATACGGAATCTGGGCTATACTGAAAAGGGGGCGCAAGTATACAAATGGAATGGGTAAAGCGCTCACTCTGAAGAGGATACCCCAGAGGATCAGAGTTCAGCTGAACTACGACAGGGGGGAAGTGGCCTTCTATGACCCCAAAGACAATACACACATCTACACTCATAAGCACAGGTTTACTGAGACGGTCTACCCATACATCTCTGTTTGGAAGAAAAAAGACTTAATCAACCGGGATATACAGATCTGCCCATCAGAGGTGTCTGTGACAGTAACATCATATCAGTAAGGTATGTGTTCGTGGGTGTATCGATCCGATCCTCTCTGATCTTCACAGGCTTATACAACCTTTCTGTAAACCATTCCAAACTATTATTGTTCTGTATAAGATGTCTGCCCTGTTACATTTCAAATATTGTTGTGGTTTCATAGTTGTTCACGTTTCATGTCCAAATCATCCTAAAGTGTCTGAAATTCCTTATGTAGCTTAAGTAAGTTAAACTTTAAGATGATAGTATACGGGATATATCATTGGTATTGGGTGGCCAGGGACAGAGACAGTGGCCAGGGAAACTAACCCAAAGCAGGATTGCTGTCTTACTTTGTCTGTAGACTGCTTAAAAGATAAGGAAATCTATAATTCGTTTCAACTATCCCTTTAAAGGGGAAATCCACAGCTGAAACGATAACAAAGAAGTCTCCCCCTGGGCCTGGAGAAATGTAACCACTCAAATTCATAGACGGAGCTATGGATACAAGGATGGCTCATCCAAGATAACAAAACATTGGAGGACGCCTATATTAGTGATATATACATGTCGATTCTTGGAGAATATAACGTATCAATGCCATGAGCTTAGATAAACTGTCGTACCCAATCAGAACCCAAAATACAAGCTTATAATTTGGGTTCTGATGGGTTACGACAGTTTAACTATAAGCTCATGGCATTTATAAGTTATATTCTTCAAGAATCACCAGGTATATATCACTTACAATATAATTCCAAATTGGATGTAACAACTGCAGATTGCCCCTTTTTTTAAGTTTTCATTAGGCATGTGTTGATAGTTCAACATTTGTTTTATTAAACCAACCAATTAAGATCTGTGTGCCATGTCTACTTGTACTTTTTGCTAAACATTTACTTTGACTTCCAGCACCTGTTCAAAATTACTGGATGTGTGTGTCATCATTATTTTCCACATGTTCCAATCTGCTGTGCTGAACTTTCTGTATGAGATGTAAAAGGGGTTAACATACCGTACATGTTTATATATTTGCCTTCTGTAAAGTAGAACCACGTGTTTCTGTAGAGTCAGACAGAATGACAAGGCTGCAAAAAGAAAGTGTCATTTTGACAAGACTACGGTCGCAAACAGGGGGGTCATCTTTTTGAATAAACTAGCACCATGGATTCATAAATAGGGTTGTTGTGGTCCATTCGTGTGTGTTGTTACTCATCCCTTATTTTTAAGGCTGGGATTCCATAATGGAGCAGCACACTAGATTGCCGACAATGCACCTTCTAAAGGCAATGCCTTCACATAGATCACATTCATTTTCTTTTCGCTTAGTGCGCTGCTCTATAGCGTTCCTCGGATTGAATCCCAGCCTTGGTATTCCAGTATTTACCCCCCCAAGAAACACAGCATTCCCATAGAAATGTGTAATAGAGCTGCATACCTGTTTCTGAAGTATCCTTTATTATGCATTGGTATCCCATAATGTTTTTACCTGAAAGTTCACGTAATGCTGCTTTACCGTTAACGCGTACAGTCATACGATAACAGTACATAGGAATATCTTACTAAAGATTGGTTCCCTGCCAAAAAAAAGTCATGTTATCTCACAACCACAGTCTACATATTTACTGACTGGATGTAACATGTGATGCACATAATTGTTGTTATGCATGTACCACAAAATGTAAGGAAAAAAACGCATGTGACAATTCATTCATCAATGGTAACACTTTATAATAACTTTCATGAATAAGCATTCTTTTTTTTTTTTTACTTTTAACATTTCAATTTCTAAATTCATAAGAGTTTATATAAACCTTTAACATGTACTGTATATTGGCTTATTCAGTAAAGGTACTATAAAGTGTATTTTAATTACATTAAGAACTTTTTAACAGCTGTCCATTAAAATCCCTGACTTGTCATTAATGAACAATTTAATAGATCGCATGCTCTCTGATTGTAGGACTTTAACTCCAAAAATATTATTCAATATAATATCCGTGGGCAGCATTAACACTTGAATCCTCAGTGAGCACATACAAGCAATCTGCAGACAAGGTTAAAGCCTGTAAATACTTCACTGCAATATCTGTATTGCTTTATCGTTTTAAGTATCTGGGGGAAAAAATGCATGGACTTGCTGACACTATTTCTGCAAGCTTACGGCCGAGGCATTGGTCTGCACTGAGCTTTGTAGCATTAGCTAAATGTTTCTTGAAATGATCTCGGACCAGTTCTTTAAGGCCCCTCTACAAGTCCTCCAAACCGCTCGTGTCCACTTTGACCTTAACAAAGAGCGTATCGTCTCTCACGTAGATGGCGTTCTTGGCCGTCTCCAGCTGGGCGTGCGAGGCAAAGCACTGGAAGCCAGAGGCCACGTTGGTGGGGGCGTTGGTGGTTGCAGAGGCCGAGCCGGGCCGGTGGAAGCTAGTGTTTTCCGGGTCGGGTTTGAAACTCATAGTCAGGTGATTTTTGGTGCCGCTCTGATCCAGCACTGAGAATGACACAGGCTGTCTGAAGGGCCAGGGCAGAAGGGGGTCGAAGTCGCCCCTCATGAGGACCACGTAGAGAGACAGGTGGGTGTCACGGCCTGCCCCATCGCCGTTCAGGTAGGCCCTGGCAGCCATTTTGTAGCCGTTGCGGCCTGTGTGGAAGGGTGCGCTGCTCAGGCACGGTGCCTGTCCTCGAGCCTCGGCCTCCTTCCTCTTGCGGTAGTCGCGGAGCTTCCAGATGAGCTTGCCGTCGTACGAGGTGGACTCGAGCTCTCTGAAGTGCTCCTCGTTGCACTCCAGCTGCGCCGTGTGGATGGTGAGGAGGCGCGAGTGGCACATGTAGGTCTTCTTCAACTCCCCTGTGGGGAAAGATGGGCGATGGAGTTTTTAAAACTTTAATTAATTCACGGGTGATTGTACTGAAATTTACAATGTTAATTATTTGCTCATAATCGCTTGCAAGCCTTAGAGACTTAAGATCGTTGGCCTAACACAGTCTTGAGTCTTTCCATAATCTGTTACAAGCCTTGGGAGACTTTTAGTTTATTGACCTAAAAGTCTTGCATCTTTCCAGTAACCCAGGTAACCACTAAGTTACTTGAATTCTGTGGGATATGCTGCCAAAGGCAGTTTTACCATAATGCAAATAACCAAATGGCAGTTACATTTCCCAAGACCCACTTTTCACACGTCATTGGGCTTACTGTCGGTGGAAACCATTATAATGATCTCCAATCCACCTTTAGTTCACTCAGACCATTAAGGACCCCCTCCACTCACCCAGGTGGTCTTTGAGCCCCTCTGTGACGGACACCTGCTGTCTGAGGGCGTCCAGGGACGCTCTGATTTGGCCCAGTTCCTCCCGAGCCACACCAGGGGCAAACACACTGGACAGCTCTTCGAGCTGGAGCTGGACGCTGGAGATGTTATCCCTCTGGTCCTCCAGAGACCTCTGTACCGGGACGTCCAGAAAACCGTAACACTTTATTTGCAGTACTGCTATTACCTGGGTAGTGTTCATAATCATTAGGCACCAAACTGAATGTTTTAAAACGTTTTCTGTTGCATGCCTTAATAAACACAATCAAGGTAGTCTCTCCTCTTATGAGAATCTTAAAGTTTTGATTCCTATGACCAATGGATTCTATTAAGTGCAGTGTTGTGTGAATGATTGACTCCTGCTTTGGTTTCATACGCAGTAACAGCAGTGTTTCTTACCTGCAGTGTTCCATAAATATTTATAAAGTATTTTCAGATTTTATTGAACAGAGAGATGGAAAGAGGTTGTGTCAAAGAACAGTTGGCCAGATTCATACCTACACTGTAGACATGCTGGATGTCTGCAGCATTACCGCTAGACCAGCCAAACCTCTGGGGGTTGCATTGGTTACATGATACAGTACTGGTTCTTACCTGTACTGCAGACAGGGTGTTGTCACATCCGCTGACCTGCTGGGCCAGCGGGCGGACCACCTCCTCCAGACGGCTGACCTGGCGGCTCCTCTCCTGGAGCTCCTTGTGCCTCAGCAGCACCTCCTGCTGGAGGATTTCCAACTGGCAGGTCGAGGAATGGTCAAAGTTCAACCGCTGCCGCCGCACTGGCTCTAGGTACAACTTACCCTTTGGCACACTGATCTAGGCACTATAAGGGCTGAATCCTAACTTGAGATGTGTGCAGGAAACTCATGTTTGGCGCAAGTTTCCAAAGGAAAGGACAAAGGAAAGGACATAAGTCTGTGTGCAAAACTCAAATTAGGATATGGCCCTTTTGAATGTTCTGTGACCATGCATTGTCCTTATGATGACTGTTATTAACTTGCTCGTTCAAAACAGCACCAACTAAACATTTGCTACGCTTTCTTCATTCTGAATGCACCCTGGTCTATAAACAGAAAAGTTCTGGGTAGTGATTAGTCCTACCTTTGTCTCCAGCTTGGTGTTGCTCCCCAGAACCAGGAGGATGTGGTTATTGAGAGCGGTTTCCTCGTGAACTTGAACTTGAGCTCTCCTCCCCTGTTCACACAGAGAGAAATAACAATTAGTTGTAAGGCAATAGAGCTGCCTATCATGTCTATACATGCTTAAGAATGACATGTCAAACAATGACATACCAAATTATAATGCTCATTATACATACTGTTTTGACATTAACTTGTCACGATGGGTAAGGCTGTTGTTGAACCAAGACAAATTCATACATGTGTCTTTTGGTTGTAATGTATAGAGCTAGTTCATATAAACACCCATTACTATTACTGAACAAAAATATGAACGCAACATGTAAAGTGTTGGTCCCGTGTTTCATGAGCTGAAATAAAAGATCCCAGAAATGTTCCATACGCACAAAAAGCTTATTTCTCTCAAATGTTGTGTACACATTTTTACATCCCTGTTAGTGAGCATTTCTCCTTTGCCAAAATAATCTATCCACCTCCATTCAGGTGTGGCATATCAAGAAGTTGATTAAACAGCATGATCATTACACAGAAGCACCTTGTGCTGGGGACAATAAAAATGCCACTCTAAAATGTGCAGTTTTGTCACAACACAATGCCACAGATGTCTCAAGTTTTGAGGGAGCATGCAAGTGGCATGCTGACTGCAGGAATGTCCACCAGAACTGTTGCCAGAGAATTTAATGTTAATTTCTCTACCATAAGCCACCTCCAACGTTGTTTTAGAAAATTTGGTAGTACGTGTAACCACGCCAGCACAGGACCTCCACATCCGGCTTCTTTACATGCGGGATCGTCTGAGACCAGCCACCCGGACAGCTGATGGAACTGAGGAATATTTCTGTCTGTAATAAAGCCCTTTTGTGGTGATGAACTCATCCGGAATGGCAGGGCCTGGCTCCCACCTATGTCTGTTCCCCTGTCCAGTCATGTGAAATCCTTAGATTAGGGCCTAATTTATTTATTTCAATTGATTGATTTCCTGTAACTCTGTAAAATCATTCAAATTGTTGATGTTGCGTTTATATTTTTGTTCATTCTGACGCTTTCATACAGACATTCTTGAGACCGTATAGACAGTTATTTTTTGTAGTAAATTGTTACAAGGCCATTGTTTTATCACCACACGACATCTGTCAGCGACTACCCATCCAAGAGGGTCGCAATAAGGACTTCGACCCATTGAGATAATGCAATCGTTGAGGCTTTGTAGAGCTTCCAACCCAACAGATAAATTGAGATTGTCTGTCTACAACTAGATTTCCTTGGGCTTAGAATTGGAATCAGAGAATATGTCCACCAACCTGGACAGAGCAGCCATATTTCTTATAAACACAGTCCGTCTGCACCTCAGGGCACTGGTCAGCGTGGTCTTCAAGCTGTGTGATAGAGAGAGAGTATATTACAAGCTAGTCAGAGAGGGAAAGTGAGGGAAGGGTATAAAAACGATGAAAAGGAGAGAAGAAAAGTCAGACAGAGAAGGATACATGAGAGAGAAGGGAGATTGGGTGAGAGGTAGAAACAGGAACCAAATTGGTTCTACACACTCATACAGTTTTACAAACTCCTGTACAGTGTATTATCCTGTCACGAGAATTTTGCTATCTCAGTGGTTGAACTCAACTACTACTCAAAGCTTTAGACTTTGTCTATTTCCTGAAGGTTGTAAATCTTCAGTTTAAAAGAAGTAGACAAAGTCCCAGTTTGCAACAGATCAGATCAGTCTTTTTATATGTACCCCCGCTTTAGGCGGGCTGTATTTTTCCACGGTACACATTCCTTGCTTATCACACTTCTTTAGGCGGGCTGTATTTTTCCACAGTACACGTTCCTTGCTTATCACACTTCTGCAACATGTTTCCTAATCTGCTGTAGGCCTAGCCAGTTTCTCCCCTCCCTAGGGTGGAGAGGCCTTTTTCCTGGTATTAGTTTCATTGTTATCACGTCTTCTATCAGCAGTTATTTTTTTATGTCTCAGCTACCCTCTGCTTATATTGTAAAATAGTACCACAATGTAAAAAAAGGTCTAGACACACACATTATTTGATTATTGTCTTATAACACTAACGCCATTACACACAGTTATACAGTTTCAGGGTGGAATATTTTAGTTGTGGGGTGCAACTCAATATTAGAAAGGTGATCCCAATGCTTTTGCACTCAGAAAAGCCTTAATTCGTCGGGGCGTGTGCTCCACATGGTGTTGAAAGCGTTCCACAGGGATGCTGGCCCATGTTGTACTCCAATGCTTCCCACAGTTGTGTCAATTTGCCTGGATGTCCATTGGATGGTGGACCATTCTTGATACACACAAACTGTTGAGTGTCAAAACCCCAGCAGCATTGCAGTTCTTGACACACTCAAACCGGTGTGCATGGCACCTACTACCCATACCCCTCTGAATGGCACACACATACACAATCCATGTCTTAACAATCCCTCTTTAACCGGTCTCCTCTCCTTCATCTACACTGATTGAAGTGGATTTAACAAGTGATGTCAATAAGGGATCATAGCGGTCACCTGGATTCACCTGGTCAGTCTGTCATGGAAAGAGCAGGTGTTCTTAATGTTTTGTACAGTCAGTGTATGTGGTTGTTGCAAAATGTCAAGGAATATAGAAAATCCTTCTTCAAACAATAAATGAGTATCTTCAAACAATACATTTAGCAAATATTCTGGTAATAGCTGAATATTCACCATGCATCTTTTAATCATCTTGGAGCATTTGTTGGGGCACGTGATTTCAACCTCTGGGCATGAATGCCTCTCATGGTCCTGGTGGAGTCCGAACAGAAATAATAAGTGATTATTAAGAAGGATGTTCCTTCTTAGTGACTTACAGTATCATATCACAATAGACTGAAGTGTTGTCAAAGGCACTTATTGTAGTTTTGTGAACCGTTAAGAGACGGCAGTCAAGGGCGAGGAATTCAAACATCTATTCAAGTCACTTGCGCCACCTGTTGGGAGAATTACTGTATGTAATTCCCAGACTATGTAAAAAATAATCTTTGGCTAAATGTAGTACAACCAAGGGTACACAGTTGAAGGACAATCCACTTCCTTAATATGACTTATGATAGGGGGGTAGCATAGAGTTCGCACAGAGTTAGGCAACACATTTCCAGGCTACACGTCCACACTCCACCCCAGGTGGCAGCAACCGGATCTAAATGCTGAGCTAAGCCTTGATAAACACATCAGGTGCAGACAATTCAAGTGATTGTCAGTCCGAGAGAGAGAGGAGGCCAGAAGCCCCTCGGCCACCCTTTGGTTTGTTTGTGTTAGCTAACATCTTTGAACAGGCAGTCCTTTTTGTAGTTTGGTTATTCTACATATTTATTTTGTCACCATCTGAACAAATAATAATTGATTGGACTGGCTGACTAAGAGGTCAAGACGGAGCTGGCCTTGGACCTAAGTTAATAATGTAGCTGTGTCCCGGGTACATGCATTCAAACACCTAGGTGCATACACAAGATGCTACATTTCTCACATACTGTATATGCACATCTTAAATCAGGTTACACACCACCTAACTAGGCCTAAGACCCCAAGACATAGCGGGTGCAGCAAAATCAGTAGGCTAGTTGTGTTTCTCGTAACAGAGTAAAAATACTATGTTGAGCCTGAGGACAGTTCCACCATTTTACAAAATCCCAAATAAACCGCCGGGTACAATGGCAAATCGAAAGTCCTCATATCATAAAACTTAAAACCCTGACCTTTGCAAGAGTAAACAAATTTAAGATCAAATTAAAACAGACTATGTTAAAAAAACATTCAATATCTCTGGCATTCACCTCGAGTTGGTAGCATGTGTAAGGATGCTTGCAGTAGTGACAGGGCTCCATACGACAGGAGCAGCTGATTGTGAGGTGCTCCTGCAGGTCCTTACGTTGCATGACCTCACTGCAGCCTGCATTGGAACACCGCAATGACTCAAACGGACATGCCTGTAGATGCTCCTGAGAGGGAAGGAGAGAGCCTGTCATGTATTAAATGTTGCTGTCTGAGCATTTGTTAATGAATTACTTTACAGTCCTGTTTCAGCTGGCGTTTCTCTTGTATTTACTACAGCAATGGGTAACATTGGGTACTTGTGGTGTCTTGTGGGATCTACCTGCAACCGACATAATGTCATTCTGTGCGAGCAGTTGGGGGGAGTTCGTGCAGTAGACTTCTAAATTTGAGATCTCCCTTTTGCAGCAATTGTCTTGGAAAACCTGCAGGAAACGGTAACATTTGTGTAGCATTGTTTTTACATTTCAAGAAGCTCATGATTCATGTTTCATTTCTGTCCGAATTTTAATACAGTCGTTTTTTTTGTCTTACGAATGAAGTAAGTTGGGTGTCTTAAAGTTTCATGACAAGTAAAAACACCAAATACTTTTGTGTGCCAACAAAAATACATTGTAGACATCTGTTGTGTTAGCAGTACAAATGTACTCTGCAAAAGTAATTCTGAATAAAGTACGCCTGAAGTATTTCTTCATATATTTAGCTTTTTACTTCCCAAATGAACCATGGTTTCTTAATCTCACCTCATCAGATTTGATCAAACCTCTGTCCAAAGGACAGGCCGGGGGTGGTGGCTGGGGAGTTTTCCCTGCACAAAAGAGAGCATCACATTTCAATATGATTGCTGCCATTTACTACCTACAGTATCAACTAACGGCCCTTTAGCTCAATGGGCCAAAAGAGTCATTTCAGAATTGTACAAATTCAATTACCTCACAAAGCATCTTGAACAACTAGAACGAGTAAGAGATTATTGTAATATGTAATGTATTTAAAGTAATATGTGCACATGACTATTGGCAGGTGTAACTCGTAATAGGAATGTGTATCTGTTTGTTTTTACTTTGCTTTTGTAGTTTTTCCAAATTTCTGTGTTTTTACATTTCCTGGTTCTAATAGTTCGCCTAATTTCTATAATAGTTCGCCTAATTTCTATAATAGTTTGCCTAATTTCTATAATAGTTCGCCTAATTTCAGTTTGACAAAATAAGCAATGTATAGTGTAGAGAATCATTGTACCATGTAAAACGCTGTGGATGATCTTTTTAATAACCTAAAATATTGTATATTCAGCTGTTTACTGGTCTACAAAACCGAAAGTAAAAGATGCAGAAACGAAACTTAGAGCAGATCTACCGCTAATTCGACTTTCTTTCAATGAGAATGACAGATCTATATCTCACATTTCTCTATGAATTTGGTCAGATTGCCCAAATTACATATTGTAGCTTTAAGAACACTTGGAAGACTAGCCCATGGTGGGCTAAAATAGATCCTAATCAAATCAACCATGGCGAAGGGCAAAATGTACAAAAGCTGGCTGCTTGCCTGGCCAAGGACATGTGCGACTGCCTGGATTTCTTCTATACCCCTGCCCCGAGGGCAGATCAAACGGCCACTGCAAACTTCAGCTAACTTGACCTGAATATATATTTAAAGGCTGAATCACCTGAAATCAATTCCATATTCGGTTTGATGTTTATGGTGATGTGGCCATTTTAAAGAGTTTCCAATCTTGTGGTGGCTGAAGTTTGCAGTAGCTTTTTTAAAGAAGAACCAAACTATGGATTCATTTCTCCTGGCCCATGGACTACTTTCAGGGTGAGGAACCACCTACCTTACATTTAAGTCATTTAGCAGACACTCTTATCCAGAGCGACTGCGTACATTTTCATACTGGTTCCCCATGGGAATTGACTCCACAACCCTCACGGTTCAAGTGCTATGCCCTACCAACTGAGCCACAGGAGACCACTTCAAATTGTAAAATCCTGAACTTCCCCTTTAAATTGTGCTGGTCTGACACCAGACCAGTTAGATTTGCACAATTGAGGGCTGGTAATTTGTCATAGGGTTTATTCCAGTTGGATTTCAGTCAGCTCTGGGAAATTAACTTAAAAAACAATAATACAATCTTCAGAAGAGAAAGGACCATTTTCAAATAACAAATAGAATTTCGAATTCAACTCCTAGATTGACTGTAATTGAAATGGAATTGACCCAAAGTCATACCCCCCCCCAAAAAAAAATCGCACTGTGTATATGAAAACATAATATGCAGTAAATGGCTGTTTTATTATCACTACTATTCTTACAGGAGCCCTTGGATGCAGCGGTAGCAGAAGATGTGTCCGCAGCCGGTTTGGTGTGGGTTGAGAACTACTCCTTTACAGGTGGGACAAACATAGTGCTCTTCCAGCTTCTTCACAAACTTCAAACTGTGCTGCACCGCAGTCAAGTCCGATTCCCACGGTCCCGCCACTCCGGAATTCTGCCTGGAGAGTCCTCCGGATCCACTCGGGTCACTCTCCTTTGTTGCCATGGCAACCTGTAGACTGACAGGTGTGTGGTAGATGTTGGACAGTTTGTAGACCTATGTAAATGTACATCTACAAAGAGTCTGTTAACATTAGAAGGTCATTAAAAGGTCATATTCCAGGAGTCCTGCAATTGACTGAATACCTGCATGACTTTTGACATTCAGAAGAAATCCCATTCAAAGCACTCCATAATGAGATATAGGCCAAACATTTGTGCATGAAAGTGTTTAGTAAATAGGGGGAGGGGTGTATAAGTAAAATCCCCACATTTTAAAACAAACCTATCTTTTTAAGGAGTTTATTAACATGGACTTATAACCAGGGCCGTAGCTACATATGAGGACCGCTGTCATTATTTTTGAATCCAAATAAATACATTGACACTGACAATCACTCGATTAGAACATGACAGTTAAACATAGATTGGTAAATTAGTTGTTAGTCTAGCCAGCTAAACGTTCATGGCCGAATTACCGACCCGGAACGCAAAGCATGTGCCTAGGGGTCCTGACCTCCAAGGGGCCCACATTAATTCAGGTAGTCACGCTAACTCATCATATAAGCATGGCATAAGTCATGCCGAAATGTGTATACTTGCAGGAAATTGGCTTTAAAACTGCAGCAAATCTGTAAAGCAGATTTTTTTATTAATAAAATAATTTTTATGCCAACAGATCCCTCTGTACATATACATTTATAGTTTTGAATTGTTATGCTGAGTTGATGTGAGTTAAGGTGTAGTGGCTAATTGTATAGCTATGCTATGTTTGTAGATCGACTGAGGTGGATGAAGCTACAGCAAACCAATGTGATAGTGGCTGCTGGGGTCATTTTTTAATTATTTTTGAGGTTCTCCAAATAGCATTTTAGTGTTTTTAAATAGTATAGAAATGCAGTAAACGAGCTTCAACATTTTATTGAAATGGGAGGGGAGGGCTTCCAGAACTCACTAAAACACAGACCCTGGCAGCAGCCATGCTTGTCGAGATGTTCAGAGACATTAGTTTCCATCTACCTGGTGCAGGTACCTAACATGTTTAATATTAAATCACTAACATGTTTAATATTAAATCAAGCAAATATTCCTATGATTCTCAATAAGCACCCAAGAAGGACCGTGGGTCGTCGGTGCATTGTCTCATCAGAATCTCCCTTTCAGAAATCCCCCCATCGTTGTGCCTTAGTGCTGGTGGAACCAGCGAGTCTGTCAGCGAGTAAGGGTGCGCGGCAAATCCTTAATGAGACCATGGATAATTAAGCTAAGCATGGATTATGTTGTATTACATTAACAGTACGAGTAGGCTATTCATTTACGTTATATTGAGAAAGGCCAAAAAAAACGACGGAATTATGCGCTCTTTGCAGCACTACAATGTCGGGGAATCCCCACTGCTTGAAGAACATAGCAAATCATTATGATTCCAATAGATGAAAACATCATGATTATAAAAAAAAAGTGTCTAGACAAAATCCAAGGGAGTTCTGCATTTATATTGTTAAGTCGAAAAGGCACACTGAAATGAGTTGTTTGCTTTCGTTTTCAGAGCCTAAATAAACAACTGTTGCGTTGCAGATCTGAGCAGACATACAGTGCGTTCTTACCGTGACTTTAAAAAACGGAATGTGCGACGAGATTCTTAACTTACTTTTGTAGTTTTACGTCCACATTCATATGGCAAAAACGTCTGCACAGTACGGAGTATGTAGCCCGGGCTATAGGTCACAACTCGGCGTGCCGTCAATTCTATATGAGCGGAAAATGTTTCGGGAAGTGAATGTAATGGCACCCCGTTGAAAAATGATCGTAGCCTAAAACGCGGTAAAATCAAATGTCTGTTTAGCACCTTGCATAGCCTCCCTGAAGCGTTTCGGGGACAGGATGCTGAAGAAATTGTACCATTATTATGCATCCACAGGTTTAAAAGGGTATTTGCTGAAAATTGACAGTTGAAACAATCTGAGAAGTTTCTTAAATTATCACAATGTATTTGAAAATAACTTAACAATAGGCTACACTTCACGGAGCTAGTAGTTCTGGTGCCTATAATACTGCTATAGTCAAGGTTTTAGCATATGGCAATGTGATGTGGTCGAAAATAACGTGCATACATTTAGAAATGTTGAATACATTGATACTGCTTTTTAATACAACACATCTATAACAGAATCATGTGGGCCGTAGGCCTAATAAGTCGAGACCACCAAGAAGCACAGCTGATGTTTTTACATGCATGGCGAAATCGACCCATTGGCAAAACTGGTTGAATCAACGTTGTTTCCACGTAATTTAAACCAATATAATAATATGCAATGATGAATCAACGTGAACCTGATTGGATTTGCAAAAGGTCAACTGTAAAGCCCCCCCCACCCAACCTTTATAACCTAAATCCAATGGCGTGGTAACATTTGATTTAAAGTCACATTCACATTTTGACTAATAAACCTAAAACTAGACGAACTTATTTAAAGTCTGTTTAGCTCTTTACTACTTCATTGCATCTATTTAGAATTATTTCACAACAGTTACATTGCATTATGGTCAATTAGGCGCAAGAAAGCAGAAACAATGCTGAATGCTAATAAAAATGATTTAGGCTGAAGTAGACAAATCAATTAAAGGTGAACTATGCAACAATTCCAAATAATTGTATTTATTTATGTGCTACATTTATAGTTGTATATTTGGGATTTGCACTAGTATGCTATGTTTTTTGGGTCAATATTCATTTCAATTTAAGCAGTCTGGAAAACGTAATAATTTATTATGACAATATAGTAAGACAAAGACAAACCAAATAAATGTGCTAGAAGGGACATGGAAATTAAAAATATGTGAAAGACACTTGAAATGCAATGAAATGCAAGAGCAATGAGATCCTGAAATAATGGCAAGCCAACAGCCTAGTAAACACAACATACGGTAACGTGTGAATGTCATGTATTTTTAAGGCAAAATGCAAGTCCTCAATGTTCGTGATTATACTTACTTCTGGCCACATTATTTCCACAGGAAAAGATTGAGTCAGTGTATATTAGTGGTTTAAAGGTAATTTAGGTTTGCATTTCAACATGTGTAAAGCTCGTCACCATGTACAGTATTGAATTAGCCTATTTTTCTTCCTCCATTCCTTAGCAGTGATTAGGCAAAATTTGAGAAACGTTCCCAAAGTTCCAGGAAACCATCCAACCAGGATTTCTGGAGAACGTATAAACTTTCGGAAATTTTACAGAATCTTTCAACCCCTGAACAGGAAGCGGCACTAATTAATTCAAAATCTTGGTAAAAAACGAATAATCATAACTGGACAGACAAAACAAAATGTTACAAATATTTGAATGGATATGTTAGAGACTATGCCTCACCTTACACTGGGAATTATTGATGGGCGACCGTTAAAACAAAATCCAAAAGCGTGGTTTTAGGTGTGATCTTGACAGTTTAAAAATAAGCAAACAAATTATTACACACAACTGTACAGAAGTCAAACATTTTGTTCTTCAATATATCTTAAATGAAAATCATTGAAACAAATCAAATTCCTGAAAAATGTGGCTGACTGACTTACAACAATCGATTCACTAACATTGACATCCTCGCAGCTTAATATTACATTAAACAAGTACATTTTGTTAACCGCTTCATCATTTCTTTCAATCAGTTTCTCTTCCAGTTTAGATCAATTCAATCACGTAAATACAGTTTCCTAGAAGCGTAAGAGCACTTACACAATGGTTATTATTATACTGGACGTAGGAAAACATCAGTCTAGAGTCCATAGCACCGAGTAGAAAAATAAATAATGGCTATATAAAAGATGAACGTCTATATTCGCTCAAGGAACAAATATGCGTTACAGCAAATCAAACAATTGAACTGAAATATGGCAACGCCACCTTTTCACTAGTAGTGGTGTATTGTCCATTATAGTGTCTTCAATATACCTTGTTTATATACCACTTGCAAATTTTGCCAGTTTGTAAAATATACATTAACCAGAAGCCAAGAACACTTTCAAACAGGACCAATGCTTCTAGTAAATCTTTAACATCACCAATACATAACATCTAAGCAAGTCCATCCAAAGATGAGCGAATAAAAAAAGAAAACGTGATTTCAAATAAATAAAACTAAGACCTAACCTAATATACATCAACTTTAAAAACTTCACAACGGCTTTACGTTTCTCATTAATATACATAATCTCCTCATAAACAACCAACGATTGACGACTTTCAGGAACACAACGGATCATTGTCAAGAAAAATACAAGGAAACAAACGACCAAGTAAAAAAAAACGACCACCGACTTTTCAGTTTTCTTCCTTCGTCTTTGCACACACTTAGTGCAGCGAGGAGGACGGCATCTCCGAAGGGATGCCCACCAGGGTGGGGGGCGGCTGGCTGGAGCCTGGGCACCCTGTGGAGGTGGGGGCTGAGGTCAGGGCAAGCGGGCGGGGATTGAGGCGCGGGGGCGGGGGGTTGGAGGGCCGGATGAGTGGCGGGGGCTGGTTGAGCGCGGGCCGGGGCTGGAGGAAGCGGGCCTGCTGCTGGAGAGGGGGCGGCTGCCTGTGGAGGGCCGGGGTGGCCGGCAGGGAGGGCCGTAGGAGCGGGGGCGGCTGGTTGAGCGAGGTTGCCGACGACGTCACCAGTGTCTGGAAAGTTGCAGAGGAAGTGGCAGCGGGAGAAGGGCCTGACGAGGGGGTCACCTGGCCCTGGAAGAGAGAGGCGTGAGTTGGGATTTCGTATTAAAACACAGATGGGCAATACATTACAGCATACAGTGCATTCAGAAAGTATTTAGACCCCTTGATTTTTTGCACATTAGCTGTGTTCGAATACTAACCGTACTATTTGTGATGTAAATTGAGTATATAGTATGCTTATTGGTCATAGTATGGATATAGTTAGTATATAGTATGCTTATTGGTCATAGTATGGATATAGTTAGTATATAGTATGCTTATTGGTCATAGTATGGATATAGTTAGTATGCCAAAAGTTGCCGGTTGTCGTACTAAATTCGCCAAAATATGAAGAGGACACTATTTCTGTACTTTAGGGCCCATAATGCAATTCTTCAGGAAATGGGTGTGGCTTCACATCCTTTCCAGATTTGGAAATGGAAATGGCAGAGAATATGAAGTACAACGAGAGCGGATACAAATTCATTGCTTTAACTAATTATGACAAATGTTAAGAAAATGCTGAGCAATGTAATAAAGTAATGACTTTTCAAATAAGTTACCTTACACCTTATATTGGCTGACAATTTGTTCGCTACGCTGTCCTTATGAACCACATAGCGTATCATTACAGCAGTATGTACCGGTATGTTGTTAGGTAGCCTACCTAACGTTAGTTGGCTACTTATACAGCACACCAAGACAGTCGTGAAGAGGGCACGACAAAGCCGATTCCCCACCAGGAGATTTGGCAAAGCCGATTCCCCACCAGGAGACTGAAAATATTTGGCATGAGTTTTCAGTTCCTCAAAAGGTTCTACAGCTGCACCATCGAGAGCATCCTGACTGGTTGCATCGCCGCCTGGTATGGCACCTGCTCGGCCTCCGACCGCAAGGCACTACAGAGGATAGTGCGTACGGCCCAGTACTGGGGCCAAGCTTCCTGCCATCCAGGACCTCTATATCAGGCGGTGTTAGAGGAAGGCCCTAAAAATTGTCAGACTCCAGCCACACTAGTCATAGAATGTTCTCTCTGCTACCGCACGGCAAGCGGTACCGGAGTGCCAAGTCGAGGTCCAAAAGGCTTCTTAACAGCTTCTATTCCCAAGCCATAAGACTCCTGAACACCTAATCAAAGGGCTACCCAGACCCCTGTTTTACGCTGCTGCTACTCTCTGTTAATAATCTATGCATAGTCATTATAACTCTACCTACATGTACATTACCTCAACTAACCGGTGCCCCCGCACATTGACTCTGTAGCGGTACCCCCTGTATATAGCCTCGCTTGTTATTTTACTGCTTCTGTTTAAATTGTTACTTTTATTTTCTACTTATCTATTTTTTACTTAACACTTATTTGTATTTTTTTCTTAACTTCTTAAAGCATTGTTAGTTAAGGACTTGTAAGTAACGCATGTGACAAATAAAATTTGATTTGATTTCAAACTGCCTAACCAGCTCTGCTAGGGTGAGTAAAATGGTCAGTCTCATTTGTGTCTGGAAGTAGCTAGCAAGCTATTTTTTTATTTTAACCTTTATTTAACTAGGCCAAGTCAGTTACAAACAAATTCTTATTTACAAGCTAGCCAACGTTAGCTTGGGTGCTTGCCTGCCGTTGTAAGGTCAGAACGCTCAAATCAGCCCTGCTCCTCGGCCCGAGCGACCAGTGTGCGCTCTGAAGTTACAAAACTGACATTCTGACAACGCTCTG
Organism: Brachymystax lenok tsinlingensis; assembly: GCA_030435695.1. Taxonomy (NCBI): domain Eukaryota; kingdom Metazoa; phylum Chordata; class Actinopteri; order Salmoniformes; family Salmonidae; genus Brachymystax; species Brachymystax lenok. The sequence goes on along the minus strand of CM059812.1, from coordinate 1,867,193 downwards.
AATTTACCAGCACACTCTGGCACTCCAGATTGAACACCCAAAGTCGTAAAATGTAATTAGTAGTAATTTAATGCTAGCAAGAGGTTGCATAGTAAAAGCATTAACTTCCGGTAGACAGGCGAAGAGCTAGTACGCTCAACTGAAAGCATACTGTTTGTTTACAGTATACTAAAATGAACTAATAGTATATACTCATTAAGTATGTTATATACAGTATGTTAGTATGGGTATTCGAACACAGCTCAAGTGTTACGTTACAGCCTTATTCTAAAATTGATTAAATACTTTTTTCCCCTCATCTATCTACGCACAATACCCATAATGACAAAGCGAAAACAGGTCTTTAAAATTTTTGACAAATTTATTAAAAACAGAAATACTTTATTTATATAAGTATTCAGACCCTTTGCTATGAGAATCGAAATTGAGCTCAGGTGCATCCTGTTTCCATTGATCATCCTTGAGATGTTTTTACACCTGTGGTAAATTCAATTGATTGGACATGATTTGGAAATGCACACACACCTGCCTATATAAGGTCCCACAGTTGACAGTGCATGTCAGAAGAAAAACCAAGCCATGAGGTCGATAGAATTGTCCGTAGAGCTCAGAGACAGGATTGTGTCTAGGCACAGATCTGGGGAAGGGTACACAAACATTTCTGCAGCATTGAAGGTCCCCAAGAACACAGTGGCCTCATCATTCTTAAATGGAAGAAGTTTGGAACCACCAAGACTCTTCCTAGAGCTGGCCGCCTGGCCAAACTGAGCAATCGTGGGAGAAGGGCCTTGGTCAGGGAGGTGACCAAGAACCCGATGGTCACTCTGACAGAGCTTCAGAGTTCCTCTGTGGATATGGGAGAACCTTCCAGAAGGACAACCATCTCTGCAGCACTTCACAAATCAGGCCTTTATGGTAGAGTGGCCAAAAAGTCACCTAAAGGACTCTCAGACCATGAGAAGCAAAATTCTCTGGTCTGATGAAACCAAGATTAAACTCTTTGGCCTGAATGCCAAGCGTCACGTCTGGAGGAAACCTGGCACCATGCCAACAATGAAGCATGCTGGCAGCATCATGCTGTGGGGATGTTTTTCAACACCAGGAAAAGGGAAACTAGTCAGGATCAAGGGAAAAATGAACGGAGCAAAGTACAGAGAGATCCTTGATGAAAACCTGCTCCAGAGCGCCCAGGACCTCAGTCTGGGGTGAAGTTTCACCGTCCAACAGGACAAAGACCCAAGCACACAGCCAAGACAATGCAGGAGTGGCTTTGGGACAAGTCTCTGGATGTCCTTGAGTGGCCCAGCCAGAGCCCGGACTTGAACCCGATCGAACATCTCTGGAGAGACCTGAAAATAGCTGAGCAGCAATGCTCTCCATCCAACCTGACAGAGCTTGAGAGGATCTGCAGAGAATAATGGGAGAAACTCCCCAAATACAGGTGTGCCAAGCTTGTAGCGTCATACCCAAGAACACTCGAGGCTGTAATTGCTGCCAAAGGTGCTTCAACAAAGTACTGAGTAAAGGGTCTGAATACTTATGTAAATGTGATGTTTTTTATTTTTAATAAATTAGCAAACATTCCTAAACCTGTTTTTGCTTTGTCATTATGGGGTATTGTGTGTAGATTGAGGGGGAAAAAAACGATTTAATTGATTTTAGAATAAGGCTGTAATGTAACAAAATGTGGAAAAATTACAATAACTCTCCAGGAGGGATAGCCACTTGACTGGTCTTGACATTGAATGACATGTTGGAATACCAGATTTAAGATCAGTTTAACAAATGTCATTAGCAGTCATAATGGATATCAGGTTATGAAAATAAGCCTGGTACCTGTTGTATTGTGTTTCCTACTTAGCTAATTGACAACGTAACCATAAAGGCATATACACTATCTATACAAAACTAGGTGGACACTCCTTCAAACTAGTTGATTCGGCTATTTCAGCCACACCGTTGCTGACAGGTGTATAAAATCGAGCACACAGCCATGGAAGAGGAATAATGGTCTGGGGCTGTTTTTCATGGTTCGGGCTAAGCCTCTTAGTTCCACTGAAGGGAAATCTTAACGCTACAGCATACAATGACATTCTACAAGACTCTGTGCTTCCAACTTTGTAGCAACAGTTTGGGGAAGGCCCTTTCCTGTTTCAGCATGACAATGCCCCCGTGCACAAAGCGAGGTCCATACAGAAATGGTTTGTCGAGATCGGTGTGGAAGAACTTGACTAGCCTGCACAGAGCCCTGACCTAAACCCCATCGAACACCTCTGGGATGAATTGGAACGCCGACTGCGAGCCAGGCCTGATCGCCTAACATCAGAGCCCGACCTCACTAATGCTCTTGCGACTGAATGGAAGCAAGTCCCCCGCAGCAATGTTCCAACATCTAGTGGAAAGCCTTCCCAGGAGGCTGTTATAGCAGCAAAGGGGGGAACTAACTCCATATCAGTGCCCATGGTTTTGGAATGAGATGTTCGACGAGTAGTTGTCCATACTTTTGGTCATGTAGTGTATTCGTTTGAAATATATTAGTATTACATAATTTTCAATACTGTATAGCAAGGTCATCTACCACTGCTTATGATATGTTCAATACTCAAAGCTACACATCATGGCAAGGAGTAAAAGACCATTCGTTGACATCAACCACATTCAGATATTTCTTCAAGTTATCAAGTCAATGGTAAATTTGTAGAATAATAAATGGTGTGTATTATACACGTGTGTGTTGGAAATGTAGTTTTTTTTTGCATATAGCCCCCCCCCCTCCCCAGGGTCGGAATGTCCACATGCATCTAACATTGTTAGGAACTTTGGCACATAATCATGACATCTTATGCCCTGCTTATAATGTTAAGACACCTTTATGAAGGAATGTTTATGAATCTGCAGTGTTAGAGATTTGTTAGAGCAAAAACCAAGCCAACTGCCATAGCTAACTATAACGAAATCACAGAAGGTGTTTATGGGAAGTTTTTTTGGTTTTAGGGGAATAAAGGAACGCTCCACCACCTCCTCCTCCTCTTCGTCCGTACTCTTCCCAGAAGGGGTGTTGGAGCTGTTCTTCCCCTCCTCGCCAGAGGTGGCAGTGTCACCGTTGGGGGTGCCAGTTCCCTGCTCCGCCTCCCACTCCTGCAGCACCTCCTCCAGGTTAAACCGACGGCGGTAGTTCACAAAGAAGTTCTTTACCTGCCCTACTGTCTTATTACCGATAACGTCGGCAATGGCCTGGAAGTCTTTCCCGTACTTCCGGACACCTGGTGAAACAACAAATATTCTGAAATTGCACGAGGTAAACAGACTGGCAGGCCATTGACAAGAACATGAGCCGACCACAAACCCACAAAGAACGTAGGTTTACCTTGAACTGCCAGAAGCTGTTCATCTGTTGTCCAGCGAGCATTAACTTTTTGGTTGCACTAGAACAGACAAAGAACACCTGATATTATACACTGAACAAAAACATGAATGTAACAATTTCAATGATTTTACTGAGGAAATCAGGCAATTTAAATGAATTAGGGCCTAATCTATGAATTTCACATGACTGGGAATACAGATATCGGTTGGTCTCAGATACCTTAAAAAGAAAGTAGGGGCTTGGATCAGAAAACAAGTCAGTTCCGGGTATGACCTCCATTTGCCTCATGCAGCGCGACATTTCCGCATATAGTTGATCAGGCTGTTGATTGTGGCCTGTGGAATGTTGTCCCACTCCTCTTCGATGGCTGTGCGAAGTTGCTGGATGTTTTCGGGAGCTGGAACACACTGTTGTGGGTGACATGCCTGGTGAGTATGCAGGTCATGGAAGAACTGGGACATCTTCCGGGAATTGTTTACCGATCTTTGCGATATGGTGCCGTGCATTATTCCGAAACATGAGGTGTTAGTGGCAGATGAATGGCAAGACAATGGGCCTCTGGATCTCTTCACGGTATTTCTGTGCATTCAAATCGCCATAGATAAAATGCAATTGTCTGTAGCTTATGCCTGCCCTTACCATAACCCCCCCCATCATGGGGCACTGTTCACAAAGTTGACATCAGCAAACAGCTCGCCCACAAGACGCCAAATATGCTGTCTGCCATCTGCCCGGTACAGTTGAAACTGGGATTCATCCGTAAAGAGCACACTTCCTCAGTGTTGCAGCAGCAATCGAAGGTGAGCATTTCCCCACTGAAGTCAGTTACAATGCCAAATTGCAGTCAGGTCAAGACCCTGCTGAAGACGACGAGTTTCATCAGCTGTCCGGGTGGCTGGTCTCAGACATTTCTGCAGGTGAAGAAGCCGGATGTTGCGGTCCTGGCTTGGTGTGGTTACACAAGTCCGCGGGTTGAGGCTGGTTGGACTTACTGTCAAATTTTCTAAAACAATGTTTGAGGCCGCTTATGGTACAGAAATTAACATTAAATTATCTGGCAACAGCTCTGGTGGACATTCCTGCAGTCAGCACGCAAATTGCACACTCCCTCAAAACTTGAGACATCTGTGGCATTGTGTTTTGTGACAACTGTACCTTTTGTCGCCAGCACAAGGTGCACCTGTGTAATGATCATGTTTAATAAGCTTCTTGATATGCCACGCCTGTCAGGTGGATGGATTATCTTGGCAAAGGAGAAATGCTAACTAACAGGGATATAAATAACCATTTGAGAGAAAGACGCTTTTCGTGCATATGAACAATTTCTGGGATATTTTATTTTAGCTCATGAAACATGGGACCAACACTTTAAATGTTGCGTTTAAATTTTTGTTCAGTGTAGAAGCTAAGTAGCAATAAATGTCAAGTCAACAGGTCACTCACTTCATATAAGCAACCATAATAAAGAAACATCCATAACTAATGACTTCCTCTTTGGTAGCACTTCATTTGTAAGGTCCTAGTGATGCGAATGTCATGACAGCTTATGACCACCTATGTCACATTGCTAGGTCCCTTTCTCACTGAAATCTAAACATTTGGCACATACCTCCGGCAGCCTGAAGTCATCAATGCCCGCTTCCATCCTGTGTTTCAGACCACTGTTCAGTTGCTTTGCATTTTGAACCTGTTGGGATAAATTCACAGGGCCTTCAGAAAGCACTCACATCCCACATTTAGTTTGTTTGTTGTTGTTACAGCCTGAATTTAAAATGGATTAAATTGAGATTTATTTTGTCAATGGCCTACACACAATACCCCATAATGTCAAAGTGGAATTATGTTTTTGGAAATGTTTACAAACTATTAAAAAAAATGATAAGTTGAACTGTCTTGAGTCCAAGTATTCAACCCCTTATATGGCAAGCCTAAATAAGTTCAGGAGTAAAAATATGCTTAACAAGTGACATAATAAGTTGCATGGAATCCCTGTGTGCAATAAGTGTTAATGACTACCTCTCTGTTAATGACTACCTCTCTCCTACTATCTCTGTACTGTGATAGAAAAATTACATATTTACCTGATTTGTTGGATATTTAGCAATTATTTACTTAACTAATACTGTAGTGAACTGAGAGGAGTTGTTTGAAGCTGCGGCTGGCAACTGATTAAGTGATGGCTAGGTAAAAACCTACAGCTGGCATTCCATAGATAAGACGTGGTGTGTGTCACCGAGATAGAGATTTTCTGTTCCTCCAGGCTAAAGGCCTCCCTATTCCTAACCTTGAATATCCCTTTGAGCATGGTTAAGATATTAATTACATTTTGGGTGGTGTATTAATACACTCAGTCACTACAAAGATGCAAGCGTCCTTCCTAACTCAGTTGCCGGAGAGGAAGGAAAACTCAGGGATTTCACCATGAGGCCAATTGTGACTTTAAAACAGTTTGTTTAAATGGCTGTGATAGGAGAAAACTGAAGATGGATCAACAACATTGTAGTTACTCCACAATACTAACCTAAATGTCAGAGTGAGAAGGAAACCTGTACAGAATTATTTTCTCCAAAACATGCATCCTGTTTGCAATAGGACTTAAAAGTAAAACAGCAAAAAAATTGGCAAATTAACTTTGTCCTGAATACAAAGTGCTATGCTTGAGGCAAATCCAACACATCACTGAGTACCACACTTCATATTTTGGTGGTGGCTTCATTATGTTATGGGTATGGTTGTCATGGTTGTCATCTGCAAATACTTTTTTTTTTTTGGGGGGGTAAAAATAAATGGAATAGAGCTAAGCACATGCAAAATCCTTGAGGAAAACCTGGTTCAGTAAACTTTCCAACAGACACTGGGAGAAAAATTCACCTTTCAGCAGGTTAATAGCCTGAAACACAAGGCCAAATATACACTGGAGTTGCTTACCAAGATGACGTTGAAAGATCCTGAGTGGTGTAATTAGTTGACTTAAATTGGCTTAAATCTATGGTAAGAATTAATAAAATAATGTGCAATCTACTGTAGGTGTGCAAAGCTCTTGGACTTACCCAGAAGAGACTCACAGCTTTAAATCGCTGCCAAAGGTGATTAACATGTATTGACTCAGGGGGTTGAATACATGTATTCAAGATTGTTAGAATTTAACAAAAAATTAAAAACTTTCTTCCACTTTGACATGAGTATTGTGTGTAAATCATTGACAAAAAAATGACAAATCCATTTGAAATCACACCTGGTAACTTCAAATTAGTTGCTCAATTGTGCACTGGGGCCTCCCACTTCCCTTTCTATTCTGGTTAGAGCCAGTTTGCGCTGTTCTGTGAAGGGAGTAGTACACAGCGTTGTACGAGATCTTCAGTTTCTTGGCAATTTCTCGCATGGAATAGCCTTCATTTCTCAGAACAAGAATAGACTGATGAGTTTCAGAAGAAAGTTATTTGTTTCTGGCCATTTTGAGCCTGTAATCAAACCCACAAATGCTGATGCTCCAGATACTCAACTAGTCTAAAGAAGGCCAGGTTTATTGCTTTTAATAAGCACAACGGTTTTCAGCTGTGTTAACATAATTGCAAAATGGTTTTCTAATGATTAATTAGCCTTTTAATAAGATAAACTTGGATTAGCTAACACAACGTGCCATTGGAACACAGGAGTGATGGTTGCTGATAATGGGCCTCTGTACGCCTATGTACAGTCATGGCCAAAAGTTTTGAGAATGACACAAATATTAATGTCCACAAAGTTTGCTGCTTCAGTGTCTTTAGATATTTTTGTCAGATGTTACTATGGAATACTGAAGTATAATTACAAGCATTTCATACGTATCAAAGGCTTTTATTGATAATTACATGAAGTTGATGTTTGCAGTGTTGACCCTTCTTTTTCAAGACCTATGCAATCCGCCCTGGCATGCTGTCAATTAACTTCTGGGCCACATCCTGACTGATGGCAGCCCATTCTTGCATTATCAATGCTTGGAGTTTGTCAGAATTGGTGGGTTTTTGTTTGTCCACCGCCTCGAGGATTGACCACAAGTTCTCAATGGGATTAAGGTCTGGGAAGTTTCCTGGCCATGGACCCAAAATATCGATGTTTTGTTCCCCGAGCCACTTAGTTATCACTTTTGCCTTATGGCAAGGTGCTCCATCATGCTGGAAAAGGCATTGTTCGTCACCAAACTGTTCCTGGATGGTTGTGAGAAGTTGCTCTCGGAGGACGTCTTGGTACCATTCTTTATTCATGGCTGTGTTCTTAGGCAAAATTGTGAGTGAGCCCACTCCCTTGGCTGAGAAGCAACCCCACACATGAATGGTCTCAGAATGCTTTACTGTTGGCATGACACAGGACTGATGGTAGTGCTCACCTTGTCTTCTCCGGACAAGCTTTTTTCCGTATGCCCCAAACAATCGGAAAGGGGATTATTCAGAGAAAATTACTTTACCCCAGTCCGAAGCAGTCCAATCCCTGAACCTTTTGCAGAATATCAGTCTGTCCCTGATGTTTTTCCTGGAGAGAAGTGACTTCTTTGCTGCCTTTCTTGACACCAGGCCATCCTCCAAAGGTCTTCGCCTCACTGTGCGTGCAGATGCACTCACACCTGCCTGCTGCCATTCCTGAGCAAGCTCTGTACTGGTGGTGCCCGATCCATAGCTGAATCAACTTTAGGAGACGGTCCTGGTGCTTGCTGGACTTTCTTGGGCGCCCTGAAGCCTTCTTCACAACAATTGAACCGCTCTCCTTGAAGTTCTTGATGATCCGATAAATGGTTGATTTAGGTGCAATCTTACTGGCAGCAATATCCTTGCCTGTGAAGCCCTTTTTGTGCAAAGCAATGATGACGGCACGTGTTTCCTTGCAGGTAACCATGTTTGACAGAGGAAGAACAATGATTCCAAGCACCACCCTCCTTTTGAAGCTTCCAGTCTGTTATTCGAACTCAATCAGCATGACAGAGTGATCTCCAGCCTTGTCCTCATCAACACACACCTGTGTTAACGAGAGAATCCCTGACATGATGTCAGCTGGTTCTTTTGTGGCAGGGCTTTTTGGGGGATTCAGTTCATTTGCATGGCAAAGAGGGACTTTGCTATTAATTGCAATTCATCTGATCACTCTTCATGACATTCTGGAGTATATGCAAATTGCCATCATACAAACTGAGGCAGCAGACTTTGTGAAAATTTATATTTGTGTAATTCTCAAAACTTTTGGCCACGACTGTAAATATTCAATTCAAAATCCGCCATTTCTAGCTACAATAGTCATTTACAACATTTTACAATGTCTATGCTGTATTTCTGATCAACTTGATGTTATTTTAATGGACAAAATTTTTTGCTTTTCTTTCAAAAACAAGGACATTTCTAAGTGACCCGAAACTTTTGAAGGGTAGTGTGTGTATATATATATAAAAAATAAAAAAAATAAATAAAAAAAAGCCTCAACTCAAGCACCTTGAGAACCCAGGTTGCCCTGCATTGAGACAAACCAGAATCCCCAACGCTCACCTGTCTTTTGAGGCCCACCAGCTCCATGTCCAGCTGCCGAAGGACGGTGTTGGCAGCGCTGGAGCTGCACGACACTGCCACCACATCCTCCTGGGTCAGGTACATGCCCTTGGGCGGCCGGCACTTGGAACGCTGCGGAGTGGTGCCGGTGCATGAGCGTCAGGTGCTCCCGTCGGCCGAGCCCAATCTTGGAGGAGCTCAGGGGCTGGGGCTCCGTGTGGCTCTGGATAGGCGCGGGTACACTTTCTATTAGCTGTCATAATGTTCGTAACATCAATTGTGTCATTGTTAGGACATATGACATATGACACCTGGGAGCATGTTTTAAGAGGTATAATCAAAACAAAATGCTGTACACTGCTGTTCATGCTCCCAAGTGATTATATTGATACGTTTCGACCCTTAGGTCTTTATCAGGCATCCATGAAAAATCCCCCCTGGGAGCATGAACAGCAGACTCAGCGATATGATGTTGCCACGAGCAGCACCACTGATATTCAGACGAGTGCAATGCAAGACTTTGCTCTCACAATACCAGAGTATCTGCACAGCTCCGTTTCTTGGACCCGAACCCGCCTGCGCCGGCCACATCAATTCCGAGCCCCACCAGATATTTTCTCCGCAACACGAACCACCAGCATAGAATTGTTCCAAGAGCTGATCTGTGACCCTCCAAATAACATAAATTTATTTTACAAAAATTATGACCAGAGTATTAGGTTTTTTCCCCTTCCCTGCATTAAATAATTTGTCTGCATGTCTAACCAGAAGCCATGGATTACAGGCAACATCCACATCAAGCTAAAGGCTAGAGCTGCCGCTTTCAAGGAGCGGGACACTAATCCGGACGCCTATAAGAAATCCCGCTATGCCCTCTGACGAACCATCAAACAAGCAAAGCGGCAATACAGGATTGAGATTGAATCCTACTACACCGGCTCTGACGCTCGTCGGATGTGGCAGGGCTTGAAAACTATTACGAACTACAAAGGGAAACCCAGACGCGAGATGCCCAGTGATGCGAGCCTACCAGACGAGCTAAATTCCTTTTATGCTTGCTTCGAGGCAAGCAACACTGAAGCATGCACGAGAGCACCAGCTGTTCTGGATGACTGTGATAACGCTCTCGGTTGCCGATGTGAGCAAGACCTTTAAACAGGTCAACATTCACAAAGACACGGGGCCAGATGGATTACCAGGACGTGTACTCAAAGCATGCGCGGACCAACTGGCAAGAGTCTTCACTGACATTTTCAACCTCTCCCTGAATCTGAATCTGAGTCTGTAATATCTAAATGTTTCAAGCAGACCACTATAGTCGCTGTGCCCAAGGAAGCGAAGGTAACCTGCCTAAACGATTACCGCCCCGTAGCACTCACGTCGGTAGCCATGAAGTGCTTTGAAAGGCTGGTCATGGCTCACATCAACAGCATCCTCCTGGATAACCTAGACCCACGCAAGATTTGGCACGGGTCCCCAGATCATCAAAAAGTTATACAGCTGCACCATCGTGAGCATCCTGACCGGTTGCATCACCACCTTGTATGGCAACTGCTCGGCATCTGACCGTAAGGCGCTACAGAGGGTAGTGCGTTTGGCCCAGTACATCACTGGGTCCAAGCTTCCTGCCATCCAGGACCTATATAATAGGCGGTGTCCGAGGAAACCCATAAAATTATCAGAGATTCCAGTCACCCAAGTCATATACTGTTTTCTCTGCTCCCGCACGGTATCGGAGCGTGAAGTCTAGGACCAAAAGGCTCCCCTTAACAGCTTCTACCCTCAAGCCATAAGACTGCTGAACAATTAATCAAATGACTATTACTTTGCCCCCACATCCCCACCCCCTTTTTTGTTTTGTATACTGCTGCTACTCACTGTTTATTATCTATGCATGGTCACTTCACCCCTACCTACATGTACACTGCTGCTACTGTCTGTTTATTATCTATACATAGTCACTTTACCCCTACCTACATGTACACTGCTGCTACTGTCTGTTTATTATCTATGCATGGTCACTTCACCCCTACCTACATGTACACTGCTGCTACTGTCTGTTTATTATCTATGCATGGTCACTTCACCCCTACCTACATGTACACTGCTGCTACTGTCTGTTTAGTATCTATGCATGGTCACTTCACTCCTACCTACATGTACACTGCTGCTACTGTCTGTTTATTATCTATGCATGGTCACTTCACTCCTACCTACATGTACACTGCTGCTACTCGCTGTTTATTATCTATGCATGGTCACTTCACTCCTACCTACATGTACACTGCTGCTACTGTCTGTTTATTATCTATGCATGGTCACTTCACTCCTACCTACATGTACACTGCTGCTACTCGCTGTTTATTATCTATGCATGGTCACTTCACTCCTACCTACATGTACAAATTACCTCTAACCTGTACCCGCACACTGACTCGGTACCGGTATCCCCTATATATAGCCTCGTTATTGTTATGTTATTGTGTTACTTTTCATACTTTTTTACTTTAATTTATTTGGTAGATATTTTCTTAACTCTTCTTGAACTGCACTGTTTGTTAAGGGCTTGTAAGTAAGCATTTCACAGTAAGGTCTGCACTTGTTGTATTCGGCGTATGTGACAAATAAAGTTTGATTTGATATCCACCCTGATGCAGGACTCTAGTGCATGGGGTGCACTTCCCACTGCTACAATGTGATAGCTATGGAACCAAAACTCTGTTCAAGTTTAGCCTCGTGCTTCAAACGCTCTTAGATGTTGCCGAAATCGACACCCTATGTTGCGGTTTACTTTATGCATCGCTTACTGTACCTTTTAAGTGTGACCTTTGTTACTAACCCAGTAACTAGCCAACGGATATTGTTACATTCGCTTTATCTAGTGGTCCTAGGCCTAGTTACATGGTCTGTAGCCTGAATGTGTGCATTTGTGAGAAATCAGCGTTTGAGGACGGTGTTGGATGCACATGTGCCCAGGGAGATGGTAATCTTACCTTGGTCTACGGCTAACTCTGTCTCTCTTGACCTCGTGGTAGATTATTATTTGTCCAGGTGGTGAAGGAAATAAATGTATACAAAAAGGAAACCACAAACAAGCATGACTAAACTAAAGATTCAAAACTAAACGAAAGGCCTCATGGCCACCAAACCAACTAGCAGCCTCACAGCTTGCAAGCTGGGACACTGACTGATGATCACCCTAATTGGCAGCACCTGATGTGCTTATCAAGCAGGCTCAACACCTGGACAAGGTTTCTGCTGCCCCCTGGGGGATGGAGTGTGGAAGTGTATCCTGGATAGTGTGTTTGTCTACTTTATGTCCTAACACTAACCTTCCCCTCACATCATAACACATTGCGTTTTATTTCACTATTTTCTTTGGTGTCTGTCTACTCTACTACTCTGCTACCCTGCTACCCTACTACTCTACTACTCTGCTACTCTGCTACCCTACTACCCTACTACTCTACTACTCTGCTACCCTGCTACCCTGCTACCCTACTACTCTGCTACCCTACTACTCTACTACTCTGCTACCCTGCTACCCTGCTACCCTACTACTCTACTACTCTACTACTCTGCTACCCTACTACTCTACTACTCTGCTACTCTACTACCCTGCTACGCTACTACTCTGCTACTCTGCTACCCTGCTACTCTACTACTCTGCTACCCTGCTACCCTGCTACTCTGCTACTCTACTACCCTGCTATCCTACTACTCTACTACTCTACTACCCTGCTACCCTACTACTCTACTACTCTGCTACCCTGCTACCCTGCTACTCTGCTACTCTGCTACTCTGCACCTGCTACATGCTATTGCTACTCTGCTTGCACCCTGCTACTCTGCTACCCTGCTACTCTTCTACTCTGCTACCCTGCTACCCTACTACTCTTCTACTCTGCTACCCTGCTACCCTGCTACTCTTCTACTCTGCTACCCTACTACTCTACTACTCTGCTACCCTGCTACCCTGCTACCCTACTACTCTACTACTCTACTACTCTGCTACCCTACTACTCTACCTACTCTGCTACTCTACTACCCTGCACGCCTACTACTCTGCTACTCTGCTACCCTGCTACTCTACTACTCTGCTACCCCACACCCTGCTACTCTGCTGCTCTACTCCCACCCTGCTATCCTACTGCTCTACTACTCTACTACCCTGCTACCCTACTACCCTACTACTCTGCTACCCTGCTACCCTGCTACTCTGCTACTCTGCTACTCTGCTACCCTGCTACGCTGCTACTCTGCTACTCTGCTACCCTGCTACTCTGCTACCCTGCTACTCTTCTACTCTGCTACCCTGCTACCCTACTACTCTTCTACTCTGCTACCCTGCTACCCTGCTACTCTTCTACTCTGCTACCCTACTACTCTGCTACCCTGCTACCCTGTTACCCTGCTACTCTACTACTCATTGTAAGTGAATGCTGGTCACTGATTAAAAGCGCATCCACTATTATTATGTTCCAACTGCCATTCCATCAGTTTAAATTCTAGTTTAGATAACGTACCTCTTTTTTTGTCTCCTTGGTGGGGTCATAATCACTATCGTTTGCTTCGATGGGGTTGGCCTCCTCCATTTCTTCATCACTAATGTCAGGAAAAGCCAATCATTATTCGACTCCGACCACTTGGAATTTCACAGACAGTAGTAAGCTGAGCTACAAGTCTTACCTTTCATCTTGGGCGTTTCGGTTTGCCAGCTTTCTGGCCTGGCGGTCCATCAGGCTGGTTCTGGACCGGGTCTTCTTCCAGGAGTAGTAATACTTCACAAGGCTGGATATGGATTTGTCTGGTAACTACAACAGATGAGAAAATAGTGCCAATCGACCGTTTATACTTACATTAAAGCCGGGATTCGATCAAAAGCGCATTGTCGACAAGCGCACTGCAATCACCCCAACGTTCAGCAGAGATTTGCATTCAAGGTGAATGCGGATGTTATCTCAAGAGTAAATTACCTTAGAGTCAACTGCAATATTCATCCAGACTGCTTGTGTATGTTTGTATGAACAGTATACAGACACACATTAAAGTAGAAGATAAAAGCTCCTGTATATTAATATATGTACGTTACCATTTGTTGAATCCTGTGGAAGCTTTTTCCGTGGAAGCTGAAGGCTTGTTCGAACAGCACCTTATCCTCCACGGTCCACTCGTCAGGGAAAGGGGTGAAGTTGAGCAGGTCTGCCAGGGACTTCTCAATGTTGTGCTTGTGCCAGAACAGCATGCCCAATGCCTGTGGGGGGAGACAGCAACGAGTGGAATCCACTGAGAATGGACACCAGGCAGGTCTATGGGGCTTCACTGAGCCAGAAATGCTTAAGCAACAGAACTAGAATAGATAGAGTAGGTATTCCCCTAAATAACGTTTGAATATGTTATTTTTAAGTGTGTCATTGTAGTTTATTAATACATTGTGGGTCAAATTTACTGAGCTTTCACACCGGTGTACATTTTTGGCCTGTCCGGCGGGCTTGGAAAATGTAATACGAATGTTAAAATTGGGAATATGCTGCAATAGGGTTGGAAATTCTGTTGAAAGTTTTTCATATGATTTTTGAAAAATAAGGTGGATTCTCTGCTTTGGTGAAAAAGCTTAGTAAATGTGGCCCTATGTACTTGTCTAATAATCCTAAAAAGCAGACATACCTGCTCAACATTATATCCATGCTTCTCTTTTGCAATGGCAATATATTCATCCACTGTGGGGGAAAAAAAAATCATAGTTTAATTAAACTACTTATAAATATTTTAGTAAAATCTACTTTAGGTTGTCTTTAGAAATAAGATGCTTGCGAAAACCAAACTGACTTACATTTTGGGTCGACGATGGTGTGATATGGAGACCACACCAACATTCCCCCACTATCTTTATCACTGTACTTAGTAGAACCTACAGAAAAATATATAATACATAATACATTTAAAAAAAAAAAAAATCATATAGTGCTATTTAATTAAAGCAATACATGCAGGACTAAAGATGCTGCTTTATTGATGTTAAAATATTGTTCAGATAGCAACAAAAGTCAATTCAGTTGAAGGAGATCAATAGTAGCCTACGGTGGGCAATGTGTGTTTCAAAACGCTTCTATAAACCAAACATATGGACATCTTTCAATGGGCTCATAATTCTCTACACATCTGGCTGAATTCTGGAATAAAAGATGACCGACTATGGGTTGTAAAAGTCAGAGAGTTCATGTAAATCTACTGTCATAACCTATACCGAGGCTACCACCAGAATACAGTCAGGTAGATCAAGCATAACCTTACCATGATCAAATTCTGGTATATTGGCTTGATAATCGGATCCCACACGCATTCCGACATCTGCAATAAGGAAAAATGTGTATAACACATTAATAGACACATTTTTTAAAAATGTTTTTTTTTTTCGCGTTCAAAATAATACATGTCCAGTGTGACATGCAGACGGGCTGTTCGAGGCTATACCGTGCTCGTCGTCACTGCCACTCTCATCAGAAAAATGGCCATTCGATGCATTAGAAGGGTTTTTTGTTCCGTTTGAGCGTCCCTTTCCTAGATACTCCGACCCTTTATCCATCATTCCAGGCATTGTGACCTATGTGTGTGGGCTCTCCTTAGGAGAATACCTAATAAAAACATGCAATGTTATATTTTCCCCCAGCCTGTCTCTTCAATAACTCCCACAGCTACGCAGCTGTGACACTGTGCCACAGTCCAGTATTAATCCACAATCTTTTGCATATTACGGTTTAACGCAGATATTCCCACAAATCATTTTCAGGCTTGTTACTGAGTCTGATATTGGTTGTTTTTAGTGTAATTTACACGACTTGTATCTGTTCAGACATGCAGAAATGGAATATTAAAATCAGAAGGAACTAGTTCGTCCAGCGGAGGGACTTTTACCCACTTGGTTGTACGGGGCCAAGCTGCGGCTCTGCGTGCGCCGGTGAAAATGGAGTTGTTTACGGTGCCGCTCCGTAGACGAATAGGCCACAACAACAATACCATTTATTACCGTTTATTACACATAATATAGGCTACGTCTGTTTTGGATACATTGGATGCGTTTTGTAAAGCCAATATAGAACCCGACCTCTTTTTTAAAGCCTTTATTCACAGAAGAGTCTACACAGCTTTTCAGCATTTCAACGTAGGCTATTTTTTTACTTAAATGTTATGCAAATATAAACACCTCTACGTTTGTAACGATGGCCCCATAGTAGACTAATGAGAAGTAGAGGAATATTGCACAACTGTACAAAAATAAAATGCGAAATAAAATAACCAGTCGTTTGGGTTGCCTCTTTTTATTCTGAATATTGTCCTTGGTTTGCCAGCAGATGGAGACAAAAGACCACTAACCTATTTCGAGAGATCCCACAATTAAATGAATTGTTTATTTGGTTTTCGAATGTAAGTTATTGAGTGTTTACTAGGCCTATGTAACCTACTTATGTCTGTGTGAGTGATGAGCGGGTGAATTTGAGAGAGTTTGGAGATGGTTTTGACAATTTAAGGTATCCTAAATGGGTACAAGGGCCTATTTAACTGAAAATGTCAGTAGGCTATGCCTCCCAATCCACATTGGTAGACCTCATTCCATTATCATCTGCCCAGTCTATAAACTAAACTATGGATGCAATGGTTGGTATAAAACACAAAGGCCTTTAGATGGTCAGTGAAGATGGACCCCAGCAGTTTAACATGAAGGAAGGCAAACTGGATATGAACAAAGATAAGTATATGGCTAAAGAAATTTATATTTTTTTGTTCAACTTATTGTGCAGGCCACTGTAGTGTACCACATATGAGCTGCATTTCTGTACAAAACAGTTTTGCTTACATGTAATTTCCTGTAACTTAGGCTTACATTTCAATGGCAAAAAAAACATAATATTTGGGGAGGGGTAAGTGCACTATACCACCCTTGCCATAAGGGTGCAGACCTCTTAGCAGAGATCATAGTACAATTACATAAAGAGAAACTGTTTACCCAAGATCATGGGTCTTTTTGTCACATAACATAACTGATGTAATTTCGTCCCTATGCTACAACTCTCTTCAATCTGAATAAGCCCTATAGAATGAGATAATCGATGGTGCCATATTGAACTCGGGGAAACCACTAGGACTATCTGCAACTATCCTCTCTCTCTCTGTCTCTCTTTGAGTAACTGAATACATGTTACCAGCAGAAAATATTGTAATTAGATTACAGATACTTTTTAAATTCCGGAACTACTTTTAAATTCAGAAAGGATGTTCGTGGAAGAAAAAACCCCACTAACACCTTTGTTGTCTCAATGACATTCAAGGCAGTATTGGAAAACGTTTTTAAGTTTGTTCCACCTGAGCAAGTCTGACCACAAGTCAGCGGCCACTATGATGACACGCCAAATGAGTTTGATGGATCCTTTTTTGTGTTCTTCTAAAACTCTTTTGGTATTTGTTTAATTGGTACATTGTTGATATAGTCCCAAAATGTTTTGCATATCAGCAATCAAGTTTTCACGATCTTATAACTTTTAAAATACAGAGATATACAGCTGGTGTGATGCAAAACATTTTGGGGTTATATCAACAATGGACTAATAAAACAAATACCAAGAGTTTTGGGGTGGAGTGTTTCTTTAAAGGGAAAGTAATACAAGAGTAACTAAAATAATCAGATTACGTTACTGAGTTTGGTGTAATCCAAAAGTGACGTCACTGATTGAAATTCTGGACAGGTAACTAGTAACTAACACAATACATTTAGAAAGTAGCCTACCCTACCCTGTTCCCTCTGTCTCTCTCTCTCTCTCTGTGTGTGTGTGTGTGTGTGTGTGTGTGTGTGTGTGTGTGTGTGTGTGTGTGTGTGTGTGTGTGTGTGTGTGTGTTGTGTCCTTAATGTGTGGCGTCCTTGGGATGCCAGTCCTTGCACTTCTGAATACGGGCTACCTCCTCGAATTCCCCACAGTGGACTATTAGCCTATGTTCATGCATCATAAAAAAAGGCGATGAGGACGCACAACCAACCAGTGTGAAGTGCAAGCTATAGCTGTGTTCTTCTCCACTGCGCAAAAAAATCTAATTTCCAGTCAGTTTTCATTTTTTGGGGGTTCCAGGTGAAGGCCTAACCTGTGCTTCATAGCTTAAACGCAGGGCTGTTAGTAGCCTACTCGGGATTCCTTCACACGATTGTAGGGGTGAGGGTGTACGGGGTGGGGTACCCATGTGCAAAGATGTGAGACGAGAGACAGGTGATGCGCTCTCTGCATGCATCCCGTCTTCAACAGGGGGAGCATAGCCACGGAATGAGCGGTCAAACGACATGAGGTGGGGGTTTTTCCGCTCATCATATCTAAGCAGAACAGGGACCATGAAAGCAGCAGAGCGGAGATTTGAGCAGCTGTATCGTCCTACGGATACGTCAGGCATCCTTTCACTTCAAAAGCGGTTCTCTTCTTACCGACGTTGAATGACAAGGCGGAATGGCAGGTGGACGTCGAGGACTTGTGGCCCCACAAAACACTTTTCTCGAGAACATCGTCCGACGATCCAATGGTAGGAATGTGTTCGTTTTTATTTTGTAGGAAGAAACACTGTGGATGATAGCCTATTGGCCAATCATTGAAAAACGTATTTAATTAAAGCCCAAACTCTCAGGACAACTAACCGACAATTAACACTAGTCATTGTAAACTAGTCATTGATTAGCATATTTGATTTATACATTTATACAGCCAGCATGCTATGCAAAGAATTATTCAACAATTCAAACTAATGGCATTTAATGGATGTTGTCTTTACAACAAACAACTCGAATGAATAGCTGTGTCTACCATTGGTATTCCTTACCAGTCAACTGTACTGCACCTAAAAATAAACCAAAACATCCACTGTATTCCACACGATTTGTGCATTAAATAACTAAATGAATAGATTAACATTTTACTCTTGACATACTTCTTCGATTAATGTTTTAAACCCAAATTAAAAGTGTTTTTCCGATAGTCTAGAATTTGTTGGTTTTGTGGAGGCACGCAGACTTGTTGGGCAAAATGAATCCTTTGATTTATTCGGGAAAGTGACATGCTTGCCACGGGAACTTTTGTTTTGGTTAATTAATGTATCTGTTTTTGACACAGTTTTTTTCCTCTTGTTTAAACAACTTTTCTTTTTAACTTTTCAGTTTGGACATTATCACATAGACAGACAGGTATAAACTATGTTTTAAAGTGATGTCATGTCCCCTTTATGTTTTTCCCCAAATCATCCACCATAGACTTGTTTGTGTTCTGTTTGACCCATTTATCTTTTTTTTTGTCACATATACCTCACTTATGGTGAATAGCTTCACCATCAAATATTCCTTGCACTTGCTTACCCAGTTTTCATTCCTGATACCATCCTATGTGAGATATACTCTAGTAGATAAACTCCCTTCAGTTTCCCTACTACTCCCCGTGTTTTCAAGGCATTGTGTCAGTCTTGTGAAACATTATGTTTGACATACCCAATGTCTGTGATGGTCTCGTGACGGTCTCGTGTCGGTCTGTGTTGTCAATATGTATGAAGATATAAATCAGAGTAGAGGGGGTGATCTAGGATCAGTGTTTATTGTCTTTTAGATCACAATGAATGACAGGGTGGACCTGATCCTAGATCAACACTCCTGATCTGAAACGCTTGAAACATCCGTCCCCTGAGCGTGCAAGACAAGAGAGGAAAACATCATATGCTCTCTCTACCCCCCACCCCATTATAGACACATAGGTTATGTATAATGGTACCAAGACCACTTCACAAATGGGGTAGTCCCCGCTCATAGTTTGCTCAGAGAGTTTTGGAACGGGGCAGATAAAGTCGAAGGGCAAAACACCCAGCTGCTTGAAATGTGCTTGGCTCATCACCTAGAACTGGGCCATTTCATGACATTGTAATGAATGTAGTCTTACAAGTGACGCCTGGCGATTAAACACAAGCACCTTCTGAGGTCACCGCTACTGCTGTATCACTGCCTACCTAGCCAATGATAGACAATGTTATAATGATTGGCACCACTGCCCCAGCCAATGATAGACAATGTTATAATGATTGGCACCACTGCCCCAGCCAATGATATACAATGTTATAATGATTGGCACCACTGCCCCAGCCAATGATATACAATGTTATAAGGATTGGCACCACTGCCCCAGCCAATGATATACAATGTTATAATGATTGGCACCACTGCCCCAGCCAATGATATGCAATTTTATAATGATTGGCACCACTGCCCGCCAATGATATACAATGTTATAATGATTGGCACCACTGCCGCCAATGATATACAATGTTATAATGATTGGCACCACTGCCCCAGCCAATGATATACAATGTTATAATGATTGGCACCACTGCCCCAGCCAATGATAGACAATGTTATAATGATTGGCACCACTGCCCCAGCCAATGATATACAATGTTATAATGATTGGCACCACTGCCCCAGCCAATGATATACAATGTTATAAGGATTGGCACCACTGCCCCAGCCAATGATATACAATGTTATAATGATTGGCACCACTGCCCCAGCCAATGATATGCAATTTTATAATGATTGGCACCACTGCCCCGGCCAATGATATACAATGTTATAATGATTGGCACCACTGCCCCAGCCAATGATATGCAATTTTATAATGATTGGCACCACTGCCCCGGCCAATGATATACAATGTTATAATGATTGGCACCACTGCCCCAGCCAATGATATACAATGTTATAATGATTGGCACCACTGCCCCAGCCAATGATATACAATGTTATAAGGATTGGCACCACTGCCCCAGCCAATGATATACAATGTTATAATGATTGGCACCACTGCCCCGGCCAATGATATACAATGTTATAATGATTGGCACCACTGCCCCGGCCAATGATATACAATGTTATAATGATTGGCACCACTGCCCCAGCCAATGATATACAATGTTATAATGATTGGCACCACTGCCCGCCAATGATATACAATGTTATAATGATTGGCACCACTGCCCGCCAATGATAGACAATGTTATAATGATTGGCACCACTGCCCCAGCCAATGATATACAATGTTATAATGATTGGCACCACTGCCCCAGCCAATGATATACAATGTTATAAGGATTGGCACCACTGCCCAATGATATACAATGTTATAATGATTGGCACCACTGCCCGCCAATGATATACAATGTTATAATGATTGGCACCACTGCTGACCAATGATATACAATGTTATAATGATTGGCACCACTGCCCCGGCCAATGATATACAATGTTATAATGATTGGCACCACTGCCCCGGCCAATGATATACAATGTTATAATGATTGGCACCACTGCCCCGGCCAATGATAATGTTAGTCAGGTTGCAGTGAAACAGACAAGACCCCATTTACCAGGCTTAAAGTTGTGGTACAATGGGTACCGGGCACCTGAATACGTCCAATACCACACAAGAGGGATGTGTGGTGTCGTATCGTAACCCCTTTTTAACACTGTCTAAGATTCAACTGGTTCAATGTAGTAGATTTCTGCACATGAAAAAGTATGCAAT
This sequence comes from Brachymystax lenok tsinlingensis, assembly GCA_030435695.1. Classification (NCBI taxonomy): domain Eukaryota; kingdom Metazoa; phylum Chordata; class Actinopteri; order Salmoniformes; family Salmonidae; genus Brachymystax; species Brachymystax lenok. The sequence goes on along the minus strand of CM059812.1, from coordinate 1,845,726 downwards.
AATCCGGTTAATATTGACCGACAATGTTGGCAGATGATGTATTAGTCAAATCGGCCTGGCTCTAGCCATAACAGACCTATTTGGAAGACAACAGTGAAAGGGATTTTTGTGTACAGCGTATTGATTTCACGGGTCACGTTTTCCCTCTTCTCTCAACCTTGTTGCAGTAGCCTCGGATTCAATTTCCACAACAAGTAAAATATCTTTGCCAATATGCTGTATCATCATGGCAAAGCTTCCGATGCTTTCTTTCGCCTGTTTCTATAGTGGAGTTTGACATGTATTTCATGTCCAATAAATTCTACATTCACATACTATAGTTGGCAGTTCATATTTAGAAGTATGGTAGTATATTCAGTAGGCTTCAAATGTACTAAAATACCTCACAATAGCTGTGTCCTCATCTGTGTTTCGGGTTGCACTTTATGTTACAATGCGCTAATTTGGACTGTTGATGGTAAGTTTTTACTCAACAATATGCCGTCAAGCTCAGTATTACATTAATACTTGGTTTTACCTAACTCTAACTTGTTAGCTGACTACCAATTTTGATTAAACATTTATTTTTATATATTTATTTTTATAATATAGGGTACAAAACACAGTCAACATCAATATTACAATAATGCAACATCTATGTAAATGTGCCGGGGTTAGCCAAAAGCTAATTTGCACCCGCAGTCCCAGGGCAGGTAAGTAAGGACAGTTACACAGCCACAATACACATACTCACTAAAACCAATACAAAATACAAATACATTACATCCAATAATATATCATTCTGACAACAACAACTTTATTTGTAATAAAAAAACGATCATCAACTGCATCATCAACTTGCACACGAGGAACCACAGATAACTTATGTGTACAGGTTTGGATAGATTTGAGCCATGTTTTTCAATAAAAAATGTAAAAGTACAATAATGATTTCATGAAATAAAGACAAGTAGGCCTACATTCAGGTACCTTATAACTTCCAAGTAAAAAAATAATGAGTTACAGACAGTTAATAGGTGCTATAGTAGGTTTCTATCAGTTCTTTCTGAACCAGGTTTCATGTTGTTTTTCCCCCTCCCTGGGCAGATACCAACTTTGTTCTGGGCAATGCCCAGATTGTGGACTGGCCCATTGTGTACAGCAACGACGGCTTCTGCAAGCTCTCCGGTTACCACCGTGCTGAGGTCATGCAGAAGAGTAGCACCTGCAGGTACTTGTGACTGCATTATGGCACCACTGATTTTGTGGGTCAGCATTTTGTTTCACTGACAGCAGTACAATACAGTAGAGTATAAATACAGTATATCTACAGTAACATATAAACATATCGGGCTGGTTTCCTGGACCCAGATTAAACCTACTCCTGGATTTAAAGGGGCAATCTGCATTTGCTACATTCATTTTTAGATTCAAATTATAACATATACCCATTGATTCTTGAATATAACTTATAGATGCCCTATTAGCTGTTCAACTGTCATACCCGATCAGAACCCCAAATAAAAGCTTGTTTTATTCCTTTGTTTGTAGATTGTTATTGTAAACAAAGACTGTATAGCCTCAAAACATGGTTAAAACTATCATTTTAATATCACGGATGGTCAATCCTTTGTATCCAATACACTGTCCATGAATTTGAGAGTGGTAACATTTCTCCAGCCCCATCCCACAGCTTGTTAACCAAAACCAATGGCTTTATTGTTTGAACTGCAGATTGCCCGATTTAAAGGCATACTCAATGGAAAATATATAATAAAAGTGATTTTTAGTCCAGGAATAGGCTTAATCTGGGTTCGGGAGACATACAAACATACAGTACATTCTATACATTAGTAATCCTATTATTACTCAAATACAAATAAGACATAAGTTGACAATGTTTGTTCCCATGTAAATTCGGGTTATTTCAGTCTACAGCAGTCAAGTGTTTTGGAATGGGAGAAAACAATGTAGGCACTTAAGGAATTCAAATGTTCCTCTGAAGTAGCACACGTACTTTGTATTCGTGTCAATTCAACATGGCATTCGCTGTGACCAGTGCTTATGCAGATGGCTTAACCATGTTATTTGTGAGCCGCAATGTTTTTTCGTGATGCCTTTGTAGCTGGGATAATTGGGTTTCAAGAACAGTGTCATACCTGCCGAAATTCTGGTAGAATCTGAATGTATTATCCAGTTTTATTTGTTTTGTATGTAAAAATGCAATTTTCAGTTTCATGTATGGGGAGCTCACGGACAAGGAGACGAGTGAGAAAGTGCAACAGACCTTTGAGAATTACGAGATGAATTCGTTCGAAATTCTCATGTATAAGAAGAATCGTAAGTGTTTCTTTGCTCTCTGTTTATCGAATCATGTCAAATTTAATTGTTACATCAATTTCTTACGAGATACATTAGAATATGAACAGATATCATAACAACATTTTGGTGTTTCCTACAGGGATGCCGGTGTGGTTCTTTGTAAAGATCGCTCCTATCAGGAATGAGCAGGACAAGGTGGTGTTGTTTCTCTGTACCTTCAGTGACATCACTGCATTCAAACAGCCCATTGAGGATGACTCTGTGAAAGGTCGGCGTGACACTGAATTTCAGATAATCTAAGGAAGATTCTGTTTTAATGAGGACAGGATCAAGCTGAGGATAGTAGATACAATTGGCTTTGGACAGCTACAAATGTGGGTCGCTGACATTATTGAGAGAAATACCACAGTGCAGTATTTCACATCACGACTTACATTTTGGTCTGATAATTTGAGCCAGTAATGTTGGACTTCTCAGAATTCCAAATCAACCACTAGCTAGCCCTTGTCTTTAGGCAGGTCATGTAGATCTGAAAGAAATGGATAGGTATAAGCATATGGTAATAGTTCCATTTGCCATCTAATAAGCTATGAAGAATTTCCACAATACTGAATACACCTATCAAATCTTTCAGCTTTACAGATATGCCTAGGGTGTAGTAGCCTGAAAATTCAGACTGAATTTAGCTCGTTTTAAAGCAGCATGATTCAGTCTTGATTTCAAGGCTAAACGGAGTGAATATGGGTTGATTTGGTATTCCACATTTCTTTGACTCTGTCATTCAGGATGGGGTAAATTCGCTCGCGGCTCACCCGGGCCCTGACGAGCAGCCGGGGAGTGTTACAGCAGCTGGCGCCCACTGTCCACAAGGGCGAGAACGTCCACAAGCACTCTCGTCTGGCTGAGGTAGAGTGTGTGCCACTGTCCCTTTTGATAAGCACTCATCCGCCTAAGTGTTTCTGGAAGGAGCAACCGTCTCGTATTTCCAAGCCCACTTCTGTTTAGCTTCAGATGAAATGCCTAATCCTGTCCCCAAACTCACTCGCTACTTCTGAGCTAAATGAAGTGTGTCTTTCTGTTCCCAAAGCAGTAGACCACAAGCCCTTGGCCACCTGGGCAACTGTAACTCTGCAGACAGACACAACTCAAATATTAAGGATCACTCTATATATAGTCCTGACCATAAACCCTTATGGCAGAAGTCCCCAATTACATTCAGCTGTGGGCTTGAGCGCATGGTCAGGGGGGCTGGAACATAATTATAAATAATTTGTACACTGCAAATTGACCGCAAGAAGTCAAAACAGATATAGTATTTGACAAAGAATTTGTCTCGTGGGCCGCCCATTGGGGAACCCTGAACCCTGAACCCTGCCCTATGACCTTTGCTGTGGAGTTGTGTAACCTAAATGTACATTTACATTACTCATTTAGAAGACTCTCTCATGCAGAGGGACTTATAATCAGTGCGTAAAAGGACCGAGATGTCAGCAGGAGCAGGATTCAATTCAATCTGCCTCAGCAATGTTTTGACTTGTTTATGGACTTGATTATTGCTGTACGCTTTTTTTGTTACTCTGAATAATGGAGCCGTCTATGCTACTGTCTACAGTGTGTATAGCACGCTGCAATGCCGGTTTGATTGAATAGTCCTTAGTCCTAGAAATAAAGTGTTCTAGTCCTCTGATATCCCAAGGGGACTGACTGTTTGGGTTGATATCTCCTCTGACATCTTCTGGGACTAGTCCAAGATGTCTTACCACCACCATCTTCTAGCGACATCCTGTTTCTTGAAAAATGGTGGAAAAGCTAATTGTGTTTAAGATGGTCAGATAAGGTGCTCTGTTTACTAATGGGAAGATGTGATTGATAGTTTAGGTAAAACAAAATGGCTACCGTTTGTATGTTTGTTGATCCTGGAAAGTTCCATCAATTTATAAAAAGAAAATATACATATATATATATAAGGGAGAGAGGAATTCCACTCTTATTTTGCATGTTATATTGATTGGGATAGAGAGTTATGTTACACTATCCGAGAGATACCGAGAGATGAAATCAAGGCAACACTGAACTGTCTTTGTGCGGTCCAAAGACTACAGAATGTGGTCATTATATTGCCATGACTTACTATTTTATATTACGAGTGTTATGTCAAAGTTATCGCTCTCATACAATAAGAGACACTGTCATAACGAACTAAAATGTTGTCATATTTTTTGTGTACACCTGGTACAAACGCACACCTGGAACGGTGAATACCAGGAGAAACAGATGACTGGTCCAATTCAGTGTTAGCCAGGTGGAACCAGCCTGATCGCGGTCACCATTCTATTCAGCGATCAGGCTGGTTCCACCAGGCTAATTTTAGGTAGCTAGCTGCCAAAACACTGACTCATTCATGACTTGTTACCAACCGTTTCTTAACCAAACTTAGGTCCTCCAGCTGGGCTCAGACATCCTCCCGCAGTACAAGCAGGAGACGCCTAAAACTCCTCCCCACATCATCCTCCACTACTGCGCCTTCAAGACCACCTGGGACTGGGTCATCCTCATCCTGACCTTCTACACAGCCATCATGGTGCCCTACAACGTCTCATTCAAGGTCTAAACTCTATTCAACTACCCACTAACCCTAACCTTAACCCTTACCCTAACCTTAACCCTAACCTTAACCCTAACCCTAACCTTAACCCTTACCCTTACCCTAACCTTAACCCTTACCCTTACCCTAACCTTAACCCTAACCTTAACCCTAACCCTAACCTTAACCTTAACCTTAACCCTTACCCTTACCCTAACCTTAACCCTTACCCTTACCCTAACCTTAACCCTTACCCTTACCCTTACCCTTAACCCTTACCCTAACCTTAACCCTTACTCTAAACTCCAAACCGAACCTTAACCCTTCCCCTAACCCTAACCTTAACCCTTACCCCTAACCTTAACCCTTACCCTAACCTTAACCCTAACCTTAACCCTTACCCTTACCTTAACCCTTATCCTAACCTTAACCCTTACCCTAACCTTAACCCTTACCCTAACTTTAACCCTTACCCTTAACCCTTACCCCTTACTCTAAACTCCAAACCGAACCTTAGCAAACTGTTTCTTTTTTATTTTTACTCTGTTTGTGTGTACTTTTATTGACTATCTACCAGCTGTAAATTGCCACTCAGGGATAACTTATATTCTCTACTCTACTACTTAAGTAATAAAGATTCTCTACTCTACTACTTAAGTAATAAAGATTCTCTACTCTACTACTTACGTAATAAAGATTCTCTACTCTACTACTTAAGTAATAAAGATTCTCTACTCTACTACTTAAGTAATAAAGATTCTCTACTCTACTTCTTACGTAATAAAGATTCTCTACTCTACTTCTTAAGTAATAAAGATTCTCTACTCGACTACTTAAGTAATAAAGATTCTCTACTCGACTACTTACGTAATAAAGATTCTACTCTACTACTTAAGTAATAAAGATTCTCTACTCTACTACTTAAGTAATAAAGATTCTCTACTCTACTGCTTACGTAATAAAGATTCTCTACTCTACTACTTAAGTAATAAAGATTCTCTACTCTACTACTTAAGTAATAAAGATTCTCTACTCTACTACTTAAGTAATAAAGATTATCTACTCTACTACTTAAGTAATAAAGATTCTCTACTCTACTACTTACGTAATAAAGATTCTCTACTCCAATCCTCCAGACCAAGCAGAACAACGTCACCTGGCTGGTGGTGGACAGCATCGTGGATGTCATCTTTCTGGTGGACATCGTGCTCAACTTCCATACCACATTTGTGGGGCCAGCCGGAGAGGTCATCTCGGACCCCAAGCTGATCCGGATGAACTACGTCAAGACGTGGTTCGTCATCGACCTGCTCTCCTGCCTGCCGTACGACGTCATCAATGCCTTCGAGAACGTTGACGAGGTCAGTGGTTTGTTTGTTAACTGGGGTCTGTGTGTTTGTGGATGGATGGATATGGATGAAGACACACAGACAGGCAGACAGACAGACACACACACACACACATTGTTTTATGGATCTGGAAAGCTCACCACATCGTTGACTCTTGGAAAGCTCACCACATCGTTGACTCTTGGAAAGCTCACCACATCGTTGACTCTTGGAAAGCTCACCACATCGTTGACTCTTGGAAAGCTCACCACATCGTTGACTCTTGGAAAGCTCACCACATCGTTGACTCTTGGAAAGCTCACCACATCGTTGACTCTTGGAAAGCTCACCACATCGTTGACTCTTGGAAAGCTCACCACATCGTTGTAGCGTAATACATATGTATATACTGCATTCTATTCTACTCTACTGTATCTTAATCTCTGCCGCTCTGACATTGCTCGTCCATATATTTATATGTTCTTAATTCATCATTCCTTTACTTAGATTTGTGTGTACTGGGTATATGTTGTGATATTGTTAGATATTACTTGTTAGATATTACTGCACTGTCGGAGCTAGAAACACAAGCATTTCGCTACACCCGCAATAACATCTGCTAAACACGTGTATGTGACCAATAAGATTTGATTTGACACAGACTGTGGAATTGACTATGACCGCTATTCACAACTACTTTTGGTTCTGGTTCAACAACAACAATCCCAGTCATTTAACCCCCTTTTCACTTCAAATGTGTGTCCTCGATTTACTGAAGCGAACCGCCTCTCCTCAGATAAGTTAACTCAGGCGTTAATCTTAATTTACAGCAGACTTCAAGTGTCGCTTCAGCACTGGGAATCTTCATCTGCACTGATGAAAGCTCACATAGGGAGAGTCACTTTGAGTCCGTTTGAATTATTTGTGACTTGAAATGTCTCTAGGGATTTCACGTCCATCCATAGGGACTGCGGGCGTTTTTCGGGCCAAGCGATAATGGGAGTAAATGCTCTTTCACACTACTAGATTCTTTAGAAATGGCTTCTTGACTATAGGGCCTGGATTCAAATAATCACAGATCACAGATTTTTGACAGTTATTTTTGACGAGGCTTTTTTTTTTTTTTACCCATTGTCAGTTGAAATCCCAGACTGGTTTTGGGTGCTGTAAAAATAACTATTACTTTGAATCCTGTTGTTATTCTCTGTGAGCAGGAAGTCGCCCCACTGTGTATGATGTCATATTGCTGAGTATCATTAATCACTCTACAATACAGTCCTACCCGCAGTCGGCTGAGTCTTATCAAATTGAAACAGAAAATAGATATGACTGAATAACACTAGAAATGTGCATGTGTTGGTTCAAAACAATTGATGTGGATGACTCTGCTTTCTGGTTGGTCATTCTAATACAACTTCTCAGAAGTAGAAAAACATCATCCCCCGCAGTTGCCTAATGGTTGCCTTAGAGTTGCCAGAGAGTCAAAGATTTAAACACCATCAGACAACAGGGTTGCTGGGTAATACTGTGAATAGAGGCTAAAAAGTCAGAGAAGATCCCTCTAACATATTAAAAAGAACACAGGAATTGGTGGCTGGCGAAACAGCACATTTTCCTGATGCCTCTTCGAGACATTCTGTGGTAAAACACACTGGAAGCAAACTTGGCACAGAGGCCTTTGTAGGATGGTCCAGATCGTCTTGGTTCACGCGCTAGTCTTGATAACCTTAAAGTAATCAATAGATGCTGCAAGTGATACCATTCTAACCTACGCCCAAGTACAGTATTATCAGCATAAAAATAACTCTGTACTACAGAAGGCACAGATAAAGGTCAATATTACATTTAAATATTGCATAAACAAGTGCTTCAAAGGTCAAACAACAAACATAGTTAGCCAATTATAGCTTAACTAACAAGTTAAAACAAGTCAAGTCAAAACACTGCTTTTTGGCCTTAAACTTTGGGCATTGCAACTTAGAACCAAAACAAAAGTGCAGAAACCACCCTATTTCCTCTCCACATCTCCAGTGTTATGTACTGCTGTGTTGTCTGCCTGTTGTTGTACGACGGGTGGTGAGCAGAAAGATTATAGCACCCCCCCACAGTGAGCTGCCACAGAGCCTGTGGGCGCTGCATGCGCCTTTGCTGCGCTTGTCAACGCCAGTTATCCTTCCTTTTCATTCGGTGCTGGGCCTCATATACAAGCACTGTGCAGGTAACAACCATTCTGCTCCTCTGAAGCGAAGGCTTTCAGCACAGTGACCTTGTTTTTTTGTATTCAATGACAATTGTAGGGAGACATTCAAGTTGCCACAGGGACACATTTGATCTTTCTTTTCTTTTTTTCTCTCCGGCTTAGAACGAACCAGATCTTCTTCTCTCCCTTTCATCGAGGAGATGTGTTTATTGTAGTTGAATGTGATTGCATTATGAATGTGTCCCTGGTGAGCTGAAAATTGCTTGATGCAGTAGGTTCGCACACGTCGTGTGAGGCTAGCGAGCAGAGGCTAGTGAGCTTACATAAACCGCACTGCATTATGTTTGCCTTAAGTACTAAATGTAGACTCGCCCTTTCGGGAAGCGCCAGGCCCATGTGCATTTTGCCTCTCTCTCAGCCTCTCTGTACAGTATGCCACACTAAAGTCTTAAATGTTTTAGGGAATCTAGATTCGATGAGCAGTTGATTTAACATCACATCACATTTTGACGTTTGAAGAATATTCAAATTGAGCGTGCAAAAGTGGGTAATGGGATTTTTGAATTCAATTGCTGGAATTAAATCTCCAAACGGTTAAGAAAACCTGTCCTCCCTAGTACTCATTCACATACCATTATCGGAGTAAGATCCTGGAACATTAATTCTGGGTGCCGGCTAGGAAAACAAAATTAACCACGGGCTAAATTAATTCTGATACTGTACCTTGGTCCAGGACCCAAATAACCGTCATTCTGTCACGCGGCAGTGTGGAATTCTTCACTAAACAAGCTTCTGTAGCAAAGTTATGTTTTGTAGAAGTAGCTTGTTGTAAAACATACCCTCCAGCTATTATTCAATTTTTATAGCTAATGGCATTGTATTCATTATCATCAACACAACAGGGAACTGCACCATGGTACCAAATCCATATGCAGGATATACTGTACAGTGCTTTAGGGAGTGGAGTTCCACAGGGTTCACTGTTGGGACCCTACCAGTTTATCTTTAATCGGTGAATGATAGAATAGATAGAACCATGAACAATGGATAATTGGCATGTTAGTAAAGCTCTACTTTTCATTCTCTCTCTTAGCCTAACCATGCCCCTCTTCTTTTCTACCCATCAGGGCATCAGCAGTCTCTTCAGCTCCCTCAAAGTAGTCCGTCTGCTCCGCTTGGGCCGGGTGGCCCGTAAACTGGACCACTACATTGAGTACGGGGCCGCTGTCCTGGTCCTGCTGGTGTGCGTCTTTGGCCTGGCCGCCCACTGGTTGGCCTGCATCTGGTACAGCATCGGCGACTACGAGGTCATCGACGAGAACACCAACAGTGTGAGGATGGACAGCTGGCTTTACATATTGAGCGAATCGGTGGGGACACCGTACCGCTTCAACGCCAGTGGCTCCGGGAGGTGGGAGGGCGGGCCTAGCAAGGACTCGGTCTACATCACTTCCCTCTACTTCACCATGACCAGCCTGACCAGCATCGGCTTCGGCAACATCGCCCCCACCACCGACGGAGAAAAACTCTTCGCTGTGGCAATGATGATGATCGGATGTGAGTAAGAACCCTACCCATGAAATTTTACACTGTCATCAAAGGAGGTTGGTAGGTGGAGACATAGGAGGACGGGCTCATTGTAATGGCTAGAATGGAATAAATTGAACCTTATCAAAACCATGTTTGATACCTTGTCACCGATTCCAGCCATTACGATTATATCTCCGCCCACCAGCCTCCTCTGACTGCCGTATTATCTTTATGAAAAATACAACACAATTGACGTTTCATTAAGAAATACCATGCCAGATGTGTCCCTTGCTTCTTCAGGGAGAAGTATTGTTAACCAGCCAGTATGTCTCTGAATCCTTGATTGAATTCAGTAGAAGATAATATGCTGTTTAATATACTTACTATACAACTCAATCGCAGCTAAATTTACCATTAAGTTATTACAGAGAAATGCTTGACTGAAGCATTTATGAACATTGTGACGGTTCTAATCAGTTCCGAAAAGACAGGTTGCCGAATTTCACATGGTGCAGAAGGTTTATTATGAATTTGACAATGAGTTTAATTTTGTGCTGTGAAGATTATACATATCTAAAGAAGATTTTCAAATGCTTTCATCCATTCTGAGCTGGCAACTGAGTGATTCATCAAGTGCCCACGGTTACAGGATTACTCCTTCTACTGGAGATGCGATTGACAACAGTTTTGTCCCGGGTCCTATTGTGGGACATTGCATTGGCTTTTCATAGAACCCTATTGTGATTTTAAATTGCATTTTCAATTACAACGCAGGCCTCAAGATTGAGGAATATTATGGATTGCATAAATGGAAAAAGAGTTCTGTTTTATCTTTTTAGGTCAAGTTGAGACCTTCATTATCTACCTGGAAATAGACATAACATGTAACAGGATTGGGCCAACTGTGGCAGGCATCATCAGTTTGCGTGCTAGTGTCATGCTTGAAGTTTGCCAGTGTAAAAAAAGTTTGTTTCACATGACTATAGACAGACCAGTAAACTTCAACATCCCTGTGACATATCACAGTTGAAGCAAGCGTGATCTGCACCTTTCAACTACTATTCCATCCCAGAATGCATTGCTGACCATTTAGTTTACATTATGATCCATACTGACTTGTGACTTGGTATCAATTTCTGAGTGTGAATCAAAACCACAAGCCTGGTGTTCGAAGCATCACGCTCCAACCAACAGACCCTCATCTTATTTAGCTTCAATATTTTAATACATACTGTACACTGTAAGGGTTGTTGAAACGTGGGGGGTTGTCCAGCTCAGGACATCAATTTGAGTAAAAACAACAAGGCAATGTTATGTAGTTAAATTATAAAATACATGGTACAACCTGAATAACTCACAAGTGAAGAGGTTTTGGGATTCTTTTCACATGGCACATGGTGTTGCAGCAGCAGATGAGGGGGAGTATACAGAGGTTTGCTCAGCACCTCGGGGAGAGACTTGCACTGCCCAGGGGTGACAGTGATGCAGGGTGGCAGGTGATAGTGGAAGCGAGAGTGACAGGGGGGCACGGGGGGGTCACGCTGCTATTCCTCAGTGGTTCCTCAGTGCTTAGTCATGCAATATGTTGCCAGTTGAGTCGCCTGCCAGTGTGTGTGTGTGTGTGTGTGTGTGTGTGTGTGTGTGTGTGTGTGTGTGTGTGTGTGTGTGCGTGTGTGTGTGTTATGGGTTGGATTTCGTTTGTGTCTTGGTCTGTTTGTGTGGGAGTGGGTAGTGTATTTTCTGTATGTGTGTTTGAATATGTGTGCTTGTTGCGGTCTTGATAAATACATTAGTCACTATTCTGCAGATCTTAGCCCCAACAAGAGCAGTCATAATTGTGTTGGGTGGTCCTTTGCATGGGGTGATGTAAGTTTCCTTTAACAATCAGTCTTCCAGATAGATGACACAGACACAGGAACCTTGGTATAAAACTCTTTAGTAATAAAATGCAATTGCAGACACAGATTCACATACAGAGTACCTCAGTAGTCTATAGTAAAGATCTGTGTGGTGAGACAGGAGACCACACTCTTTATACAACCTACCGTCAATCATATCTTAACATTGTTGCATTGGATTAGATACAAAGTATCTAAGATGAGAAAAACATGTCTAGACTGTGGTTTCTCACTCTGCTATCTCAGCCTTGAGCCTGTGTGACTATCAGCAGGTGCAGACAGTTCTCAGCCTGAGAACTAAAGCAGTACATCTCCATTTACCCAGTACTTTTCCATCATTGCACACTGCAAGCGTACAAAGGTTATCACATATATACAGTAATCATGGCATTGGTGTAGCCTAACACCCGACCCCCAGGGTAACCCCCAACAATTGTGTAAACTGTCGCCGTAAAACACAGAGATCCGCTCACCCCGTTGCATTTTGGTCGGTGTCCAGAGCTTATGACACAACGGTTGTTCCTGGTTGTCTTGTCTCAGTGCAGCCAGCTGTGTCATACCCTTCTGTGTCCTCATACGCACACCAACCCTCCTCTCCCGCTTCTCTCTCTCTCACAAGACTTGTTAACTGATTATTTACACTGAGTATACATTAAGAACACCTGTTCTTTCCACGACAGACTGACCAGGTGAATCCAGGTGAAAGCTATGATCCCTTATTGATGTAATTTGTTAAATCCACTTCAATCAGTGGAGATGAAGTAGAGAGAGAGAGAGACAGGTTAAAGGAGGATTTTAAAGCCAAGAGGCAATTGAGACATGGATTGTGTATGTGTGCCATTCAGCCGACGAGACTAAAGATCTAAAGAACAATGCAGCATACAGGGATGATTTCTGTACTTTGAAAGTTACAGATTTTTGAAAACCTTTTTGGGACTATATCAACAATGGACTAATGAAACAAATACCAAAATATAGTTTTTTGGGGTGGAATTTGAACGGGGTATGGTAGTAGGTGCCAGGCGCACCGGTTTGTGTCAAGAACTGCAACGCTGCTGGGTTTTTCCACGCTCAACAGTTTCCCCGTGTGTATCAAGAATGATCCACCACCCAAAGGACATCCAGCCAACTTGACACAACTGTTGGAAGCATTGGTGTCAAAATTGGCTAGCATTCCTGTGGAACTGGTCCATGCCCCAACGAATTGAGGCTGTTCTGAGGGGGGGGGGCACAACTCAATATTAGGAAGGTGTTCCAAATGCCCAGTATACTCAGTGTAACTGCCAACAGGCAGAGGGTAATCTGCCATGATTTCCATTCCAAAGTACACTTATGGAGAGGGGTGTTCTTTTCTACAGGTGGATGTACTGGACTGTACTTTGACGCAATATGCTTCTTCTTGAAATATAGTAGCAGTGGTAGTCTTTTTGTGAATTTGAACGGCTTTAATAAGTCTGGTTTTAGGATTTCTGCCCAGGTCTTTTAAAAGGAAATAGCTCTACCATTTGATGTAAGCTGAGAGGTAGCTAATACTAATCATTTCTCCTTTTCGAGATGATAAAGTCATGTTCTCTTTTTTGGGGGGCCAGTAATGATGACTTGTTTGAACACAAATTCAAAATAGCAGTTGTCATCCTCAAATAGAATACATTATGGAAATGTTCTCAAAAGAGGAATTTACTAAAATGAGAAAAGTCACTTCATATACAGTACCAGTCAAAGGTTTGGACACACCTACTTATTCCAGGGTATTTCTTTATTTTTACTATTTTCTACATTGTAGAATAATAGTGAAGACATCAAAACTATGTAATTACACATATTGAATTATGCAGTTACCAAAAAAGTCCAAATATATTTTATATTTGAGATGCTTCAAAGTAGCCAGCCTTTGCCTTGATGAAAGCTTTGCACACTCTGGGCATTCTCTCAACCAGCTTCACTTGGAATGCATTTCAATTAACAGGTGTGCCATGTTAAAAGTTAATTGTGGAATTTCTTTCCTTCTTAATGAGTTTGAGCCAATCAGTTGTGTTGTGACAAGGTAGGGGTGGTATACAGAAGATAGCCCTATTTGGTAAAAGACCAAGTCCATATTATGGCAAGAACAGCTCAAATAAGCAAAGAGAAATGACAGTCCATCATTACTTTAAGAAATGAAGGTCAGTCAATCCAGAAAATTTGTGCAGTCGCAAAAACCATCAAGCGCTAAGATGAAACTGGCTCTCATGAGGACCGCCACAGGAAAGGAAGAACCAGAAATACCTGTGCTGCAGATGATAAGTTCATTAGAGCCTCATTACCAGCCTCAGAAATTGCAGCCCAAATAAATGCTTCACAGAGTTCAAGTAATAGACACATCTCAACATCAACTGTTCAGAAGAGACTGCGTTAATCAGGCCTTCATGGTCGAACTGCTGCAAAGAAACCACTACTAAAGGACACCAATAAGAAGAAGAGACTTGCTTGGGCCAAGAAACACGAGCAATGGACATTAGACCGGTGGAAATCTGTCTGATGAGTCTAAATTTGAGGTTTTTGGTGTGTGGTTCCCACCGTGAAGCATGGAGGAGGTGGTGTATGGTGTAGGTGTGCTTTGCTGGTGACACTGTCTGTGATTTATTTAGAATTCAAGCATGTCTACCACAGCATTCTGCAGCGATACGCCATCCCATCTGGTTTGCGCTTAGTGGGACTATCATTTGTTTTCAACAGGACAATGACCCAACACACCTCCAGGCTGTTTAAGGGCTATCTCAATTGAGATGGTTTGGGATGAGTTGGACCGCTGAGTGAAGGAAAAGCAGCCATCAAGTGCTCACCAGGTGGGAACTCCTTCAAGGCTGTTGGAAAAGCATTCCAGGTGAAGCTAGTTGCGAGAATACCAAGAGTGTGCAAAGCTGTCTAAACTTCTCACTGGTACTGTACATTTGAAGTGTCATGCATTCAAACGGTTTCCTATTGTATATGCAGATGCTGACAGGTATTTGTCTTTTCAAAATGTTAACCAATTGCTTTGAATGCGAATAGTAAACTGCCTATTTTGTCATAGTACAGTACTATCTAACAATTCACAACAATGCACACAAATCTAAAAGTAAAATAATGGAATATATAAATATTTGGACAAGCAATGTTGGAGTGGCATTGATACAGTAGAATGGAAAACAGTATATACATATGAACTGATCAAAGCAGTAAGTAAACATTATTAAAGTGACTAGTGTTCCATTATTAAAGTGACCAGTTATTCCATGTTTATGTACATAGGGCAGCAGCCTCTAAGGTGCAGGGTTGAGTAACCAGGTGGTAGCCGGCTAGTAATGGCTATTTAACAGTGATGGCCTTGAGATAGAAGCTGTTTTTCAGTCTCTCGGTCCCAGCTTTGATGCACCTGTACTGACCTCGCCTTCTGGATGATAGCGGGGTGAACAGGCAGTGGCTCGGGTGGTTGATGTCCTTGATGATCTTTTTGGCCTTCCTGTGACATCTGGTGCTGTAGGTATCCTGGAGGGCAGGCAGTGTGCCCCTCGGTGATGCGTTGGGTAGACCGCACCACCCTCTGGAGAGACCTGAGGATCAGCGAAGTGGAGGTGTTGTTTCCTAACTTGGCCCGTCAGGAAGTCCAGGACCCAGTTGCACATTGCAGGGTTCAGACCCAGGGCCCCGAGCTTAATGACGAGCTTGGAGGGTACTATGGTGTTGAAGGCAGCATTCCTACGTGGGTATTCCTCTTGTCCAGATGGGATATGGCAGTGTGCAGTGCGATGGCGATGGTTCAAGCCTAACACAGGATCCTGGGGAATATACGATCACAGGGGGTGTTTTGGACTCATATTGTCTCACGCAACCAGCAGACACATTCGGTGTCAATGATCTAGAACAAAAGCTCTGGGCAACATGCAATTCCAACCCTAGCACACACGCGCACACACACTCTTCACTCTGACAGTTAGCTACCTGCAGCTAAAGCCCAGCTTGCTGCCTTATCCAAGTGTCACCGAAGAGAGACCCTGTGCTTGACGGCAAGCCCTTATGGTGATCACTTCCCCCATGAGGCAACATTTGGAGTTGAGAAGTAGTGAGAGGAATGACTGTGTGCGAGCCAGCCTGGAATAAGCCCCAGACATGAGGTAAGTGGCTTGTCAGCTAGCTCTGTGTTTAATTTAGATTTAGGAGTCAAACTTAATGTGTGCCACGGACAATCACACACACTGAGTGTTAGGGCCACTGCATGGTACTAGATTTGTGGGAACTCGTTGCCACGGAAACCAATGTCCAGGTGGACCATTTTAGCTCATTAGCGTAGTAATTTGTGATCTTAACAGTCAAAAATTACTCTAATCTGCTGTGCCTTATTACTTGGACTGATCTTTTTATTGATGCACTGAGTATCTGAGACTACTTCTTGAGTCGGCTCAAGAATCCAATGGTGAAAATAGATGATCCAGTTCCCTATGAAAGCACCTGGTTCGGCAGACCACACACAGCATAGTTTCACTACCCCGGTTTCTCCTAGCCCCAAAGCCTGGTTACATTTCCAATCGTTAACATGAAGAATGTCACATGTAGAGGGTTCCTCTACCGTAAAATAAGAACTCGAATTGACCTCAGAATCTCAGATCCTCAGTGAGACCAATGCCTGCTTTAATTTCCAATATACAGTACCAGTTACAAGTTTGGATACTTGTGTCATGCACAAAGTAGATGTCCTAACCGACTTCCCAAAACTATAGTTTGTTAAAAAGAAATTTGTGGAGTGGTTGAAAAACGAGTTTTAATGACTCCATCCTAAGTGTATGTAAACTTCCGACTTCAACTGAATATATACACAGTACCAGTCAAAAGTTTGGACACACCTACTCTTTCAAGGGGTTTTCTTTATTTTTACTATTTTCTACATTGTAGAATAATAGTGAAGACATCAAAACTATGAAATAACACATAAGGAATCATGTAGTAACCAATTTTTTTTTAAACAAATCAAAATATATTTGAGATTTTAGATTATTCAAAGTAGCCACCCTTTGCCTTGATGACAGCTTTGCACACTCTTGGTGCACACTCCACAAATGTCTTTTTAATAAACTATAGTTTTGGCAAGTCAGTTAGGACATCTACTTTGTGCATGACACAAGTAATTTTTCCAAACAATTGTTTACAGACAGATTATTTCACTTGTAATTCACTGTATCACAATTCCAGTGGGTCAGAAGTTTACATACACTAAGTTGACTGTGCCTTTTATCAGCTTGGAAAATTCCATAAAATGATGTCATGGCTTTAGAAGCTTCTGATAGGCTAATTGACATCATTTGAGTCAATTGGAGGTGTACCTGTGGATGTATTTCAAGGCCTACCTTCAAACTCAGTGCCTCTTACCTTGACATCATGGGAAAATCTAAAGAAATCAGCCAAGATCTCAGAAAACAAATTGTAGACATCCACAAGTCTGGTTCATCCTTGGGAGCAATTTCCAAACGCCTGAAGGTACCACGTTCATCTGTACAAACAATAGCACGCAAGTATAAACACCATGGGACCACGCAGCCGTTAAACCGCTCAGGAAGGATACGAGTTCTGTCTCCTAGAGATGAACGTACTTTGGTGCGAAAAGTGCAAATCAATCTGTCACGATTCTCTTCCGAAGGGACAGACCAAGACGCAGCGATGTAGCCAGAATACATGATTTATTCAAAGACGGGACGAGACGGAACAAAACAAGAAAACGATGAACAAGACGAGAGCCCTAACGCTAAATACTAAACTATACACAAAGATCTAACCTAACCACGACTGACGAAACCTAACCTAACCACGAACGGAGAAACCTAACTAGACATGAGAGGAGAAACCTAACTAGACAAGAACCCGACTGAACATGAAGAACGTGACATAAACATAATCAATAACCCACGAAACAAAAGTGCAACTCCCAAATATATATATGGTTCCCAATTAGAGACAACGAGACTCAGCTGCCTCTAATTGGGAACCATTATCCCAACATAGAAATATACACCCTAGAAAACACAAACCCTACACCAAACGAAACCAAAACGCTCCAGCCTGTAATCTCGGCCTGGGCGTTACAGTACCCCCCCCCCCAAAGGCGCGGACTCTGGACGCGCCCAAAAGTCTGTGGGGGGGTCTTCGGGTGGGTCCCTTTGTCCCAGGTGGGGGCTCCGGTGCGGGCCGTGCTGGTCTGATGTCACGCACCGGAGGCCCTGGACCCCTTCTTGGAACTCTGGTGCGTGGAGCAGAAGCTGGGCGTAGCGGACTCATGATGCTCACTGGAACTCCGGTGCGTGGAGCGGGAACAGGCCGAACTGGGCACGGGACGCTCACTGGAACTCTGGTGCGTGGAGCAGGAACTGGCAGTACCGGACTCGTGATGCTTACTGGAACTCTGGTGCGTGGAGCAGGAACTGGTCGTACTGGACTTGTGACGCTCACTGGAACTCTGGTGCGTGGAGCAGGAACTGGTCGTACTGGACTCGTGACGCTCACTGGAACTCTGGTGCATGGAGCAGGAACTGGTCGTACTGGACTCGTGATGCTCACTGGAACTCTGGTGCGTGGAGCAGGAACTGGCCGTACTGGACTCGTGATGCTCACTGGAACTCTGGTGCGTGGAGCAGGAACTGGTCGTACTGGACTCGTGATGCTCACTGGAACTCTGGTGCGTGGAGCAGGAACTGGTCGTACTGGACTCGTGATGCTCACTGGAACTCTGGTGCGTGGAGCAGGAACTGGCAGTACCGGACTCGTGATGCTCACTGGAACTCTGGTGCGTGGAGCAGGAACTGGTCGTACTGGACTCGTGATGCTCACTGGAACTCTGGTGCGTGGAGCAGGAACTGGTCGTACTGGACTCTCTAAGCGCACGGGAGCCTGGGTGCGCGGAGCCGGGACAGGACGTGCTGGACTCTCTGAGCGCACGGGAGCTTGCGCGCCGGAGCCGACAGGACGTGCTGGACTCTCTGAGCGCACGGGAGCTTGGTGCGCGGAGCCGAACAGGACGTGCTGGACTCTCTAAGCGCACGGGGAGCTTGGTGCGCGGAGCCGGGACAGGACGTGCTGGACTCTCTAAGCGCACGGGGAGCTTGGTGCGCGGAGCCGGAACCGGACGTGCTGGACTCTCTAAGAGCACAGGGACCTTGGTGCGCGGAGCCGGAACAGGACGTGCTGGATTCTCTAAGCCGCACGGGAGCTGCGCGCCGGAGTCGAACAGGACGCGTGCTGGACTCTGAAGACGCACTGGGAACCTGGCACGTGGAACAGGGACTGGACGTGTAGAAACCACTACACGGACTGGGATCTTGGAACACGGAACTGGAACAGGACGTGTTGGAACCTCAACACGGACTGGGATCTCGGAACATGGAACAGGGATCTCGGAGCGTGGAACAGGGATCTCGGAGCGTGGAACAGGGATCTCGGAGCGTGGAACAGGGATCTCGGAGCGTGGAACAGGGACTGGACGTGTAGAAACCACTACACGGACTGGGATCTTGGAGCGTGGAACAGGGATCTTGGAGCGTGGAACAGGGATCTTGGAGCGTGGAACAGGGATCTCGGAGCGTGGAACAGGGACTGGACGTGTAGAAACTTCCACCCGGACTGGGGACCTGATACGGAGAGCCGACATCATACCTCCAGCTAGCTCACTAACCCTGGCCTCATGGGTGAGTGGAGCTGGAATCTCTCGGACTGGGCTGTGGATATCTAGGTCCCAACAGGCGCACTGGAGACCTTGCACGCAGAGCTGGCACCACTCTACCTGGCTGAACACTCAGATTCGCCCGACTGATGAGTGGAGCGGGAATCTCTCGCACAGGCCTCTGAATCCGTATAGGGGAAACCGTGCGCAACACTGCATAGCACGGTCTCCCTTGATGCGACGCTCTCCCCAACGCTCTCTCCACAACGCACGAGGAGTTGGCTCAGGAGTCCCTCCTGAACCGGCCAACCTCCTCGTGTGCCCCCCCCCAAAAGATTCTTGGGGCTGCCTTACGGGCTTCCTAGCCCGGCGAGGTTTGAGAAACCTGCCTCTCACAGGATCCCATGCTCCCATCAGGTCCTCACACCTGCGCCGCTCCGCCGCCGCTGCTTCCAGTTCCTCTCTGGGCCGACGATACTCCCCAGGCTGGTCCCAAGCACTTCCATAGAAGAGTTCCTTTTCCCAAGACCTAAGCTCCCGGGTCTCTCGCTGCTTGGTCTTTTTGTGGTGGGTTATTCTGTCACGTTTCTCTTCCGGAGGGACAGACCAAGACGCAGCGATGTAGCCAGAATACATGATTTATTCAAAGACGGGACGAGACGGAACAAAACAAGAAAACGATGAACAAGACGACAGCCCTAACGCTAAATACTAAACTATACACAAAGATCTAACCTAACCACGACTGACGAAACCTAACCTAACCACGAACGGAGAAACCTAACTAGACATGAGAGGAGAAACCTAACTAGACAAGAACCCGACTGAACATGAAGAACGTGACATAAACATAATCAATAACCCACGAAACAAAAGTGCAACTCCCAAATATATATATGGTTCCCAATTAGAGACAACGAGACTCAGCTGCCTCTAATTGGGAACCATTATCCCAACATAGAAATATACACCCTAGAAAACACAAACCCTACACCAAAACGAAACCAAAACGCTCCAGCCTGTAATCTCGGGCCTGGGCGTTACACAATCCCAGAACAACAGCAAAGGACCTTGGTACAAAAAGTATCTAAGTATCTATATCCACAGTAAAACGAGTCCTATATCGACATAACCTGAAAGGCCACTCAGCAAGGAAGAAGCCACTGCTCCAAAACCGCCATAAAATAGCCAGACTACGGTTTGCAACTGCACATGGGGACAAAGATCGTACTTTTTGGAGAAATGTCCTCTGGTCTGATGAAACAAAAATATAACTGTTTGGCCATAATCACCATCGTTTTGTTTGGAGGAAAAAAGGGGAGGCTTGCAAGCCGAAGAACACCATCCCAACCGTGAAGCACGGGGGTGGCAGCATCATGTTGTGGGGGTGCTTTGCTGCAGGAGGGACTGGTGCACTTCACAAAATAGATGGCATCATGAGGCAGGAAAATTATGTGGGTATATTAAAGCAACATCTCAAGACATCAGTCATGAAGTTAAAGCTTGGTCGCAAATGGGTCTTCCAAATGGACAATGACCCCAAGTATACTTCCAAAGTTGTGGCAAAATGGCTTAAGGACAACAAAGTCAAGGTATTGGAGTGGGCATCACAAAGCCCTGACCTCCTATAGACAATCTGTGGGCAGAACTAAAAAAGCGTGTACGAGCAAGGAGGCCTACAAACCTGACTCCGTTACACCAGCTCTGTCAGGAGGAATGGGCCAAAATTCACCAAACTTAATGTGGGAAGCTTGTGGAAGGCTACCCGACACATTTGACCCAAGTTAAACAATTTAAAGGCAATGCTACCAAATACTAATTGAGTGTATGTAAACTTCTGACCCACTGGGAATGTGATGAAAGAAATAAAAGCTGAAATAAATCATTCTCTCTGCTATTATTCAGACATTTCACATTCTTAAAATAAAGTAGTGATCCTAACTGACCTAAGACAGGGAATATTTACTAGGATAAAATGTCAGGAATTGTGAAAAACTGAGTTTAAATGTATTTGGTTAAGGTGTATGTAAACTTCCGACTTCAACTCTCTCTCTATATATATAAATACACACACACACATACATATATATACAGACACACACACACACACATATATGTACATTAGGGTGCATCAAATTTGAATGGGAAATTTTAATTTCAAAATATCAATTTGGCTGGCATTGCATTTTGTTCAAATTAACATAAAAATGACTTTTGCAAAGTTTTGAGGAATTCCATTGAGATTTAGGGGTGCCACCTAACACATGAACTTTGGCGAAATTTCAAAAAATGTGAAATTTTGTCTAATTGCCATAAGGTTGACCTGGAAATGTTGAGTACAGTTAACTTTTATACAGTAACATGTTCTATAGGGTTATCAAAGTAAAAAGTTGTTTGTTTGCCCTTTGGGCAACTTGGGCATTTCTCAGAATTCAACTTTCAAGATTCTCCATTAATTTGTCCTATAGACAAAATGAATAGAGGTCAATGGGACATGTTCACGTGGCCTTACCCTGAATTTTGTGCAGCAGTGATGGATGTCGGACACACATATAACGTTTAATTGACTTTATTGTTAAACACAAGGGGCGATACTGACACACTTAAAAGAACAAACCCTCTCTAGTGGCTAACTCACTGGCAACTAACAGGGCCTAATGGTAAGAGCTGACACTAACTAAACTTCAAACTTAATTGCTCAGTCTGTGCCAGAGTCTGCTCCACTGAGAGTAACCAAGAGTAACCGTCCTATTCAGGGATTAGCTTGCGTTTGCAGCGGGCGAAGGTTTGGCTGTTGGTTGCGGTCATGTTCAACTGCCTGCAGCACATTCTGCAGGTGCTGCTCACTGCGATGAAGTCGGATGTGAGCTTGACACCACGCTCGGCACAGTCATTGACCACGTTCATTGCACGTACATTGACCTCACTTTTTTTGAACGCAGCATTGGTCGCCCATTCCTTCACATCGAGAGACATAAATTCTGGATCAATGTGCAGCTGGTGCATCCCAAACCAGCAATCCTTATTGGCGAGGTCAGCCAAGCTGGTGGTTGGAAAGAGGGTGCGGAACTTTGGCTTGCCAAAGCCAGTGCCAAAGCGCTGCTCAGGGATGTGCATGGGGAGATCAGCGGGCTTGTGCTCCAAGATCGCTCTGGCAAGTGCACGCTTGTCATCATTGGGCACCTTGCTGCTGAAGAGAGCCAGGGGTAGCATCTCACCTGTCAGGTACCAGCGATGTCTCTCCAGCGCCTTGATCGCTGATGCTGCAATGCCCTCATCTACAGCCTTGTATGCCTGCAGGTGGTGGTAGAGTGTCAGGTCATTCCAGGCAGCATCTACAGCTTTCTCGCAGGTCAACCACCACTTTGCATAGATGTGTGTAATGAAAATGGCAAATGCCCGAATCTTCGGCACCTGCTGCCGTGTGGTGATTGTGCCCTGGGAAGCAACGCGATGTGCTGCTCCATCAAAGCCAGCTTGAGAGTATAGAGCAGCTTGGCCATCCATCGTGCCTTGTGGAGCGCTCCCGGTCGTTGGAAGCTCACTGCGGTCTGCTCTTCACCATCTGCATCCAGAAACACAAGACACAGCTGCACAAACTCATGGTAGTCACCTCGCTTGTGGTCAGTGACTTCTTTTGCGCACCTGACAAGTTCAGCATATAAATTGCCCAGGAGTGGTTGCTCGGTGTTGCCAGGAATGTAGCGGGACCATTGGCTGCTGGATTCTTGTGTCTCTCTCAGACGTGTGAACAAGGTAACCTCTGGCGAGCGTGATGACTCCACCTTCAGGTCTGTGAAAACCTGGTTCAGGAGGACCTCACCAATGTGGTGCCGGCACCCAGACCAAAGCAGTGGTCGGCCCAGTGAGAGCTGTATGGCAATGCAGGCTGCTGTGAGATGGCCGGTGTTTGACACAGTGGTGTCAAATGCCATGTTGACAACTGGTCAGCGCAGCACCAGTCCTGCAGCAACTTGCATGTCAACCGGGCAATGATCACTCCACATGCCTCATTGGTCTGCTTCTTATACGCCGGGACACCAAGCAGTTTCAGCCGCTCTGCATCTCCAACCACCACTGGCAGACGCTCCTCCAACTGGCGCACATTGCTGAGCATCGGTGTTAACTTGCTGTCCCAGTGTAGGGTGCACAATGGAGGTGGTGTCCACTGCTTGTGCTGTTCCTCACTGATTGTCTCCAGCACTTGGCGTCTTGCTCGGTCAGCTGTTGCGTAAGATGCAGAGAGATGTGTACATTCACCACCTGACTCTGCAACAAGGCCACGAGTGAAGGCAGCCTGTTGCATTGGTGACATCTTCAACCTTGTAGCCAGTGACACGACACTTGGTCGGCTAAGGATGTCATGTGGAATGAAGACGTTTGTTCCAGTCTTCTTATGCTTGTGGGATGGTTCGCCCTCAGATGGTGGATAGACTGTGTTAGTATCCTCCTCTGACTCATCACTCTCCGACTCCAAGCTGGACATTGCCGTCACCTCCTCCAGCTCCTTTTCACAGCGGGACTGTCTGGCTGCTGCGGCAATAATACATACCCAACACAGAAAGATCACCTCAAACAGAAAGATCACCTCAGTTTTCTTGAGCTGTAGTATTGTTTACCTCAGATCTCCATGGCGACCATTGAGCACTGTTAACCACTTTATCCAACAAAAACAGATGTGTGGTGGCACCCCTAAATCATCATGTACTGGAAAAATATTTTGCATGTGTTGTTTCTACATATATTGGAACACTTTTAGCACCCAGCCATATCAAAATTCAAGAATTGTGTTTTTTGATGCACCCTAATGTACATACATACATACAGTGCATTCGGAAAGTATTCAGACCCCTTCCCTTTTTCCACATTTTGTTATTTTACAGCCTTATTCTAAAATGTATTAAAATATATTTTTTTGGCATCAATCTACACAAAATACCTAATAATGACGAAGTGAAAACAGGTTTTTAGATTTTTTTGCAAATGTATAAAAACTTTAAAACATACCTTATTTAAGTATTCACACCCTTTGCTATGAGATTCAAAATTGAGCTCAGGTGCATCCTGTGTCTATTGATCATCCTTGAGATTTCTACAACTTGATTGCAGTCCTATGGTAAATTCAATGTATTGGATATGATTTGGAAAGGTACACGCTTGTCTATATAAGATCCCACAGTCGACAGTGCATGTCAGAGCAAATATCAAGCCATGAGGTCGAAGGAATTGTTCGTAGAGCTCCGAGACATTATTGTGTAGAGGCACAGATCTGGAGCATTGATGGTCCCCAAGAACACAGTGGCCTCCATCATTCTCAAATGAAAGAAGTTTGGAACCACAAGAACCACTCTTCCTAGAGCTGGCTGCCCGGCCAAACTGAGCAATCGGGGGAGAAGGGCCTTGGTCAGGGAGGTGACCAAGAACTCGATGGTCACTCTGACAGAGCTCCAGAGTTCCTCTGTGGAGATGGGAGAACCTTCCAGAAGGACAACCATCTCTGCAGCACTCGGAAGCCACTCCTCAGTAAAAAGCACATGACAGACCGCTTGGAGTTTGCCAAAAGGCACCTCAAGGACTCTGACCATGAGAAACAAGATTCTTTGGTCTGATGAGAAACAAGATTCTTTGGTCTGATGAAACCAAGATGGAACACTTTAGCCTGAATGCCAAACGTCATGTCTGGATGAAACCAGGCACTACTCATTACCTGACCAATACAATCCCTACGGTGAAGCATGGTGGTGGCAGCATCATGCTGTGGGGATGTTTTTCAGTGGCAGGAACAATAGTCAGGAATGAGGGAAAGATGAACGGAGCAAAGTACAGAGAGATCCTTGACATTGCTTCTGATAACTGAATAATCCAGCTCTGTGTAGGTTGTCAAGACAGTCCCAAACTGTTGCATTTAACAGGAGTCAACAGTATACTGTTGCATTTTTATCTCAGGCGACTACCCATAATTCAGTTGTGTGGCTTGATCAGACAGGTCTATTTGGCCCGTCACTCATCACTGCTGTGCTGGAAAAATGACACAGGCGTTTTTAGCCCAGCCTAATGCCTCTGAGCGTCACCCCATTGTGTACCTGACAGGCCCTCTCTCGTCTCCCTGACTGTTTACCTGTTGTGCTCGCTCGCCACCTCTGCGAGGACCGATTGCGTCAACAACAACAACGCAGTTTCAATAATATAGTCATGTCATCCACCTTCTAAAACGTCCTTTGCAAGGTTGCACAATATCCCCTATAATGATTATGATGACCCCTTGGTTATAATAAAGCCAGTGATCATGGTGTGCCACCTGAACGAATGAAAACGAGCACTATGTTTCACTTCCCTTGAAAATGGATGCCACCAGTGTCATCACTAATGGTTGACAGGACCTCTATCGATTTCTCTGACCCTGCTGTGGAGGAGTGGGACACTGGAAGGGGAATAGGGTGACACATTCTCAGGCAAAGTGCTGACTTGGGTATGAATTCTGAGAGCCGATATTGATTGGCTAGCTGTGGGATTGAGACACAGAATGAGCAATGGCTGATTGGTTAGCAGTCAGTGGGAAGTGAGAGAGAGCGTGACACCATTTGTGTTTACAGACCATCTCCAAAAGCCCATTATGACCAATGGAGGGATAATGTCCATGGAGAAGAAGATATGATAAATGTAACATGCCACTATTGTTTTGTTACACACATCGCTGCATTTGCAAGGGCGCATAATGATGTTTCCAAGTTATGACTGTGAATATGGGGATATTATTGTGATAGATTTACAGACTGTTGTCTGCCAAGAGAAAACATCAAGAATGGTTCCTTTGGGTCTCTAGTGTTCTGTTCTTTCACAATTAATAATACACTGAACAGTCTTGTCAGTGGAAAAATGCTAATAAACTCAAAACCATTATTCTCACCAGCTCATCATTTTAAGGATCCCTTGGAGCGTTTGCTTGAATCCTTTAGTTGACACATCTACAGTACGCCATATTTGCCAGCACATTGACCTCACTCTTTCTTGGTGTTTTCCAGCACTCCTGTACGCCACCATCTTCGGTAACGTGACCACCATCTTCCAGCAGATGTACGCCAACAC
This sequence comes from Brachymystax lenok tsinlingensis, assembly GCA_030435695.1. Lineage (NCBI taxonomy): Eukaryota > Metazoa > Chordata > Actinopteri > Salmoniformes > Salmonidae > Brachymystax > Brachymystax lenok. The sequence continues at coordinate 1,819,136 of CM059812.1, read as the reverse complement.
CAACCGCTACCACGAGATGCTCAACAGCGTCCGCGACTTCCTCAAGCTCTACCAGGTGCCCAAGGGCCTCAGCGAACGCGTCATGGACTACATTGTCTCCACATGGTCCATGTCTAGAGGCATCGATACAGACAAGGTAACGCAAACGTTGCACAAATTTTCCATACCATTTTGTTACCATCTCACAGTATGCATCTTTATTTTATGGTTAAGTTGGTCTGTGACAGGAGGCAGAAGTTATGCATCACCATGGATATTACTGGTATGTGTTGGTGGTATTATGTTATCATTGTTATACCATTATTATACATTTACTATAATTATTATTATATTGATACAATTTATTACCGATACTCATCGGCCCCCGATTCAAATGTTTAAGATATGACTGCACCAGTCCTCGGACCTCATATCAATCCAAATGTAACATGCATTGGTCAGAAAATCAATTCAAACGTTACGAATCGCAGATTCACATTTTTTTCTTCTCATATTACTATCTTTTTACCTTCCAAAACTACCTCATATTTTGTGACAACTGATGTGTCCTTTCCTTCAGTGTCAAAATAAAAGCTTGTAACTGTTGACAGTCATTGATCTACAAGTCATTTTGCATGCCGAACAACCCCAGGGAATATCAATAGCCTAGTCAAACTGCACACTGTGCCCAGCTTCGAGTGCTGACCAAAGCGAAATAAAATGGCTTGCATGAAATTAGGGTTTATTAGTTGAGTGACAGCCTATGTAATTTGCTAGGTTATTGTGATCAATGCAATGTTGAAAAATGTGTTTTAACCAGAATAAAAGTAAGCTACCAGAAACACAACTCTCATCTAGATATACAGTGCCTTGCAAAAGTATTCATCCCACTTGGTGTTTTTCCTATTTTGTTGCATTACAACCTGTAATTTATTTGGATTTCATGTAATGGACATACACAAAATAGTCCAAATTGGTGAAGTGAAATGAAAAAAAATTGTTTCAAAAAAGGAAAAAGAAAAGTGGAAAAGTGGTGTGTGCATACTGTATGTATTTACCCCCTTTGCTATGAAGCCCCTAAATAAGATCTGGTGCAACCAATTACCTTCAGAAATCACCTAATTAGTTAAATATAGTCCACTTGTGTGCAATCTGAGTGTCACATGATCTCAGTATATATACACCAGTTCTGAAAGGTCCCAGAGTCTGCAACACCACTAAGCAAGGAGAACCACCAAGCAAGCGGCTCTATGAAGACCAAGGAGATCTCCAAACAGGTCAGGGACAAAGTTGTGGAGAAGAACAGATCAGGGTTGGCACCATTAAATCCATTATAAAAATTGAAAGACTATGGCACCACAACAAACCTACCAAGAGAGGGCCCCCCACTAAAACTCACAGACTAGGCAAGGAGGGCATTAATCAGAGAGGCAACAAAGAGACCAAAGATAACCTTGAAGGAGCTGCAAAGCTCCACAGCGGAGATTGGAGTATCTGTCCATAGGACAACTTTAAGCCGTACACTCCACAGAACTGGGCTTTATGGAAGAGTGGCCAGAAAAAAGCTTAAAGAAAAAAACAAGCAAACATGTTTGGTGTTCGCCAAAAGGCATGTGGGAGGCATGTGGGAGGTACTCTGGTCAGATGAGACAAAAATGTAGCTTTTTGGCCATCAAGGAAAATGCTATGTCTGGCGCAAACCCAACACCTCTCCTCACCCCGAGAACACCATCCCCACAGTGAAGCATGGTGGTTGCAGCATCATGCTGTGGGGATATTTTTCATTGGCAGGGACTGGGAAACTGGTCAGAATTGAAGGAATGATGGATGGCACTAAATACAGGGAAATTCTTGAGGGAAACCTGTTTCAGTCTTCCAGAGATTTGGACTGGGACAGAGGTTCACCTTCCAGCAGGACAATGACCCTAAGCATACTGCTAAAGCAACACTCGAGTGGTTTAAGGGACGGCAGGTAGCCTAGTGGTTAGATTGTTGGACTTGTAACCGGAGGGTTGCAAGTTTGAATCCCTGAGCTGACAAGGTAAAAATCTGTCGTTCTGCCGCTGAACAAGACAGTTAACCCACTGTTCCCCGGGCGCCGAAGACGTGGATGTCGATTAAGGCAGCCCCCCGCACCTCTCTGATTCAGAGGGGTTGGGTTAAATGTGGAAGACACATTTCAGTTGAAGGTATTCGGTTGTACAACTGACTAATAATGGTGACTTTGACTTTGATTTAAATATCTTGGAATGGCCTAGTCAAAGCCCAGACCTCAATCCAATTGAGAATTTGTGGTATGACTTAAAGATTGCTGTACACCAGCGGAACCCATCCAACTTGAAGGAGCCGGAGCAGTTTTGCCTTGCAGAATGGGCAAAAATCCCAGTGGCTAGATGTGCCAAGTTTATAGCGACAATTAGACTTGCAGCTGTAATTTCTGCAAAAAGTATTAACTTTGGGGGTTTGGGGGTGAGTAGTTATGCACGCTCAAGTTTTCTGATTTTTTTGTCTTATTTCTTCCCCAAAATTATTTTTCATCTTCACAGTGGTAGGCATGTTGTGTAAATCAAATGATACAACCCTCCCCAAAAATCTATTTTAATTCCAGGTTGTAAGGCAACAAAATAAGAAAGCTGAGCGGGGTTTTATAATAGATTTGATTTAGATTGTTCAGAAATAGTTTTGCTGCACAAAACCCATCAGCAATAATTTGGTTCGTTTTACTTTAAACAATCAGTGTATACAGTCGTTTTTAGACATACAGGTTAAAGTCATTTCATAACGAGGATCTTTTGGGAGGCTCACTGCATGGCTAAAGCTGGAGGAGAAAATAAACTTCCAAACGGTCATAACCATGCGATTTTGAGATGGGGGTATAATCCAAAAGTGTGCTATATATTTATTGGCTATGTCATAGCTAATTTGTAAATGATAAATATTGATACATGTACATTACTAGCTCAAACACTTAATCTGCAAAAATGACAAGTTAATTAGTGGGTGGTAATCTGATAGTGGGGTGGTAGATGGCAAGTCTCCTTTATGGCTCAGATTAGGTGCCTACATTGTATACACCAGGGCTGCCAAACCCTCTTCCTGGAGATCTACTGTCCTGTAGGTTTTCAGTCCAACCCTAATTTAGCATATCTGATTCTGCTAGTTAAGGTCTTGTTGAGCAGCTAATTAGTAGAATCAGGTGTGTTAAATTGGGGATGGACTGAAAACCCACAGGACAGTAGATCTCCAGGAGGAGGGTTGGGCAGCCCTTGTATACACCATAGCATAATTTACACATGTACACATCAACTCAGACAGATCCAGCTCATGACCTCCATCAGCAGAATATTTTAATTTAGAATGAAAAATGAATGTGTTTATGCAACAAATATTAGTGCATCGAATCATATCGCATCGATTCATTCTCTAATTCAACCGAATTGCACCAAATCGTTTCAAACTAAAACTTAGCGTTCCGGTATCGTATCGGAGCTCATGTATCTAGATACGCATCGAATCGTCTTGAAAGGGAATGATGCACATCCCTATAATTTATTATCATTATTGTATTATGTCAAAAGGGAATAGATTCATACTGAACAATACAATCTGATGTTCTGTCATCTACTGTCATATTTCAACATTACCGGTCCTAATTGTCTTCTGGCTCATCCTAAATTAGAATTATTCCTGACCTGGTCCTGCAAATGCCTGTTGGGTATGACCTCTTAATATTTGACACCATAAGAGGTGCAGAGGTAATCAGGTGCAATTGGCCCCCTATTCCCAGAACAGGGAGAGACATTTGCAAAGACTCACCCCTTTGAAGTTGATGTTAAAGGGATCATTATTTTTGGGGGGAGGTTTTAGCTTATTTTCGACTTGTTGTCCTTTCATTCAAACCTTTTTTAAACGCCCACACCAGTAGAAATCCACTTTCTTTTAGCTGAAATACTATGGCCAGAGCTTACCCATGATGTTGCACAACGATTTAAGTCAATAAGTCATCATTTTAGTCAAAGTATGATATCTATGTGGCTTGAAGTGACAAATTCGAACTGCCCATCTGTGTGAATGCGGTGTCTTTTCCTATGATATGACATAAACATTATTGTCAGCCTATGTTTCAGAGCTGGGTTTTATTTTAATGTTACCACCCACCAGCATGACATTGTTTATTAATCAGAAACAGCTGCAAAGTTATTACTCTTCGCTACTGAGATGAGCCAAACAGCCTTGTGTCCATTAGGCTGCCTGAGCCATGGAGCACATTAAAATAGGGGGTGCAAACTTATTGTTTAGATTGTCTGTATAAAAAATATATGTCGCCCCGAGACCAATGTTTTTTCTTTACTACATGCTCCACTGCTTTGTTCGATGTAACGCTAGAAACAACAAGTTTCTATCCAGATAATGAAAAGGCATCCGCAAAAGAAAATTCAAGGAACTTATAGTTACAGTTGAAGTCGGAAGTTTACATACACCTTAGCCAAATACATTTAAAGTCAGTTTTTCTCAATTCCTGACATTTAATCCCTAGTAAAAATTCCCTGTCTTAGGTCAGTTAGGATCACCACTTTATTTTAAGAATGTGAAATGTTAGAATAATAGTAGAGAGAATGATTTATTTCAGCTTTTATTTCTTTCATCACATTCCCAGTGGGTCAGAAGTTTACATACACTCAATTAGTATTTGGTAGCATTGCCTTTAAATTGTTTAACTTGGGTCAAACGTGTCAGGTAGCCTTCCACAAGCTTCCCACAATAAGTTGAGTGAATCTTGGCCCATTCCTCCTGACAGGGCTGGTGTAACTGAGTCAGGTTTGTAGGCCTCAATGCTCACACACGCTTTTTAAGTTATACCCACACATTTTCTATGGGATTGAGGTCAGGGCTTTGTGATGGTCACTCCAATACCTTGACGTTGTTGTCCTTAAGCCATTTTGCCACAACTTTGGAAGTATGCTTGGGGTCATTGTCCATTTGGAAGACCCATTTGCGACCAAGCTTTAACTTCATGACTGATGTCTTGAGATGTTGCTTCAATATATCCACATAATTTTCCTGCCTTATGATGCCATCTATTTTGTGAAGTGCACCAGTCCCTCCTGCAGCAAAGCACCCCCACAACATGATGCTGCCACCCTCGTGCTTCACGGTTTGCATTGTGTTCTTCGGCCTGCAAGCCTCCCCCTTTTTCCTCCAAACATAACGATGGTCATTATGGCCAAACAGTTCTATTTTTGTTTCATCAGACCAGAGGACATTTCTCCAAAAACTACGATCTTTGTCCCCATGTGCAGTTATAAACTGTAGTCTGGCTTTTTTATGGTGGTTTTGGAGCAGTGGCTTCTTCCTTGCTGAGAGGCCTTTCAGGTTATGTCGATATAGGACTCCTTTTGCTGTGGATATAGATACTTTTGTACCTGTTTCCTCCAGAATCTTCACAAGGTCCTTTGCTGTTGTTCTGGGATTGATTTTCACTTTTCGCACCAAATACATTCATCTCTAGGAGACAGAACGCGTCCCCTTCCTGAGTGGTATGACTGCTGCGTGGTCCCATGGTGTTTATACTTGCGTACTATTGTTTGTACAGATGAATGTGGTACCTTCAGGCGTTTGGAAATTGCTCCCAAGGATGAACCAGACTTGTGGAGGTCTATATTTTGTTTTCTGAGGTCTTGGCTGATTTCTTTTGATTTTCCCATGATGTCAAGCAAAGAGGCACTGAGATAGAAGGTAGGCCTTGAAATATATCCACAGGTACACCTCCAATTGACTCAAATTATGTCAATTAGCATAACATAAGCTTCTAAAGCCATGACATCATTTTCTGGAATTTTCCAAGCTGTTTAAAGGCACAGTCAACTTAGTGTATGTAAACTTCTGACCCACTGGAATTGTGATACAGTGAATTATAAGTGACATAATCTGTCTGTTAACAATTGGCTTTGCTGTACAACAGGCAAAGCCTGCTAGAAACCTTCCTACCAAAGGTTGCACCTTGTCCATTACAATGTATAAAAACGCATATCAGCTATCTTTCAATAGTTAACCATATTACTGGAGCGTCACCTTATAATTTCATCTATTTATAAAGTGGATTTGCGGCCGCAATTCATGAACGATGCCAAATCTTTGTAGATAACAATATATGGAGAAGTCAAAGATAGGGCAGTGGTTTCTATCTGTGTAAACTTTTCCCTAAATCAATGCTTATGACAAATCCAGCTCCAGAACCAGCCATAGAACCAGCCATAGAATATGATGTAGTAAAACAATCTATAATCTAATCTATAAAATATAATGCAACACCATAACATTAGCTAGTTAGACAAGGTCAGCAAGATAGCTAGATAAGGTTAGCATGCTAACATTAGCTAGTTAGACAAGGTAAGCAAGATAGCTAGATAAGGTTAGCATGCTAACATTAGCTAGTTAGATAAGGTAAGCAAGATAGCTAGATAAGGTTAGCATGCTAACATTAGCTAGTTAGACAAGGTTAGCAAGATAGCTAGATAAGGTTAGCATGCTAGCTAGCTACACCGACAGCTGTCAATGCCCTATTTGTTGATGTTTATCAACTCCATGAGGAAAATACCACAACCAATTCGTGATTGATGTATAAGTAAACCTTCGTCTTGCGCAGGTGTTGCAGATCTGCCCCAAGGACATGCGGGCGGACATTTGCGTCCATCTTAACAGAAAGGTGTTCAAGGAGCACCCAGCCTTCCGACTGGCGAGCGACGGGTGCCTACGGGCCCTGGCCATGGAGTTCCAGACCATTCACAGTGCCCCCGGAGACCTCATCTACCACGCGGGCGAAAGCGTAGACAGCCTCTGCTTTGTGGTGTCCGGGTCCTTGGAGGTCATTCAGGATGATGAGGTTGTGGCCATATTAGGTGAGGGTTTATTTATTCTTAATTTTTTAAACATTAATTTATCCAGGAAGCGCCATTGAGGCCAGAAGACAAGAGGGAGACATGGCCAAGAGGCCATCTTTGGTATCTGTATGTATAGTCAAAATCTGACACTCGAAAACAATTGCATACTAAAATGGTGTGTTTTCATGTCCATATGACGCTTAGTGACCTTTAAATGCATAGAGCATTGATGGACCTGGATTTTTGCTCATTTGGTGAAATTGAGGTCAGACTAAAGTGGATTGTGCTGAAAAACATGTTTCCTGTTTGTGTACACCTGGCTGTAAGGTATTGCATCACATTAGTATTCAAGACGACACTGGAGACTCTGATTGCTGAGATCCACCCCTTGATGTGGGTTCACATCTGCTGCTTTAAAGCGTAAACCAGCCTCAAAATAGAAAATTACATCTGTGCTTCGTTTTAATGAAAAGTGAATAAAAAAGTTTCTATTCTCTATACAATGTGTTCAGGAAGTATGCTCAAGGGCCTACATTGAGCAAACTCTATTTTTATGCATTAAGTTGTTTTTTGATAAGAGCCGTAACAATATCTGCGCAACCCCTTAGGGTGATTCTCGTGAAGCCGTTTTTATGCGGAAGCAAATGTTGTGAAAATTAGCAGTGAGCATGTCCAAGCAAACAGTAGTAGTCCTAACTGTAATAAACAAAATCAGCTTTGTGTGAATCTTGGGAGGTGACGTACAGATGTAGGATCTTAATTTGAGCCAGTTTGCTACAGCAGGAAAATTATCCTGCAGCAACAGGAAATGTGAATTATTATGTAGATTATGATGGGAAAAATGTTGTAGGGGTTGATACAAATCCAGTCTGAAAATTGAGTCTGAAATTTCAAAGTGGAAATTACAAACTTCAGAAGCCTTTTTTAAACCTCATACACTACAGGTAAAAAATATCCGCATTGTAGGAAAGTTCTCCTGCAACAGGGTGGTCAAACAGGGCGGCAGATAGCCTAGTGGTTAGAGAGTTGGGCCAGTAACCGAAAAGTTAAAAAAAAACTGTTGAACAATGCACTTAAACATAATTTGCACCAGGGGCACCAACAATACTACTCTGTCTGACCCTCTTAAAATCCTCACTAGATGGTTATCGATACTAGCATCACTAACTGGCTACAGTGAGGGAAAAAAGTATTTGATCCCCTGCTGATTTTGTACGTTTGCCCACTGACAAAGAAATGATCAGTCTATAATTGTAATGGTAGGTTTATTTGAACAGTGAGAGACAGAATAACAAAAAAATCCTGAAAAACGCATGTGAAAAATGTTAATATGATTTGCATATTAATGAGGGAAATAAGTATTTGACCCCTCTGCAAAACATGACTTATTACTTGGTGGCAAACCCTTGTTGGCAATCACAGAGGTCAGACGTTTCTTGTAGTTGGCCACCAGGTTTGCACACATCTCAGGAAGGATTTTGTCCCACTCCTCTTTGCAGATCTTCTCCAAGTCATTAAGGTTTCGAGGCTGGCGTTTGGCAACTCGAACCTTCAGCTCCCTCCACAGATTTTCTATGGGATTAAGGTCTGGAGACTGGCTAGGCCACTCCAGGACCTTAATGTGCTTCTTCTTGAGCCACTCATTTGTTGCCTTGGCCGTGTGTTTTGGGTCATTGTCATGCTGGAATACCCATCCACGACCCATTTTCAATGCCCTGGCTGAGGGAAGGAGGTTTTTACCCAAGATTTGACGGTACATGGCCCCGTCCATCGTCCCTTTGATGCGGTGAAGTTGTCCTGTCCCCTTAGCAGAAAAACACCCCCAAAGCATAATGTTTCCACCTCCATGTTTGACGGTGGGGATGGTGTTCTTGGGGTCATAGGCAGCATTCCTCCTCCTCCAAACACGGCGAGTTGAGTTGATGCCAAAGAGCTCCATTTTGGTCTCATCTGACCACAACACTTTCACCCAGTTGTCCTCTGAATCATTCAGATGTTCATTGGCAAACTTCAGACGGGAATGTATATGTGCTTTCTTGAGGGCGCTGCAGGATTTCAGTCCTTCAAGGCGTAGTGTGTTACCAATTGTTTTCTTGGTCCCAGCTGCCTTGAGATCATTGACAAGATCCTCCCGTGTAGTTCTGGGCTGATTCTTTACTGTTCTCATGATCATTGCAACTCCACGAGGTGAGATCTTGCATGGAGCCCGAGGCTGAGGGAGTTTGACAGTTCTTTTGTGTTTCTTCCATTTGCGAATAATCGCACCAACTGTTGTCACCTTCTCACCAAGCTACTTGGCAATGGTCTTGTAGCCCATTCCAGCCTTGTGTAGGTCTACAATCTTGTCCCTGACATCCTTGGAGAGCTCTTTGGTCTTGGCCATGGTGGAGAGTTTGGAATCTGATTGATTGACTCCCTTTAAGAGTGTGCTCCTAATCTCAGCTCGTTACCTGTATAAAAGACACCTGGGAGCCAGAAATCTTTATGATTGAGAGCGGGTCAAATACTTATTTCCCTCATTAAAATGCAAATCAATTTATAACATTTTTCACATGAGTTTTTCTTTTTTTTTTTTTGTTATTCTGTCTCTCTATTCAAATAAACCTACCATTAAAATTATAGACTGATCATTTCTTTGTCAGTGGGCAAATGTACAAAATCAGCAGGGGATCAAATACTTTTTTTCCCTTACTGTATAGCCTACGGAGTAGTGATGGGCATTCCGTCTCTTTTCAGTGAGCTGGCTCTTTTGGATCCAAAGCGGCTCTTGAAAAAAAATATGTTTCGTATTTTTTCAAGTAAAACAGTTTGCGATAGTTTGACTATGATTGGTGTTAAAACAATTCTAATTAAATTATTAAATGAAATCATACTCTACCTTAACCACAATGTATTTAAAAATGCATTGGTTTGTTATGAAAAAGAATGCTATTAAACATTTGCATTTAAAATCGAACTTTTTTTAATGTATATAAACAAAGTGCATATAAATGTAACAATTCAAAACAAATACAATCTGAACAGCATAATAATAGAATATTGCACCATATCAAAGAAAAATAAATAACAATGTCCAAAACTGCAGCATCCTACTTAAAACATTCAACTGGTCCCTCTTTTCCCTCTCTTCTTTATTGCCATGTTATAACCAGCAGCACACAGCGATGCTGACCATATTTTGCTTTTATGAGAGATTTGCATTCAGAAATGCAAGCTGCCTCACTTTTGAGGGGCTGATGCGGTTTCTTTTCTGAGTAATTATTTGTCCCGTTTTCGAGAAGACCCTCTCAGAGGGAAGGGATGTGGCCACTATGCAGAGTCTCCCTGTCATGACTTTAGTAAGCCGTGGGTAGACAGAGGCCTTGTTCTTCCACCAGCTCAGAGGATCTGCAGATCTTTGGATGAGGGGCTCCTCCAAATAGGATCGGACCTCCATTATGGCATCTGCTGAGGGATTCCTTCGTGCTGCATCCCCAGTTACTCTCTCGTCAAACAGCATCCAAACAGCAGACGTTTGTGGCACTACTGCTGGTGCTTCTGCTCCATCTGATCCCTCTTCTTCCTGTTGCCCTGGTGCCTGAGCCAGCTGACTGCTGGGGCAGTTCCTCCCTGCTGCTGAGTTTTTTTTTTTTTAAGAGCCTCATCAATTGCTCTGGCATCACTGAAGGCTAACTTCTTAAACCTGGGGTCAAGTGCAGCGGTTTCTGATAGCCCGTGATTATATTCCATTCTGTGGAACTTTCTGTCCATTGATGAAAATAGGGTGTCCATCAACTCTGTCACATGTCCTGTGGTCACATCTGCTTCTCTGGCGGCTGGCTGTGATTCGCTGCAGACCCTTACACAGGAGTATCATTTTTGAGGCTGTCACATAGCTGAAAAGAGAGAACAGTAACTTATTAGTTCAGGTTCATGTTTTTGTCTACTGATACTACCTTCTCATCTACTGCTCATATACATATATAATAGTGGATTAAATAATGATGTAGTAATAACTGCCTACTGTACCTCTCTCCACTGATCTCCACGGTGACCTGCTCAAAGGGTTGCACACCTCCTCCACCACCTCCCATTCCTCTTGGGTCAGAGCATCAACAGGTGCATTGACAATGGCCAGGGTAGAGATGATGGCATCCTTTGACTCAAAAAAAGGCTTCAAACATATAAAATGTTGAATTCCACCTTGTAGTGAAGTCTTGTTTAGGCCTCAGCTCAGGCATCCTCCATCTGGCATTGTGTAGACTTTAGTTTTTCAGCACCTACTGTGCTCCTGTGGAAGTATTCCACAGCTGCTTTCACTTTGTCCACAGTGGGCTTCATCACCTTCAGAGCATCTCTTACAATCAGGTTGATTGTGTGGACAAGACATGGATGATGGGTCCATTTTAAAATGTTCATGGCTTTGGTTATGTTAGCTGCATTGTCACTAACACAACAGCCCACTTTTCCAGTTCCTCTGCCAAGTTCTCTGAGGTGTGTCTGTCGCTGAACTCGAAGCAGTCCAGAAGACAGCTAGACATTGAAAAATCTTCAATGAAGTGGCATGTAACCGACATGTAAGAAGTGGTTACCCTTGATGTCCAGCAGTCAGTGGTAAGGCAAACTGCAGTAGCTTTTCGGACTCTTTCCCGCACTGAAGCCTTTGTGCTCTCATACAGTTGTGGAATAAGTGATTTTGAAAGGGTTTTCCTGCTTGGAATTGTGTACATTGGATTTAGACTATTGCTATAATTTATAAAACCTCTGTCCTCCATGATTAAAAATGGCTGGAAATTGGTGGCAATCATTTTAGCCAATGCAATATCAATTTGGCCTTGTTTTGCTACAGACATAGACTTTGGCATAAACTGGTCCATAGAAGACTGCGTTGGTGTGGGTCGCGGAGTAGGCCTACATCTCCACGCGGGTCGCGGAGTAGGCCTACTTGACTGAGTGGAGGTGCTGGCTCCACCACTATCACTAGCAGGCCCACTAGTTTCTCGAAGCTCTGCTACAGCTAGCTTCACAGTTGGGTGCACAGTTCGCATATGCCGGTGTAGGTTGTGCGTAGAACCGGCTTTATGTGAGATTTTGTTTTGGCAAATTCTACACTGTGCTCTAACATTGTCTACATTATTAAAATGCATCCAAATGCTACTGTGCTTCCGACTCATTTTCCAGATGTTGTTTTCACAGCTGCCTTTCCTCTCTCTCCTTGGCTGCTAAGTGTGTGACTGTGAGTGAGTTGGCTCGGCCCTCCCTCACACATCTTTGTTTCATTGGTTGACACTGCGTATCTGATTGACAGGAACAACAGGTGAGGCTGTTAGTCTGAGCAGACAGTCAGAACGAATGTGTGCGCTTCAGCATTTAGGCCTATATTATTTAATTTATTTTTTCGTTCTTTGAATTAGTTAATTCTGTTCTTTTAAATCTTTTGATTATTCATACCTTCATTTTTTTTTTTTTTTATAAATAGATTCGGCTCGTCTGATATGCGAGCCGGCTCCCAACGTTCACCTACAAGAGCCAGCTCTTAGAGACGACTCGTTCGCGAACGACCCATCACTACTACGGAGTGATAGACAAACGCGCGCATCAAACAGACAGACTGGTAATATAGCTGGGAATGAATTGGAGATATTGTGTTACGTTTGACCTTTTAAGCCAATATTGGGTAACCAGGGGTGGGATAATGTCAATGTGGCTTTGATTGGATAGTAGCTGGGGGCTTTGCACTCATTTCTCAGCTTTGTCTCATTTCTCATTTTCACTTTGCTTTCAATTTAGCTACTTGGGTCATCCCAGACTGGCTGCACAGGTTTTGTTCTATCCCAACACTACCGCACCAAATCCGAACCACAAGGGCTTGATGATTAGTTGATTAGGTAAATCAGGTATTATAGTTTTGGGCTAGGAAAAATAGTTTCAGTTCAGGGAGGTCCCAGACCAGAATTGAAACCCCTGCTCTATTACAATTGAGTCAAAGTTTTTCAGTTTAGCCCCCCCACTATATAGGAACAAACATGCCATATTTGTGTCAACCTGTAGTGGTTGATATTATTTTCAAATACTTGTGTGAAATAAGCATTTAAAAAATATAAATTGCTTTTGCAGGTGTTATGCTGTGTTCATGTCGTGTCTTCCAAATAGACTTACAACACAGAGAACCTTTTTTTCTTGGTTCTTTCAGACAACGTGGGGGAGGAGAAGGGGCACTCTTGAGTCAGACCTCTGTCATATGCATGATGGTCCGATAACTCATCCTCACAGAGATTAGCTGTGTCACTGAGACAGAAAAACGCTGGTAGGAAGTGGGATGATGAATTTACAATACTCTAGGGCTGCTCTCTGCATCCTTTCGGTGATTATGTTTTCCTCCAAATCGTCAAGCGAGAAGACTGGTTATCACGATGAAGCTTGTATTTACGCAAGGGATAAATATTTGGATTGCTCTCTCCCTTTAGCTTGGGACTTAGCCTAAGAAATGAGTAGGAGAATATCCTTCACTAAGACGGTCTTCACTAGACTTCTTCACTAGACTTCTTCACTAGACTTCTTCACTAGACTTCTTCACTAGACTTCTTCACTAAGACTTCTTCACTAAGACTTCTTCACTAGACTTCTTCACTAGACTTCTTCACTAAGACTTCTTCACTAGACTCCTTCACTAAGACAGTCTTCACTAGACTTCTTCACTAGACTCCTTCACTAAGACTTCTTCACTAGACTTCTTCACTAAGACTTCTTCACTAAGACTTCTTCACTAAGACTTCTTCACTAGACTTCTTCACTAGACTTCTTCACTAGACTTCTTCACTAAGACTTCTTCACTAGACTCCTTCACTAAGACAGTCTTCACTAGACTTCTTCACTAGACTCCTTCACTAAGACTTCTTCACTAAGACTTCTTCACTAGACTTCTTCACTAGACTTCTTCACTAGACTTCTTCACTAAGACTTCTTCACTAGACTTCTTCACTAAGACTTCTTCACTAGACTTCTTCACTAAGACTTCTTCACTAGACGGTCTTCACTAGACTTCTTCACTAAGACGGTCTTCACTAGACTTCTTCACTAGACTTCTTCACTAAGACGGTCTTCACTAGACTTCTTCACTAGACTTCTTCACTAAGACGGTCTTCACTAGACTTCTTCACTAGACTTCTTCACTAGACTTCTTCACTAGACTTCTTCACTAGACTTCTTCACTAAGACTTCTTCACTAGACTTCTTCACTAGACTTCTTCACTAGACTTCTTCACTAAGACTTCTTCACTAGACTTCTTCACTAAGACTTCTTCACTAGACTTCTTCACTAAGACTTCTTCACTAGACGGTCTTCACTAGACTTCTTCACTAAGACGGTCTTCACTAGACTTCTTCACTAGACTTCTTCACTAAGACGGTCTTCACTAGACTTCTTCACTAAGACTTCTTCACTAAGACTTCTTCACTAGACTTCTTCACTAGACTTCTTCACTAGACTCCTTCACTAGACTTCTTCACTAGACTTCTTCACTAAGACCGTCTTCACTAGACTTCTTCACTAGACTCCTTCACTAGACTCCTTCACTAGACTTCTTCACTAGACTTCTTCACTAGACTTCTTCACTAGACTTCTTCACTAGACTTCTTCACTAAGACTTCTTCACTAAGACGGTCTTCACTAGACTTCTTCACTAGACTCCTTCACTAGACTCCTTCACTAGACTTCTTCACTAGACTTCTTCACTAGACTTCTTCACTAAGACGGTCTTCACTAGACTTCTTCACTAGACTTCTTCACTAGACTTCTTCACTAAGACAGTCTTCACTAGACTTCTTCACTAGACTCCTTCACTAAGACGGTCTTCACTAGACTTCTTCACTAGACTTCTTCACTAAGACTTCTTCACTAGACTTCTTCACTAGACTTCTTCACTAAGACGGTCTTCACTAGACTTCTTCACTAGACTTCTTCACTAGACTTCTTCACTAGACTTCTTCACTAAGACGGTCTTCACTAGACTTCTTCACTAGACTTCTTCACTAGACTCCTTCACTAAGACTTCTTCACTAGACTTCTTCACTAAGTGTTTTTTTTTTTGCTTAACTGCACCGGACGTCCAGGCAAGAAGCAACTCCCCAGGGAATTATCGTTTTCAGTCGCAATTTTCTTTTACCTCATATAGGTGGTGGGCTGTAGCAAGCTATGATTGAAACTGTCGAGGGAGGAGCTGGTTTTGACATCTTGTGTATATGTATTTCTGTTGGTTGGTAATGTAAATTCTTGCACATTTAAAAAAAAAAATACTTACTTTTATGTCCGCTAGCTGGATAGGCAAACATCGCGAGTACTAAACTGTAAACTAATGAAAACTTGTGTACTCTCTGCTGATCATGTCAGCCAATCACGTTGTCCGTATCTAAAGGTAGTAAACGGCTGGTGAAACCTCGAGAGAGATCGCTGTCCGACAAAAACTGCTATCAGGTAAAGTGTTTTTTTTTTGTAATCTAACTATTTAGTTATAGAAACACGGTACCATCAATGCAAGCTGTAAAATTACTCCCAATTTAGAACACAGCAACATTGGTAATGTAGCTAGCTTGCTAGATAGCTAGCTAGTTACAACAGGTAGATATGTCGCTAGCTAGCAGAAGCAGATAGCTTTATCACTAGCTAGCATGTCATTCTGAGACGAGGAGTGTTTTAGCTATCAGTTTATTTAAAGTAATAATTTAAGACTACAGAAATCTATAGGACTACTAGTGTAAATCTAATACAGTCATCATGGCAGGTCCCACTAATTTAATTATTAATAAGAAATGCCACATTATCCCTGTCAATAGTTGGAGTAGGATGATTGCAGAGCAGCCTGCCTCAGACTGTCAAGATGTTTATTTTCTAGCTCACAAACTACATTCCTTTGCTGTGATTTGTTTTATTCATTCTTGTCTCTCACTTTTGTCTCACATGATTTATTCAGCTCTCCTGTTTCCTGCTCTAAGAGATCAACCAAGTGCCATTCACCAAGCATGGGCTGATTCACTCACCTGTGAGGAGAACCATCCTACTGCAGTTTGAACTAGCCTTGTTGTCACTATTTAGACATTGAGACCGCATATGCATTTGCCTGTGGTCTTTACTTTGTGGGTTTTGTCTTACACATTGTAGTGCATTTCAGAGTTAAAGACCACCAACTACAGATACACGTGCTTGTTTGAGCATCTCAGTTTAGTTTCAGTTTAACAGGGGACAAATAGGTTAATATTGTAACATGCAGTCGGGAGAATTATATTGCCCCGGTCAGGAGCCCAGGCTTTCCCCATAGATGGTAGAGTTCTCGCCTCTGGACCACACAAGCTTTAGAGTGCATTCTGCTAAGGCACTTGTCTCTCTCTACATCCGTCAGCTACATTGGTGACCAGGGTGGGATCCTTTCGATACGACCTATGGGGCCTGGGCACACAAATGCCCAGGCCCCAGAAAGGGGGAATACTGAATGATGCCATGATGACAGTTCTACAGTCTCCATCAGAGGCCCAGGCTTTTGGCATAGATGGTAAAGCTTTAATTTTTGGACTGCAACATTGTAAGATTGTTACTTCCAAGGCACTTGATGTACATTCATTTGTAGGTTACACTATATTTAGATACTTCAAATACTGCCTGAGACACCTTTGCTATTTGTCTCTCTGTACTCAATAAATGGCGAAACACTATTTGTAATGTTGGTCTTTGTTCATATGTACAGTATATGCATGAAACCACCTAAATATACTGACTTTCACATAACATTTTAGTATTTGAAACAAACATTCATTTCCTATAAGCCTACAGGCTCTTTATCAGGTACGCCTTCATTGTAAATAAGAATTTGTTCTTAACTGACTTGCCTAGTTAAATAAAGGTTAAATAAAAAACATTTAAAAAAATCTTTGTTCATACCTTATATTATTCCAATGCATCCAACATTATGCATGCCCACCATGGTATTGGGCAGCTGCTATTTGAGAACTCGTCTGGTTTAGGAATCTTATTGCACAGCACATTGTACAACTGTTTTTAGAGAAGATTGTATTGCAAGGTATGCTATATGTGTAGGCTATGCTATATGTATTTGGCTAATATGCATATGCAGCTGTCCTTTTTAAAAAATCTATATTCTAGCATACATGA
The DNA here is from genome assembly GCA_030435695.1 of Brachymystax lenok tsinlingensis. NCBI lineage: Eukaryota > Metazoa > Chordata > Actinopteri > Salmoniformes > Salmonidae > Brachymystax > Brachymystax lenok. Next base: position 1,802,135 of record CM059812.1, on the reverse strand, counting down.
CACACACACACATCTTTCTATCTACATGCTTTTATTTGGGTTTCTACACACAGTAAATGTTTCTTTAAGCTTGCAGCTAGTTACATGAAATTAGACATATGATCAGGCCAAAACATGATTCAAAAATTGAATTCACTGACAGAGAGATAGCTAATGAAACACAAATTGGAATTTACAGTAGCTGGCTAGGCTAGTCAAACTGTAACACTGGCTATCTTTCAATACAGTGGTTAAATGGTCAACGGAGTTACCTCTTCATACGATCAAGACAACTCGTATTGCATGCTGCATATTTCAAGTGCACTTAAATAGATATTTATCTTATTTCAGTCTTTGGGAGCTCTGTTCCTCTTCATCAGACAGCAGCTCGTATTTTCATCAGAGGCTGTGTTTACATCGTAGATAGATAGATGCAGGCCATTGGCTGCCGTCATCACAAAGGGTATGTACGGGAGTTCTGATTTGGTTTCAAGTTTAGCATTTCGGCAAATTTGCCTGAGCAGACAGAATGGTGAAATATACTTCTTATGAGAAAATATGCAAGAATTGAAGGTGCCAACAAATGTTATAGTCATCATAAAAATGTTTTACGGTCATATACAAAAAAATCTGATCATCCCTCAACGAGGATTGATCAAGTTCACGTTTTTCAGCTTCAGCCAACCACCTAATATAATGACTTCCATTAAATGGATCAAATGAAGCCTGGTTTGTTCTAAGGTAACTTTAATATGGTAGTTAGTGTCAGCCTAAGAGCTCCTGTCTAGCTATGGTTCAGCTGAACGCCAGCATTCCGCTACAGCCAGCACGTTTGTAAGAATGCAGAAATTATTTAGCTTACTTAGCTAATGTTACCTAGCTGTGTAGCCTATATTATAATATGAATGACAGTGTAGGATGACGTTACTTTACTTTTATATTCGTTGGGGAGGGGTAAACTTTCATTATTTATATGCTAATGTTATTTGATCATGAAGCATGTTAATTAGCAGGAGTTAGCTGTGTATTGTCAGCTAATTTAATGTGTACTGTTAGGTTATTATTTTTCAGAGTAAATAACTCACGGACACTAGAGAAGCTTTAACCAAGTTTAATTCTTCCCAAAGGGTCTTTACAGCTGTAATTCAGACAGCCAAACATTTCTCACCATCACAGGTATATATATCCCCCTTCAGACCCTCCTCCTCCTCTCCCATCCTTACATCTTATGGTTCCACAGGAGGAGGGTAGTACACCCTTATTACTCCCTTCAGGGGATCTGACCTGACCTCCTGACCTCAACCCCTCCTCCTCCTCTCCAATTCTTACATCTTATGGTTCCACAGGAGGAGGGTAGTACACCCTTATTACTCCCTTCAGGGGATCTGACCTGACCTCAACCCCTCCTCCGCCTAGTCCACAGATGTCCATCTGCCTCCCCTATAGCAATCCTTTGATCTCCTCCCGTCCACCCAGCACATTCCACAGCCACTCTGTCTTTCTACAGATCTCACTCCTTAATAAACTATGCGTCTGATCTATCATGTCTTTAATATCTCAATGTTAAACATTTCGAATCCAACAGTACGGATGAGAAAATGAATCCTTTCTCTGCACATGCTTGTGGATTGTAGCATTATTCAACATTGTAGTTTGTTTTAGAAGAAAAGTTGCTACGGACTGTTGCTCTGATTGTTAAATAGTTTGTGCTTCCTGGCTAGTGGCTACTGTGATATTTACGGTATATGTGAGCTGTCGACCAAGAATGTTGCGTTGCCAGCCACAACGAAAGGCAAGGCAAGGATGTAATGTGAATTGAAAAGTAGATATACTAACCCAATGGGATAGAGGATGTTAACATAGTCTTATTGACACTGTGAATATTAACACAGGCCCTATTTCCCACTACGGGAGTCTGAGGAGCGGATTGGCGAAAGATGAGCAACGTGTCATTAAAGCAATTTGTGCCAGATGTGGCTTGAGTCGATTAAATGTGACTTGTCATTACCCATTTTTCACATATCCCCTCAAATATCATCCAAGGACTGAAAGTCTCCCATGGTGATATAATGTCAAGCTGTCTGTTAATTAATCTAAAAAGGAACATACATTTTAATTTTTCAAATCAAAGGTTGTCAAATGTTTTCAGACCTCTAAAGTAATCTAATGTCAAAGATGAAACCACGTGACAACGTCGGGTAGTGTACATCCAGCTGTATTCCTTCACCCCCAAATGAATGGAAAAGTCCAGCACCGGATGAAACCAGGAAATGAGACAGTGCTTATCTTTTCCATTAACCGATATTGTAGGGAGGTTATTTAATCTTGACATTACTTTCAAGGCCTGAAAACATCTGACAACTTTTCATTTATGAGTGAAATGTCCCTTTAATGGAACAATCAGAAGTTGCTACATTCAGTTTTGGACTTATAAATCAATGATCTGTACCCATTTAATCTTGAAGAATATAACTTATAAATCAATGATATGTACCCATTTATTCTTGAAGAATATCTTATAAATCAATGATATGTACCCATGTATTATTGAAGAATATAACTTATAAATCAATGATCTGTACCCATTTATTCTTGAAGAATATAACTTATAAATGCCTCATGATCTTAGTTCAACTGTCACACTCAAAATATAAGCTTGTTTAAGTTCACTGTTTGTAAACAAAGTAAATCCCAAACAAACACTATATAGCCTCAAACCATGGTTAAAGCTATACTTGTTATATCATGGATGGTCAGCCCTTGCATCCATAGCTTATCTATGAATTTGAGTGGTAACATTTCTCCAGCCCCATCCCTCAGCTTTTTTACCGAAACAGGGGCGGGGAGGTCACTTTGTTATTGTTTCTACTGCTGATTGACGCTTTAACTCTCGGATGTAAACTCCCCTAAAGTTGGAAGTAGTTCTGGTACTGCTTCCGACCGTAATTTTCATCTGTAGACACCGTACACTCGGCTAAAGGCCTGCTTCTTACGGTTGCGGGAGAATTTTATTTATTTATTCTTTTTTTCCCTCTATTAATTTTTTATATATTTTTATCTATATATATATATATATTTTAAATTATAATTATATATATATATATTTTTTGTGGGAGTATAAGTACCGTGCCCGATGTTAAATTTGACACCACTTGAAGCTGGGAAGTCCCACTACACTTTAATTCGCTGGTTGGACTGTCCATCAATTGTGGTGGAAGGACACGTCGCACTCCGACTTGCCATATACCACTGGAGAGTTAAGAAGCTTCCGTGCTGAAAGAAAGTATTCCAATTGCTCTACGACAAACACAAATTGTTTTACTTGGAGTTTAATAAAAAACAAACATTATTTGTAGATGTGAAACATAACCACTTTGTGTTCATCACAGACAGACTAAATCTTAAAGCTGAACTTGTAACGAGTCGGCTGATGTGTGTGAATGGCGTATCTGTGTCACTGAGGACACAGGGCAGAACATTTTCTGTAGCCAGTTCTATGAAATGGTTCCAAATGGTGTCCACTAAATATGATCATTTCTATTTTACAGTTATAAGGTGAACGCTTAGTAGTCGTTTTCTAAATTGGTTGTTATTATATGTAAGTCATTTCAAGGCCATTTCATTAAATTTGTTGAATAGGAACTAAATCTTATAATATTTCATATTTTCATGTAATTGTGTCTTCAAAAGCGAGTACAACCTCAGCAATACATTTTTACTAGAAAAGGTGAGATTTTTATCTTTCTTGGAGCATTACTACTTGTTGTTACTACTTGTTGTTACTACTTGTTGTCACTACTTGTTGTTTATGGCCATCCAATGATGGACCTACCCAAAAGTAATTATTTATTTAGGCCGAAATCTACAGTACATACATCTAACAGGCATTATGCAACATGTCCACATGCAAATAACCCTTAATGTCCGAACATCATTGAAAGCTGTATACAGTTTTTAGTGAGTGACCGGTTGGGCCGAAACAGTAAACTTCAATCAGAAATGTCATGTTTTTAAAATAAAAAGTACTCCTCCATCTATACTGAACAAAAATATAAACACAACATGTCACAATTTCAATGATTTTTACTGAGTTAGTTCATATAAAGAAATCAGTCAATTGAAATAAATGCATTAGGCCCTAATCTATGGATTTCACATGATTGGGCAGGGGCACAGACATGGGTAGGCCTGAGAAGGCATAGGCCCACCCACTTTGGAACGGGTAGATCAGCCAATCAGAATTAGTTTTCCCCCACAAAAGGGCTTTATTACAGACAGAAATACTCCTCAGTTTCATCAGCTGTCCGGGTGTCTGGTTTCAGACGATCCCACAGGTGAAGAAGTTGGATGTGGAGATCCTGGGCTGGCGTTTACACGTGGTCTGTAGTTATGTGACTGGTTGAATGTACTGCCAAATTCTCAAACAATGTTGTAGGCGGCTTATGGTAGAGAAATGAACATTCAATTATCTTGCAACAGCTCTGGTGGACATTCCTGCAGTCAGCATGCAAATTGCACGCTCCCTCAAAACTTGAGACATCTGTGACATTGTGTTGTGGGACAAAACTGCACATTTTAGAGTGGCCTTTTATTGTCCAACACAAGCTGCACCTGTCAGGTGGATGGACTATCTTGGCAAAGGAGAAATGCTCACTAACAGGTATATTAACAAATGTGAGCACAACATTTGAGAGAAATAAGCTTTTTGTGTGTATGGAACATTTCTGGGATCTTTTATCTCAGCTTATGAAATATGGGACCAACACTTTACATGTTGCATTTATTTTTGTTCAGTAATATATTTTTCCACCCATCTCTATTTTATTCACAAAGCTATATTCACCCAGTCACTCAAAGCTACACTGTAACTCCAAAAGCTCCCATAAGCTGTCTGATGCATTTCATCAATCCAATTTGGACACTGGAGAGGGACAGATTAGCATGAAACCCCCCCAAAAAGTCTGCATATGAGTTAATAACCATTAATATATAGAGTTAATATAGAGTCTTGGCTAATACTTGTTTAGATCTGTTTCCAGAAAAGTAGGAGCTCGGTGACGTGAGGGATGCAACTTTTCATTAGTAAGGGCTGCAATATGTTGTTTACAATTCAGTGCAGCGTCTGTTTGCCTTGTTGGTATCGCAAATGCACTGTGTATCATTTCCCCCCCGTTGGTCTCAAGCTAGATATTTTTTAAATACCAGTTACGTAGTAACGCACTCTTTTTCAATGGTCTTTTTTTTGTGTGTGTGTTCACATTGTACTGGCAGTTGCCATTGAATAACATTTCAGCATAGAAGTATGACCTTGGGTTTTTGACTTGGTATTAACCATGACAGGCTGCAAGATTAGCTTCATGGCAGTTACATTCATATCATTGTGGAGGGATGGGGTTTCCCTTGTTATCATTCACCTCACTGTTTATCTCCCCCTCCTGTTTTGTATCTTCACAGGAAAGGGAGACGTGTTTGGGGACGTCTTCTGGAAAGAGGTGACCCTAGCCCAGGCTTGCGCCAACGTTCGGGCCTTGACTTACTGCGACCTCCACGTCATCAAGCGTGAAGCTCTGCAGAAAGTTCTGGAGTTCTACACGGCCTTCTCCAACCACTTCTCCCGCAACCTGCTGCTTACCTATAACCTCAGAAAGAGGGTAAGCTGCCCGGGGGCATTGCTCTCTCTCTGTGTCTCAGTAGTCTCCAATAGCTTATTGATTGGCAAAAAGATTGGATAGACTCCTCTAAGTTATTTATTTTTCACCTATCCAGTTCTTTCAGAACAGTGATCTGGAGGAAAACGAGCGCTATTTAAGAATATTGGGACAGAGATCTCTCTGTGTCCTGTAGTTAATAAACCTGCCTGCCGCGTAGCCTAGTGGTTAGCGTTGGACTAGTGACCGAAAGGTTGCAAGTTCGAATCCCCGATCTGACAAAGGAAAAATCTGTTGTTCTGCCCCTGAACAAGGCAGTTAACCCACTGTTCCTAGGCCGTCATTGAAAATAATAATTTGTTCTTAACTGACTTGCCTAGTTAAATAAAAAAAAAAGCAAAGGTGATGCCATCTCTCTCAATGAATGGTGCTCTTATTTATTTTTAAAAAGCTGACGCGTCAACCTCAATTGATATTTCTCAAAGATTTCTTTTTTGGTGGGTGTGGCACCTTATCTTTATGGGAACTGCTTAAAAGATAGACTCAGCAATATTTCATCATCAAACAGAGTGGGGCAACTTTTGGCTAGACGTCAACAACAGCATAAATGAAACGACTTCTGCCTTACAGGCAATAAACAATAACAATCTGCCAAAACTGATGTCATTGCTGAGTCTACCTTCATCACGCCGAGTCCAGTTGTACTTAGTGTCTCACACTTAATTTGTGACGCTGGCCTTGCTGTTTCACCATAGTTAATCTCGTTCCCAGACACATCCGGCCAATGGGGACGAGGTTACACCATAATTGATTATCTGTGAAATGTGTCTTAGAATAACTTTTCTTGGACCAAGAGGAAGTGAGATGGTGGCTAGTTCCCAGTCTTTGTATTGCATAGTACACTATGTCTTTGTCTCTCTTGTTTGTCTGTAATTTTACCTGTTACTGACTTGTTCCTTACCTGTAAAAAAAGACAAGGCCTCTAAACAAAGTCTCAACTCCACTATGCTCCATCAGCCTTTGTCAAAATATTATAGAACCCAGGTCGCTTGTGTTAAAGACACGCTACGCATTGCTCCAATAAGGTTAACTCATAGGGGGAATTGTAAGGTGGGCTCATTAGCGAGGATCGTTACAATATCATTACAATCATCATGGTGTTTGAATAGTATATTATAAATGCATAATTTGACAGATTATTATTAATGATGCAGATTTATTGATAATCTTATTGATCTGAATATCAGTGCAGTGAAGCTTCTAGCCTTTAACCACGGTAGCGATGAGAGCGTTTCTTCGTTGACTCTTTACGCCCACTCAAACACTCAAAACCTCAATACAGACAAGAAATCGCTAACTTCTAAACCAATAACATCACTGAAAACCCCACAGCATTTTCTATAAAATAAATCAAAGTACTGAAAATGATTCAACGTCGCTGAAGAAAACACCATATTCACGAGGAAGACATAGCTTATTCATCAGAAAGTGCTGTTGCGTCATCGAGATGCAAATCCTCTGTCCTTGTCGTCATCAAGCAAATCAAACTTGAGTATATGTTAGGCAATAGAGGTCACGTTGACTAATACGATGGCTCACTTTTACCGCATATCCTATTACGGTTAGTCACGATCTGCACCCTTAGCCGTGGTGCATGCGGTTTCTCGCTGTCATCAAGGTTATTGCTTTGTTTAGTCTAGAAAAGCTTTCAGGTGCATAAGCCTCTTTAGGCAGCCACTGATCCATCGTACTTTTCAGGTTAGGTAACCAGAGGGATTGATTTGGCTAATGCTAGAACCTGCTGTGAGCTATGATACAGGGCAGTGATCATTAGGCACCAAATTGAAGAACTAGCTGGACCTGTCCAATTAGAAATGCTCATTGTAACACGACCCTGGTTCCGCCATAGGGTCGTGAGGCCCATTTCTGTAGGTTATGCCCATGGAAATCAGTAACACACCAGTTGATGGGCCAATTCTGGAGGCCCATCATGATAGCTTTTGATGTCTATCGACAACCACCATTTGTCATGGACCTTTGCATTAACGCGAGCTGATTAGGCATTTAGACAGTGAATGTCGATAAGGTCAAATATTGATGAGTATAATGAGTCATATTGATTTCAGAAATAAATTGGTTGCATAATTGACACAGTAGTAGATAGGTTTCCATCCAATTGGCGACAGATTTTCAGGTGAATATTCAAAAATCTGCATACAGAAAATATGCAAATTTTCCCACCAGTGGCGTTTCCACCAAAGTGACTTGTTGCAGATCAAAATCCGTGTGTGATGATGTAGAGCACACAAAATGTACTCTCCGCTTAAGTTTTCATGTAACTAATAAAAATATAATGTCTAATGTGTTTCCATCGCATTTAAGTCGTAGTGGGAGGACCACACACCATGTCATCCAAGTTTACTTTGATATGGTTATTATATCAATATTTGCGCAATTTATTTCTGAAATCAATATGACTCATTATACTCATCAATATTTGACCTTATCGACATTCACTGTCTAAATGCCTAATCAGCTCGCGTTAATGCAAAGGTCAATGACAAATGGCCCATCAACTGGTGTGTTACCAATTTCCATGGGCATAACCTACAGAAATGGGCCTCATTTGGAACCAGGGTCGTGTTCATTAGGGCAAAAAGATCCAACCATGTCAAACAAACAAATTATCTGTCGCCATTTATAAAATTGTACCGAAACTTCCTGTTTCCATCACAGCTCTCGTGTTTTTGAATTTTTTTAAACGGTATGACTTTACTCGCATTACAAAAAGTGGTTGGAAACGTGGTTTATGTTTAATGAATGAACCATACACTCTGGAGAGACTGGACCAGATTCACCAACAATAATTGAAATAGCATGCTATTTGTGTAGTTTATTTTTGTTGGGTGGTTTACTCAGATCGGTTGTGAAAAGGGAATAATTAGGAACAATACCCACTGTGAATCTATCTTTACAAAATCAAATGAGCTCTTAGCAGAGATACTGAGATATGCAATCTGGATTTATTTTTGGAAACTTAATTTCATGCCAGTTTATAAACCAAATTTCTCTAGATAGTTGGGGCCCCATTCCAAGTATGGAAAAGCATGCATTACTTTAACGTGAATCGTTCATTGATGTGAATGGGAGACTTGCAGGAAAATGTTTGTCAAACCCACAGAACAAATTTTAGAAATACTCCCCCTTAGTAATGTTAATTGTTTCCTAATCACATTGCACAAACCAAGGCCCTTGAGATTTGCATAAAGTAAAAAAACAGGACATTTCAGAACGGGAAGTAACCTAGGTGGTGAGTGGGGGAACTTCGTGAGTGGGGGAACTTCTTCAGGGCTATGGTCAGATCCTCTTCTCGATTCTTCTTTACCATGAAACAGATTTAAAAAAAATATATATATATTCCCTTCTGTACCAGAATTCAAAAGGGCAAGGTTAGAAACAGGAAGTGTGAAACACCTCCAGTATTGCAGTTGAGTGCAGCAGCAAGGGGCTTTGCAACAAAAAAAGTGATTCATAGATTAACACACGAGCTCTGGGAATATATTGTTACAACAGAGAGACATTAGTCACTAGTTCGATCACTGTCCATGCGCCAAGAATTTCAATTCGTAATCAGTCATTCAATCAATTCATTTTCATGTGTATATCACTTTTTACAAATGAAGTGGTCGAGGAAAAAAAAAAGCATGGGCCTCAAATCCACAAAGAGCAAAAGACGACTGGAGTACAGAAAAACCTTGAGAAGAACTAGACCCTAGATAGGTAAACCCATACGTCTCTGACTGGCTGATCAGATAGTTCAGGGTTCATGATATTGACCACCAACGCCAGACAGTTGTCCTTTAAAAGGCAAAGTCAAAAGCAGAGCCTGGCACAATGTTGCCAGGACAGCATGGTGGAAGCCAGCCAAAAGGGATAACACACACTACAATCATATTCCCTCACTGTATAGTATTGGGCAATACTTTACTACTACAATACAGTACCTACTACCACATACCACCACTTCCATGTTGTGCTACGATGACTACTACAAAGTACATAACTATTAAACAGATAAGTTACTGCTACAAAGTACATAACTATTAACCAGATAAGTTACTGCTACAAAGTACATAACTATTAACCAGATAAGTTACAAAGTACATAACTATTAACCAGATAAGTAACACCAACATTTTGATCAAAAGACAAATCCTATCACAGGTGGTTGGTGGCAATTTTTCGGGGAGGACGGGCTCGTGGTAATGGCTGGAGCGGAATCAGTGGAATAGTATCAAACACATGGTTTGATGCCATTCCATTCGCTCCGTTCCAGACAATATAATGAGCCGTCCTCTCCTCAGCAGCCTCCATTGAATCCTATGTGTACCACCTCTCCACCCTAGGCTGATTAAACACTAGGTGGGTATTGTCTGTCATCGCCAGTCTCTCTCTCCATCTTCTTCCCATTATCTCTTTCTCCTCTTTATTTCCCTTTCGTTGTCTCTCCACCCCTCTCACGGCCTCTCCCTTCCCCTGATCGATCTGAAACCCAGCCCTGCTGCATGTGACCCGTTCTGCCGCACTGTGCAATAATGATCTCCTGTGTGAGAAATGACCCTGACTCGCTTGAGTAGGCACAGCGCTGGTCTTCCACCTGCAATACCCCATACTGCATCGTCTGCAGTCGCTTCACAGGACAGATCTTTTTACATCACACATCTGGATAAAAAAAAAAAATAATCCCTCTACTCTATAAGGTTCTTATGTCTTTTTCACCTCTATGGAAAGGTTGCTGGACAAGTTTCAGCCCCGTATTACTGATCTTGTGAGAAATGTGGAATACAGGTCTGAGATACCGTTCTACGTCTGATCTAAATCTAATACAATAATCTGATGGACTACAGTACGTGTGCTGTATTAACACCGTGATCTACATGATTTCATGACCAGCTGTTTCATACAACATTAAACAACTAGCTACAATGATCCACTCTTAAAGCATAATGTACTAACTGCTCTCTCGTTCCTCAACTGTGTTGTATTATTACGACTACCAAGAACTTTAAACTTTTTAATCCATTGTCACAATTCAATTGCGCCAGATGAAATGACTAGATGAAAACCCCACGACTAGGTAATAAAGATACTGATTACATGGTTAATGCCAGAATGATTCTGGGAAAGCCTCTGCAGTCTGCACGACCACATGTAATCCACATGTAATCATGATCTGAGAAAGGTTACTACCACAAGATACTGAGATTGACTAACAATCAAATGTGTCCATCATACTGCATCTCAGTTAGTATCATGGTCATGAACAAATTAATATTAACTGGATAAATCTGCCACATTCCTAGAGACAGATAAAGATGGAGACAGTTATGGGCAATGTGTCGACTTCTTGTAGCCATGATTAGACAACATATTACAGGTGAGTAAATGTAGCGCTGTAATTTACTGAAGACGGTGGAGCTGGAACACTTCAGCTGTAGTGCGGGCATAATTCCCGTATAACCGAAGGGTTATGGATGAAGACCATCATAAAACTAAAAGTTACGTTTTAATGTCACGTACACAAGTACAGTGAAACGCCTTTCTCGTAAGCTCTAAAACCCAACAATGCAGTAATCGATATCAATTTAGTGAGAAAATAACATTAATACACACAAAATAAGAACATGAGATGTAAGCTAGCTATATACTGGGTCAGTTCCAATACGTGTGCAGGGATACTGGAGAGGTAGATCCAGCGCCTTCAGAAAGTATTCATACCCCTTGACCTATTCCACATCTTGACCTATTCCACATCTTGACCTATTCCACATCTTGACCTATTCCACATCTTGACCTATTCCACATCTTGACCTATTCCACATCTTGACCTATTCCACATCTTGACCTATTCCACATCTTGACCTATTCCACATCTTGCTGTGTTACAGCCTGAATTCAACATTTATTACATTGATTTCTCACCCATCTACACACAATGACCCATAATGACAGAGTGAAAACATGTTTAGCGAATGTATTGAAAAGGAAATACATAAATCTAATTTCCATAAGTATTCACACCCCTGGGTCAATATGTTAGAATCACCTTTGGCGTGAGCTTTGCACACCTGGATTGTACAATATTTGCCAAATTTATTATTTTCAAATATTGGCCTGTTGGAAACTACAACTCCCTACTGCCATCGCACAGTTCAGGCTAGATATGATTTATCTCTAGAGAAACTGTGCAATGTGCAGATTGAGCTCACAGAGAAACCCAAACGAAATGGAATTAAAATAATTGAACCGACGTTGGTTAATCGCTCGGGCACTACTTTCTATCCATACTGAATCCTTCCTCAGGTCAAGCCGTTATCTCAGCTCTCTGGTCTGCCCAAAATACAAAAGATCTGATTGGCTGTTCAGGGGATTGTGCTTTATGAATACACAAATGTAATTTGCACTGTGGGATAGTCTATGCCTTTTTGGAGCAGCCTTTGGAGAAGAGTCTGAATGTGTATTAGTCATAGACGGCCTCTGAACGGACAGCCAAAGCTGCATTTGCAGGCTTTGAGACGGAAAGTTATTGGGTTTTGATTGTGACCAGTGCTTTGCTTTAATCTGGCATGTTTTGAATAAAGCGTTGTTTAAAGCATTGAGATAGGCATTGGGTCAATGTTAACCTCACCCACTTCACTCTAAAATATCTGATGCCTCGAGATTCATTTCAGTTACTTGATTAGACTAATACAATTTCAAGGTTTCAAATAAATGCTCCCAAAACCATACCTGTACTCATAGCTGTGGGAAGTAGGGGAGCTGAGGGTGCTGCAGCACCCCTTGAAAAATATTTATTATTATATATATATATATATATATATTCTTTACGAAACTAGTGCACTGGGCCTGTAATAGTCTTGCATTAGCAGACCGATATAAGATTTGTCCTTTTGATTACGTTTCCTATCCCCAACATCACTTATTTATGTGTTTGTATTGTTTTATGTGTCATCTGTCATGATTTCAATGTGGTTCAATATATTAATCAGTTTTTAAAAAAGGGCCACACTTTGCATTTCCACTGCCTTGATATGGAACTATGGTGAAGGGGAAGCTGCTTTACTTTTTTGCCCGCTACTGCTTTGTGTTTGTGCCGAGTGCAGATAAATAAAGACCACTGTGTTACATAAACACAATGCAGACTTCCTGTTCCTGTGAGCTTCCAGCTGGCCATTCAAAATGTAATAAATAAATGAATGAGACAAACAAAACCCGCACTGATATTTTTAGGGCAGTGAGCGGTTGTGTCCTCAGAGTAGTAGCCTACGAGTCGACGCTAACGTTTCCAGTTCTACATATTTTTTTAGTAATGATGTTGCACAATATTACCTACATTTTATCGAATTAAACATTACCACTTCCAAACTCTCCACGATTGAGATTTGAATTACAGTCAAACCTGGTTGGTCAGTGCCATCTTCTCCTATGAGGCATTAACCCAAACGCCAACACTTTATTGTTCCAACACTTTAGCTTCATGAAAGAATTACTGATCCTCTTTCTTAGGACATCACCACCATCTGACCCTCCATGTCAAATAACATTATAGAAAAACTGTTTTCATGGTTCGGGGATTCAGTTCCAGTAAAAAAGGAAATCTTAACGCTACAGCGTACAATTACATTCTAGATGATTCTGTGCTTCCAACAGTTTGGGGAAGGCCCTTTCCTGTTTCAGTATGACAATGCCCCTGTGCACAAAGCGAGGTCCACACAGAAATGGTTTGTCGAGATCGATGTGGAAGAACATGACTGGCCTGCACAGACCCCATCCAACACCTTTGGAATGAATTGGAACGCCGACTGCGAGCCAGTCCTAATCGCCCAACATCAGTGCCCGACCTCACTAATGCTCGTGGCTGAATTGAAGAAAGTCCCCGCAGCAATGTTCCAACATCTAGTGGAAAGCCTTCCCAAAAGAGTTGAGGCTGTTATAGCAGCAAAGGGGGGACCAACTCCATATTAATGCCCATGATTTTGGAATGAGATGCTCGACGAGCATACTTTTGGTCATGTAGCGTATGTTTGGAAGCTGAGGGACATTATGCTATTTTCCTTCAGTTTAGAAACATTTAAGTCAGGGCTGCCCAACCCTCTTCCTGGAGATCTACTGTCCTGTAGGTTTTCAGTCCAACCCCAATTTTGCAGATCTGATTCAGCTAGTTAAGGTCTTGTTGAGCAGGTAATTAGTAGAATCAGGTGTGTTAAATTAGGGATGGACTGAAAACCCACAGGACGGTAGATCTCCAGGAAGAGGGTTGGGCAGCCCTGGTTTAAGTCATAAGTGTCCAAAGAAATACTTAAAGTTAAAATACTTAAAGGATAACGTGTTGAGTAGATGTAATGCAGCAAATGTCATTTTGGACCCAAAGAATTTAAGATGGGCTTGATCCCAACCTGATGTTCTGATTTCTTGTTACAGATAGTGTTCCGGAAGATCAGTGATGTGAAACGCGAGGAAGAGGAGATGCTCAAGAGGAATAACGAGGCCCCTCTAAACCTTCCTCCGGACCACCCCGTCCGTCGCCTCTTCCAGCGCTTCCGGCAGCAGAGGGAGGCGCGGCTGGCAGCAGAGCGAGCTAGTCAGGGGGAACCACCAGACGTGGAGAAGGGCACCATCCACCTGGAGCAAACCAACATCCACGAGGTCCTCGCCTCCACCAGCATCATCATGATGACCGAGAGCCCTGCCACTCCCAAAGCTTCGTCCGCATTGTCAACTTTGTCCTCCAGGCCCTCTAGCCGAGTCATGCTTCATGCCCCTGCCATCCAAAGCAGCAACCTCGTAGGCTGCAAGTCCGCAGAGCCTGCGCCAAAGACCAAAAAGGGCTGGGGTCGTTTCAAGGAGTCTGTTGTGAAAGCAGAGTCGTGGAGCAGCGTTTCTAAGGCCGAGTCCATGGAGACCTTGCCGGACAGGACTAAGTCCCATAACGAGATGTCTCTCAAGAAGACGGACTCTTGTGACAGCGGTATTACTAAGAGCGACCTGCGCTTAGATAAGGTGGGTGACGCTCGCATTCCGCAGGACCGGAGCCCTGTGAGCTCAGAAGGGAAGCTGGTTGTCTGTCCTATACCAGTACAGACCATGCACGCCTCTTTCCTGGAGCTGAAGCAGGAACTTAGGGGAGACATTGGGTCTCTTAATGGCCGCATGGCGGTGGTGGAGGCACAACTGGCCGAGATGCTTCAACTGCTAAAATCGAAAAAGGCCTCTAGTTCGAGAAAGGCCTCTCGCTCATCCAGTTTCTTAGAGATGTCACGACCGGCATCCCCCGATTCCGATAAGGACGACAGCTTCTCACAATCTTGACACTGCATGTGTTGTCTATGCAGTGTTTCCCAACTCCAGTCCCTGATTACCGCCAACAGTACACATTTTTGTTGTAGGCCGGACAAGCACACCTGATTCAACTTGTTAATTATAAAGCCCTCAATGAGTTGAATCAGGTGAGTTTGTCCGGTGCTACACCAAAAATGTGTGCTGTTGGCGGTACTCAATCTGGAGTTGTGAAACATTGGTCTATGGGACATGAAGTGAATACATCCTAGAGTTCATCCAGGAGCTGGCTGCGGTGTCACAAAAATGTGAAAGATGTTTTGCGAAGACTTGGGCAATTATATGTTCCCAAATTAGTACAGATGTGTAATGAGAGATTTTCTTACCCTTTTATTATTATTAGATATAGGGGTAATCTGGATTAAAAAGATGCACATCTGGATTATCTCTGCATCTTGAGGTACATACTGGGTGATATTCCATGGATCTACTTTTGTAGAGGTTCAAACTGTAAACAGCATAAATAACGCATTTGTTGTCGAATTTCTTTTTCAATTGGACTCATTTTAGTTTTTAACTTGGTCACACATTTCTCATGGTAAAATGACTAAACCCTTAAGGAGGGTTTCATAAAATCTGTGCACTCATAATTGGAAATTAGCAATAATATTTTATATCGTTTTTCACCAGGTCTCAAAGCACTTCACTTTGCAGGGGGTGACGTGGCCATGACAACATGAACAGTGTGGAGCAACAGCGAGGGTGCACATATCTAAAATGGCATTGTCCATTAATGGATTTGCTTTCATTATAGTTTGTCAAAGGTTAATGCATTACTGGGACAAAGTACAATCTTGTAAATAATGATAGATTGTTATGTTGGATATCCATCACTGCCCAATGGCAGCGGGTACATGTGCATGAGCACAGTTGCACAATATGAAAGCGTACCATGTGTGGTATAATTTCAGTGGGAAAGCTGGATATTTCGATTTTTTTTGTGTGTGTTAAATGTCCTCGCATGATAACATGTTTGGTCATTATAATACGGTATGATGCAACATTTAAATTAGACCAAAAATAAAATGTTTGAGCCATTTCTAAAGTAGGCGTTTTCACCTCCATCCAACCGTTATATGATTTGGTTTAGTCCAGTCAACAACCAAACAAATGTTGCTATGCGAGCTCAAAGCACGCATTGGCAACAACTGTAAACTTGTTTAGTAAAAGCAAATTTACACAAAAAATACCTTGAAAGCATTGTGGCTTGTTATTTATACCATTGCTCTCTCATTGTATTAAAATGAAGGAAAAATCATGATTGTGAACTTTCAATTTATGGTGGAAACCGACGTCCATCCTAAATTGTCCTGGGAAGAAGTCAATCTCGACTATGAAACCTTTGTGCATTTCTGGTCAATCACTGTTGATATAATATGCAAAGTATTGGCATCTATATTGTGTCTTTAGCATTTGTAAAAGGAGATATTTGTACAGACAGGTCCAGCATTATTGGAACCCGTGATGAATATGAGCAAAAATAAATGGAAATACTGAGCTATATTGTATGCCAAACAAAATTTGGGAAAATATATTATTATATACTAATACAATTTCTCAGGAGAAAGAGATTTTGTTTAACAGGTAATCATTGTTTTCTCTAAAAAAAAGATAGGGGTCACATTGATTGGCACCCCTGTTTTTAATCTGGCACCCTCCCCCTTCCGAGGATAACGGCACTGAGCCTTTTCTGAAAAGTTTTATGAGATTGGGAGGGATCTTAGACCAGTCCTCCATACAGAATCTTTCCAGATCCTTGATATCCTTTGTTCAAGTCCATAGACAGATGGCCATTGCAAAACAATATTGATTTTGTGGTCAATTAACCATTTCCTTTGTGTATTTTGATATGTGCTTTGTGTTATTGTCTTGCGGCCAAGTTTCATCCTCCTGGCAGAGGCAACCAGGTTTTTGGGATAAAATGCCCTAGTACTTGGAAAGGTTCATGATTCCGTTGACATTAACAAGGGCCCCAGGACCAGTGGAAACATAATAGCTCATAACATCAAAAGATCCACCACCATAAAGTAGGTATGAGGTTATTTTCTGAATATGTATTCTTCTTTTAATGCCAAACCCATCACTCCTGTGCATTGGCCAAAGACCTCTACTTATGTCATCTGACCACGCACAGGTTCCAATCCAAGTGCCAATGCAAACTCCAAGCGTTTCTATTGTGGGTTGCTCTCAAGTAAGTTTTTCTGGCAACCCTTCCAAAAAGCCTATTGGCATGGTGTCTAATTCTAGATTTAGAAGACTTACTTGGTGACCCGAAGATGTTCTGTAATTCTCCAACTTTGACCCTTAGATCTCAAACCATCTTCCTTACTGTGTGTGGGGGGACAATATGCACAATATCAGGCAGGTTTACCACTGTTCCAGAAGTTTTAAACCTCCTAATTGTTGGCATAATAGTGATAAGTGGATTTTGTACCCGTTGCCTGATTTATGAAGGTCAACAACCATGTGTCTTTTCATTCTTCTTTGCCTTTTCCCATGGTGATGGATGATACATTTACATGCCCGTTACCTAATATTTATACCCCAGTAAAACAGGGAGCCATGGAAGACCACAATACAGTTATTTAAGGTGAGATTAATTTTAAAAAGTAGAATGTTAATGCAGATTGTTTGTTTTCATAAGAATCTATAGTGGTGCCATTAATCTTTGAGATATATTTTTTCTCTGAGCAATTGTATTAGTATAAAATAATATGTCAAAAAATTTGAGCATACAATATAGCTCAGTATTTGTATTTACAGTGTGTTCGGAAAGTATTCAGACCCTTTGACTTTTTCCACATTTCATTACATTATTACAACCTTGTTCTAAAATGGATTAAATCAGTTTTTTTCCCCCTCATCAATCTACAAACAATACCCCATAATGACATAGCAGAAACAGGTTTTTAGGAATGTTTGCAAATGTATAAACAACAACTGAAATATCACATTTACATAAGTATTCAGACCCTTGGCGCAGTACTTTGTTGAAGCACCTTTTGCAGCAATTATCACCTTGAGTCTTCTTGGGTATGACGCTACCAGCTTGGCACGCCTGTATTTGGAGAGTTTCTCCCATTCTTCTCGGCAGATCCTCTCAAGCTCTGTCAGGTTGGATGGGGAGCACCGCTATTTTCAGGTCTCTCTTCCGAGATTTTAGATCGGGTTTAAGTCCGGGCTCTGGCTGGGCCCCTCAAGGACATTCAGAGACTTGTCACGAAGCCATTACTGCATTGTCTTGGCTGTGTGCTTAAGGTCGTTGTCCTGTTGGAAGGTGAACCTTCGCCCCAGTCGGAGGTCCTGAGTGCTCTGTAGCAGGTTTTCATTAAGGATTTCTGTACTTTGCTCCATTCAGCTTTGCCTCGATCCTGACTAGTCTCCCAGTCCCTGCCGCTGAAAAACATCCCCACAACATGATGCTGCCACCACCATGCTTCACCATAGGGTTGGTGCCAGGTTTCCTCCAGACGTGACGCTTGGCATTCGGCCAAAGAGTTCAAGCTTGGTTTCATCAGACCAGAGAATCTTGTTTCTCATGGTTAGCGTCCTTTAGGTGCCTTTTGGCAAAACTCCAAGTGGGCTGTCATGTACCTTTTACTGGAGGAAGGGGCTTCCGTCTGGCCACTACCATCTCTACAGAGGGACTCTGGAGCTCTGTCAGAGTGACCATTGGGTTCTTGGTCACCTCCCTGACCAATGCCCTTCACCCCCGATTGCTCAGTTTGGCTGGGCGGCCAGCTCTAGCAAGACTCTTGGGGGGTTCTAAACTTCTTCCATTTAAGAATGATGGAGGCCACTGTGTTTTTGTACCCTTCCCCAGATCTGTGCCGACACAATCCTGTCTCTGAGCACTATGGATAATTCCTTCGACCTCATGACTTGATTTTTGCTCTGACATGCACTGTCAACTGTGACCTTATAGACGTGTGCCTTTTAAAATCATGTCCAATCAATTGAATTTACCACAGGTGGACACCAATCAAGTTGTAGAAACATCTCAAGGATGATCAATGGAAACTAGATGCACCTGAGCTCAAATGAGTCTGAGGCAAAAAGGTCTGAATACTTATGTAATTAATGTTTTTTTTTTTTTTAAGAAATTTGTTAAGATTTCTAAAAACCTTTTCGCTTTGTAATTATGGGGTATTTAATCCATTGTACAATAAGGCTGTAACGTAACAAAATGTGGAAAAAGTCAAGGAGTCTGAATATATTCCAAATGCACTGTATAGTCTTTTTTTGGGGGCATTTACAGATAATGTATAAGGAATATAAAATCAGGAAATACTCTTTAATTGCACTTTTGTCATTTAAAGAAACATTGTAGTCAATGCATGACGACTGCATCTGAATTTGTCTTTTATAATAATAGCAATTATAAAAGACATTGAAAATGAATCAGTATCTCCCAACGCTGGCCCTTGACACTCCGATTTCGATTTTTATTAACTGATCAACTTGACCTTGGGTCGCCTTGCGGCTGTCTTGAGTACACATTTGTTATTTCATGGAATAACAGCAATAATTAAAATTGGTAAACAAATTGGATTCAATTCATATTTAACCCTGGCTTTGCATCTATGTCTTTCCTGCAGCCTTGTTTGTTGTGCACATGATTGCATCACAATGTTTGTACTTGACCTTAACACTGTAATAATGTAATGTATGCAATGTTCTTAAATGTCAGATTTGGAGGAATACTAATAATGAATTGTAAGGACTAATAATGAATAGTAAGGAAATTATTCACACCCTTTTGCCGTTTTTACATATTTTGTTGTGTTACAGCCTGTATTTAAAATGTATTATATTTCGATTTTTTTGTCAGTGGTCTTCACACAATGTGGAATTATGCTTTTAGACATGTTTACAAAAATGAAAAGCTTAAAATGTCTTGAGTCAATAAGTATTCAACCCCTTTGTTATGGCAAG
The DNA here is from genome assembly GCA_030435695.1 of Brachymystax lenok tsinlingensis. NCBI lineage: Eukaryota > Metazoa > Chordata > Actinopteri > Salmoniformes > Salmonidae > Brachymystax > Brachymystax lenok. Next base: position 1,782,177 of record CM059812.1, on the reverse strand, counting down.
CCTAAATAAGTTCAGGAGTAAACATGTGCTTAAGTCACTGTGTTCAATACTAGTTTTTAAACATGATTTTTTAAGTACTACCTCTGTACCCCACACATACAATTATCTGTAAGATCCCTCAGGCGAAGCTGTGAATTTCAACCACAAGAACAGGGAGGTTTTGCAATGCCTCGCAAAAGGGCACCTATTGGTAGATGGGTTAAAAAAAACAACTGACAATGAATATCCCTTTGAGCACGGTTCAAGTTACTAATAACATTTCGGATGTTGTATCAATACACCCAGTCACTACAAAGATACAGGCGTCCTTCCTAACTCAGTTGCCGGAGAGGAAGGAAACCACTCAGGGATTTCACCATGAGGCCAATGGTGACTTTAAAACAGAGTTTAATGGCTGTGATAGGAGAAAACAATGGAGGATGGATCAACAACATTGTCAATTTGGTTATTACTGTGGAATAACTACAGAATGAAGACGAAAGCCTGCACAGAAAAAAAAAGACATTCCAAAACATGCAGTAAAGTAAATATTGCTAAAGTAATACTGCAAAAAATGTGGCAAATTTTGTCCTGAGTATAAAGCGTTACTGAGTAGCACATATTTTCAAGCATAGTGGTGCCTGCATCATGTTATGGGTATGCATGTAATCGTTAAGGACTGGGGAATTTTTCAGAACAAGAAATACATGGAAGGAGCTAAGCACGGGAAAAATCCTAGAGGAAAACCTGGTTCAGTCGGCTTTCCACCAGACACGGGGAGATGAATTCACCTTTCAGCAGGACAATAACCTAATCCACAAGGCCAAATCTACAGTGGAGTTGCTTACCAAGAAGACAGTGAATGTTCAGTTTTGACTTAAATCTGCTTGAAAAATCTATGGCAAGACCTGAACATGGTTGTCTAGGAATGATTAACAACCAATTTGACAGAGCTTGAACATTTCTGAAAATAATAATGGGAAATTGCACAATCCAGTTGTGGACAGCTCTCAGAGACTTTCCAGAAATACTCACTGCTGTAATCGCTGCCAAAATTGTGATTGTAACATCAAATCGTATGTCGAATACAACTGGTGTAGACATTACAGTGAAATGCTTATTACCACCCCTTAACCAACATTGCAGTTAAGTAAAAAATAGATAAGTCATTTTCTTTTTTTAATAACAAATAATTAAAGAGCAGCAGTAAAATAACAGTACTGAAGCTATATACAGGGGGTACCGGTACAGAGCCAACGTACGCGGGCACAGGTTAGTCGCGGTAATATGTACATGTAGGTATAGTTAGTGACTATGCATACATAATAAACAGAGAGTAGCAGCAGCGTAACAGAGGGGGATGCAAATAGTCTGGGTAGCCATTTGATTAGATGTTCAGGAGTCTTGTGGTTTGGGGGTAGAAGCTGTTAAGAAGACTTTTGGACCTAGACTTGACGCTCCGGTACCGCTTGCCGTGCTTAGCAGAGAGAACAGTTCATGACTAGGGTGGCTGGAGTCTGTGACAATTTTTAGGGCCTTCCTCTGACACCGCCTGGTATAGAGATCCTGAATAGTAGGAAGCTTGGCCCCAGTGATGTACTGTGCCATACGCACTACCCTCTGTAGTGCCTTGCGGTCGGAGGCCAAGCAGTTGCCATACCAGGCAGTGATGAAACCAGTCAGGATGCTCTCGATGGTGCAGCTGTATAACTTCTTGAGGATCTGAGAACCATGATAGTTTGTTGGTGATGTGGACACCAAGGAACTTGAAGCTCTCAACATGTATTGACGCAGGTGGTTGAATACTTATCTAATCAAGATAGTGTTTAATCTTTATTCACAAATGTTAGAATTGTTTTGTGTATATTGTTGACAAAAAAATGACAATGAAATCCATTTTAATCCCACTTTGTAACAACAAAATGTGGAAAAAGTAAAGGTGTATGAATATTTTCTAAAGGCACTGTCACAAAAGATGAGTATTTGTAAAATGTGTAAAATGTTCATATTAAATTATTTTGTACTTTGGATTAATTTTTGAATTTGGTATGACTTATAAATACATTCAACCACAAGTGGAAAAGGATTTCCCTTTACAATAACTTCCCTAGATAACCTTGCAAACACGAGATTATCACTTATTTCAAGTCTCATTCATTACTGTGAGCACCAAGGAGGTTTTCTACTGAAATGAGCGCTTATAAAGCTCTTATTTGGCCTATGGCACCACGCTCAACAGTATCCCGTGTGAATCAAGAATGGTCCACCACCCAAAGGACATCCAGCCAACTTGACAACTGTGGGATGCATTGGAGTCAACATGGGCCAGCTTCCCTGTGGAACGCTTGACACCTTGTAGAGTCCCTGCCCCGACGAATTGAGGCTGTTCTGAGGGCAAAAGGGGGTTCCTGTTTTGTACACTCAATTTATAATATACTGTATGTAGCGATAGTAAGCTATATGTAACTATAGGCTAGAACCACTCTAAATACCCACACAAACAAGTCTTAGGGCTCAGTCACACCAATAGCGTTTGCTGGCCGAGAGTCCTTGGCACCTGCGAACCGAGTGCGTATGTAGAATCGGCAGTCTGACATCTACTGCGGGTGGTCCCTAAAACAGCGTACTGAACCATCTGCAGATGAATGCTAGATCCACAGTCGGTGCGAAGTGTGCAAGCCTTCGGTTGAAAAGCAACACAGCAAAGATTGTGGTTTGTGAATCTGCAATTTATGTGGTCTGAACCAACTATGAATACCAGGAATGCCAGATCCCACAGCACACTCAGTACGGTGCAAGTGGGGCTTTGAGTCCCCTTGCACCGTGGTCATTAGATTGGTTTGGTTTTCTCTGATAGCCTCTCTAATCTGATTAGATCTGTAGAGATACTCTGGTTCTTTGGACACTCTACATCAGATACTTGATTAGTCTCAGACATTCAACTACAACAGCAGAGCATAAGTAACAAACCTACACTGTACAGTGCATTGCGAAAGTATTCAGACCCCTTGACTTTCCCACATTTTGTTACGTTACAGCCTTATTATAAAATTGATATTTTTTCCAAATGTATTCATCAATCTACACACAATACCCCATAATGACAAAGCAAAAACAGTTTAGACATTTTGGAAATATCACATTAACATACGTATTCAGACCATTTACTAAGTACTTTGTTGAAGCACCTTTGGCAGTGATTACAGCCTTGAGTGTTATTGGGTATGATGCTACAAGCTTGGCACACCTGTATTTGGGGAGTTTCTCCCATTCTCTGCAGATCCTCTCAAGCTCTGTCAGGTTGGATAGGGAGCGTCGCTGCACAGCTATTTTCAGGTCTCTCCTGAGATTTTTTTATTGGGTTCAAGTCCGGGCTCTGGCTGGCCCCTCAAGGACATTCCTGCGTTGTCTTGGTTGTGTGCTTAAGGTCCTGTTGGAAGGTGAACTGTCGCCCAAGTCTGAGGTCTGAGCGCTCTGGAGCAGGTTTTCATCAAGGATCTCTCTGTACTTTGCTCTGTTCATCTTCCCCTCGATCCTGACTAGTCTCCCAGTCCCTGCCGCTGAAAAACATCCCCACAGCATGATGCTACCACCCCCATGCTTCACCATAGGGATGGTGCCACGTTTCCTCCAGATGTGAAGCATGGAATTCAGGCCAAAGAGTTCAAGCTTAGTTTCATCAGACCAGAGCATCTTATTTCTCATGGTCTGAGAGTCCTTTAGGTGCCTTTTGGCAAACTCCAAGCGGGCTGTCATGTACCTTTTACTGAGGAGTGGTTTCTGTCTGGCCACTCTACCATAAAGGCCTGATTGGAGTCCTGCAGAGATGGTTTTCCTTCTGGAAGGTTCTCTCAGAGGAACTCTGGAGCTCCATCAGAGTGACCATTGGGTTCTTGGTCACCTCCCTGACCAACGCCCTTCTCCCCCGATTGCTCAGTTTGGCCGGGTGGCCAGCACTAGGAAGAGTCTTGGTGGTTCCAAACTTCTTCCATTTAAGAATGAGGGAGGCCACTGTGTTCTTGGGGACCTTCAAACCATCAGACATTTTTTTGGTATTTGGTACTCTTCCCCAGATCTGTGCCTTGACACAATCCTGTCACGGAGCTCTACGGACAATTCCTTCGACCTCATGTCTTGGTTTTTGCTCTGACAAATAAAGGCTTCACACTTTACTTAACCAGGTGTGAAGAGTATAATGATCAGAATGTATGGTTCTCAGGCAACCAAGCAGTCAAGGTTCCATTAGAAATCAGGGTAATTACTCAATCATTTCCACCTCAATTATCCAATCAAAGATAACTACAAATCATTATAAAATTACATTAATTGTAATATTACGATACATGTAAATTCATACCCTAGCACACTAAACTGCAGTGAGAGGGAGCCATTAGCCTGGCATATTAGATATATTCTGCAGACTTTACAACAGGGAATCACACAGCATCCCTCCGGAAATCCCAGCCCTCCCTCCCTCCCTCTCATTTGATGATCTGCAATGCAGTGCCAGGCCTCCTCCTTCCTCTTTTTCTTCAACGCTATCCTGAGCTGTGTAGACTGGCAACCAAGCATGCCATTACAGTCCTACTCCTCCCACCCTTGCCTGGGCTGAGGACACATTTCCCCTGAATCTCATTAAGTATTGGCTGAAGGCACAGCTCCATCTAGAGAGCACTATGTAGCCACTACAATTAAAGTTGCTTCTATTACACAATGCACAAGGTGTACTAACAAAAAGGGTGTCATAGCTGATAGTGAGCGTATGATTGGAAAAGGATACATTTCTTAGCCTGGTGGGTTCTAAATATGCTGTGTCTGTTTAAGTTGTGTCGCTTTTGAGCCAGTAGAGTACATTTTAGTCAAATATTTCCCCCGGGTAAAAGAATGTAATAAAAGTGGTAGGCACTGCATAGTAAAAGGTATTGGAAATTAATAGCCACATATTCGTCCACCAGAAAAGCAAAGATTGGGATGTAAGTGAACTTAAGTTAGTTGGATCATCTATGTGTCCACTTATTGTGGGGACATGCCAGTTTGGCTGACCTCTTTCTACATTGTCCAATGGGTTGTGTTTTATTATTTTTTTTTTATATTGGTCAAGTGCCGTATGTCATGGCAACGGGGCAAGTCGACCCCCTGATTGGCTGGCTGGCCGGGATCATCCGTTGCGGTTTGCAGTGAGAAGTGCTGAGTGGACCCTCCTTTTTAAAGCCCCCCTCCCTGCCTCCCCCCCGTGGACTTCATGGCCTCCTATTATTCAGCAGATTTGTTTTTTTGCATCCTGGTTGAACCTTCTAGTGTGAAAGGGGGAAAAAAAACTAATCAGGATCATATATGTGCCTTTGCAGGGACGCCGGGGGGGCATAACCTAAACAAATGTGTGGGGTCAATTGGTAAGGACTGCTTTCCGTTTGTTATTCCTCCAAGGGTAGGAACTTTAGGCGAGTACTGTTAAGTCGTGTGCCGAAAGAAGAGTGGAAGTTAACTGTGTGGCTTTAAAAGAGGGGTAGCTTGGGTGTGGATATACTAATGGCAGCAATTGGAGTTTCTCACCTCCATTTTAATACTTGAACTCTTAACTATTGCTCAAGAGTAAGGCCCTCTCAACTCCTGATGTATTTAAGGCAAGTGCTAATAACTTGTAAGAAAGTCATTGTGGTATCTTGGTTGTTTTCATGCCAAACACAGACTATGGTATGTTCTACTTTGAAAAGTTAGTAGTTTAGGGCCACCATTCGGCTATAACTGTATTTGAACTCAGTGTTTGGAAACTTTAGCTACCAATGAGGAACATTTGTAATGCTATTGAAGAACATTTGCTAAGAGTGACAGTGTATGTCTGGTTGGTGTTTAGGTACATGCTTTAAGATCTGCACAGACACTAAGAGTGAGCTCCTCTTGCTAGTTGCTACAGGACAGACAGGAGATAATAATGTTAACTGGCTTACCTGACTCAGGGGACTGGTCAGTAACAAAATGGCTAGATTTCAGCTCTCAGGTTGGGGGTTGAGAAGGGGCACTATCAGAGCAGGAAATGACAACCTGGATGTATAGTGTGGAAATACAAGGGTGTGGAAATATTCTAAGTGAAGTAATTAATGGAAGAGGAAAATATTTTTTTGCACTTGGTGAAATGTTTTGGATTTCCGACACTATGACTTTTATTGAACAACTACTTGAAAACGACCAGACACTTACTTTAACCTACATGTCATTAAGAGGTCAGCAAGAGGTCAAGAACAATTCAGAGGGTTCACATCTAGGCTTCAATCAAACATGATATCTGAAGAGGCTCCTAAAGCTTTAGGACACTGATTAAGGTACAAATTAAACAACACATTTTGAATTGACGACAACACACTCCTAACCTTGTACCACTTGAGAGGACAGAGAAAGGGGAGATCTATCCTGACCTCTTTCCATAAAGCTAATGAAAAGCGGCGATGGTGAGGGGGAAGAGGAAGCGGGGATGGGTGCACTGAACAAACAATGTTGCCCTCGGTACATTTAACATCATGCCCGCAGAGGGACAACAATGGCTTCAGCAAGGCCATACCACATCTAAACATTGCTAGATTTCTCTCTGGCCAGTTTAGCTGCGCTCGACCAGCAAAAGTCGAACAATTGAAAGTTTTATATTTTCCATCGTGCTCAGCAGTCAGAACTCGGTGGGGCTGCGAGGGGTCGGACATATATAAGGGCTAAAAGGCACGGCCTTGGTGCAGACTGCTCGCACATGTGTGCAATAGCAAAGAATGTGAGCTCGGTGTAAGAAGGTTGCTATGGTGCTTCGGTGAGGACTGTTACTGGTTGAGGTACTGTTTTGGTTTCTTTTTCAGGCTTACTTTATGGAAGCCTGCCACAAGTGAGTTCAATTTAGATGCCATTTGATTAGGTGTGATTCAAAGCTATTTCTGTTAGTGTAATCCACTGTCCCGGGCCTAGTTGTAGTTCGAGATATCCTCATGCAACAGAGTGTGCGACAAAGTGGATGAAGTTTATTCAGTAGTTTGACGCCATATAGGTTAGGGTGGAAATTGCAGCTATACATTTTTAAGATACGTACTGTGTGTGTCTCTCAGTAGCGTGTGGTTGGGTGCCCTTGTCAGCAACCACATTAACAAAATGTTTCCTCCAAGTATTCAGGTGTTTAAACTGTGCATGTTTAGGATAAGCAAGGAAAGAATATTGCATCAGTTTAAAATTCATACAGAAAAAAGGTTGTTGATATATGTTTCAGAGGAGATGAGATTGATGTGTGTGCACAGGCAGTCCATAACTTCACGGTAAACTAACATATAAAAAGGTCAATAGTTCAGGTTACGTCAGCCACATTGTGTATAGTATGTTCTTTGCATATTCACATGCACAGACAAGTTCATTGGGGGCAACTAAACAAGAACAACACAGAATTGGGCAAGGGACACCCAAACTTTGCAGCCTAGCAAATATCCTGTGGCAATATATATCGGAAGTTTACATATACATTTAAACTCAGTTTTTCATAATTCCTGACATTTAATCCTAGTAACAATTTCCTGTCTTAGGATCACCACTTTATTTTAAGAATGTGAAATGTCCGAATAATAGTAGAGAGAATTATTTATTTCAGCTTTTATTTCTTTCATCACATTCCCAGTGGGTCAGAAGCTTACATACACTCAATTAGTATTTGGTAGCCTTGCCTTTAAATTGTTTAACTTGGGTCAAACGTGTCAGGTAGCCTTCCACAAGCTTCCCACAATAAGTTGGGTGAATTTTGGCCCATTCCTTCTGACAGGGCTGGTGTAACGGAGTCAGGTTTGTAGGCCTCCTTGCTCGCACACGCTTTTTCAGTTCTGCCCACACATTTTCTATAGGATTGAGGTCAGGGCTTTGTGATGGCCACTCCAATATCTTGACTTTGTTGTCCTTAAGCCATTTTGCCACAACTTTGGAAGTTTGCTTGGGGTCATTGTCCATTTGGAAGACCCATTTGCGACCAAGCTTCAACTTCCGGACTGATGTCTTGAGATGTTGCTTCAATATATCCACATAATTTTCCTACCTCATGATGCCATCTATTTTGTGAAGTGCACCAGTCCCTCCTGCAGCAAAGCACCCCCACAACATGATGCTGCCGTGCTTCCACGGTTGGCATGGTGTTCTTCGGCTTGCAAGCCTCCCCCGTTTTCCTCCAAACATAACGATGGTCATTATGGCCAAACAGTTCTATTTTTGTTTCATCAGACCAGAGGACATTTCTCCAAAAAGTATGATCTTTGTCCCCATGTTCAGCTGCAAACCTTAGTCTGGCTTTTTTATGGCAGTTTTGGAGCAGTGGCTTCTTCCTTGCTGAGCGGCCTTTCAGGTTATGTCGATATAGGACTCGTTTTACTGTGGATATAGATACTTTTGTATCTGTTTTCTCCAGCATCTTCACAAGGTCCTTTGCTGTTGTTCTGGGATTGATTTGCACTTTTCGCATCAAAGTACGTTCATCTCTAGGAGACAGAACGCGTCTCCTTCCAGTGCGGTATGACGCCTGCGTGGTCCCATGGTGTTTATACTTGCGTAGTATTGTTTGTACAGATGAACGTGGTACCTTCAGGTGTTTGGAAATTTCTCCCAAGGATGAACCAGACTTGTGGAGGTCTACAATGTTTTTTTATGTGGTCTTGGCTGATTTCTTGATTTTCTCATGATGTCAAGCAAAGAGGCACTGAGTTTGAAGGTAGGCCTTGAAATACATCCACAGGACACCTCCAATGGACTCAAATTATGTCAATTAGCCTAACAGAAACTTCTAAAGCCATGACAACCTTTTCAGGAATTTTCCAAGCTGTTTAAAGGCACAGTCAACTTAATGTATGTAAACTTCTGACCCACTGGAATTGTGATACAGTGAATTATAAGTGACATAATCTGTCTGTTAACAATTGTTGGAAAAATTACTTGTGTCATGCACCAAGTAGATGTCCTAACCGACTTGCCAAAACTATAGTTTGTTAACAAGAAATTTGTGGAGTGGTTGAAAAACGAGTTTTAATGACTCCAACCTAAGTGTATGTAAACTTCTGACTTCAACTGTACATGTCGTTGTGGCCTGCATGATCATGAGCAGTCATTGTAGGCTATAATTTCACTTCCCAAGTGAGCACAGGCTGACTTGGCTTTGCTGTACAACAGGCAAAGCCTGCTAGAAACCTTCCTACCAAAGGTTGCACCATGTCCATTATAATGTATAAAAACGCATATCAGCTATCTTTCAATAGTTAACCATATTACTGGCACGTCAGTGAATTATAAGTGAAATAATCTGCCTGTTAACAATTGTTGAAAAAATTACTTGTGTCATGCACAAAGTAGATGTCCTTGTTGAGTGGTTGAAAAATGAGTTTTAATGACTCCAACCTAAGTAAGTGTGTGTGTGTCTCTCTCTCTCTCTGCTGGCTTGCTTCTGAAGCTAAGCAGGGTTGGTCCTGGTCAGTCCCTGGATGAGAGACCAGATGCTGCTGGAAGTGGTGTTGGAGGGCCAGTAGGAGGCACTCTACTCTCAATTCCCCAGGGCAGTGATTGGGGACATTGCCCTGTGTAGGGTGCTGTCTTTCGGATGGGATGTTAAACGGGTGTCCTGACTCTCTGAGGTCATTAAAGATCCCATTGCACTTATCGTAAGAGTAGGGGTGTTAACCCCAGTGTCCTGGCTAAATTCCCAATCTGGCCCTCTTACCATCACCTAATCATCCCCCAGCTTACACTTGGCTCATTCATCCTCCTCTCCCCTGTAACTATTCCCCAGGTTGTTGCTGTAAATGAGAATGTGTTCTCAGTCAACTTACCTGGTAAAATAACAGCTACAGTGGGGGAAAAAAAGTATTTAGTCAGCCACCAATTGGGCAAGTTCTCTCACTTAAAAAGATGAGAGAGGCCTGTAATTTTCATCATAGGTACACTATGACAGACAAAATGAGGAAAAAAAATCCAGATAATCACATTGTAGGATTTTTTATGAATTTATTTGCAAATTATGGTGTAAAATAAGTATTTGGTCAATAACAAAAGTTTCTCAATACTTTGTTATATACCCTTTGTTGGCAATGACAGAGGTCAAACGTTTTCTGTAAGTCTTCACAAGGTTTTCACACACTGTTGCTGGTATTTTGGCCCATTCCTCCATGCAGATCTCCTCTAGAGCAGTGATGTTTTGGGGCTGTCGCTGGGCAACACGGACTTTCAACTCCCTCCAAAGATTTTCTATGGGGTTGAGATCTGGAGACTGGCTAGGCCACTCCAGGACCTTGAAATGCTTCTTCTGAAGCCACTCCTTCGTTGCCGGGCGGTGTGTTTGGGATCATTGTCATGCTGAAAGACCCAGCCACGTTTCATCTTCAATGCCCTTGCTGATGGAAGGAGGTTTTCACTCAAAATCTCACGATACATGGCCCCATTCATTCTTTCCTTTACACGGATCAGTCGTCCTGGTCCCTTTGCAGAAAAACAGCCCCAAAGCATGATGTTTCCACCCCCATGCTTCACAGTAGGTATGGTGTTCTTTGGATACAACTCAGCATTCTTTGTCCTCAAAACGAGTTGAGTTTTTACCAAAAAGTTCTATTTTGGTTTCATCTGACATTCTCCCAATCCTCATCTGGATCATCCAAATGCTCTCTGGCAAACTTTAGACGGGCCTGAACATGTACTGGCTTAAGCAGGGGGACACGTCTGGCACTGCAGGATTTGAGTCCCTGGCGGCGTAGTGTGTTACTGATGGTAGGCTTTGTTACTTTGGTCCCAGCTCTCTGCAGGTCATTCACTAGGTCCCCGTGTGGTTCTGGGATTTTTGCTCACCGTTCTTGTGATCATTTTGACCCCACGGGGTGAGATCTTGCGTGGAGCCCCAGATCGAGGAAGATTATCAGTGGTCTTGTATGTCTTCCATTTCCTAATAGTTGCTCCCACAGTTTATTTCTTCAAACCAAGCTGCTTACCTATTGCAGATTCAGTCTTCCCAACCTGGTGCAGGTCTACAATTTTGTTTCTGGTGTCCTTTGACAGCTCTTTGGTCTTGGCCATAGTGGAGTTTGGAGTGTGACTGTTTGAGGTTGTGGACAGGTGTCTTTTATACTGATAACAAGTTCAAACAGGTGCCATTAATACAGGTAATGAGTGGAGGACAGAGGAGCCTCTTAAAGAAGAAGTTACAGGTCTGTGAGAGCCAGAAATCTTGCTTGTTTGTATGTGACCAAATACTTATTTTCCACCATAATTTGCAAATAAATTCATAAAAAAATCCTACAATGTGATTTTCTGGATTTTTTCCCCTCATTTTGTCTGTCATAGTTGAAGTGTACCTATGATGAAAATTACAGGCCTCTCTCATCTTTTTAAGTGAGAGAACTTGCACAATTGGTGGCTGACTAAATACTTTTTTCCCCCCACTGTATATATATATAGCTAAATCACACTAACAGTATATTTGGCTTGAGATCAGATCTTGTTGATTAAAATGGCAAGTTCACTGCTTGCTGTATAGTCTCACCTGAAGGGCTTCAGGTTATTGACAAAGTGGTGTTACTTATCCTCAACATTAGTGAGTTTTCAGGACAGCAATATGATTATGTGAAAGGAGATCCAATAATAATAATTTCAAATCCATTAACTGGCAACAGGGCCTTTACTCAGGATGAATGATTAAGTAAATATCATATTTGATTGCCAAATTGGGGCCAATTTATTATTGACATCTGTACTTATGAATGATTGAGCATTTCATCTGTGCAATTATCGAGGTCAATACTGCCTAAAAGAAAGAGAACAAGCATTTCACCTTCAAGCCTCAAGCCTCAAAGAGTATTGACCATCCATGTATTGACCTGATATTAAATGTGGAACCAGTGACAGTTGGTAAGACACAAGCTTCCAAGAGAAATTACATGCATGACTGTATGAGATCATTTTTCCTCGCCTTCATATAGCATTACTAAAACAATGGGCAACCTCTTGTGAAGATTGTCAGCCATGCAGTCAGTAACAGTCAAGAGGTTAGCGGTCACATCATATACACCATGCTTATATAAATGGTGCTGTATAAACTAGTGGATTAAGCTGTTGCCATTCCCCCCCAGGTTTCCCAAGGGGACGCTACTGAGAAGCTGGCTCACCAAGTCCCGGCCCAGACTGCTGCTGCTCATCGCGGGGTTGAAAAGGCCTCAGGTGACCCTGATGCGGAGGAAAAGGATGAAGCGCACAAAAGTAGCAAAGGCCACGTAGGCGGTAAATATGGCTAGTGCTGCATGTGAGAATAAACTCCCCTCAAAACGGATTATTCTTAAATAATTAAACCCGTCACAAAATATATACAACCCCAACAGTTGAGGTACAGTTATTGGTCTGTGGAAATGAGAGTGTGTTATGTGTAGTCTTCCAACACTTAATAGAAACCGTAAATACTAATCATAAATGAATAATGCCTACTGTAAAGGGATAAACAGTAACACTTCATTTAAAGCGGACAGTGAAAGTTCTTTATAACTTGTTATAAGCATGTAGGAGCCTTTGAGATGTCTTATTATAAGGCTTGCAATGTGTCTAATCAAATCTTCAAGTGACAAAATGTAGGCAGGATCATTACTAGATTATATATATATAAGACATAAGGAGGCCAAATATGCTTCTGAGAAGTTTAGCGTAATGTGTTATACATGTCGATGTAATATTCGGCTTAATAATTAGAGTTCTGTGACACCTACCAGTCGGGTTTCAAAGCCAGTCAAGAAAGGAGAGGAACTTAAGAGCAATTGCGCACAGCACACTATCCTGTCCTTGAAAGTCAGTAGAATGACTACCCAGCAGAGGTTCCAATCTTACCCCAACGACAGACCAATGCTATCATTTTATCAAGGCTGGACTACTGTAAAGTTATCCTCACTGGCTCTCATGATGAAACCATCAACAAACTAAGGTCAGTCCCAGAATGCAGCAGCTCATGCCAATCAACAAATGGCACTCAACATGACCACAGGCTATGTTCGGAATGGGGAACTGCGTGCTAAATACATGAGCATGCACATTGTACTAAACATACTACATACGGTATTGAATACGGAAAAGATAGTCTGGGCGGGACTGCAACGGCTAGTGTTAATCCAACACCTAGAGGTCCCAAACTCTTGACAAGAATATTGTCATTTTACTGTAGAGTTATCTTGAGTTAGTACCTTGCTAGTAGGCTAGCTTGGGCTACAGCTAGCTTCCCATTCTCATGACAGTATTCTGATGTTGGAAATCAAACTATCGCATCACTCATTAAGGAAAAAGTGTTGGCTGCTAAATATGTCAGATCTGAGACAAATAGGGGCATATCTTTAGTGTTAGCCACAACCCCTTCCTCCAGTAATGCCTTCTGGGATAGAAATAAAACACTCCCGTGATAGTGTACAGCGATCTCATACAATAAATAGCCACTTTGATTTAGCCATAACATGAAAGAATTGGTTTTGCTCCATTGTACCCCATTTCAGTATCGTTTGACGTGTGTCCCACCCGTGGCAAGTTTTACAACATGCAATGGGAATAGACAGATCCATGGTTTAAACCTAAACATTGTTACAGTGTCGTAACTACATTTGAGCCCCGGTTGCCATAAAAAAATTTACTTTCCACTTTGTAAGATCTTACAAACACATTTATTGGAAAACCGCCATAGATCCCCATATTCATCTTGTACTCTTGATGTGTGCCCTTCGCTCCTAGAGTCTCTGGTCCTGCAGTCATCTGTGTGACCTCAACTGGTAGAAAATATCACATTTCTGAGAGCTGCAATTCTTACATGTTATTCAATTTTGGGGTCAAATTTTGTATGACATCCTGGTCTGTCAAATCATACTTAAATAAACATACTACGCTGCATATTTTGCACACTGCAGCTAAACATGCTACGGTTGTAGGCATAGTGAGCATGTCATTGTGAATACAGCCAGTGTCTCTAGGATAGGATAACACTACATCCACTTGCATAGTGAAGATTGGGGTGCAGTAGTTAAATAAATCAATTTGAAGGCTTCAAAAAAAAAGGTCAGCGCACCCTCAACCTACATGTCGGACGTTTGGTTGGCAATAAGATCTAATATACAGGACCAATAAGCCTCTTGAGAACTAGATTCCCACCAGCAGCATAAACTCCAATGCTAGTGGCACGCTAATGATCTGGCCTGTTTCCTAGTGGGCATCTTGCCTCTAATCATCATTTCCCATTGGAAGCAGTCCGCATATTTCAACCTGGATATATTGTATACTTTACAATTGCCTAACTAACCAAAGTCGTGTCCATCGTTCCCCCACTATCTTGATATATTATCGTTGCAATATCTAAATTAATATTGAACTTTATAGGCCTGTTATAGCAATTAGTCTGTTTATTTGTCAAAAATACAAAATGATGATCCAATTGAAAAAAACGTGTTCTTTGTCTTATAGAACCTGCAATCGAATGCCGCATTTCACGTGAGGTCTTGGCAAAGAGGATCTCCCCACCGGAGTTCGATATGAAAGACGAAGACATGGAAGAACTACGTTTTGAATCTTTGTCGAAGCAACGGACTAAAAGCCACAGCAAACAGAAAAGGGGTTTGGCGTCTTTTGTGAAAACAAGGGACCTGCAACAGAGATCTAGACCCCCTGATTAATCCAGGGACCTGCAACAGAGATCTAGACCCCCTGATTAATCCAGGGACCTGCAACAGAGATCTAGACCCCCTGATTAATCCAGATCTTCTCCTACACGCCCATTTGTATATCTCTTCAAATACAAATTTGTTATGGTTCATTATAGTACAATGAGTGTGACTTGTACATTATTTCCATCCAGTGGCATACATTTAGTTTAACAGAACTGACCATCGCTGTGTTCTTAGGATAGATCTTTTCCAGTCAGAGAATGATTTGTTGTTTCACATAAGCAAATTTGTGTTTGAGTGGGTGAAGAAGAAAATAGTGCCTCTCCATGGCTAGCAGGTGCAAACATCTAAACCACAGTAGGCACACACGACTAATGCATCTCTGGGCCAATGAAAGAGTCACCATTAACAATCTGACTCATAACTTTTACCTATTTTACATAAACCATCCAAGTGACTTGAAGGGGGAAACCTTGAGGTAAACATTAAAAAAATCGAATGACATTGTATTGGGTCACATACACATATTTAGCAGATGTTATTGCAGGCGTAGCGAAATGCTTGTGTTCCTTTACAAATAGGTAACACATCTAGACAACACTTTTACACTCAAATCATAAAGCCTACTTTTACAGTGCCATGGACAGGACAGAAAATCTGTTTGGCAAATTAACATTTACTTAATTTTTTTACTACATGATCTAATATTGCCTATTGTATTTAGGTGAATGGCAAGCTTTCACAAATCAGGTATCATGAAATAACAAACCGCTTAAAAAAATCATATGACACTGCAATGTATTGGCAAGGTTTCAAGTAAAGCAAGTTAATATTTTGGCAAAAGTTTATTTTACCAACCCAAGTAATACACTTTTTTTAAATCAAATCATGAATTACATAAACATTACAATTACTTAACCTCGCTAGCAAAAAAAGTTTGAAAGTTATAGTTAACACAATTAACAATTTATAGATTTGTCTGTCTTACTTTTGTAATCATACTGTCATTTTTGTTACCATGAGATGGGAAGCACAATGTCTCACAATACAAAAATATAAGTATCGTTTTTAACATTGATAGCAATCTTTGAATATTATAAATTATACATTTTCATTGGTAACACTTTAAACTAAGTTGTCCCATTTCACATACATAAAATACATAAACTTTCGTTCCACAATCTTCAAAAGGACAAAATTGGAATAGTCCAAATTAATGTAGATAATTACTAAACTCTAGTTCAAGCTCAACTTTGGTTTGAACAACACACATTGAAATTCCTCCAACAACGCGTCACTCAGAGGAACATCAGCTTTGTTACTCAGATTTACTCATGCTGTAACAAATGATTTCTTAAAAACAATAAACTGCCAACTTAATATAAAGTGTGACCGGATACATTCTCATGGATTAATGCGGCAGCTTTGTTTCAATGTGCATTTGTTCTCAACTGAACTGTAAATGATTCATAGTTTTAAAAAATGTTTCATAATTGTGAATTTTGTATTAGTGAATTTATTTTATGCAAATTATCTACAAGGTGGAAGGGGAAACTCTGCACCAACCGGTGTTACCCAAAACTTGGGTCTAGGAGAACTTGAGTATGCTGGTTTTCCATCAACCCATTATATTAATTGTTTTTATTTGAACTGTTGGATGGCTTGGCTGGGTCCATTGTTGCTCAAACAAGTCTCCGAAAGGATGGCTTGTAAAAGAAACCAGCATTCAAAATAGTTCCGTTTGGGGAAGCATTGGAATAATAAACAACAGATTTGGAACATCCTGTTGAAATGCAAGACTCAGTAAGAGACAACTTTGCAATTAATGGGCATAAATTGGACAACATATGGCTAGTAACTCCAATGGGAATAGAGAAACTAAAACAGAACAGCAGCATTCGTGTCACGTTGAGGATAAAGGAAAGTGATGTCCCAACTTTACTCCTAGGAGGGCCATGGATATACTAGATTTCATTTGAACAACTTTTCATATGCATTTGTTGCTGCCATTAACACCGCCAAGTTCAGTCGCTTAAGCTCAAGTCAGAAACTAGTGCATAGAAATATACAGCACAAACCTTACGTTGACTGTTCAGATTGATTTTTGCAAATTGCAAACTGTACAAATGTGGTCCACATACAATATTGTGCATTAAAATTAGGTTGTGCACTAGATGTCTCCCTTGGACTAAATGACACTGCTCATTCACTCATTAGTGCAGAGAAAAGGAAGAGAATTTCACACACACAGTTTTTTGCAGAGCCAACACTCTTGAGGAACACATGCTCGTGGTAGAGGATTTGGGGTAACGTAGCGCAAGCAGAAGAGAATAGCTTAGCTCCATACTTGGACGGCACCAGGCTTGGGTGGCTTGGTTATTTTGCAGTGAGTTTCTGCTGAATGAGTTTATATTTGAGCAGCTCTTGTTCAGAGACGGACGGTTTGAGGCAATCCAATGCTTGGTTGAAGTCTTCGGCAGTAAGTATGAGAGGAGAATCCTCTGTGTCCAGACCTGGGAGTGAAAGAGGGAGAGAGCGAGGGAGAGAAAGAAGGAGAGAAAGAGGGAGAGAAAGAGGGAGGGAAAGAGGGAGAGAAAGAGGGAGGGAAAGAGGGAAAGAGGGAGAGAAAGAGGGAGAGAAAGAGGGAGGGAAAGAGGGAGGGAAAGAGGGAGAGAGGGAGGGAGAGAAGGAGGGAGAGAAAGAGGGAGGGAAAGAGGGAGGGAAAGAGGGAGGGAAAGAGGGAGGGAAAGAGGGAGGGAAAGAGGGAGAGAAAGAGGGAGAGAAAGAGGGAGGGAAAGAGGGAGGGAAAGAGGGAGAGAAGGAGGGAGGGAAAGAGGGAGAGAGCGAGGGAGGGAAAGAGGGAGGGAGGGAAAGAGGGAGGGAAAGAGGGAGGGAAAGAGGGAGAGAAAGAGGGAGGGAAAGAGGGAGGGAAAGAGGGAGGGAGGGAGGGAGGGAGGGAGGGAGGGAGGGAGGGAGGGAGGGAGGGAGGGAGGAGGAGGGAGGGAGGGAGGGAGGGAGGGAGGGAGGGAGGGAGGGAGGGAGGGAGGGAGGGAGGAGCAGTGGAAACAAAAAGGAGGAGAGAATATAGGAGAGTAGAAGGGGGGTCGTGGAGAGAAAGGAGAGTGTGAAAGACATAAATAAGTCCCTATTGCACTTGTTACTAACGCTCGAGGTTGCCATAGGGCTCTAGGAGACGGAGACAGTCATCTCTTAAAATACTATTAACAGTAGATATGACATGTGTATGACATTGGTAATTAGAAAGGATGATATGAAAGAAAAGGTATTTTATATATTTTCCAGTAAAAATCTTTTATAATGGTTTAAGTTTTTGTGGAATGAAAAAATTCATAGAGAAACATAATTGCCACAAATTTTGCACTGTAGTAAAAACTTCTGAACATGACTCTGAATGATCTCGTAATGTGTCCATGTGTTGCCAAATTAAGATACATTCATATTATGGCTTGTTTCTACAGTACATGATATGAGGCGGTTGTAGGGATAGAATGCAAGAATTCAGCTGATAAACAAAATGGGTTTATAGCAATGAGACTATGGATTTTATAGGAACATTATTTTGGTAGATTGTCCACATTGATTTTATAAAAAATAAAAAAAACGCCAAAAGTTAGTTTTTTTAAATAAAATGGACAAGATAAAAAGGTACCATTGAAGAGCATGAAGGTTCACCATTCTATTTACAGTTAAATATTAAAGAGGAACTGTTGTATTTTTAAATGATTTGACCGTTTGTTTAGGCCACTCATGTGAACAGTAAGGTACTGAGGCAATCATACGTCATAGTTTTCCCATGCTTCTGTTTCACACAGCATTTCAAATTCCTGTATTTAAAGCCCAAAATTAGATTTTGACACCTGAAGGAGGATTTTTAAGGAAAATGTACACGTCTCCATTTTGCGAGGGCCAAACGTACCGTCAGTGAGACGTGCAATCTTCCTCTTAATGGCAGACGTCATGGCGTCGGAGCAGAGAGCATACAAGTCCGCCCCCGGAGAGCTGAGGAGGGCAGCGTTCCACTACATCCTGGAGACTGACGCCGGCGTCCACCTTGAACCTGAGAGCACAGAAACACACAGCAATTCACATACAGCCCAAACTACCATATGTTTGAAAAAAAAACCACTTCTGACCTTTAACCTTGATTCTGCGAGGATAACTATCGGAGAAAAATATTGAAAAGAAAACACCAGTAGTTTTACCAGCTTTTCGCTGTTTGTGTTTGACAATAAATGATATTCAGGCAGGACACACGTACTTTCTGACTATGGCCTTCAGAACCTGCAGCTGAGACTCTTTGTCTTCATTGATCCCAACATACACCAGTTTGTCAAACCTGAAAAAGCAGCAGAGGAAACCGTAAGGTCACAAACATCACGGAAAAGACAAAAAAAAAAAGGCTTTTAAGAACAATGAATTACAGACTTGTCCAACATCTAAATGTTGACTTTTTCAAAAAAGGTACATGCCTGTAGGAGTATAATGCATAAACATTTGCTTTGTGAGGAGACGCACACTGATTGGCTAGACAAACCCGTCATTTGAATCTCACCTGCCAGGTCTGAGCAATGATTGATCGAGCAGGTCTGGCCGGTTGGTGGCTCCAATCACAAACACGTCCCCAGAGGAGTGAAGTCCATCGAGCTCAGCCAGGAGCTGAGAGACCACCCTACAGTGACCGGAGATCAGGTTCAAACAAGGAAGAGGATGAAGTTGTCCTTAGGCACTGATCTATGGTCAGTTTTCCGTTGTATCCCCTAACGATTAAGGTCATAATTTGGGGGGGGTAAGCTGATCCTATATAAATGAGGGAAGCAGGGTCCATTTTCACATTTTCCGTTTTTCAGGGGCGGCAGGTAGCCTAGTGGTTAGAGCATTGGACTTGTAACCGGAGGGTTGCAAGTTCAAATCCCCGAGCTGACAAGGTAAAAATCTGTCGTTCTGCCCCTGAACAAGGCAGTTAACCCACTGTTCCCCGGGCGCCGAAGACCTGGATGTCGATTAAGGCAGCCCCCCCCTCCCGGCACCTCTCTGATTCAGAGGGGTTGGGTTAAATGCGGAAGACACATTTCAGTTGAAGGCATCCGATTGTACAACTGACTAATAATGGTGACTTTGACTTTGATTTTACAAGAAAAGACAGTTGCTGATCTTCTGGACACGCAAAACACCTTCATATTTTAACGCTCCGCAAAATGACATTGTGTCAGTACTAAGATTATTCAATAGCCACACACGGTCATTGGCCTCACCGAGAGAATAGAAATGTATAAAAGGCCCAGCTTCCACGATGGAAAATGTTTGTCAAACAAGGGTGACTCTGGATCTCCAAAAATAACCTGTGTTTGTTGCATAATATTTTATGATGTGATCTAACTGCTTTGTCCAAATTATTAAAAAAAAAAAAAAAAAAATCTATGATCATTTTCAGTGGTGTAAACCAATCCCACCCACCTGTCCATGACTCCACCAGAGTCTCCACTGCGCCCTCTGTTGGGCGCTAGAGAGTCCAGCTCGTCAAAGAAGATGATACAGGGGGCCGCCGCTCGAGCTTTGGAGAACACTGAACGAGAGAGAGGACCCATTTTATTGGAAATCATACGGACAGAACAGTCACATCATAGGGCATTGGCTCTCACAAAATGTACACTACTGTTCAAAAGTTTGGGGTCACTTAGAAATGTCCTTGTTTTTGAAAGAAAAGCATTTTTTTGTCCATTAAAATAACATCAAATTGATCAGAAATACAGTGTAGACATTGTTAATGTTGTAAATGACTATTGTAGCTGGAAACGGTAGTTTATTTTTTTAATGGAATATCTACATAGGCGAACAGAGGCCCATAATCAGCAACCATCACTCCTGTGTTCCAATGGCACGTTGTGTTAGCTGATCCAAGTTTATAATTTTAAAAGGTAATTGATCATTAGAAAAGCATTTTGCAATTATGTTAGCACAGCTAAAAACTGTTGTCCTGATTAAAGAAGCAATAAAACTGGCCTTCTTCAGACTAGTTGAGTATCTGGAGCGTCAGCATTTGTTGGTTCGATTACAGGCTCAAAATGGCCAGAAACAGAAAGACCTTTCTTCTGAAACGCGTCATGTTGGACTAGTAACCGAAAGGTTGCAAATTCAATTCCCCAAGCTGACAAGGTACAAATGTGTCATTCTGCCTCTGAACAGGCAGTTCATCCACTGTTCCTAGGCCGTCATTGATAATAAGAATGTGTTCTTAACGGACTTGCCTAGTAAAATAAAAGGTAAAATAATAAATACATGTATATTTTCTTAAATTTAGACTTGACCTCTGGTCTTCACTAGGATGTCTTCAGACAACGCAACAGGAGCATGAATAAAAATGTAAAATAAGGCAGCACAAAAGTAGTAGTGCGCTTGGATCCTCTGCAAACAATAGGTTGGATCTCACAGGGCAATAGACCTTCATCAGGGTTTTACAGAGAGGTGGAAACTGCTCTGCTTTTGAAAACGTACACCACAGTTGATTGCATGTATTCAACTAGGGCCCGATTTAGAGTAGAGATAAGCGCGTGCAACGCATTAAAAGGTCACTTTGACGAAACCTTACTGGCAAGCCATGCGCCCAGCCCAGGGGGAAGTTAAACAAACAGCCGTCTAACTCCACTACTACCACTCACCCTCTCTCACGTTCTCCTCGCTTTGACCCACGTACATGTTGATGAGTTCCGGGCCTTTGACACTAAACGAAGAGGAAGACAAAAAAAAACATCAGGATTCAAGCACAATCACTCAGCTGAATGTGTGGAACAAAATACGGATGAAATGCTTATTTACCACAAGATAGCTCATTACCCGGTGTCGGGCTTGGAGAACAAGTCGTATAGAAATATATTATGTAGAACAGACACACTTCTCCGTCACTTAGAATAGGGAATGTTGGCTCTATATAAAAAAAATTATATCTGCAACATTCCATGACATTTCTCCAGCTTTCTCATCCCTTTGACCTGACACCAGGGTCGTGTACAGTTGGGAGAAAACGTTGCGTAAAAAAAGGTAGGTGCTATCTGAACCCGTCCAATAAGAAACACTTTTTCCCCCCCGTTGCAACTGTTTCGCTACAGTGTGCCCTCATGAACTTGACCCAGTCATCCAGTCTCCTCTGGTTGTCTCCTACCTGAGGAAGGTCATGGAGCACTCTGTAGCCACGGCCTTGGCCAGCAGGGTCTTGCCCGTGCCGGGGGGCCCGTAGAGGAGCAGGCCGGCGCGGCGCAGGCCCAGGGACAGCAGCTCGGGCCTCTCCAGGGGCAGCTGCACCGTGTCCAGGATCTCCCGCTTCACCTGCTGCAGGCCGCCAATGTCCTGCCAGCGCACACTAGGGATCTGACCACACACACACACACACACACACAGGAATGTTACACTTCTCCACCATAAGCAGTTGATGAGTGTCAGTAGTCTCCTCGGAGCCAGTGAAACATGGGCAACAGTGTAATTCTTTTCCCAGTTCGTGAAGTGTGCACTCGTACACTTCCACTCATGGATTTAAAAAGGAATGGACTGGTATGAAGAATATGTGGGAAACTCCCTTCAGCCATGCTTGTAACAAATCGAATGGTTTTTAAAATGCACGAGGGGGAATGAACGAGTGAACACTTCTGGAGAAGGGTAGAGAATCGTAACAGAGACATGGGTTTCATCTCAACTGCAAATATATAAATATATATATATATATATATCTGTCTACAGGTCCCCTCATCCCTCCTTTATCTGCACTGACTGGACAACAATATGGTGGAAGGTCATCACTAGACTGGCTTTCACCTGGTCAGTTCTTTCAGACCAATGCAAATGTAGGAGAAGAGGCAAGGAAAGGGACGATTATTTCGATAATTCAGAAATAGCCGTACGCTCCATTTTTCGGGGTGTACCTTCGGGGCTCCGATGGCCAGAGAGTGGGCGTCTTGGAGGGTCTCCAAGGCATTGGTGAAGTCCTGGGCCAGGACGGTTACCCCACAGGCACAGAGGTCCTCTTCCTCCTGCACACTGGCCCCCTCTGGGAAACTGAACACAAATTGCCGGCCTCAGTCATTCTGTAGTGGTATGATGTCCTTTTGAAATAATTATTTTAGTAGTAGTAGAAAACTTGGTTATGAAAATGGCTTTGCAGCCAACAGAGACCACCACAAGAAATAAGACACAATATAACAAGGACAACACATTGCGCAAAGCCGATCGAGTTCATCGGATATTCAGTGGGGAAGAGGAGAGCAATTGTGGGTGGACGACTCACCAGGATTGGAGTATCCTTCTGTGGGCAGATTTACCAGCCTGAGTCAGCAATGCACTGAGGTCCCCCAATAGAAAGCCCTGTGAGGAGAGAGAGAGAGAGAGAGAGAGAGAGAGAGAGAGAGAGAAATATCAAAAAAGAGGACAGAGGGGGAGGTGTCAGAAGGATCATCAAAAGTCACGGTCCTTCCAAATGTGTCTTCGACAAAACCAAACTCACTTCCATAGATTCTCAATTGGTCTCTGAACCAATCTGGTGCCTTTTAAATCCTTGAAGCTGGGATGTGAACAAGTGAACACATCAGAAATATTGGTGGAGGATGAGAATTGGGCTGGTGTCTATGAAGTATGGATATAATGGCTAAAGCCATGCTATGGATCTCACCGCAGTGTGCTTGGCCAGCCTGGCCAGGTTGACGTCCCTTCCCAGGGGCATGCCCACGCTGAGGCTGGCCAGCATGGCCCGGCGCTGGTCCTCACTGGGGCTCTCTATCGACACCTGGTGGATAAAGGCTGCCATCACGTCGGACGACAGCTCCCGCGGTTTACTCACCGCCGCCACCACGACCACTCTAAGGGGGAGAGAGTGACAGACGTTATAGACGTAGCAGTTCCTTCTTTGCCTTCATTCACTGATACTGGACGTAACCTTGTGTTTCTAGTTGTTGCTATAAGGTCTGGTGGCCCAATTCAAGTTGCGCTACTTACGCAGTAGGTCCCTTAAAATCGGGAAAAAAAATATATATATATATATATATATATATATATATATATATATATATATATACACACTATTATCACCGTGCAAATGCTTCCAGTTATCAGAATAAGAAGTGTGTGTCAAATCTAATTTTATTGGTCACATACACATGACTAGCAGATGTTATTGCGGGTGTAGCGAAAATGCTTGTGCGGATTGAATAACTACACTGTTTATATTCTGCCATATTACCAGTCGCCTTGCCCTGGTTAAAATGCGGCGGTTCGCGCTTTTCAGTTTCGCGCAAATGCTACCATCTATCCACGGTTTCTGGTTAGGGTAGGTTTTAATTGTCACAGTGGGTACTACATCGCCTACACACTTCCTTATGAACTTAGTCACCATATCTGTGTATGCGTCTAGGTTATTTTCGCAAGCTACCCGGGAACATATCCCAGTCCACGTGATCAAAACAATCCTGAAGTGTGGATTCCGATTGGTCAGACCAGCATTGAATAGTACGAAGCACGGGCACTTCCTGTTTGAGTTCCTGCCTATAGGACGGGTCTTGGTCCGATTTGTCGAAAGGAGGGCGGGGGAGGGCCTTGTAAACATTCCGGAAGGTTGAATAGCAATAGTAGAGAGTATGAGCAGCGTGAGTAGGACAGTCAATATGTTGATAGAAATTTGGCAGCCTAGTCCTCAGATTGGCTTTGTTTAAAACCCCCAATCCCCAATTGCTCTGGGGAGAGTGAACAAAGGATCTGTCCCAGGGAAGTCGTATTCCTGGTCGTAATGCTGGTAGTTCTGGGGAGTTACCGCCACTCTAATATCCAATAGTTCTTCCCCGGCTGTATGTAATGACACAAAACATTTCCTGAGCTAATAATGGAAAAAAACCATCTCCGACAGCGCCATCTTCGTGTGTGTGTGTGTGTGTGTGTGTGTGTGTGTGGGCGCGCGCACAGGCAGAAGCTTACAGTAGTAGTAACAAAGGCACTGCATAAACATGGCTATGGCCAGGATCGACTGAATTCTAGCCTTGGTTAAGACGGATGGGCTACCTGGCAGGGGCGTGGGCAATGAACTGGCACAAGGCGGCTATGACCCTGGCATCCTCCTCGGTGCCATCCCTGGGCTGGCCCAGCAGCTGCAGGTTCCTGAGCAGCAGGATGCACGGCCGGTGGACCTCAGCTCGCTGGAAGACAGACTTCATCTTGGCCTCGCAGGCGGCGGCCGTGTCGGCGCAGAGGGTCACGCAGTCCACCTGCACAGGGGGCAGAGAGAGGAAACTCTTGAACATTTCCAAACATTTGACATAAGCAACTTAAGACTAAAGTTAAGTCCAGTAACTAAGGGTTTGGACAGCCTTAGATTTGATCTAGATTGAGTATTCCACATGAAATTAATCATACTAAAAAGAAAAACTACTACCTCAAATTCTAATGACTATAGAGCGAGTAACCCCATAAAAACTAATACAAGTACATTGGTATTTAAATTCAATCTTGTAATAAGCCAGTTGTGTGATTCCGTAGGATACCTTCACTAAGTGCAGATGGAGTCTACGGCATGCAGCTCTGACAGAGGTGAATTTACCACTGCCACTCGGTCCCAGGAGGAGGACGGCGCATCCGCTCGTCAGAGCAGGAGAGCTTAAAAAGTCGATTAAAAAAAAGCCAGCATAGCGAGAGACAAAGGAGTGCGGACAACAGTTATTCAACATACAGTATCCTGTTATATTGGCTATGACTAAATCTTGTTCTCTTACACTTTACATATTGTTTACCGTGTTGCCCTGGGTCTGCGGTATCAGCTGACATATACAAGCCAATAATGGTAACCGGGATGAATTGCATTTATGTCCGTGTCTGTTTTCAGGAAGATGCCCAGGACCGTACTTACTCCACACCAAATAGAAAACGGAGAAGGACTACCTGAACTTCCAATAAGATGTCCCACAAGAAACTCAAGCGTTTTACATTGCAAAATGTTTTGCTATGGTTTCCACTAATGAATAGGGCCCAGTTGTGTAAGATGTCATCATCCTGCTGAGTTAACACCGACCTTTCATTCATGTGGGGCTGGATGATAGTGGAGAACTGGTCCACTGCGCCGGAGAGCCCAGGGGGAGACAGGCTAGTCCAGAAGGAAGGCTCCTCGCCAACAGGGAGGGGACAGGGAGCCAGGCTATTGGTGGAGCCGTCCTAAAAGGACAAGTAGTATGCATGGGTGGTGTGTGCGTCAGTTGCAAAAAGTAAACTGGAGAAACCAGAAACCTCGTCATTTTTTGAGACGGGTGTTTGAAGCAGCAGACGAGTGTAGGAGCGGTTGCTAAATAACATTAAACCATTTTAGCTGACTAGCTAATTGTCTTGGCAAACTGTGGGGTGAAACAATGATGCCTTAATCAACATCCACATCATCAGAGCCCGGGGGAACAGTTGTTGTTGGGGGTTAACTGAGCCCGGGGCCCCCTAAATGACTCCAAATCCAATACGGTGCGAGGGGAATGCCTTAATCAACATCCACGTCATCAGAGCCTGGGGAACAGTTGTTGTTGGGGGTTAACTGCCTTGCTCAAGGGCAGAAAAAAAATACAATAAATAAATAAATAAATATATATATATATTACTTTTCTTACAATAGCCACAACATCAAAAAACATGCAACTGTATGCATTGTGTCAGGCAGGACCATACATCGCTGAAGGAGAACAAATTTAACTTGGAAAGTTGTCTACTGAACAGCTACCAAAAAGTGAAGTTTACATTTATAACTATTCATAGTTGATATTTCCGACTATCGTATCTGTGTGTTTACAGCTCTATATTTCAAAGATGCATTAAGATATCCTAATGCTGTTTGTTTGTGTATGTAGGGCAGACAGCGGACTACTTGTATTTACAATTTGAGCAATATCAGAGCTTGCAATATTGGGTTACATGAGCTTACGTGACCCACACCCCTCCAGCCAGGCATTATTCTGCACTTTGAGTTAAGGGGTGTGTCACAATATCTATCAATTTAACCACTTTTGCAGTAATATATTTTTACATTTTTACCTAACCCATGCACATTCCATTTCATATATGGGAGAACTTAAAGATATGTGAAAACATGGTTGTGTTTTGTTATAACTCAAGTAGGGGTATCTCAACATTTTGGGGGCCTTGCACTAGCCTAGTTCAAAGCGCAGCCTATTGACATGCATACTTCACCACTCAAAAGAGCATGGCATAACTAGCATTGAACGTTCACTTTATGCATGCAGTCTTAAAACTGTCTGGATCTGGCTATTGATGTGACATTTTATGTAAAAAGTTAAAACGTACCATGTATAGAGATGTGTGGACAGTGTCTGCCAGGTAAGGACCTTGGTCTTCCTCCTCCTCCTCTGCAGAGCCACAAACCTTTTTCACTTTGAAATACACAACCGGCCACCTAAACGAAAGTTCAGAGTTCAAAGTAAGAAAAGTGTCATAGAACGCCCAGTCATGTGCTCACGTTGATTTGACGTAAAGCAGCACGATATGGTGGCACGCTATTTTATCTGACACACACACACACACAGTAGTATAGGAGAAACATTTGTTAAAATCATTACGGTCAACCTCCCTCGGTTGTTCCGAGTGTAAATGGATAAATAAGTGTAAGCATTAGTGTGCTTGACGTGCGGACCTTGTGATCCCCTCAGAGTTGTTCTCCAAGACTTCAGAATGCCCTTCAGACGGGATGCCCAAAACGCCGCCCAGCTGCACAAGTCTGGGAGGGAAGGAACAAAAAGTCAAAGATTAAAAAAAAAAAGGTCAAATACAGCATGGTGCATTGCAAAACAAATCCTACAGGGAAAAACGCAACAAACCAACAACAGTATGAAGCACAAACCAAGGCCAGGGTCGCATTCATTAGTGCACATGATATAAAAACACTTAGCAACAAATGGAAAACGGGAGTTTCTTATTGGCCACATTCAGATAGTCCCTCCCCAATTTCTGCCCATTGACTTCCGTTTGGTTACTAATGAATACAAAAACATTTTTTTATAATTAGTACAGACAGAAGGGCAGAGTATTTCACTAACCTTGGTATGGTAAAGTGCTCACAGAGGATACTGTCAAAGGGACCATGAGAACTGTATTCTGGGGAGATGACAGCATCAATGTGGAGTTCTTTGGCTAACAGCGGTGATGCTGATCGAGAGAGGCTCTCAGAAAGCTGAGGACCCGACTGAGAAACGACCCGGTTCCATCTCTGAGAGAATTCAAAGAAATGCAGCAAATAACTCAGCATAATGATCATTATTATGTGAAGACAAATCTGTGTCCCAAATTGTCAGTTGCTCGGATGTTCCAGGATTTGAGAATCGGCGTATATGGGTATGCACATCCCCTTTCATATTAAAAACTTCCCCTTTAACCTATTCAAATTGATTTGAATATAAACTAACAAGAGGTTTAGAACAATGACAACCTGCACGCAAATGGCCATGGAGGACGTCGCACAACACTTAACTTTCAATTAAAATGTAAGAACAAATATGTAACAAGTGTTTCCTCACCTTTATCTTCACCGCTCTGCTACTGACTGGCACTGGTTCTCCATTTGACAAGTTGAACCAATGAGTCGGCGATATGAAGCCAACGTTGTCTTGAAGGTCCAACTCCGCACACTTGCTGAAATCTGCCACAACAACCGAGCCGAGGTGGACCATTTCGGCGCCCTTAGATGGCTCTTTGGCCGGTGCGTTATCGTCGGCTTGGCCGGGACTTGGCAGGGATTCGCCTCTGCAGGACGTCTGTGTCATTTCTGATGAGCAGTTAAACCTAGACACCACTACCCACTCCCGGTTGAATAACCCGAGTCTGAGCAGCAACTGTTTGCTTACGAAAACAGCACTGTCTAAATCGATTTCAGCCTGGCGCTTCTCCACTAGTACAATTCTCCCTTGACGGCACAAGCGACGAACATCCACGATTCTGACATCCAGCCTACACTCCAGTGCTTGCAAAAAAGCGGAGAAACTCGAGTCCAATACTTGCCTGTTGTCAAGTAATGAGCTTTCCACGCCAAGACTATTCGCGTAGTGTGCAAAATCAGAGACAAATAGCGAGGTCAAATTTCTAGTGGCCAAAGCATTCGAGGTTTCCAGCGCACCATGTTGCGCAATGTCTCTGCAGTCGGTGACCACCACTGTAGTGTTGATCGTCATCATCCCCTGCGTTATCGGGGTACACTCCAACACAACCAAGTCCGACAGAGACTGTTGCACTTGAGCTATATCGTCTCCAAGGAGAGGGTGATAGGGAAGTGACAGCGAGTCCCCTTGTCGTGCCAATAGTGGTTGACCTTGGCACGAAGCCAGTACGAGAAGTCCACTGGAAAACCTATCCGAGTTTGCCCACTTGAAACTCTGTCTTGTTCGTGCCCCTATAACAACTTTTCGAAGGGAAAACGGTGACAGTGGGCGTACAACTCCCCTTACACCATCCTGAAGACCATAGTGTTTGAGAAAGATGTTACTCGTGTACAGTTTTAAAGTTGTGTTGTTGCCATCCGCCCCGCGACCTGGCGTCTCCTCTGTCGAGTGCGCGCAGAGCAACACGGCGCTTGTCCCGAGTGACTGCAGCTGCCGCGGGGTGAATAAAAGGGTCGACGTAGGCTCGTTGCAACTTGGAAACGCATGTCTAAATTGGGACTTGATAACAAGAACGTGTAGAGGATTTAAGTGCGTTGGAAATGTATCTGAACATGCCAGTTCTACCTGAGCTGCCATGTTGGCAGGAGCGCAGCAATGTTTTGTCCGGACGCGAAAGCAGTTCGGGTGAAACAACTCATTCCCAGAATAGTTCCTTTAATGCCTGGATACAAAAAAATAACTTTGGCAATCTATAGACCTACAAAAAAAAAGGTATCTGTAAATAACAAAAATGAACTCTCTCTGAATAATTAAATAAGAAAAAATGCACGCTCACAGCAGTCGGTGACCGGTGGCTACTTGTGTCTTCTCACCCTGTAAGGATACACTCATGTCTTGGGCACCACAAAGACTTTGAATCCACCTTGCACACTTAGTTTTAGTGGGGAAAGGAAGGCTGTACATACACTACTAGAGTGGCTGGCTGTTGTATTACAGTTGTGGCGTGCTTGCTGTTACGCTACAGTGTGCGTATGTCGTGAAAGAGAAAGGGGGGATACCTAGTCAGTTGCACAACTGAATGCATTAAACCGAAATGTGTCTTCGGTATTTAACCCAACCCGTCTGAATCAGAGGTGCGAGGGGATGCCTTCAAATTACATGTCATCGGTGCCCAGGGAGCAGTTGTTGTCGGGGCAGGGCTCAAGGGCAGAAAGGCAAATATATATATTACAATAGCCACAACATTTGGGGGCCTTCCACTAGCCTACGCAGCATCATCTGTATAGGTGTGCAACAAAAGTTCAACATTCACCTTCTGCTACCATTTCTGTCAAGCCGTCTAACGCATACAGTTTGACGCATACGTTCGATAAATCCCAACGTATGCACCACACGAACACACTGGAACTGCCTCTGCAATGCTGCAAGGCAAACGCAGCGTTTTATTGGAAATTAATGTAATTCTGGTGTACCAAAAAATGCAATGACGCTGTCGGTGTGTTCCAACACGTTCTGTATGGTCCATACAGTACGCTGGATTGATTTATCGAATGTATGCATCAAACTGTA
Source organism: Brachymystax lenok tsinlingensis (assembly GCA_030435695.1). NCBI lineage: Eukaryota > Metazoa > Chordata > Actinopteri > Salmoniformes > Salmonidae > Brachymystax > Brachymystax lenok. Next base: position 1,751,843 of record CM059812.1, on the reverse strand, counting down.
AGCGCTTTGGTGTAAAGTAATTCATAAAGAATTCTTGAAAGTACTACTTAAGGAGTTTTTGGTGATATCTGTACTTTACTCTTTATATTTTTGACAACTTTTACTTCACTACATTCCAAAATAAAATTATATACATTTACTCCATACATTTTCCCTGACACCCAAAAGTACTTGTTACATTTTGAATGCTTAGCAGAACAGGAAAATTGTCTCACTTACACACTAGTCAAGAGAACATCCCTGGTCATCCCTACTGCCTCTGATCTGTCAGACTCACTAAACACATGCTTCATTTGTAAATGATGTCTGAGTGTTGGAGTGTGCCCCTGGCTATACATAAATTCCAAAAAACAAGAAAATGGTGCTGTCTGGTTTGCTTAATATAAGGAATTTGAAATTATTTTTTACTTTTGGTACTTCAGTATATTTTAGCAATTACATTTACTTTTGATACTTAAGTATATTTAAAGTCAAAAACTTTAGACATTTACTCAAGTAGGATTTTACTGGGTTACTTTCCCTTTTACTACTTGAGTCAAATTAGTCGATTAGTCACCCCGTACTGGAGGAAGTCTTTGAGTCGGACAGGAAGGATTTACTTCGGACGCCCGACAGGGCCCTCATCCCCGTCATTCGCAGGAGGAAAAGACGGAGATATCGTGGACGACGGTCCGGGAGCCTTGTAAGGATCCGTCGCCAAGAGGGTAATCTACCTTTACCATCGGTCCTATTAGCCAACGTAGAATCTATCGATAATAAAAATAGACGGACTACGAGCACGTATATCCTACCAACGCAACATTAAAAACGGTCATATCTTATGTTTCACCGACTCGTGGAGTAACGATGACATTAATATCATACAGCTGGCGGGTTTTAAGCTTTTTTGGCAGGATAGAACCCCACCCTCTGGTAAGACAAGGTGCGGCGGCCTATGTATATTTGTAAACAACAGCTGGTGCACGAAATCTAAGGAAGTCTCAAGGTTTTGCTAGCCTGAGATAGTGTGGTCTACAGCTTATCATGAGATACTCTATCTACCAAGAGAGTTCTCATCTGTATTCTTCGTAGCCGTCTATTTACCACCACAAATCGATGCTGGCACTAAGACCGCGTTCAATGAGCTGTATAAAGCCATAAGCAAACAAGAAAACGCTCATCCAGAGGCAACGCTCCTAGTGGCCGGGGACTTTAATGTAGGGAAATTCAAATCCATTTTACCAAATTTTTACCAGCATGTTAAATGTGCAACCAGAGGAAAAAAACCTTCTAGACCACCTTTACTCCACACAGAGACGGGTACAAAGCTCTCCCTCGCCCTCCGTTTGGAAAATTTGACCATAATTCTATCCTCCTGATTCCTGCTTACAAGCAAAAACTAAAGCAGGAAGCACCAGTGACTGACAATAAAAAAGTGGTCAGATGAAGCAGACGCTAAGCTACAGGACTGTTTTGCTAGCACAGACTGGAATATGTTCCGGGATTCCTCCGATGGCATTGAGGAGTACACCACATCAGTCACTGGCTTCATCAATAAGTGCATCGATGACGTCATCCCCACAGTGACCGCATGTACATATCCCAACCAGAAGCCATGGATTACAGGCAACATCCACACTGAGCTAAAGGCTAGAGCTACTGCTTTCAAGGAGCGGGACTCTAACCCGGAAGCTTTTTAAATGTAAAGATATAATTTAATCATATTATTATATGTAGTAGAACGTGTCAGGGGTTCATCTTGGGGTCATGATAGGGGCTGTACCAAATGTTTGATGTATTATAATAATTGATTATGCTTATGTTGTATTACTAGAAGGGGAGAGGTTATAAGATATCATTTAATTGTATTATTATATGTAGTAGAAAGCGATGGGTTAGAAGAAGCCCACATAACCAACCCATAAAGTAACATTTAACATCCATATATGGCCAGCTATGTAAAGTTTAACATTGATTTATCCTGCGATAGATGTCGTTCAACTGGTAACATACATTTGTCTTCTTCTAATGCCTCTTAAGGGGAAAGTAATCTAAAAGTACCTGAATGTAATCAGATTACATTACTGAGTTTGGGTAATCCAAAAGTTACGGTACTGATTACAATTTTGGACAGGTAACTAGTAACTAACAGATTACATTTACAAAGTAACCTACCCAACCCTGTATGTATTTTATGTATTTATTGTAAACTATATGCTAGCTGTAATACTAGCCAAAGCATGCTAAGCAGCCTGTCATTTTCCTCCTAAAACTGTAGAACCGTAACTGTAGAACCGTAATTTCCATCACAGTCTTTTCCATCACAAACTTAACTGTGGGGTGAATGACAGAACCTGGTGGAATTGACAAAAATCCACAAGTGTTTCGTTTTTACTTTAGCCTTATTTAAGTTTTAAATTAATTTAATCTAGAATATGCTCCGGTTGAAAACTGAAGTAGTATTTTTATTTTGTTTTTAGAAGATGCCACATAAAACAGCACAGAGGTCACAGACATAGAAACAACATTTAAAAAAAAAAAAAAAAAGTATCTATACGATACCAGGAACATTTGCAAAAAGACAGGTAGAGAAGAAAGAAAGAAGAAGTGAAATCTATCTCTGAGCTTACAAAGCGAGAACAAAGAAGCAAGAGAAGGCAATGGAAGTGCAACCAACAGGAAAGAAGATAGACTTTAAAGAGAACAGTTGCAATGGAGACCTACCTATCAGGCAGCACATCACCTCAGTCACCAGATGACTTGCAGCCAGAACATGAGGCCAACATACCTGCCTCTAACTTACCTGCCCCTGATGCACGCCCTGATACCCCTTCCTCATAATCTGCAACAGGAATGAGAAGGAAAAAGGTTGGGAGAGGTCGCTCAAAAACATACAGAGACAAATGTCAAACTTCCTAAAGCTTTTACTGAAAGTTGAGAAACACGAGAAAAAAGGCATGGTCGACTGATTAAGAAAATGGAGAGACAAGATTCCCCAAAAACAAAGACAAAACAGCAAATGAAGGGAACTCTGAAGAACTTGAGAAGGATTTTATTGTTTCAAAATGGCATCATTGCAGAGTTAAAGCAAAGGTATAAACAAGTGGCTTCAAAAATGCTCAGAGGCAACATCCTGAGAAAGTATGGCCTGGTCAAAGCTGCAAACAGAGAATTTGGATTTTCAGCAAAAGCAATGAGGGCAAATGAAAACAGGCCAACAAGGCTTCAACACACCAGGAAAAAGCACTGTGTACCAGAATTAGCACTGCCACAGAAGAGAAAATCACCAGATTCTATGAACACGGTGACAACAGTAGAGCAACAACAGGGGAAAAGGACATAATGACGAGGAACAGGTTTAAAAAGCAGAAGCGCTTCTTGAATGGCACAATTCAGAACCTTTATCAGAAGTTTAAGAGGGAATATTCAGAGATTATTATGTCCTACTATTAATTCTGCAAAATACCTTTTTGAGTTGTCAAGCCAACAGTCCAGGATGGGGACACATGCCTCTGTAAAACCCACGCCAACCTCCAGTTCATGGTAATCAGCTGCAGCAACAATGAGAACCTTATTGAGTATTTGTGCTGTGAGAACCTGAAGAAAGAGTCCACGAACAGAGAGTGCTCCCTTTGCCAAGCAAAAAGAGCTTAAAACATCTGACTTTGATGCTGGTGAGCAGACATATTGGTTTGAGTGAAAAAACAAAGCTGAAGAGAGAGAGAAGGAAAAACAAGAGGGAAACATGGAGAAGTTCACTGTACATTTGACAGTAAAATAAAAAGTGTGTGACACACTGCAGATTCAACTGGAGGACTTCTCCAATGGATTGGAAGAGAAGTTGGGGAAACACGTGTACAACATTCGACACCAATACTCCAAACTGAGAGAATTAAAAGAGAATTTGCGGAAAGAGATCATGCATATTGACTTTGCAGAAAACTACCTGTGTAAATACACCAGTGAAATGCAGGCAGTTCACTTTGGTGATTCTCACAAGCAGGTGACCCTCCATACCTGTGTTGAATATATATATATATATATATATGTTCTTGGGCACAGGGACTATGGTGGTCTGCTTGAAATGTGTTGGTACTACAGACTCAATCAGGGACATGTTGAAAATGTCAGTGAAGACACCTGCCAGATGGTCAGCACATGCCCGGAGCACACGTCCTGGTAACCTGTCTGGCCCCGCAGCCTTGTGAATGTTGACCTGTTTAAAGGTCTTACTCACGTCGGCTACGGAGAGCGTGATCACAGTCGTCCAGAACAGCTGAGGCTCTCATGCATGCCTTAGTGTTGCTTGCCTCGAAGCGAGCATAGAAGTGATTTAGCTCGTCTGGTAGGCTATTAGCCACCTAATGACTGACTTGTGATCATTGGCCTTGCCTTACTAGTTTGATTTTACTGACATTCCCAGCCAGAGTTACATTCGTCAGTTTTTTGTCCAAAATATTGAGTCATTGAAACTGAAACAGTGCATCCTGAATGGTGACTCCATTCGTGATGGGCAAACAATGTACCAGGACAGTTGTGAATTACCATGCTGAAGGTGAGGGCGTCGTCGAAGGCTCAAGCTGATGGAGGCGCTGATGAGCAGCTTTAGGCTGGCAGGAGCAGTGTGGAGCTGCAGGGCGTAAATCTGCAGTATCACCTTGATTATGAGCCACAGCAGCTGGCAATGAACGAGAAGGTGCATGTGAAAGGGGACGTGAGGAATGGTCAGCCTCTATTTGGTCAGAATGGACATCCCTTTTGGTGACCAATGGTGGTGATCTTCTCCTCGTCCTAGTTACTGAGCCGTCCCTTCCGTGCGTCTTCTTACTGGCCCTCAGTGGTGGGCCGGTACGAGCTTGTGACACTGGAGGTATAGCTGGTTGTGGGAGTGGTTTGGGTAGTGTAGCCATGAACTGCTCCATCTGTTGGAGCTCCTGCTTGGCCTCAAGTATCGTCAGGTCTGATATGAAAGCTGTGCTGCGGTGGAGGACCTTGGACTTCTCCCTCCCTTAGCGTGTAACCAATCAATCAACCAATCTGATCACCGTGACCAATGAGGAGGAAGTGGGCACACGGTGTATGGGGCTTGTCCACTCATCTTCATTCAGGGAGATAAGACTGGGATGATGTGGGTGGTGACCAATACCTGGACTCTGAGTACCTCTGAGACATCTTGGGCCTTTGGTAGCCGATGATATCCGGCTCAAAGGACCATGAAAAATACTAAGGGCTGTGGTAGCAGACAACATGACTGAGATTGCCTTTCCAATATTAGCAGGCAGAATTTAGACTGTCCACTTTTAAGTGCTGAGACAGAATGGCTATATAAGGAATGGAGCATATAGGATAGGGGCTCAGGCACCATTATAGCTACCATTATAACCTAGACAGCTGTCAGATGTGGGCGTTAACAAGCAAGAACTGAGAGGAAGATAATTGTAGAGCAGGGCCAATGGGAGTTGTTCATGAATAGACAAGGAGTGACTATATGTGCTATGTAAAGATAATGTGATAACTATAGGGCCAATGGGAGTAGTTCGTGAACATACAAGGAGTGATTTTATACGTTAAGCAGGGACAGAAGCCTATAAAGGGAGAGCTCTGTGATAAGATATTTCAGTCTCTTTCCTTGGAGAGGCTTGGCTTTAATCCGCTGAATTAAAGTCTGAATTGAATTCACAAGTTCCGGTATCTGTGTAAATATTTGACGCAAGATTTTCCACAACAGGGCCAATTCTCACTAGGTGATCTCACTCCGACTTGAAAGGGGGAGGGGCAGTAAGGTGCACAAATAGCTAAACCGTAATTGGCTGAAAAAGTGGGGATGACTTGTAGTTACCACTATGGTGAAAATAAGGGGTGTTGGGCAAATGCAACAAACTCCTAGAAAAGGCGGACTGAAACTGCTAAATCAGATCTGGCCTTTTTAACAGTTAGGGTAAAGGTTAGGGTTAAGGTTAAGGTTAGGGCTAGGGTTAGTGTATACTTAGTTGAAATATTGTGGACAGTTATTGAACATCTACTTAACATCTACTTGGGACTATCCAAATAAAAAGTGTTACCCCTTACTGTATGGTATATAAAATAAATAGAAGAGTTTGCAACAAAAAAATGTAAAAAGGATAAAAAGTCACCTTTGTAGACTCATCCGATTATTTCATTGCGTAATCCTGTGATACAACTGGGAGTAGGGGAGAGATTTGATGACCATATTGCAGGAGAACATTCTTGCAATGCAGGAAATGTAAAACTTGTAGTGTATTTGAGGTTTACAAAGGCTTTGTAATTTCCACTTTGAAATTTCAGAATAGATTTTCCCTTACAAAAAACTTTATCAACCCCTACAAAAAATTTCCATTAATTTTTAATCCACATAACAATTCACTTTTCCTGTTGCTGCTGGATTATTTTCCTGATGTAGCAAACAGGCTCCAGTTAAGATCCTACATCTGTATGTTCAGACCATTTTTACATTCAGCATAACTACATCATGGGTAATATAATATTCTTTCTAACAATTTTTTTTTACATACAGTGCCCTCCGTTATTCTTTCTTCTTTTTTCTTCTTTTGGCTCTATACTCCAAAAGATTGGATATGAAATCAAACAATGACTATGAGGTTCAAGTGCAATCTGTCCGTTTTAGAGTGCTTTCATCCTTATCGGGTGAACCCGTTAGAAGTTCTAGCACTTTTTATACATAGTCATCTCTTTTTAGGGGACCGAAAGTATTGGGACAAATTCACTTATTATGTGTATTAAAGTAGTAAAAGTGAAGTATTTGGTCCCATATTCATAGCACACAATGCATTTGCGGTTTGTTTTTGGTTGTGTTTCAGATTGCGTCTGTAACTTTCTCATTCATAATTTTTGACAATTCATTCAGGACTATCCGTAATCATGGTAGCATCCACATTAATATAGAAGTGTTTAGAAACATATTATGTTCTTATTTACCATAAACGTGACTCCAAAATGATACAATACATTATTTACCATTCATTTCTATTGGGCACAAAATTATCTGAAACACAACCAAAACGAACAAAAATGTCACACGCTTGATGTAGTCATTGTGTGCTATAAATATGGGTCCAAATACTTAACTTTTTACTACTTTAATACAAATATAAGTGAATTTGTCCCAATACCTTTGTGGGGACTATCTACAAAAGGTGCTGTAATTTCTAAACTGTTCACCCGATATGGATGAACATACCCTCAAATGAAAGCTGACAGTCTGCACTTTGTTGATTTCAAATCCAAACGTCTGGAGTATAGAGCCAAAAGAAAAAAAAATGCTTCACTGTCCCAATAATTACGGAGGGCACTGTACATTTCAGGATGTTGTGTATCACTGGAAATAATCAGAATTAATGTAAACATAAACAGTTTTGAAAACATAGCTTGTCCAAAAAAAGTGGTCTCTTGGCACAACTTAAAACTTTTAACATTAGGCTTAGGCTCTGGTGTAACCTCATATCCCAGTGATAATGCCTTGCATTACGCCTGTGAAGAAAAAACTTCAGTTGTGGCCAAGAGGGGGGAAAACCCTACTGAGGAAAGCATTTCTTTTTTTATAATTTGAACTTTACTAATCACATGAATGTGAAGTGTCGTCAAAATACTATGCATATTATGCATCAAACTGACTACATGTAATCATCATTTGTATGGGGTATATTGATTAGCCATTGGTTCAACTTGCACCAGGCTGAATGGTACAATGTACCCCAAAACAACCATTTTGATTATATTATCCCACAAAGGTCCAAGGATGCACTTTCATGCTAGCTTTAGGACCTACTGTATATTGTAGCTTATACACTGAGTGTACAAAACATTAGGAACACTTTCCTAATATTGAGTTGCACCCGTTTTGCCCTCATAACAGCCTCAATTCGTCAGTACATGGACCCCACAAGGTCTTGAAAGCGTTCCACAGGGATGCTGGCCCATGTTGACTCCAATGCTTCCCACAGTTGTGTCAAGTTGGCTGGATTTCCTTTGGGTGGTGGACCATTTTTGATACACACGAGAAACTGTTGAGTGTGAATACCTGTTGCAGTTCTTGACACACTCAAACCGGTGCGCCTGCCACCTACTACCATACCCTGTTCAACGGCACTTAGATATTTTGTCTTGCCCGTTCACCCTCTGAATGGCACACATACAATCCATGTCTCAATTGGCTGTGTCAAGGCTTAAAAATCATTCTTTAACTTGACTCATCCCCTTCATCTACACTGATTGAAGTGGATTCAACTGGTGACATCAATAAGGGATCATAGCTTTCACCTGGATTCACTTGGTCAGTTTATGTCATGGAAAGGGCATATGTTCCTAATGTTTGTCCACTCAGTGTAGAGACCACAACTGATATATAAAACAGTCATAAAACTATTAACTAAGTTTCATGAAACCAGTAACACACATTCAATTGACTTTGTGAAAATAATTTTTTCGGACTTGCTAATACCACTTTTTCCATGTAATTTCTTACTTCATGTACTCCATGAAATGACGACCTCTTCCTAAATATTTGGTCACATGATACATTTTGTGTATGGTTTCCTAGAAACAAGGAGTGGCTCAACTAACCCCTTTGGCACGACTTACCCCACTCTCCCCTACAAACAGAGCCATAGGATATTGGGATATTCACGTGGTTTGGTGTTATGTATACTGAACAAAAATATAAACTTAACATGCAACAATTTAAAAGATTTTACTGAGTTACAGTTCATATAAGGAAATCAGTCAATTTAAATGAATTAATTAGGCCCTAAACTATGGATGCAACATGACTGGGAATACATATATGCATCTGTTGGTCACAGATACCTTTAAAAAAAAAGGTTGTGGCGTGGATCAGAAAACCAGTCTGTATCTGGTGTGACCTCCATTTGCCTCATGCAGCGCAACACATCAGGCTGTTGATTGTGGCCTGTGTAATGTTGTCCCAGTCCTCTTCAATGGCTGTGTGAAGTTGCTGGATATTAGCGGGAACTGGAACACACTGTCGTACACGTCGATCCAGAGCATCCCAAACATGCTCAATGGGTGACATGTCTGGTGAGTATGCAGGCCATGGAAGAACTGGGACATTTTCAGCTTCCAGGAATTGTGTACAGATCCTTGTGACATGGGGCTGTGCATTATCATGCTGTAATATGAGGTGAATGGCATGACAATGGGCCTCAGGATCTCCTCACGGTATCTCTGTGCATTCAAATTGACATTGATAAAATGCAATTGTTTTTGTTGTCTGTAGATGATGCCTGCCCATACCATAACCCCACCTCCACCACGGGGGAAAAACTCTGTTCACAACGTTGACATCAGCAAACCGCTCGCCCACACGACACCATACATGTGGTCTGCGGTCGTGAGGCCGGTTGAACATACTGCTAAATTCTCTAAATTAACATTCAATTCTTTGGCAACAGCTCTGGAGGACATTCCTGCAGTCACCATGCCTATTGCTCACTCTGTGAAAAAACTGCAGATTTCAGACTGGCCTTTCATTGTCCCCCAGCACAAGGTGCACCTGTGTAATGATCATGCTGTTTTATCAGCTTTTTGATATGCCACACCTGTCAGGTAGATGGATTATCTTGTCAAAGAAGAAATTCTCACAACAGGGATCGAAACAAATTTGAGAGAAATGTGGTTTTTGTGCATGTGAAACATTTCTGGGATATTTTATTTCAGCATGAAACCAACACTTTACATGTTGCATTTATATTTTTGTACAGTGTAGTTTGAACACAAGAGGGCAGCACGCCGTATATATCACGCCGTACTGTAATGAAGCTCCAGGAGAGTGAGGATCCATTTGCAGTTTTATTATAATCTTGGTCGTACAATCAGGGTCAATCACCAGCAAACACAACAGTAGAGATAAGGCAACTCGTAATCCAGGAACAGGCATAAGGTCAGGGCAGGCAGCAAATTTACATAAATCAGTCCAGTATAGAATATAGTCCAGGGCAGGCAGCAAATAAACAAGGAGAGGAAAAACAGTCCAGAATAAATCCACGGGAAGAAACGCTCAGAAATTATCACCAGGAAAAACAAAACTTCGCCATGAGAGAGAGTCTGAGAGCACCTAAATAGTCCACTGATGAAAGTCAGGTGCAAAGGTAATCAGAGCCAGGTATGTGGGATATGTAGTTCAAAGGGTTTAATATTCAGGAGAGGGTTCCCTCTGGTGGTGAGCAGGAGGAACCGTGGGAGTCTCGTTTGTGACACGTACATAGCACACTACCATATAACCCACATACAGTCTGCATAGAACTAGGGATGACTCTGCTGAAAACTAAAGTAAATTCGGAATCGTAAAGCTCTTCTTTCATAATTTCCTGTGCTGCCGGCACTTTTTGTGTTTAAAATGGATCCGTCTATGGTAAGAAATAGTTTATAGGGAAATTTAGTATTCTGTCATTTCACAAATATTAGATAAATGTCCCTGTAAAAGTTTGTTTACAGATAAGTAGGCTATGTTATATTTTCATATTCCATTGACATCAACGAGAAAGTGGGAGATAGACTTGATTAAGAAATATAATTTATTTAATGGATGAAACAATGCAAACTACATGTGATAAGGTTGCTGATAGGCTTACATGTCTGGGTTAAAAATCTACATTGTAGATAGTAAATCTTTCTGATTTTAACCACATAACGTTAAGATACCGAACCAAACATAGCAACTTACTTCCTACTTGATTTCATCTCATGACGTTTTGCTGTGGCCAAAGCAGTGACCGGCCTGCTGCTTCTGAGAGCCAGGCAGAGATTGAAGAGCCACCAGATAAACTCCACCGCGGCTACGCTAGAATGTGAGTGGAGATGAATGAGTCTGATATAAACATCTCAACCATACCTCGTTTATTGCGTCAATTTCATTCATTCAGTTAAATTCACCTGGAACAGTGAAGTAAATACGGCATGTGGCGGTGGACGGGAACGGTGACCACTGTTCAGGTGTAATCTATGTTCTGAATCAACTGTTTATATGTATGTGTGTATTTGCTACAATATATTTCTGTTCGTTTTTGAGTGGCATGTGTTCCCGAAATAGACAATAATGTGCTGTGTTGCATTTCAGGATCGTTCTGTCCTTCAGAAAAATACTAAAATTAAAACATTTTATATTATCCAACTTGTTTGATCATTTGAAATCCATTGGCAACAAAACAAGGAAATGATCAAGTAGTTATACCTGATGTTTTTTGTTGCACTTCATAGTGTTTATCTGCCATTTCTATGGCATCATTTTACTGTTAAAACTTTGGTTCTGCATGGATTCTATTTTAAATATTGAACAGAAAATAGTATATGACACATGCACATAAGACTGCAATGTATTCTGCTTGAACAACATAATCCAAAAGAGATGTGCTAATATTCTCCCATTGGCCGGTTTATCAAAAGGTATAATCCACCTCTTTTCAGAATGAATTCTCAAATCAGAACGAGCACATTTAATCCAGAACAGGTTTAATCATTTAAAACAAGGGTGCTTTATTAGGAATGAGCTCTTATATTTTTTATTAGATGTTTTTAGACTGCATATAAACATTGTGTGTCATTGTGTGCCTGTTTCTTGTGTCCAGGTCGATAAAACGTTATACGCAGTCCGCGATGAGGAGGGCTGAGGAGCTAAAAGAGAGAATCTATTTGGGTCTTCCAAATCAGCTTCTGCCCACTCTGGAGGAGCTAAGCACAGAGGAGTTGATGAGATTCCAGTTTTACCTGACTGGTGGCCAGCTGCCTGGCTTGCCTCCCGTCCCAGAGAGACAACTGGAGATGGCTGACTGGCAGAAGACAGTGGTAACCTCCCAGAAATACAGCCCTGAGAACGCTGTGAAGATTACAGTGGGCATCCTGAGAAGGATGAACCGGAAAGATCTCATTGAAAAGTTAGAGGGAGATCACAGAGGTAACACAGCAAAACAAAATATCTATGTTAACATTGCCAAAGTAAGTGAAGTAGATAATAAACAAAAGTGAGTTAAACAATAAAAATTAACAGTGAAGATTACACTCACAGAAGTTCCCAAAGAATAAAGACATTTCAAATGTCATATTATGTCTATATACAGTGTTGTAATGATGTGCAAATAGATAAAGTACAAAAGGGAAAATAAATAAACATAAATATGGGTTGTATTTACAATGGTGTTTGTTCTTCACTGGTTGCCCTTTTCTTGTGGCAACAGGTCACAAATATTGCTGCTGTGATGGCACACTGTGGTATTTCACCCAGTAGATATGGGAGTTTATCAAAATCGGCGTTTGTTTTTTTCGAATTCTTTGTGGATCTGTGTAATCTGAGGGAAATATGTGTCTCTAATATGGTCATACATTTGGCAGGTGGATAAGAAGTGCAGCTCAGTTTCCACCTAATTTTGTGGGCAGTGTGCACATAACCTGTCTTCTCTTGAGAGCCAGGTCTGCCTACGGTGGCCTTTCTCAATAGCAAGGCTATGCTCACTGAGTCTGTACATAGTCAAAGCTTTTCTCAAGTTTGGGTCAGTCACAGCGGTCAGGTATTCTGTCACTGTGTACTCTCTGTTTAGGGCCAAATAGCATTCTAGTTTGCTCGTTTTTTTTGTTAATTCTTTCTATTGTGTCTCTCTCTATATATATATAAGGGAGCACCCATGCTTCTGCCTCTACACTGCCTCACTCTGCTTCCACTGTTGGGCAGTCCAGCATCTTGACAGGTCCCAGTCAGGGAGCAGAAGGGACTTTGCAGTGTGAGTGGACATTGAATATATAGCCTGATATCAACCGCTCTATCATAGTTAATGTACTGCATTATTTTTCAAATTAATTGTGATTTTGCTGACTGTTTCTGAGCTGAAAATGTCAAGTAGAATTTGTTGATTCAAGTAGAAAAGGCAATTCGAATAACTCTCTCTCTCTCTCTATGAGGGAACACCCATGCTTCTGCCTCTACACTGCCTCACTCTACTTTCTCTGTTGGGCAGTCCAGCATCTTGACAGGTCCCAGTCAGGGAGCAGAAAGGACTTTGGAGGGTGAGTGGACATTGAATATATAGCCTGATATCAACCACTCTATCATAGCTAATGTACTGCATTATCCAGGCAGAAACTGTCTGATGAGAGGCTTGGATCTCTCAGAGGGAGGAGGAGGCAGAGGAGGAGAAAGTACAGACCGAAGATTCTGACTGACAGTAAGCAAGAGGTAAGACTAGTGGCCATTTCTAAGGGTTTGTCATTGTGAGCAAAGATTAAAACAATATTTTTGTTGTGTTCATGGACCATTCCCTATGAACGGCGTCACCATTTGGTGCTTACCTATGGATTTAAACCAAACGTTCCATACATATTTGCCCATGGAAGAAGTGGTCAGAAAGGGACATTTTGGACCTGAATGCCAAAACATTCAGCCTTTCCGAGAAACTCAAGGAGAGAGATGCTGCTTATAAACACGGTAAGGTGTCTGGGGACAATTGTGTGGTTAAACAGTACAAATACGACCTACGCAGATCGATCAAGATGGCGAGACACAAGTGGAGGGACAAAGTAGAGGAGCAATTCAGTGGGTCAGATATGAGGCGTATGTGGCAGGGGCTTCTAACGATCACGGATTGCAAAAAGAAAGCTAGTCACGTCGCGGACACCAACGCCACCCTACTGGATGAGCTAAACACCTTTTTCTCACACTTCGAGCAAAACAACTCTGAGCTGCCGAGGAGAGCCCCTGTGGACAACCAGGGCTATTCGGTCTCCACGGAGTGGCATATGTCAGTCGTTCAAACGTGTTAACTCTCGCAAGGCTGCCGGCCCAGATGGCATCCCTAGCCGCTCCCTCAGAGCATGTGCAGACCAGCTAGCTGTTGTGTTTTCTGAGATTTTCAATCTCTCTCTCACCTGTCCAATATGTCTCAGTGCCCAAGAAAAGGAACTGGACTGAATGACTACCAACCCGTAGCGCTCACTTCCGTCGTTATAATAAGTGCTTTGAGAGACTTTTATTTTTGGAGAGTTCTTCCTAGAACCATCTATGAAGGGTACTACCAATAACCATTTTATAATCTAAAGGTTCTTCCTAGAACCATCTATGAATGGTTCCACCAGCCTTATTAGCCTTTAAAATGTGATTATTTATGACAATGGAACAACCATCTCAGTAACAGGTGCAATAAGTTCAACTACTAACAGATTAAATTAATTTAGAAAAATGTATGTTTTGTATCTTTGTGTAGCATACAATTAATCAAACAATCGATGTACATGCAAAAACACAGATATTAAAATAAAACATTCTGAAAATCCCCCTGTAATAGAGCATGCTGTAAAATATAATATATGGTTATATGTAGAACCCTTCTTACCTTCCAAAGAATCCTTCTTACCTTCCAAAGAATCCTTCTTACCTTCCAAAGAACCCTTCTTACCTTCCAAAGAATCCTTCTTACCTTCCAAAGAATCCTTCTTACCTTCCAAAGAATCCTTCTTACCTTCCAAAGAACCCTTCTCACCTTCCAAAGAATCCTTCTTACCTTCCAAAGAATCCTTCTCACCTTCCAAAAAATCCTTCTTACCTTCCAAAGAACCCTTCTCACCTTCCAAAGAATCCTTCTTACCTTCCAAAGAACCCTTCTTACCTTCCAAAGAACCCTTCTTACCTTCCAAAGAATCCTTCTTACCTTCAAAAGAACCCTTCTTACCTTCCAAAGAACCCTTCTTGCCTTCCAAAGAATCCTTCTTACCTTCCAAAGAATCCTTCTTACCTTCCAAAGAACCCTTCTTGCCTTCCAAAGAATCCTTCTTGCCTTCCAAGAATCCTTCTTACCTTCCAAAGAACCCTTCTTGCCTTCCAAAGAATCCTTCTTGCCTTCCAAAGAATCCTTCTTACCTTCCAAAGAATCCTTCTTACCTTCCAAAGAACCCTTCTTACCTTCCAAAGAATCCTTCTTACCTTCCAAAGAATCCTTCTTACCTTCCAAAGAACCCTTCTTACCTTCCAAAGAATCCTTCTTGCCTTCCAAAGAATCCTTCTTGCCTTCCAAATAATCCTTCTTACCTTCCAAAGAATCCTTCTTACCTTCCAAAGAACCCTTCTTGCCTTCCAAAGAATCCTTCTTACATTCCAAAGAATCCTTCTTGCCTTCCAAGAATCCTTCTTACCTTCCAAAGAACCCTTCTTGCCTTCCAAAGAATCCTTCTTGCCTTCCAAAGAACCCTTCTTGCCTTCCAAAGAACCCTTCTTGCCTTCCAAAGAATCCTTCTTGCCTTCCAAAGAATCCTTCTTACCTTCCAAAGAATCCTTCTTACCTTCCAAAGAATCCTTCTTACATTCCAAAGAATCCTTCTTGCCTTCCAAGAATCCTTCTTACCTTCCAAAGAACCCTTCTTACCTTCCAAAGAACCCTTCTTGCCTTCCAAAGAATCCTTCTTGCCTTCCAAAGAATCCTTCTTACCTTCCAAAGAATCCTTCTTACCTTCCAAAGAACCCTTCTTGCCTTCCAAAGAATCCTTCTTACATTCCAAAGAATCCTTCTTGCCTTCCAAGAATCCTTCTTACCTTCCAAAGAACCCTTCTTGCCTTCCAAAGAATCCTTCTTGCCTTCCAAAGAACCCTTCTTGCCTTCCAAAGAATCCTTCTTACATTCCAAAGAATCCTTCTTGCCTTCCAAGAATCCTTGTTACCTTCCAAAGAACCCTTCTTACCTTCCAAAGAAACCTTCTTACCTTCCAAAGAATCCTTCTTACATTCCAAAGAATCCTTATTACCTTCCAAAGAATCCTTCTTATCCAAAGAACCTTTCTTACCTTCCAAAGAACCCTTCTTACCTTCCAAAGAATCCTTCTTACATTCCAAAGAATCCTTCTTGCCTTCCAAGAATCCTTCTTACCTTCCAAAGAACCCTTCTTACCTTCCAAAGAACCCTTCTTGCCTTCCAAAGAATCCTTCTTGCCTTCCAAAGAATCCTTCTTACCTTCCAAAGAATCCTTCTTACCTTCCAAAGAACCCTTCTTGCCTTCCAAAGAATCCTTCTTACATTCCAAAGAATCCTTCTTGCCTTCCAAGAATCCTTCTTACCTTCCAAAGAACCCTTCTTGCCTTCCAAAGAATCCTTCTTGCCTTCCAAAGAACCCTTCTTGCCTTCCAAAGAATCCTTCTTACATTCCAAAGAATCCTTCTTGCCTTCCAAGAATCCTTGTTACCTTCCAAAGAACCCTTCTTACCTTCCAAAGAAACCTTCTTACCTTCCAAAGAATCCTTCTTACATTCCAAAGAATCCTTATTACCTTCCAAAGAATCCTTCTTATCCAAAGAACCTTTCTTACCTTCCAAAGAACCCTTCTTACCTTCCAAAGAACCCTTCTTACCTTCCAAAGAATCCTTCTTACCTTCCAAAGAACCCTTCTTACCTTCCAAAGAATCCTTCTTACCTTCCAAAGAATCCTTCTTGCCTTCCAAAGAATCCTTCTTACCTTCCAAAGAATCCTTCTTACCTTCCAAAGAACCCTTCTTGCCTTCCAAAGAATCCTTCTTACCTTCCAAAGAATCCTTCTTACCTTCCAAAGAATCCTTCTTACCTTCCAAAGAATCCTTCTTACCTTCCAAAGAACCCTTCTTACCTTCCAAAGAACCCTTCTTACCTTCCAAAGAATCCTTCTTACCTTCCAAAGAATCCTTCTTACCTTCCAAAGAATCCTTCTTACCTTCCAAAGAACCCTTCTCACCTTCCAAAGAAACTTTCTTACCTTCCAAAGAATCCTTCTTACATTCCAAAGAATCCTTATTACCTTCCAAAGAATCCTTCTTATCCAAAGAACCTTTCTTACCTTCCAAAGAACCCTTCTTACCTTCCAAAGAACCCTTCTTACCTTCCAAAGAATCCTTCTTACCTTCCAAAGAACCCTTCTTACCTTCCAAAGAATCCTTCTTACCTTCCAAAGAACCCTTCTTGCCTTCCAAAGAATCCTTCTTACCTTCCAAAGAATCCTTCTTACCTTCCAAAGAATCCTTCTTGCCTTCCAAAGAATCCTTCTTACCTTCCAAAGAATCCTTCTTACCTTCCAAAGAACCCTTCTTGCCTTCCAAAGAATCCTTCTTGCCTTCCAAGAATCCATCTTGCCTTCCAAGAATCCATCTTGCCTTCCAAGAATCCATCTTGCCTTCCAAAGAATCCTTCTTGCCTTCCAAAGAATCCTTCTTGCCTTCCAAAGAACCCTTCTTACCTTCCAAAGAATCCTTCTTACCTTCCAAAGAATCCTTCTTACCTTCCAAAGAATCCTTCTTGCCTTCCAAAGAATCCTTCTTACCTTCCAAAGAACCCTTCTTACCTTCCAAAGAACCCTTCTTACCTTCCAAAGAATCCTTCTTACCTTCCAAAGAACCCTTCTTACCTTCCAAAGAATCCTTCTTACCTTCCAAAGAACCCTTCTTACCTTCCAAAGAACCCTTCTTACCTTCCAAAGAATCCTTCTTACCTTCCAAAGAATCCTTCTTACCTTCCAAAGAATCCTTCTTACCTTCCAAAGAACCCTTCTTACCTTCCAAAGAACCCTTCTTACCTTCCAAAGAATCCTTCTTACCTTCCAAAGAATCCTTCTTACCTTCCAAAGAATCCTTCTTACCTTCCAAAGAACCCTTCTCACCTTCCAAAGAATCCTTCTTACCTTCCAAAGAATCCTTCTCACCTTCCAAAGAATCCTTCTTACCTTCCAAAGAACCCTTATCACCTTCCAAAGAATCCTTCTTACCTTCCAAAGAACCCTTCTTACCTTCCAAAGAACCCTTCTTACCTTCCAAAGAACCCTTCTTACCTTCCAAAGAACCCTTCTTACCTTCCAAAGAACCCTTCTTACCTTCCAAAGAATCCTTCTTACCTTCCAAAGAATCCTTCTTACCTTCCAAAGAATCCTTCTTACCTTCCAAAGAACCCTTCTTGCCTTCCAAAGAATCCTTCTTGCCTTCCAAAGAATCCTTCTTACCTTCCAAAGAATCCTTCTTACCTTCCAAAGAACCCTTCTTGCCTTCCAAAGAATCCTTCTTACATTCCAAAGAATCCTTCTTGCCTTCCAAGAACCCTTCTTACCTTCCAAAGAATCCTTCTTACCTTCCAAAGAATCCTTCTTACCTTCCAAAGAATCCTTCTTACCTTCCAAAGAACCCTTCTTGCCTTCCAAAGAATCCTTCTTGCCTTCCAAAGAATCCTTCTTACCTTCCAAAGAATCCTTCTTACCTTCCAAAGAACCCTTCTTGCCTTCCAAAGAATCCTTCTTACATTCCAAAGAATCCTTCTTGCCTTCCAAGAATCCTTCTTACCTTCCAAAGAACCCTTCTTGCCTTCCAAAGAATCCTTCTTGCCTTCCAAAGAATCCTTCTTACCTTCCAAAGAATCCTTCTTACCTTCCAAAGAACCCTTCTTGCCTTCCAAAGAATCCTTCTTACATTCCAAAGAACCCTTCTTACCTTCCAAAGAACCCTTCTTACCTTCCAAAGAACCCTTCTTACCTTCCAAAGAACCCTTCTTACCTTCCAAAGAATCCTTCTTACCTTCCAAAGAATCCTTCTTACCTTCCAAAGAATCCTTCTTACCTTCCAAAGAACCCTTCTTGCCTTCCAAAGAATCCTTCTTGCCTTCCAAAGAATCCTTCTTACCTTCCAAAGAATCCTTCTTACCTTCCAAAGAACCCTTCTTGCCTTCCAAAGAATCCTTCTTACATTCCAAAGAATCCTTCTTGCCTTCCAAGAATCCTTCTTACCTTCCAAAGAACCCTTCTTGCCTTCCAAAGAATCCTTCTTGCCTTCCAAAGAATCCTTCTTACCTTCCAAAGAATCCTTCTTACCTTCCAAAGAACCCTTCTTGCCTTCCAAAGAATCCTTCTTACATTCCAAAGAACCCTTCTTACCTTCCAAAGAACCCTTCTTACCTTCCAAAGAACCCTTCTTACCTTCCAAAGAACCCTTCTTACCTTCCAAGAATCCTTCTTACCTTCCAAAGAACCCTTCTTGCCTTCCAAAGAACCCTTCTTGCCTTCCAAAGAATCCTTCTTACCTTCCAAAGAATCCTTCTTACCTTCCAAAGAACCCTTCTTGCCTTCCAAAGAATCCTTCTTGCCTTCCAAGAATCCATCTTGCCTTCCAAGAATCCATCTTGCCTTCCAAGAATCCATCTTGCCTTCCAAAGAATCCTTCTTGCCTTCCAAAGAATCCTTCTTGCCTTCCAAAGAACCCTTCTTACCTTCCAAAGAATCCTTCTTACCTTCCAAAGAATCCTTCTTACCTTCCAAAGAATCCTTCTTGCCTTCCAAAGAATCCTTCTTACCTTCCAAGAATCCTTCTTACCTTCCAAAGAACCCTTCTTGCCTTCCAAAGAATCCTTCTTACATTCCAAAGAACCCTTCTTACCTTCCAAAGAACCCTTCTTACCTTCCAAAGAACCCTTCTTACCTTCCAAAGAACCCTTCTTGCCTTCCAAAGAATCCTTCTTACATTCCAAAGAATCCTTCTTGCCTTCCAAGAATCCTTCTTACCTTCCAAAGAACCCTTCTTGCCTTCCAAAGAATCCTTCTTGCCTTCCAAAGAATCCTTCTTACCTTCCAAAGAATCCTTCTTACCTTCCAAAGAACCCTTCTTGCCTTCCAAAGAATCCTTCTTACATTCCAAAGAACCCTTCTTACCTTCCAAAGAACCCTTCTTACCTTCCAAAGAACCCTTCTTACCTTCCAAAGAACCCTTCTTACCTTCCAAAGAATCCTTCTTACCTTCCAAAGAATCCTTCTTACCTTCCAAAGAATCCTTCTTACCTTCCAAAGAACCCTTCTTGCCTTCCAAAGAATCCTTCTTGCCTTCCAAAGAATCCTTCTTACCTTCCAAAGAATCCTTCTTACCTTCCAAAGAACCCTTCTTGCCTTCCAAAGAATCCTTCTTACATTCCAAAGAATCCTTCTTGCCTTCCAAGAATCCTTCTTACATTCCAAAGAACCCTTCTTGCCTTCCAAAGAATCCTTCTTGCCTTCCAAAGAATCCTTCTTACCTTCCAAAGAATCCTTCTTACCTTCCAAAGAACCCTTCTTGCCTTCCAAAGAATCCTTCTTACATTCCAAAGAACCCTTCTTACCTTCCAAAGAACCCTTCTTACCTTCCAAAGAACCCTTCTTACCTTCCAAAGAACCCTTCTTACCTTCCAAGAATCCTTCTTACCTTCCAAAGAACCCTTCTTGCCTTCCAAAGAACCCTTCTTGCCTTCCAAAGAATCCTTCTTACCTTCCAAAGAATCCTTCTTACCTTCCAAAGAACCCTTCTTGCCTTCCAAAGAATCCTTCTTGCCTTCCAAGAATCCATCTTGCCTTCCAAGAATCCATCTTGCCTTCCAAGAATCCTTCTTGCCTTCCAAAGAATCCTTCTTGCCTTCCAAAGAACCCTTCTTACCTTCCAAAGAATCCTTCTTACCTTCCAAAGAATCCTTCTTACCTTCCAAAGAATCCTTCTTGCCTTCCAAAGAATCCATCTTGCCTTCCAAAGAATCCTTCTTGCCTTCCAAAGAATCCTTCTTACATTCCAAAGAATCCTTCTTGCCTTCCAAGAATCCTTCTTACCTTCCAAAGAACCCTTCTTGCCTTCCAAAGAATCCTTCTTGCCTTCCAAAGAATCCTTCTTACCTTCCAAAGAATCCTTCTTACCTTCCAAAGAACCCTTCTTGCCTTCCAAAGAATCCTTCTTACATTCCAAAGAACCCTTCTTACCTTCCAAAGAACCCTTCTTACCTTCCAAAGAACCCTTCTTACCTTCCAAAGAACCCTTCTTACCTTCCAAGAATCCTTCTTACCTTCCAAAGAACCCTTCTTGCCTTCCAAAGAACCCTTCTTGCCTTCCAAAGAATCCTTCTTACCTTCCAAAGAATCCTTCTTACCTTCCAAAGAACCCTTCTTGCCTTCCAAAGAATCCTTCTTGCCTTCCAAAGAATCCTTCTTGCCTTCCAAAGAACCCTTCTTACCTTCCAAAGAATCCTTCTTACCTTCCAAAGAATCCTTCTTACCTTCCAAAGAATCCTTCTTGCCTTCCAAAGAATCCTTCTTACCTTCCAAAGAACCCTTCTTACCTTCCAAAGAACCCTTCTTACCTTCCAAAGAATCCTTCTTACCTTCCAAAGAACCCTTCTTACCTTCCAAAGAATCCTTCTTACCTTCCAAAGAATCCTTCTTACCTTCCAAAGAATCCTTCTTGCCTTCCAAAGAATCCTTCTTACCTTCCAAAGAATCCTTCTTACCTTCCAAAGAATCCTTCTTACCTTCCAAAGAATCCTTCTTACCTTCCAAAGAACCCTTCTTACCTTCCAAAGAACCCTTCTTACCTTCCAAAGAATCCTTCTTACCTTCCAAAGAATCCTTCTTACCTTCCAAAGAATCCTTCTTACCTTCCAAAGAACCCTTCTCACCTTCCAAAGAATCCTTCTTACCTTCCAAAGAATCCTTCTCACCTTCCAAAGAATCCTTCTTACCTTCCAAAGAACCCTTCTCACCTTCCAAAGAATCCTTCTTACCTTCCAAAGAACCCTTCTTACCTTCCAAAGAACCCTTCTTACCTTCCAAAGAACCCTTCTTACCTTCCAAAGAACCCTTCTTACCTTCCAAAGAACCCTTCTTACCTTCCAAAGAACCCTTCTTACCTTCCAAAGAATCCTTCTTACCTTCCAAAGAATCCTTCTTACCTTCCAAAGAATCCTTCTTACCTTCCAAAGAACCCTTCTTGCCTTCCAAAGAATCCTTCTTGCCTTCCAAAGAATCCTTCTTACCTTCCAAAGAATCCTTCTTACCTTCCAAAGAACCCTTCTTGCCTTCCAAAGAATCCTTCTTACATTCCAAAGAATCCTTCTTGCCTTCCAAGAATCCTTCTTACCTTCCAAAGAACCCTTCTTGCCTTCCAAAGAATCCTTCTTGCCTTCCAAAGAATCCTTCTTACCTTCCAAAGAATCCTTCTTACCTTCCAAAGAACCCTTCTTGCCTTCCAAAGAATCCTTCTTACATTCCAAAGAACCCTTCTTACCTTCCAAAAAACCCTTCTTACCTTCCAAAGAACCCTTCTTACCTTCCAAAGAACCCTTCTTACCTTCCAAGAATCCTTCTTACCTTCCAAAGAACCCTTCTTGCCTTCCAAAGAATCCTTCTTGCCTTCCAAAGAATCCTTCTTACCTTCCAAAGAACCCTTCTTGCCTTCCAAAGAATCCTTCTTACCTTCCAAAGAATCCTTCTTGCCTTCCAAAGAATCCTTCTTACCTTCCAAAGAATCCTTCTTACCTTCCAAAGAACCCTTCTTGCCTTCCAAAGAATCCTTCTTGCCTTCCAAGAATCCATCTTGCCTTCCAAGAATCCATCTTGCCTTCCAAGAATCCATCTTGCCTTCCAAAGAATCCTTCTTGCCTTCCAAAGAATCCTTCTTGCCTTCCAAAGAACCCTTCTTACCTTCCAAAGAATCCTTCTTACCTTCCAAAGAATCCTTCTTACCTTCCAAAGAATCCTTCTTGCCTTCCAAAGAATCCTTCTTACCTTCCAAAGAATCCTTCTTACCTTCCAAAGAACCCTTCTTACCTTCCAAAGAATCCTTCTTACCTTCCAAAGAACCCTTCTTACCTTCCAAAGAATCCTTCTTACCTTCCAAAGAACCCTTCTTACCTTCCAAAGAACCCTTCTTACCTTCCAAAGAATCCTTCTTACCTTCCAAAGAACCCTTCTTACCTTCCAAAGAACCCTTCTTACCTTCCAAAGAATCCTTCTTACATTCCAAAGAATCCTTCTTGCCTTCCAAGAATCCTTGTTACCTTCCAAAGAACCCTTCTTACCTTCCAAAGAAACCTTCTTACCTTCCAAAGAATCCTTCTTACATTCCAAAGAATCCTTATTACATTCCAAAGAATCCTTATTACCTTCCAAAGAATCCTTCTTATCCAAAGAACCTTTCTTACCTTCCAAAGAACCCTTCTTACCTTCCAAAGAATCCTTCTTACCTTCCAAAGAACCCTTCTTGCCTTCCAAAGAATCCTTCTTACCTTCCAAAGAATCCTTCTTACCTTCCAAAGAATCCTTCTTGCCTTCCAAAGAATCCTTCTTACCTTCCAAAGAATCCTTCTTACCTTCCAAAGAACCCTTCTTGCCTTCCAAAGAATCCTTCTTGCCTTCCAAGAATCCATCTTGCCTTCCAAGATTCCATCTTGCCTTCCAAAGAATCCTTCTTGCCTTCCAAAGAATCCTTCTTGCCTTCCAAAGAACCCTTCTTACCTTCCAAAGAATCCTTCTTACCTTCCAAAGAATCCTTCTTACCTTCCAAAGAATCCTTCTTACCTTCCAAAGAATCCTTCTTGCCTTCCAAAGAATCCTTCTTACCTTCCAAAGAATCCTTCTTACCTTCCAAAGAACCCTTCTTACCTTCCAAAGAATCCTTCTTACCTTCCAAAGAACCCTTCTTACCTTCCAAAGAATCCTTCTTACCTTCCAAAGAATCCTTCTTACCTTCCAAAGAATCCTTCTTACCTTCCAAAGAATCCTTCTCACCTTCCAAAGAACCCTTCTTACCTTCCAAAGAATCCTTCTTACCTTCCAAAGAATCCTTCTTACCTTCCAAAGAATCCTTCTTGCCTTCCAAATAATCATCAAATAACCCTTTCTTTTCAGAAACGGTTCTTAGAATGTTAAAGGTTCTAGGTAGAACCCTAGTACAAAGAACCCTTGTCTTCCTAAATGGGTTCTTTAGATCATAGCGGCTCTTATCCTCTGCCAAGAACCCTTTTGGTACCCTTTTTAGCTTCTACCCCCAGACCACCTGCCCCCTTCCATTTTGGTATAATTGACGTTTAAGGTTAAAATATGTACATATTTACAACAACAACAAAAAATGTACAATCAATTATAAGATAGTTTGACAACCCTGTTTGTAAGCTTTTGAATGAAATCAGCCACAACCGTTTATCTTTTCCGGTGATGAAGACATGATGTCTCATGATGGGGTATGGAAAATAGGCACCTTTATCTCTTGAATGTTTTGGCATTCAGATCCAAAGAGTTTCACTTTCTGAACACTTCTACAATGGGCAAATATGCATGGGATGTTTCTTTCAAATCAAAAGGGGTGCTGTCAAAAGTGATTGAATTCAAATGGATTTACCCTTGTGTTGTTTTGCCTATAGGGACCCACAATGCCGTATGTCCCAAATCTTCTACTGGAAACTCTAGAGAAGCTGAGCACAGTCAAACTGAAGAGATTTCAGTGGCATCTGACTGAGGATGTTTTGGACAAACTTCCTCCCATTCCAAAGAGCCAGCTGAAGAACTCTGACTGGCAGGACACAGTGGATCAGATGATGCAGAGCTATGGCCCTGAGAAAGCTGTGGAGATCACAGTGGTGGTCCTGAAGTTGCTGTACCGGAATGATCTTGCTGAAATCTTAGAGAGATCTCATAGAGGAGGTAACACAGCATGACTGACAAATCTATTCATTGCAAATGCACGTCCCTTATTTTGATAGCCACAGTTACTCTCCGAATCTCAGCCGAGACTGAAGGAGAAGGTATATGTGGCATCAGTAGTAGTCATATACTGCACATTAATTATAGTCCCAAAATGGACTAAAAAAGTGTTAAAACAATATGGACATAAAGCTAGTATTTTCTAAAACAAGAACGTCTGATATGAGGGGTACTTGAAACATCTCTGCTTTCCTTAGAATATTTGAAGGTTGGGTTTTGATTTCAAGTAATACCCACTAACACAGGGTGTTCACTCGTAAATGATCGAGTGCACACGGATGCTCCGGATGCAGAGTGATCTCACAGTAGCAGTCATGCACTGAAGCTAACTGGCTAAAGTTGGAGGAAAACGGAGGTGAAAGCAGCCAGTAAATTTCCTATTTAAAGAAAAGATTCACACATTTTGAATGTTTTTGTTCGCTATTGCCGTTAAAGCAGGCAGAAATTCAACCGGTGTGACGCAGCACTGTGATAAAGCCTCTCTCACTACACTGGAAGTTAATAGAAATACGACTTTTAGATGGCGAAAACATCCATCATGTCAGATTATAATACTGGCTGATTTCATGATGCAGGAGGTTGTCTTCACTCCAATGAGCCATTGATCATATTTTTGTAATATTCCTATCTCAAGAAATGTGTAATTTAACAGAGGGTCTAACATATTTCTCCTATTTGTCTGCCTCTTCAGCCCAGGGTGCGTTGCATGGTGCCGTTGAGAATGACAGACTCGACTCTTTGAGGCACACCGATCTGCAGGTTGAACATGGTGAGATTGTAGACTCCCAAATTGATAGTGCAGTTTGTTTAGGAGATTGTACAGCTAATTAGCTACTTCACATGCTGATATTGACTTTGGTATTATTGTGTGTTGCTACGTTAACTAGCTAGCTCTAAAATATCCTAAACAAACTGCACTATCACAGTTACAGCCAGCCCGAAGAGAGAGAATTGCATTGTGGGTTTTGTAGTCGACTTGAGCTGCAACAGATTCCCACAACAATTTTAAATGTCGTTACGAGCCTTATTGTAACCATTTTTTTTTTTACATTTGTTCACAAAAAATATTGTTCTCACATATTAGTGTTATGTATGGTTTGAGTGGTTTTGGGTGGATTTTTCCTTTAAGATAAAAGTATGTTAATTGTGAACAGGATACAACATGTGTAAACGATAAAGTGAAATGCTTACCTGCGATCTCTCCTCAACAGCGCAGTACAAATATCAACATCAAAATAATCAAAAGTAAACTATGAAGTCAGATTTGCAAAGTCTAAATATGGACAAATTTGTACTAGGTCATGTGGGAAATACACTCACTGGACATGCACTCTGGACATGCTTTGGTAGTACCCAACTGGCTAATGATCATCAGGTCGCTAATGGCATGGTACTCAGGGCTCTATTGTCCCTCTAACCGCTCTGACTTCAATACAAATGCAATGGAAAATCACATCAAACACTCTTCAAACACTCATCAAAACAGTATCAAAACAGTGTTTTTATAACTCACCTCACTGTGATGATCAATTTGAAGAAAGAAGTTCAACAGCAGGTTGAACATGGTCGTTGTGGATGTTGATTCAAAGTCTAACATAACGAAATGGACGGCTCTTCCTAAAGTGATGATTCATTGCATATGCTCAAGCCTGAAAAAAAACCAAAACATATCCGGTTGCATATTACGCATGGCAATACTATACTCTGCTCTAGAAAAATTCAGAGTTAGCCTACAATTATAGTGAATTTGTATTTGATTTTGAATAGCCTAGTAATAGGGAATTATATTTTCATAATTAATATGCTGACACGTTACCTTTAGCTACCGAATAAAGTGCGTTTCCATCGTGCGTTTCCATCTCCTCCCCTCTCTCCTTCATTCCTTTCTCGAGCGCGCAGAGAGAGGGTCTGTCAAAAGTTAAATGAAATTGCCGACAGATTTCACTTGGTTTCCCAAATTAAGCAGTGGGTAGCTGCAGGAACAGAGTTGGAGAGACCATGGCATGCAGAGATTGGGCAGAATATCACCTGTCCCGGGATGCTCCGCAAAAAGTGGTTGATGTGTGGACTGAAATAACCAGAATAGCCTACCCAGCGGGAAAGTGGCCTCCGGATGACGTCTTTTTTCCCCTTGAGAGAAATAATATTTTTTGTGCATTAGGAACATTTCTGGAATATTTTATTTTAGCTCATGGGACTAAGCCCTACTTTTTGTAAAAAAAAACAGTCTCCATATATACTTCCATAAACTTTTTTGACTGGTACTGGGGGACCTTCAGACGAGACTTTTGAGGCCTGTGGGTGTCCTAGAGCAAAACAACATGTGCTTGCTTGTGAGAGTCTCACCTTTCCACAGAGGGGTCCTGTTAGTGTGTAGCCCAAACTTTCAGATGCTACAGACAGAAGTTGGCAGATCGGCTGGAGTCGGAGTCCCAAGACGCTTGGTCTGTTGTGAGGCCAGTTGGCCAAATTCTCTAAAGCATGGGACCAGCACTTTATATGTTGCGTTTATATTTTTGGTCAGTGTAGTTTAGTTTTGGGCGCTTATGGTAGTGAAATTAATGTTAAATTCTCTGGCAACAGCTCTGGTAGACATTCCTGCAGTCAGCATGCCAACTACACACTCAAAACTTGAGACATCTGCTGTGGCATTGTGTTGTGTGACAAAACTGCACATTTTAGAGTGGCCTTATTGTCCCCAGCATAAGGTGCAACTGTGTAATGATCATGCTGTTTAATCGGCATATTGATATACCACACCTGTCAGGTGGATGGATTACCTTGGCAAAGGAGAAATGCTCACTAACAGGTATGTAAACAAATTTGTGCACAGCACTTTACATGTTGCGTTTATATTTTAGTACAGCATAGTTTATTTTCAGACGCTACAGATGATTTTGTGAAAAGACTTTTGGGATGTCTCATGGTCTGTCAAACACAAACATCTATCTCTGTCACCTTTCACCGCAGATGTGGAAGTGTTACATAGGCAGATTCAGTGGATTGCGACGCATTCAATGCAACCCCCAGATATCTCTAGCTTAAACTGATGGATTTTTATGGGGATTTTTGCATCATGCTAATTAGATTTCCGCGGAGGCGCGGACATCGACCTTAGGTACTGCAGGTGAATACAGGTCTGTGTAGGTAGACAGCTAGTGGTAGCTGTTCAGCAGTCTTATGGCCTGCAAGTAGAAGCTGTCTTGGAACCTGTTGTTCCTGATGGTCCGATACTGTCTGGCAGATGGTAACATAGAGAACAGTCTCATTGAGTTGACAAAGATTTGTTTGTGACTGACACACACACTCTCTCTTTCTAGTGCCTCTCTCCTCGTACCGGGGCTCCAGAGAAAAATACCCATCTGTAAAAAAAAGTGAGACGACATGGTATGTCTCACTGGGCATTCTCTCACCTGCCAGCTCTACCATATCTTGCTCTTGCTCTGAGAGTGACCTTGAGGAGGAACACGTCCAACTAGTTAGCCGTTCGCCTAGTGCCTTGGATAGAGAAGCATCGGATAGCAAAGCTGTTGACTCTCCTTCTGTAAGAGCCTCGCCTTGAAAGAAAGACCATTGTTAGATATTTTTCAAGAAACTATTGGTTCAATAACTATTGTTTTTTACATTTTAGAAGACAGCGACTCCCTATCAATTTGAACCTAAAACCAGTGATCATAAGAACAAGGGAACATACTGGTAATGTTTTTTATTACCTTGATATTGCCTTTTTTATTGATACAATTCAGGGAAAGTACAAAATTACCATTCTTCATTTGTGTTGTTCTGCCCTATAGGTTCGGGTGCCCCCATGCAGGTCTGTACCAGTGCAGTACAACAGGATTAGTATTTGAGATGGAGGGGGAGGGAGTGGTGCGTTATAGGACAGTCCCCTGGGACAGGAAGCTTCTATCCCAGAGAGGCAAGAGGCCTGCAGGACCCCTGTTTAAGTTTACATGTCCTCAAGGGTCTGTCGGTCAACTACACCTGCCACACTGTGAGCTCTATGATCGTGAGTGGTGATTTTTTAAAAGCAATAATACTTTAGGACTGATTGGATTCTGAAGGACCATATATGCTTTTAATTTACCTGTCATCTGCAGCAACATTGTTTTGATTGTCATAGAAAAATCCCCTTATGTCATAATAAAATGTAATAAATATCTTTCTTTCCTAGAGGGCGGATGTGAGTTCCTGTCTGTAGCCCATGTGACTGATGACAAAAAAGTGGAATTTATCGATAACCTTGAGCTAACAGACACACATGTCATAATAAATGTCACTGGATTCTCTAAGTATGGCATCGTCAGTGAAGAAGGAAGGCCCATCTCTCCTATCGATTCCCTTGTCTTGTTATTCTACCAACTCCCAGATGTTGACAAGAGGTCCATCCTGAAGGTTTTGTTGCTTCCCAGTAATGTTGTACTTAAGGAGGTAGGCATATCAGAAAACCCTATACTTGGGCTGGAATTCAATTAAATACACACTGTGAATAATGCATAACGTTATCACTGTGTCACAAAAAGGCAGACATGCTTGAGTAATGTATCTACCCGGTATAGCCAGAAGAGGACGCCACCCATCGGAGCCTGGATCCTCAAGGTTTCTTCCTAGGCTACTGCCTTCTAGGGAGGTTTTTCCTCGCCACTGTACTTCTGCCTCTGAATTGCTTGCTCTTAGTTTTTTGGTGGGTGACTGCTGATGTAAAAAAGGGCTTTATAAAATACATTTGTTGATTGACTTGGATAAGGTTTACCACACAAAACCAAGCAAAACAAACACAGAATGAATATAAGTGAAGCATTTACAAAGGGGCACAAACGTGCTATTATGTGTTTAATGTGTGAGATTCATCATCAGTGTATTTTTCTGCTTGACTCAATTGATGCACAATTTATCTGCCCATTCCATGTCTGTCTTCTCAAGGTACGGGAGGAAAGGAGAAGCAGCAATGGGGATAGAGAAATCTACCTTGAAACAACTTCTCACTGCCAACTCACCCCGAAGCAAGAATACACCCTCTCCACCGATCTTACAGATGACCATCGAATAAAACCAACGGTGATATCTGATATGAGCTAGAAAATGTTGCTTGCCAATTATTTTATTACCTTGTGTATTCAAATGACATAATTTGATTGACTAAACTAACTCTTCTTTTACAGAAAGCATCATTTGTTGATTTCCAGTCCTATGAAAACTACATCCCAACATTTCAGTTGTTCATGCAATCGATTGTTAAAGAAGCAAATATTTTTCTGAAAGAAAATGGCAGTGATACATTTGTATGGGATGGACTTGTCTGGCTTCCAGGTAAATTGAAAGTGAAAGGTCAAAGTGCGCAATCCACATGCGCAAGAAGTACTAGAACTATTGGTCATTTTGCTGTTGTCATTTATTTTGATCAATGTGTTTTATTTATTTTTAAAACAATGTTGTTATTTATGATTAGTGTATCTATATTATCATGATGACTTATTGTTAATAGATGCAGTCTTTCATCAGATAGCAACAAAAAATGTGTTTTCTCATCCACAGCCTCACTAACAGAATTCACCTCTACAGGTAAATGTACTCATCACAACTTCTACTTAGCTAGCCTCATCACGAATGGCAACCTTAAACATGTAAACAATAATTATGAAGAAATCAAAATAAATCCAATTAAAATCTATTTAAAATGCACCATTGTAGCTGGTCCTAATGGTCCTGAGTTGTCAAAATAATAATTAGTACTTTTAGCCATTTTTTATTTTGGATGTCAAGTCTCAATTTTAAATACATATTTTTTATTTTCCAGTTTTGGTTCCTCCACCTGTGACTCCCCTCTATCCTCCCTGGTCAAGTCTTCATTACAAAACACAGAATGGCGCTAGAGACTCGTCTGGGACTCTTGCGACCCATACTCCTGCGTCTCCAGCAACCGGATCTGGGGGGTTCTGATTGACGAGGAGAAGGAGGAGGTGCTCAGCAACACCACCAAGACCTTGAAGAACCAAGCTCTGCTGGACATGGTGATCAGAAAGGGTGCCCGCGCCCAGGAACACTTCTACCAAGCCCTGAGAGAAGCAGACCACTGCCTGGTTGAAGACCTGGAAGAGCAGACAGCCTGAGAGGTGGCGATAGACACAAGAAGATCAGAGTGTATTTATAACTCAGAGACTCAGATGTTCTTAGTGGTGTGACATAATTGTTCATATCTCTTTAGTGTATAGATTTATATAACAGTATTTTTCATGTGCAAACATTACATGTTTTTATTTTCCTACATAAACACATTTTTCTGATGCATTTCTACAGTTGATCTCAGGTTGAAGACACTCATGAATTTCGGGGTACAGACAAGCTCAGGCACTCTAACCTAACGTTGCAGGCATAAAAGAAACCTACAGGGACGCTGATCTGATCTACAGTATTGCGATGGAGAAATATTTGTTATGTCTGTAAATGCTGTAAAAATGTCTGTAAAGGCTGTAGTGTATACATATTGAATTTGATACATTTTCATGTACGTTTGTAGTCTGATTCCTCTCAAGCTTTTGTGACTTACCCCAGGTTAGCTACCAGGGGGAGACGCGTTGAGGCCTGGTGACAGACGGAGTCTATATCACACAGCGATGGCTCCCTCTGCTGAATGTGCCAGGTCTCGACAGTGTCTCCGGCCAGGACTAATTGGGGCTGATTATGCTTGGCGAGTAATCAGGGGGCTGATTGCTCACCAGCTGGACGAGTCCCATAAAGCTGCCACAAGGGCAGCACATGGGAGTGGGGACTGGGGAAGAGAGGTTACTTAAGCGATAAGGCCAGAGGGGGTGTGGTTATTGGCCAATATACCACGGCTAAGGGCTGTTCTTAAGTACGACGCAACACGGAGTGCCTTTACACAGGCCTTAGCCTTGCTATATTGGCCATATATCACAAACTCCCGAGGTGCCTTATTGCTATTATAAACTGTTCACCAACGGAATTAGAGAAGTAAAAATAAGTGTTTTGTCATACCCGTTGTATACGGTCTGATATACCGCGCTTGTCAGCCAATCAGCATTCAGGATTCAAACCACCCAGTTTATAATCCTGTATAGTCGTGCTCAGTACCAGAGATAACAGAGGGAGCTCGGTTTTGTTCTCCACAGGATACAGCAAGACCCCGGAGCCCAGAAGACAGTATCCCGGAGGAGGTCTCCTGGAGGAGTCACTTTACCCCTACCTATACATAGTCACTTTACCCCTACCTACATGTACACTGCTGCTACTCGCTGTTTATTATCTATGCATAGTCACTTTACCACTACCTACATGTACACTGCTGCTACTGTCTGTTTATTATCTATACATAGTCACTTCACCCCTACCTACATGTACACTGCTGCTACTCTCTGTTTATTATCTATGCATAGTCACTTTACCACTACCTACACGTACACTGCTGCTACTGTCTGTTTATTATCTATACATAGTCACTTCACCCCTACCTACATGTACACTGCTGCTACTCTCTGTTTATTATCTATACATAGTCACTTTACAAATGACCTTGACTAACCTGTACCCGCGCACTTTGACTCTGTACCGGTACCCCCTGTATATAGCCTCCACATTGACTCTGTACCGGTACCCTGTATATAGCCTCCACATTGACTCTGTACCGGTACCCTGTATATAGCCTCCACATTGACTCTGTACCGGTACCCCCTGTATATAGCCTCCACATTGACTCTGTACCAGTACCCCTGTATATAGCCTCCACATTGACTCTGTACCGGTACCTCCCTGTATATAGCCTCCACATTGACTCTGTACCGGTACCCCCTGTATATAGCCTCCACATTGACTCTGTACCGGTACCCCCTGTATATAGCCTCCACATTGACTCTGTACCGGTACCCCTGTATATAGCCTCCACATTGACTCTGTACCGGTACCCCCTGTATATAGCCTCCACATTGACTCTGTACCGGTACCCCCTGTATATAGCCTCCACATTGACTCTGTACCGGTACCCCATGTATATAGTCTCCACATTGACTCGGTACCGGTACCCCCTGTATATAGTCTCCACATTGACTCGGTACCGGTACCCGCCGTATATAGCCTCCACATTGACTCTGTACCGGTACCCCCTGTATATAGTATCCACATTGACTCTGTACCGGTACCCCCTGTATATAGTCTCCACATTGACTCGGTACCGGTACCTCCTGTATATAGCCTCCACATTGACTCGGTACCGGTACCCCCTGTATATAGCCTCATTATTATGTCATGTCATTTTCTTGCGTTTTTTCCACTTAAGTTTATTTAGTAAATGTTTTCTTAACTCTATTTCTTGAACTGCATTGTTGGTTAAGGGCTTGTAAGTAATCATTTCACCTGTTGTATTCTGCGCATGTGACAAATACACCTTGATTTGATGATGCTAAAGCTTCAACATTATCAACTACAGGTAGTATACAAGAAAGGAATAAAGCTCCACATTGCAGATTTCTTATCCAGGGCAGCATTATCAACAACTAGTCACCCACAATATCGGACAAATGAGACAGTATGTGTTCTAGGCTGAGGTTGAAGATGTGAACCATGCTTCTGATCAAAATATCTCCCCGCAGAGACGGAACATCTCCCCGCAGAGACAGGATGCTATCAAAGCTCATTCAGCAGAGGACAAGACTTCTCGAAAGCGTCAGTCTTTTATCCTAAGAGGCTGGCCGGACACAAGAAAGAGTACGCCCATCCTGGTGAGGGACTACTGGACATACAGAGACGAACTCACAATGCAGGAAGAGGTCGTCTACAAAGGCGACAGGGTGGTAGTGCCCGAAACTCTACGACCAATGATTCTCTCTCGTATCCATGCAGGGCACTCAGGGGTCAAAGCCAGTCTCAGGAAATCCAGAGACTCAGTATTCTGACCCCACATGAAGCAAGGAATAAAACATGTTGTGGCTGTGTGCAGCATATGTAATGCTAATCTACCTAAGCAGCAAAAGGAAACGCTGCAGCCACATTACATACCAGCACTTCCTTGGTCTGAAGTGGGAATGGATCTGTTCACAGTTCCTTTTCTGATTATAGTGCACTACTAGTCAGAGAAAGTGATTGACACCACAGCATCTTGCGTCATCGACAGTTGTAAGCAGCAGTTTAGCAGAAATGGCATAACTGATAGTGGCGTAGTTACGGATAACGGGCCCCAGTTCACGAGTCAAGACTTTGCTTTTTTTTGCAAAAGCCTGGGAGTTCTATCATGTGACCTCCTCACCCTACCACAGTCAGAGTAATGGTAAGGCGGAGTCAGCAGTGAAAATAGCAAAGACTGTCAATACAAAAGCTATGCATGAAGGCACAGATGTGTGGCAAGCCATTTGGCGTGGAGGTTCGTTCTCCACAACATCCGTAGAGTAAGACTTTTCCTCAAACAGGAAGTGGCGCCGTTCCTTATCCAGGCACTTGTCATCTCCCGTCTAGACTACAGCAACTCTCTGATGGCTGGGCTCCCCGCTTGTGCCATCAAATCCCTGCAATTTATCCAGAATTCTGCAGAATGCCTGGTGATCAACCTTCCTAAGTTCTCCCATGTCACCCCACTCCTCCGCACACTCCACTGGCATCCAGACGAAGCTCGCATCATCTTCAGGACCCTGGTGCTTGCCTACGGAGGAGCAAGGGGAACTGCCCCTCACCTTCAGACTATCCTCAAACCCTACATCCCAACCCGAGCACTCCGATCTGCCACCCCTCCCACTCCTACGTGACAGAACACGTCTCCTTCCTGAGCGGTATGACGGCTGCGTGGTCCCATGGTGTTTATACTTGCGTACTATTGTTTGTACAGATGAACGTGGTACCTTCAGGCGTTTGGAAATTGCTCCCAAGGATGAACCAGACTTGTGGAGGTCTATATTTTGTTTTCTGAGGTCTTGGCTGATTTCTTTAGATTTTCCCATGATGTCAAGCAAAGACGCACTGAGTTTGAAGGTAGGCCTTGAAATACATCCACAGGTACACCTCCAATTGACTCAAATGATGTCAATTAGCCTATCAGAAGCTTCTAAAGCCATGACATAATTTTCGGGAATTTTCCAAGCTATTTAAAGGCACAGTCAATTTAGTGTATGTAAACTTCTGACCCACTGGAAATGTGATACAGTCAGAATCTGTGACTATCCTATTTGGCTGCTTGTACATTTTACCCATTAAAAATGACATTACAGTTAAAAAATCTCTGGCTTAGAAAGTCATATTCTTACGAGGTAATATTCCCCTTTTTCAGTGGTGTCACCCACAGTTTTCTGAGAGGGTCTACTCTATATCATCTGATTGGAAATTGTCTTAAAAATCCAAATTGTATTTGTCATCCGGCCTACATTTGTGTATCACCCAATCACTGTTTGATCTAGAATGAATGACATCACTCCAGGTTGGCTGGTCGACGAAGTGTAACTAAAGAGAACTACAACTGTTTAAATATGACTGTAATTTGGCGGAAACCACAAATGCATTAGCACCTCTGAGAAATACAAAAAAAGAGAACATTATATTCTCGATACAGAGTAAAAAACAAATGTGGATTACATCATGACCAAGTATAATGGTCTGTTACAATGGCATGACATACATGAGTTACACAACTAATTAATATGGACAATACAATAGTGACATATACAATAGTGACATGCATGATACATGATATAGTGAAAAAATATCCATCATACTAACGTTTTTTAGGATATGATCATTGTAGGAAATAATTTCCCCAATTCAGCAGATGGGGGAGCTTTCAGGTCAGGACTTGGTACTGGATTTGAATGACCAGCAGCAGCCTTAGGAGTTGTCATCTCATGCTGAAGCCAGCGGTAGTGAGTGTATTTCATTCAACTCAACCATGGCATCATTTCTAGATGTGCGCTTATGCCTACCAAAAAAAGGGAAAACAATTAGACACCTGACCTCGTCATATTAACATATATTTTTTTACAGTAGATTAAAAAAATAAAGAGCAGCAATGGTTGCCAACTATCGTCTAGCAAGTTTGATAAGAATCTGTCACACTTTTCAATTGTTTATCCCAGCCTGTATCTACGGACTGAAAATGAGACCTTATTGTGCAGAGTGTGTTTGACAGTACCTTCCCTCCTCTACGTCGAGGATGTTTTCCGGAAGACACACATTCAGGGTCTCGGGCAGCAGGAAGACCACACAGCCGCTGCCAATGGCGGTGACGGCGAAGATAAGTGGGGGCGTGAACTCCCAATAGTCCTCGAGCAGCATGACCATGGGGACCAGTGAGCCCCCCATACGCCCCATGAAGGAGGTGTAACCTAAACCACACTGTCTGTAGGAGGAGGGGAGTGCAAAGGTCGTGTTACCACAGTCTATCCTGGGGTCTTGTTATAAAAAGTTGCCTGGTTCACAGTCAACTCTTAAAATGTGAGGAAACAAATGTGTCCATAGTGGACAAAGTAGACTCTGTGAACCAGAATTGGGAAACGCAGAAGACTAAGAATGACAAAAGTTTGAGAATGACCAATCAGACAATTCAACCATCATCAAAGAAAGTAAGGTGATTTAGGAGTAGTGTGCATATGCATGTAAGTTATGTAAGTTAAGTTATGGCGCTAGTTTCACAGTCGCTCTTACCTGACAACAGTGGGATAGAGCTCTGCTGTGTAGAGAAAAGCTGTAGTGAAAGCAGCTTCTGAGAAACCCTTCCCCACCACAGCTATGCAAGTGCGAACCAGTGCATTTTCTGGATGGAGAAACAAGAAGGATAGGATAAGAACAGGGGCTTCGTGATCCCCAAAATCTGAGAGGCCACAAAGTATGTGAGGATGGCTGAGGGCTGTAAGTTGGTAGAATTTTGCATTTGTCAAACACCTGAAACAGCTTTTTTTTTCCAGCAATCTAGAGCCGTAATCATTATGCTTAATTCTATGTAAAACAAAATTGTATATTTTTCTAAATATCTAAGCATACCTATTTTTTAAAGAAACTAAATATGCTTCTCTGCATCTCTGCAGAATTTGAGAGGTGCACGGCGATGTGGTATGGAGCTTGAGTTGGCCTAAGCATACCTCCGGAGGCATCCGCAAATTGCATCACACCCTCCATATGAAGCCTCCGACCACATTTACGGATCAAGCTTAAATTGGCTTTGACTTGATTGATAGCCTGAAATAACTTCTTGATAGCTGGTTATGAGGGATGTCCACATACTTTTGTATATAGTGTATCTGGGCTAGCTAAAGCCAACTTTAGAAAATTGCTAGGTGGCTAGTAGTATTACATTTGACAACAATTTAAGTACATCCAACAAGTATTAGATTAAAAAAAAGGATGCATCCACACAAAGTAGGTTATTGGATTGACAATGATTCTGACTTCTTTAACAATGTAAAAATGCAAAAAACTGACAATTTCAAAATGTAGATAACCTCTCTCAATAACATGTTGTACAGACTAGGCCTGACACAAAATGTAGATATCCTCTCTCAATAACATGTTGTACAGACTAGGCCTGACACAAAATGTAGATATCCTCTCTCAATAACATGTTGTACAGATTAGGCCTGACACAAAATGTAGATATCCTCTCTCAATAACATGTTGTACAGACTAGGCCTGACACAAAATGTAGATATCCTCTCTCAATAACATGTTGTACAGACTAGGCCTGACACAAAATGTAGATATCCTCTCTCAATAACACGTTGTACAGACTAGGCCTGACACAAAATGTAGATATCCTCTCTCAATAACATGTTGTACAGACTAGGCCTGTAGAAATAGTAGCGTACTTTGGGTGTTTTTAATAACCTAATACGTAGGGCCATGTTGATTTGCCACAAAAGCCTCAAACTACTGCATCATACAGGAAGAGGAAGTGAAGTCATAGGTCTACCTGTGGGGATAGCGGTATTGAGAGCTATCAGCGCTCCTGTGATGATGAGAGACCACGCCTGGCCATTTCTCCGCCCAATGCGATCCAAGGCGAAGTAGGTCCCCACTTTGGCTGGGATTTCGATTGCGCCGTATACAAAATGAGTGAGGTACATGTTCAGACCAAACCCTGTGATCTTAAAGCTGATCCCATAGTATGCGAACGACACAGCAAACCTTTTGGAGGGAAATAAAGGTAAAAACATTACTTGCAGTTTCAGTGAGTGCTCTACAGATATTATATTCAGTAACTGTGGAAACTTAAAATATGAGTAAGTGAAAATGTTTTAATAAAAACGTGTTGAAAGTGGAATCATGGAAATTGCAGGCCTAAGCTGGACACAAACGCACATGCACGCATACACGCGCGCACACACACACACACACACACACCTATTTCTCTTCGCTGCAGTAAGTCCCCTCTCGCCCTAGCTTAGGGGCAGGCAGACTCTCTATATGTCTCCAATCAAAGCTATGGGTGGAGTTGTGGAATCATGGATCTTTCAGGCCTAAACTGGAGACAAACACACTCATGCACAAACACACACACATTTCTTCCCAAATACTCCACTGTCCCTAGCTTAGGGACAGGCAGCTTCTCTAATTGTCTGTCTCTCATTGAAAAGGTCAAGGGTGAAACATTTTCCTCATACCAGAATATTCCTGAGCAAACTGTGATTTTCCTGAGCTTGGGTGTCTTGACCAGATCCAAGTAGGAATAGTCCTTATTGGCAACCTCAGAAACAGTTACCTTCCTCAAAGTCTAAGATAAGAACGAATTAGAATATAAAGTTCAGAGGTTAATGTTCAGATTTATTTTATTAGTCAAGTTTCAGTAGAACCATTTTGTGTTGTAATGTTGATGACATGTTATTCTATAATGCTCAATAGGTAATAATCAGAGCTTTCCAAAACATATTTTTTAAATACAATTGGACAAAATGTAAAACCTCCAAGATAAATTGTTTTCATTCAACTGTTAGATGAATTCCAGGATTTATCCATTTGTTCTCAAACACATGAATTTTAAGACATGAAAAAAAATAGTGTTTCATTTACATTTCATTCAATTATGTATTTACAGAGCCTTCAGAAAGTGTTCATTCTTATTCCACATGTTGTTGTGTAACAGCCTGAATTTAAACTGGATTAAATAATGACCAAGTGAAAATATGTTTTCATACATTTTCGAAAATGTATTGAAAATTAAATACAGAAATATCTCATTTATATAAGTATTCATACCCCTGAGTCAATACTTTGTAGAATCACCTTTGGCAGTGGTTACAGCTGTGAGTCTTCCTGGGTAAGTCTCTAAGAGTATTCCACACCTGGATTGTGGATTGCCATTTTTTATTATTCTTTTTTTTATTATTCTAACTCTGTCAAATTGGTTGCTAGACAACGATTTTCAGGTCTTGCCATATATTTTATAGTAGATTTAAGTAAAAACTAACTTGGCCACTCAGAAACATTCACTGTCTTCTTGGTAAGCAACTCCAGGGTAGATGTGGCCTTGTGTTTTCGGTTATTATCCAGCTGAAATGTGAATTCATCTCCCAGTGTCTGGTGGAAAACACACTGAACCAGGTTTTTCTCTAGGATTTTGCCTGTGCTTAGCTCCATTCCGTTAATTTTTTATCCTGAAAAATTACAAGCATACCCATAAGATGATGCAGCCACCACTATGCTTGAAAATATGGAGAGTGGTACTCAGTAATGTGTTGTATTGGATTTGCCCCAAACATGACACTTTCAGGACAAAAAGTTAATTACTTTGCCAGATTTTTTTCAGCATTAATTTAGAGCCTTGTTGCAAACAATATTGGAATATTTTTATTCTGTACAGGCTTCCTTCTTTTCACTGCAATGTTGTTGATCCATCCTCAGTTTTCTCCTATCACAGCCATTCAACTCTGTGACTGTTTTAAAGTCACCATTGGCCTCATATTGAAATCGCTTAGTGATTTCCTTCCTCTCTGGAGGAAGGACACCTGTATCTTTGTAGTGACTGTGTGTATTGATACACCATCCAAGTTGTAATTAATAACTTCACCATGCTCAGAGGGATATTCAATGTCTGTTTTTATTATATTTTTACCCATCTACCAATAGTTGCCCTTCTTTATGATGCATTGGAAAACCTCCCTGGTCTTTGTGGTTGAATCTGTGTTTCACTGCTAGACTGAGGGACATTACAGATATTTGTATGTGTGGGGTCCAGAGATGAAGTAATCATTCAAAAATAATGTTAAACACTTATTGCAAACAGAGTGAGTCCATGCAACGTATTATGTGACTTGTTAAGCAAATGTCTACTTCTGAACTTATTTAGGCTTGCCATACCAAAGGGGTTGAATAGTCTAGTTATTGACTCAAGAAATGTCCGCTTTTCATCTATAACTAATTTGTAAGATTTTCGAAAAAACATAATGTTCATGAATACTCTCTGAAGGCACTGTACTTACATGTATTTTTTGAAAGCACCCAGGGCCGGGGTCAATTCCATTTCAATTCCAGGAAATTCAGGAAGTGTACTGAAATTCCAATTACAAATCAAATTCCCTTTCAATGCTTTTCAATTAGAAAAATGTGGAATTGGAATTCTGAATTGATTGGAATTTAAATGGAATTGACCCCAACCTTGATAGCAGAACATTATTAAACTGAGAAGATAGAGTCCCCAGTGTGCACCTGGGGTGGTTGACTCACCTCAGTGTCTAGTTTTGCAGTGTAACCATACTTCCCATTCATTTTGGCACACTGCACCAAATACTTCTTTGCCTCCTTTACTTTGCCATTTGCCAGTAGCCATCTGGCAGACTCTGGTATCCACCTAAATCAAGAAAAAAAAATCTGGACATTATATTTGTCATTATCAACTGCTGTTACAGGATAATATCTTGGACACAAAATCTGAGATTCAAACCATTAGCACATTGATTCATGAATAACCTTTAATAATAATAATAATAATAATAATACACTTTAATCCTTCATCAATCACTGTACTGTTATTCCTTTTGTTTCATTCGTAACTCTACATTGGATGTACTGCATAACGCTAACAGGTGGGAACACATCATACGTGCATCTTCTGTTCCAATGGCAACTTTCAAATGTATGTAGTTCTGTCCTTGAGCTGTTCTTGTCTAATGATGTTCTGGATTATGTCATTCTGTATTATGTTTCATGTTTTGTGGTGGACCCCAGGAAGAGTAGCTGCTGCTTTTGCAACAGCTAATGGGGATCCTAATAAAATACCAAACTTTGGCTTGATTGGGCGTTATTCCAATGATGTCATAACATTATATGCATAGTTATATACAGTATTAACTATATATAGGTACAGTGCATTCGGAAAGTATTCAGAACCCTTGACTTAATAAAAATAAATAATACGTTACAGCCTTATTCTAAAATGTATTAAATTGTTTTTTTTTCATCGATCTACGCACAATACCACATAATGATAAAGCAAAAACAGGTTTTTATCAATTTGAGCAAATCTATAAAACTAAAACATCACATTTACATAAGTATTCAGACCCTTTACTCAGTACTTTGTTGAAGCACCTGTGGCAGCGATTACAGGCTTAAGTCTTATTGGGTATGATGCTACCAGCTTGGCACACCTGTATTTGGGGAGTTTCTCCCATTCTTCTCAGGTTGGATGGAGAGCGTCACTGCACAGATATTTTCAGGTCTCTCCAGAGGTG
The DNA here is from genome assembly GCA_030435695.1 of Brachymystax lenok tsinlingensis. NCBI lineage: Eukaryota > Metazoa > Chordata > Actinopteri > Salmoniformes > Salmonidae > Brachymystax > Brachymystax lenok. The sequence goes on along the minus strand of CM059812.1, from coordinate 1,710,696 downwards.
TTCGATCGGGTTCTGGCTGGGCCACTCAAGGACATTCAGATACTTGTCTCGATGCCACTCCTGCATTGTCTTGGCTGTGTGCTTAGGGTCGTTGTCCTGTTGGAAGGTGAACCTTCGCCCCAGTCTGAGGTCCTGAGCACTCTGGAGCAGGTTTTCGTCAAGGATGTCTCTGTACTTTTCTCCGTTCATCTTTCCCTCAATCCTGACTAGTCTCCCAGTCCCTGCCGCTGAAAAATATCCCCACAGCATGATGCTGCCACCGCCATGCTTCACCATAGGGATGGTGCCAGGTTTCCTCCAGACATGACAAATAATTAAATCTTGGTTTCATCAGACCAGAGAATTTTGCTTCTGATGGTCTGAGAGTCCTTTAGGTGCCTTTTTGCAAATACCAAGTGGGCTGTCATGTGCCTTTTACTGAGGAGTGGTCACTCTACATTGAAGGCCTGATTGGTGGAGTGCTGCAGAGATGGTTTTCCTTCCGGAAAGTTCTCTCATCTCCACAGAGGAACTCTGGAGCTCTGTCAGAGTGACCATCGGGTTCTTGGTCACCTCACCTCCCTGACCAAGGCCCTTCTCCCACGATTGCTCAGTTTGGCCGGGCGGCCAGCTCTAGGAAGAGTCTTGGTGGTTCCAAACATCTTCCATTTAAGAATGATGGAGGCCACTGTGTTCTTGGGGACCTTCAATGCTGCAGAATTTTTTTTTGTACCCTTCCCCAGATCTGTTCCTCGACACAATCCTGTCTCAGAACTCTACGGACAATTCCTTCGCCCTCATGGCTTGGTTTATGCTCTGACATGCACTGTCAACTGTGGGACCTTATATAGACAGATGTGTGCCTTTCCAAATAATGTCCAATCAATTGAATTTACCACAGGTGGACTCCCAAGCTGTATAAACATATTTCAGTTTCTTGTTTGCAAAAATGTCTACAAATCTGTGTTCGCTTTGTCATTATGGGGTATTGTGTGTAGATTGATGAGAAAAAATAATGTTTAATCAATTTTAGAATAAGGCTGTAACGTAACAAAATGTGGAACAGGGAAAGGGGTCTGAATATTTTCCGAAAGCACTGTATGTCATGGCTATGATGTTATTGACTATGGGGTATTCAGGTCTTGCTCCAAAACCACTTCTATAGTATCACAGCAAAAATCTGTAAAATTCTGTATTTTATTTAAATAGTCTGTTTATTGAGATTTTGTGATATTTCAAGTATAAAGATGGACAGATTACTCAATTCATTTCCTTCCCACATTTGTCAGAAATATACTGTATTTTTACAGGGTTGGACTTCATTCCATTTCAATTCAAGGAAGTACACTGAAATTCAAGTTTACTTCCTGAACTGACTGAATTGAAATGGCATTGCTCCCAAACCTGGAGTTTTTTTCTAGCCCCATCTTACCACCAGGAGATGATGGCAACGATGCAGGGGGACGTCACCACCAGCATGAGATATCTCCAGTCCCGAATGAAGTATGCCAGTAGGGCCAGGAGCATATTGCCCACACTCCAGCCCACACTGATGATGGTCCCTGTAAAGGTGCGATGCTTAATGTCCGTCCACTCTATACCTGGATGGGAAAAAACACAACTTACTACTGTGTACAGTAAATAGCATGTATGGGTTTGGTGAAAAATATAAATGTATTGTCAGGGTAGTCCTTTAGGACTGAATTTGGGCCCATTACTTTAGAACTACTGTCTGGGATCTGGGAGTCTGTTTAATGGCCATTTCAATTCTTGATGAAGCCTCAAACGGTCTTCCACTATCATAACCCAAAATATAACGTCTTATACATTTATTGTTCTCAAACAAGAGTGTAAACAAACCGTGTATAGTTTAAAACTATCATGTGGATGTCATGGACTGTAAGTCCTTGCATCTGGAGTGCTGTCTATGGATTTGAGAGGAGTTACATTCCCCAGTGGATGTTCAGTCCTTGCATCCATAGCTCTGTCTATGAATTTGAGTGTGGCTGTATTGTTGTTGTTTGAAATGCAGATTGCCCCTTTAATCAACTCTTATCATGTTATAGGAAACCCATTGGGGGGGTGTAAAAGATCATGATAGTACTCAGGGCAACAGTGGTAATGGTCATTCCCGTCAGTGCGACTCCACAGAGGGTCCTGGTCACAGCAAACATGACGTAAGAGACAGAGAAGGCAGACATGGTTCCGAACACGGCACTGGTCACGAAGGACACTAGGATCATGGGCTTCCGACCAAATCTGCAGCAGGAGAGAAAGGTGAAAGATTCAGAGTTTCCCTCAGCAGTCTTCCCTGTCTGACTGTCTGCCACAAAATACAGAAGTACAGCGCTTTCTCTCCCCAAAAAAAATATTTTAATCACTAGCCCTGACCCTGACCTTAATCCAAACGTTAACCTGACTAACTTGGTCATTGATTTCTTTAATTGTGACCATTACTCTGTAGCTAATGTATGACTGTCTACGTCTATCGAGACCGTGTTAAGAAAGCAATGCCAATTTTCTTGTTTCATGTTGAGAAAAGACAAAAACACAGTTTTGAAACATGATCAGGCCTATGTTTTGTAAATGATGTTTGTACGCAAGATGCTGCGGTCAAGTGGTAACATGCATGTACTGTAAATGTTGAATTTGGGAACATTAATATTGTTCAATATTTGTCACAGTTTATTACCATAGGATAAATAACATACTTATCTGAGAGATATCCAAATAGGACGGCACCGATTGTGACTCCAACGAAAAAGAATGTAGCAACGGCCTGGTTTAATTTCTTATTGTCACACACCAAATCCCACTGTGAAAAAACCCCACAAATAAACAGGTTCAGAAATCAGAACTAGTTACACCAGTTTTCCACCAGTTTCCCCACAAGCATCCCAAGGTGTCATAAAACAGTAAACAAGGCCTTTCACACTACAATGTGAAAAGAAATTATCCAAGCCAGCACAGTTTGATTTGGGTCAGCCAAGTAGGGTGAAGACATGGGCTGCAGTGTGACCGTATTACCGGCCACACTGGCAGTCATGAGTCATGACCGCATAAAATTCCACGTGGCAGTTGAGTCACGGTAATCTCCTCTTACGCACTCTGGACATGCTTTGGTAGTACCCAACTCACTAATGTCCTAATGGCCTGGCACTCAGGGCTCTACTGTCCCTCTAACTGCTCTGACATCAATGCAAATGAAATAGAAAACCACAACAAACACTTGTGTTTTTATAACTAACCTCACTGTGATGATCAATTTAAAGAAAGAAGTTCAACAGCAGGTTGAACCGGAGTGTAAAACATGGTCGTTGTGGATGGTGTTTCAAAGTCTAACACAACACAATGGACGGCTCTTCCTAAGATGATGATTCATTCAAAACACCGAATATTTAAGCTCAAGCCTGACCCCCCGAATACATACAGTTGAAGTCGGAAGTCATTGAGTAACACAAAATCATTGAGTAACCGGAGGCCACAGCTTTCCATGATCATTTTGGCATAATAGGCTGAAACCATCGGGTTCGTCTGACCTAGTCCTTGGGTAGTTAACTGCACTTCATTTGGTAGTTATTTCTCTTATTTTTCAAACAAAACGGTACGCAACAGCCCAACAACTCTTTGGCTGATAATCGTGACATAGACTGTCGCATGAAATGTATCTATCCATGCTTACCGTTGAAGTCAGAAGTTTACATACACCTTAGTCAAATACATTTAAACTCAGTTTTTCACAATTCCTGACATTTAATCCTAGTAAAGATTCCCTGTCTTAGGTCAGTTAGGATCACCACTTTATTTTAAGAATGTGAAATGTCAGAATAATAGTAGAGAGAATGATTTATTTCAGCTTTTATTTCTTTCATCACATGCCCAGTGGGTCAGAAGTTTACATACACTCAATTAGTATTTGGTAGCAGTGCCTTTAAATTGTTTAACTTGGGTCAAACGTGTCAGGTAGCCTTCCACAAGCTTCCCACAATAAGTTGGGTGAATTTTGGCCCATTCCTCCTGACAGAGCAGGTGTAACTGAGTCAGGTTCGTAGGCCTCCTTGCTCGCACACACTTTTTCAGTTCTGCCCACAAATTTTCTATAGGATTGAGGTCAGGGCTTTGTGATGGCCACTCCAATATCTTGACTTTGTTGTCTTTAAGCCATTTTGCCACAACTTTGGAAGTATGCTTGGGGTCATTGTCCATTTGGAAGACCCATTTGCACCAAGCTTTAACTTCCTGACTGATATCTTGAGCTGTTGCTTCAATATATCCACATAATTCTCCTACCTCATGATGCCATCTATTTTGTGAAGTGCACCAGTCCCTCCTGCAGCAAAGCACCCCCACAACATGATGCTGCCACCACCGTGCTTCACGGTTGGGATGGTGTTCTTCGGCTTGCAAGCCTTCCCCTTTTTCCTCCAAACATAACGATGGTCATTATGGCCAAACAGTTCTATTTTTGTTTCATCAGACCAGAGGACATTTCTCCAAAAAGTACAATCTTTGTCCCCATGTGCAGTTGCAAACTGTAGTCTGGCTTTTTTATGGCGGTTTTGGAGCAGTGGCTTCCTCCTTGCTGAGCGGCCTTTCAGGTTATGTCGATATAGGACTCGTTTTACTGTGGATATAGATACTTTTGTACCCGTTTCCTCCAGCATCTTCAGAAGGTCATTTGCTGTTGTTCTGGGATTGATTTGCACCTTTCGCACCAAAGTACGTTCATCTCTAGGTGACAGAACGCGTCTCCTTCCTGAGTGGTATGACGGCTGCATGGTCCCATGGTGTTTATACTTGCATGCATTTCATTGTTTGTACAGATGAACGTGGTACCTTCAGGCGTTTGGAAATTGCTCCCAAGGATGAACCAGACTTGTGGAGGTCTCCGATTTTTTTTCTGAGGTCTTGGCTGATTTCTTTAGATTTTCCTATGATGTCAAGCAAAGAGGCACTGAGTTTAAAGGTAGGCCTTGAAATACATCCACAGGTACACCTCCAATTGACTCAAATTATGTCAATTAGTCTATGAGAAGATTCTAAAGCCATAACATAATTTTCAGGAATTTTCCAAGCTGTATACAGGCACAGTCAACTTAGTGTATGTACATTTCTGACCCAATGGAATTGTGATACAGTGAAATAATCTGTCTGTAAACAATTGCTGGAAAAATTACTTATGTCATGCACAAAGTAGATGTCCTAACCGACTTGCCAAAACTATAGTTTGTTAACAAGAAATGTGTGGAGCGGTTGAAAAATTAGTTTTAATGACTCCAACCTAAGTGTATGTAAACTTCCGACGTCATCTGTAGCATATTACGGATGGCAGAAAAACTGATTTACTAAAGACGTATTTTTGGTAATTCCCAGCTGCACATGATGACTGGGAGTGTGCCAAAGTCATAGGTCACACGTTATTTGGATAGTCAACAACAGATCTGTTGTTGCGCAATCTGTCATCCCTATCAACTCATCAACTGCAGCTCTGTTAATATTCAACAGCTTGCTCCGGTGAAGGCTTTGGGCAGGGGCTACAATTTAGGATTAGGGAAACGGGGGGGGGATACCTAGTCAGTTGTACAACTGAATGCGTTCAACTGAAATGTGTCTTCCGCATTTAACCCAACCCCTCTGAATCAGAGAGGTGCAGGGGGGGCTGCCTTAAATCGACATCCACGTCATCGGCGCCCGGGGGGAAGGTTAGTGGATAGTTAGTTGAACAATTGTTGAGAGTTAATGGAACACCTACAACCTATATACAAACCATCTACTGCAACATCACAAACACCTCATTACCACAAACCACCACATCCTCATACAATTCATAGAAGATGGGTAAAGCCATAACAAATGAAAACCAATGGAATGGATAAGAAGATAATAAAAAAATACATATTTTACCAGGTAAGTTGACTGAGAACACATTCTCATTTACAGCAACGAGCTGGGGAATAGTTACAGGGGATGAATGAGCCAATTGTAAACTGGGGATGATTAGTTGACCATGATGGTATGAGAGCCAGATTAGGAATTTAGCCAGGACACCAGGGTTAACACCCCTACTCTTACGATAAGTGCCATGGGCTCTCTTAGAAACCACAGAGAGTCGGGACACCCGTTTAACATCCCAGCCGAAAGACGGCACCCTACCATTGCCCTGGGGCATTGGGATCTTTTTTTAGACCAGAGGAAAGGGTGCCTCTTACGGGGCCTCCAACACCACTTCCAGCAGCATCTGGTCTCCCATCCAGGGACTGACCAGGACCAACCCTGTGTAGCATCAGAAACAAGCCAGCAGTGGGATGCAGGATAGTATGCTGCTGGCCTACTGTACACTGTGTTACATATGCTATGGTTATGAATCTGAATGGCCATCTCTTGGTAAAATATGCATGTATAAAAAAATTACAATGACAGTGCTATTTATAGCTACACAAGCTAACCACCATTCTATCAAATATTCAGTTGGAGTTACTGTAGTAATGGAAACACCTGATATTGGGGATAGTTTTACAGTGTATGCCAGACAGTTTAATCAGTTTTCCAATTTTCTTTCTGATTGACAGAAACCACAACAGGTTAACAATTAACATGAACTGCATGTTCACGAGGCATACATTAGACATCTATAAGCTCATTAACATGACATTACATCTACATAAGGCATCAAACACACCGGTACAAGTGTTTTGGAGGTAGGAGCTTAGACCGCTAGACCACCATTGTGGACAACAGTGTTAATAATGACCTTACCTGGGTGGCAGTGGTGGATGTGAACTGGGAGCGGTCGTACACCCAGCCGTCCTGGCACGGCACCGAGACGGACACATTGGTGTAGTTGGTGTGGTCAAGGTCAAGGGTCACCAGAGTGGCAAAGGCCCTGCAGGAGCTGAAGGAGCCGTCGGCTTCACGAGGGACCCTGAGGGCCAACGTCATGGGGTCGGCCAGGGTTTGGGGTCCATCTCCAGGGATCTCAAGGGCGCAGTGGTGTGGAGGCACACCCGAGATGAAGTTGTGCAGGAGAAAGTGGAGGGGGAGGATGACCCTGGGCAAGCAGAGCAAGTAGAGCACCAGGAACTGAAACTTGGAGAAGCCACCTACTTCGTCCAGGACCTCCTCGAACCTCATCCCGAGAGCGTATGAGTGTGCGTGTGTGTAAAGTCAGACAACACAGACCTCCTCTTTCTTTCTTCCCTCTCTGTCTTCTCTCCCCCAGGAATAGGAGTCTCTCAATGTGGTTTACCCAACAGAGGGAGGGAGGGTCTTATTATGTGTGAGTGTGCAAATTGAGGCATACCATAGGCCTGGTTTCTGATTCCCACACGGTCTGTGGATAATCCCAAAATAGTACACTACTCCTTGTAGCATTTCATAACGCTAGCTTCTGTCGAACGCCTGTGGAACTGTGAGACACACAAACACTCCTTTGTGTAAAATGGTAACCGTGAAATAGTACTCACAGGGATCCTCTTCACCAGAATTTCTCACCTGACCAACAGAGAAAAAGCTGATCTAATACATTAGCTCTGGCAAGAGCTCCTTCCTGAAATCCATCGTAATAGTGCTGGTTGTATAAGATGTAAACTAATGACCAGATAGAACTAATAATGAATATGAACCCTGTCCAACTTTTAAGCACATGTTGGCTTCCATCTATGATTTAGAAAATGTGATTTTATGCTGAGCAAAAATATAAATGCAACATGCAACAATTTCTATGATTTTACTGAGTTACAGTTCATATAATAAAATCAGTCAATTTAAATAAATTCATTAGGCCCTAATCTATGGATTTCACATGACTGGGCAGGGGCGCCCACCCACGGGCCAGGCCCAGCCAATCAGAAAGAGTTTTATTACAGACAAAAATACTCCTCAGCTTCATCAGCTGTCTGGGTGGCTGGTCTCAGACAATCCCGCAGGTGAAGAAGCCGGATGTGGAGGTCCTACGCTTGCATGGTTACACATGGTCTGTGGTTGTGAGGTCGGTTGGACGTACTGCCAAATTCTCTAAAATGACTTTGGAAGTGGCTTATGGTAGAGAAATGTACTTTAAATTCTCTGGCAACAGTTCTGGTGGACAATCCTGCAGTCAGCATATCAATTGCATACCCCGTTCAAAACTTGAGACATCTGTGGCATTGTAACAAAACTCAACATTTCAGAGTGGTCTTGTATTGTCCCCAGCATAAGGTGCACCTGTGTAATGGTTATGCTGTTTAATCAGCATAACCATATGCCACACCTGTCAGGTGGATTGATTATCTTGGAAAAGGTGAAATGCTCACTAGCAGGGATGTAAGCAAATATGTGCAACATTTAAAAAAAATAAGCTTTTTGTGCATATGGGAAATTTCTGGGATCTTTTATTTCAGCTCACGAAACATGGGACCAACACTTTACATGTTGGGTTTATTTTTTGTTCAGTATACATATCTACGTTGTATTGAATCCACACCCATCAGGTGTGTCATGGGTGTAATGGTCATGTGGATTGTGAAATTTTAGACCTTCACAAGTCTGGTTCATCCTTGGGAGCAATTTCCAAACGCCTGAAGGTACCACGTTCATCTGTACGAACAATAGTACGCAAGTATAAACACCATGGGACCACGCAGCCGCCATACCGCTCAGAAAGGAGACGCGTTCTGTCTCCTAGAGATGAACATACTTTGGTGAGAAAAGTGCAAAATCAATCCCAGAACAACAACAAAAGGACCTTGTGAAGAAGCTGGAGGAAACAAGTACAAAAGTATCTATATCCACAGTAAAACGAGTCCTATATCAACGTAACCTGAAAGGCCGCTCAGCAAGGAAGAAGCCACTTCTCCAAAACCACCATAAAAAAAGCCAGACTACAGTTTGCAACTGCACATGGGGACAAAGATCGTACTTTTTGGAGAAATGTCCTCTGGTCTGATGAAACAAAAATAGAACTGTTTGACCATTGTTATGTTTGGAGGAAAAATGGGGAGGCTTGCAAGCCGAAGAACACCATCCCAACCGTGAAGCACGGGGGTGGCAGCATCATGTTGTGGGGGTGCTTTGCTGCAGGATTGACTGGTGCACTTCACAAAATAGATGGCATCATGAGGCAGGAAAATTATGTGGATATATTGAAGCAACAGCTCAAGACATCAGTCAGGAAGTTAACGCTTGGTCGCAAATGGGTCTTTCAAATGGACAATGACCCCAAGCATACTTCCAAAGTTGTGGCAAAATGGCTTAAGGAGAACAAAGTCAAGGTATTGGAGTGGCCATCACAAAGCCCTGACCTCAATCCCATAGATTGGCAGAACTGAAAAAGCGTGCGAGCAAGAAGGCTTACAAACCTGACTTAGTTACACCAGCTCTGTCTGGAGGAATGGGCCAAAATTCACCCAACTTATTGTGGGAAGCGTGTGGAAGGCTACCCAAAACGTTTGACCAGAGTTAAACAATTTAAAGGAAATGTTACCAAATACTAATTGAGTGTATGTAAACTTCTGACCCACTGGGAATGTGATGAAAGAAATCAAATCTGAAATAAATCATTCTCTACTATTATTCTGACATTTCACATTCTTAAAATAAAGTGGTGATCCTAACTGACCTAAGACAGGGAATCTTTACTAGGATTAAATGTCAGGAATTGTGAAAAACCGAGTTTAAATGTATTTGGCTAAGGTGTATGTAAACTTCTGACTTCAACGGTAAGCATGAACAGATACACTTCATGCGACAGTCTATGTCACGATTATCAGCCAAAGAGTTGAAAGGCTGAGAAACAACTACCAAATAAAGTGTAGTTAACTACCCAAGGACCAGGTCAGACGAACCTCATGGTTTCAGCCTATTATGCCACAATGATAATGGAAAGCTGTGGGCTCCGGTTACTCAATGATTTTGTGTGTTTGAAGTGATTAATCACTGGAAAGTCACTAACACTTGTTTGTATCTAAATAGCTAAGTGTATTGCATAACGCTTGCTAGCTAACTTGTAGTAAGGACCAGTGAGCTGTATCCGTCCAAATAACAGCTATAATTTACTCTGCACCAAGAAGGTGTATACCGTGCCTTCGGAAAGTATTCAGACCTATTGACTTTTTTCCACGTTTTGTTACGTTAAAGACTTATTCTAAAATGGATACAAAAATATATTAAAAAGTCATCAACACAGAATACGCCATAATGACAAAGCTAAAACATGTTTAGACATTTTTGCAAATATATATATATATAAAAAAAGAAAACTGAAATACCCTTTGCTATGAGACTCGAAATTGATCTCAGGTGCATCCTGTTTCTACAACTTGATTGGAGTCCACCTGTGGTAAATTCAATTAATTGGACATGATTTGGAAAGGCACCCACCTGTCTATATAAGATGCCACAGTTGGCAATGCATGTCAAAGCAAAAACCAAGGTCGAAGGAATTGCTCGTAGAGCTCCGAGACAGGATTGTATCGAGGCACAGATCTGGAGAAGGGTAACAAAACATTTCTGCAGCATTGAAGGTTCCTAAGAACACAGTGGTCTCCATCATTCTTAAATGGAAGAAGTTTGGAACCACCAAGACTCTTCCTAGAACTGGTCGCACAGCCAAACTGAGCAATCGGGGGAGAAGGGCCTTGGTCAGGGAGGTGACCAAGAACCCGATTGTCACTCTGACAGAGCTCTCCAGTACCTCCATGGAGATGGGAGAACCTTCCAGAAGGACAACCATCTCAAATCAGGCCTTTTATGGTAGAGTGGCCAGACGGAAGCCACTCGTCAGTAAAAGGCACATGACAGCCCGATTGGAGTTACGGCGAAGCATGGTGGTGGCAGCATCAGGCTGTGGGGATGTTTTTCAGCAGCAGGGACTGGAAGACTAGTCAGGATAAAGGAAAAGATGAACGGAGAAAAGTACAGAGAGATCCTTGATGCTCCAAAGCGCTCAGGGCCTCATACTGGGGCGAAGGTTCACCTTCCAACAGGACAACAACCCTAAGCACACAGCCAAGAAAACACAGGAGTGGCTTTGGGACAAGTCTCTGAATGTCCTTTAGTGGCTGAGCCAGAGCCCTGACATGAACCCGGTCAAACATCTCTGGAGAGACCTGAAAATAGCTGTGCAGCGACGCTCCCCATCGAACCTGACAGAGCTTGAGAGGACCTGGGGAGAATAATGGGAGAATGGGAGAATATCCCTAAATACAGATGTGCCAAGCTTGTATCATGCTGTAAGACTCAATACTGTAATCGCTGCCAAAGGTGCTTCAACAAAGTACTGAGTAAAGGGTCTGAATACTTATGTAAATGTGATATTTCAGTTTTTCGTTTTTTTTAAATAAATTAGCAAACATTTCTAAAAACCTGTTTTTGCTTGGTCATTATCGGGTGTTGTGTATAGATTGATAAGGTGGGGAAAAAACCATTTAATACAGTTTAGAATATGGTTGTAACGTAACAAAATGCGGAAAAGGTCAAGAGGTCTAAATACTTAAAGAATGCACTGTATCTCCATAGACTACCTTGGCCAATTTGGTAGGGTTGTCTCCCCAGCTGGTCTCCGGCAAAATGGAAGGACATACCGTACACTGAGTATGAAATAGACGGACCAGGTGATTCCAGGTGAAAGCTACAGTATGATCCCTTATTGATCCACTTCAAATCCGTGTAGACCGAACGGGAGGTGACAGGCTAAAGCATGATTTGTAAGCCTTGAGACAATTGAGACATGAACTGAATGTGAAGCTTTTAGAAAATACTGAGTAGATCTAGCTTGCTTTGTAGGATAGCCCTCGGGTCAACATGATACAACATGCCAACTCTCCAGTATCTTTGGCTAATTAGCTACCCCAACAATATTTCCCTAGTTCATTCATTCATTCATTCATTCAAGTCGTGTATTCCGGTGGTTAGATTTTCATCACATGACCTCTCTCTGCTCTCACCTTGTACGTTTACATGCACTCAGATTAATATAATAGTTTGATTAATACGTTTACATGCACCCAGATTAATATAATAGTTTGATTAATACCTTTACATGCACCCAGATTAATATAATAGTTTGATTAATACCTTTACATGCACTCAGATTAATATAATAGTTTGATTAATACCTTTACATGCACCCAGATTAATATAATAGTTTGATTAATACTTTTACATGCACCCAGATTAATATAATAGTTTGATTAATACCTTTACATGCACCCAGATTAATATAATAGTTTGATTAATACCTTTACATTCACTCAGATTAATATAATAGTTTGATTAATACGTTTACATGCACCCAGATTAATATAATAGTTTGATTAATACGTTTACATGCTTTGCAAGAAGGATTTCCTGTTTACATGGAACCATTTAATATCAGGCTACATGATGGGACTTTGATAAACGCAGAAGAATCGCCCAATCAAAACAAACACAGTTTGAAACCCGGAGTTCAGACAGATACGTTTTGTATTTGAAAACTATTTCTAAGATGCACACTTTCAGTTTTTCCGAACTCACTTCACTCGTGCTAAAGAGGGAGGCTCTCGGCTGGTGCCGATTAAGGTGTTTACCTGTCCTAATAATTTGAAAGATTGCTAAAAAAAAAAATCCAGGTGTTTTAATACACGTATGCGTACTTCGATTATGACCTTACGCTGATTAAGATAGACATGTAAACGCCTTACTCTGCCTAATGTCATACTGTGGATGTAAACACACCCACTATTCTACCACGCCTTACCTCATATTCATTTTTGGATTTAATATATTTTTTATTGAACTTTATACGATACGTCAATGTGACCTCAGGGAGACATCTCACAGCGTCGTGGTAGGGAGGGACAGACCATGTGCCATCTCACAGCGTCGTGGTAGGGAGGGAGAGACCATGTGCCATCTCACAGCGTCGTGATAGGGAGGGAGAGACCATGTGCCATCTCACAGCGTCGTGGTAGGGAGGGAGAGACCATGTGCCATCTCACAGCATCGTGATAGGGAGGGAGAGACCATGTGCCATCTCACAGCGTCGTGATAGGGAGGGAGAGACCACGTGCCATCTCACAGCGTCGTGGTAGGGAGGGAGAGACCACGTGCCATCTCACAGCATCGTGGTAGGGAGGGAGAGACCACGTGCCATCTCACAGCGTCGTGATAGGGAGGGAGAGACCACGTGCCATCTCACAGCGTCGTGGTAGGGAGGGAGAGACCACGTGCCATCTCACAGCGTCGTGATAGGGAGGGAGAGACCACGTGCCATCTCACAGCGTCGTGGTAGGGAGGGAGAGACCATGTGACATCTCACAGCGTCGTGATAGGGAGGGAGAGACCACGTGCCATCTCACAGCGTCGTGATAGGGAGGGAGAGACCATGTGCCATCTCACAGCGTCGTGATAGGGAGGGAGAGACCATGTGCCATCTCACAGCGTCGTGATAGGGAGGGAGAGACCATGTGCCATCTCACAGCGTCGTGATAGGAGGGAGAGACCATGTGCCATCTCACAGCGTCGTGGTAGGGAGGGAGAGACCATGTGCCATCTCACAGCGTCGTGGTAGGGAGGGAGAGACCATGTGCCATCTCACAGCGTCGTGATAGGGAGGGAGAGACCATGTGCCATCTCACAGCGTCGTGATAGGGAGGGAGAGACCATGTGCCATCTCACAGCGTCGTGATAGGGAGGGAGAGACCATGTGCCATCTCACAGCGTCGTGATAGGGAGGGAGAGACCATGTGCCATCTCACAGCGTCGTGATAGGGAGGGAGAGACCATGTGCCATCTCACAGCGTCGTGATAGGGAGGGAGAGACCATGTGCCATCTCGCAGCGTCGTGATAGGGAGGGAGAGACCATGTGCCATCTCACAGCGTCGTGATAGGGAGGGAGAGACCATGTGCCATCTCGCAGCGTCGTGGTAGGGAGGGAGAGACCATGTGCCATCTCGCAGCGTCGTGATAGGGAGGGAGAGACCATGTGCCATCTCGCAGCGTCGTGATAGGGAGGGAGAGACCATGTGCCATCTCGCAGCGTCGTGGTAGGGAGGGAGAGACCATGTGCCATCTCACAGCGTCGTGATAGGGAGGGAGAGACCATGTGCCATCTCACAGCGTCGTGATAGGGAGGGAGAGACCATGTGCCATCTCACAGCGTCGTGATAGGGAGGGAGAGACCATGTGCCATCTCACAGCGTCGTGGTAGGGAGGGAGAGACCATGTGCCATCTCACAGCGTCGTGATAGGGAGGGAGAGACCATGTGCCATCTCACAGCGTCGTGGTAGGGAGGGAGAGACCATGTGCCATCTCACAGCGTCGTGGTAGGGAGGAGAGACCATGTGCCATCTCACAGCGTCGTGATAGGGAGGGAGAGACCATGTGCCATCTCACAGCGTCGTGATAGGGAGGAGAGACCATGTGCCATCTCACAGCGTCGTGGTAGGGAGGGAGAGACCATGTGCCATCTCACAGCGTCGTGGTAGGGAGGAGAGACCATGTGCCATCTCACAGCGTCGTGGTAGGGAGGGAGAGACCATGTGCCATCTCACAGCGTCGTGGATAGGGAGGGAGAGACCACGTGCCATCTCACAGCGTCGTGGTAGGGAGGGAGAGACCACGTGCCATCTCACAGCGTCGTGGTAGGGAGGGAGAGACCACGTGCCATCTCACAGCGTCGTGATAGGGAGGGAGAGACCACGTGCCATCTCACAGCGTCGTGATAGGGAGGGAGAGACCACGTGCCATCTCACAGCGTCGTGGATAGGGAGGAGAGACCACGTGCCATCTCACAGCGTCGTGATAGGGAGGGAGAGACCACGTGCCATCTCACAGCGTCGTGATAGGGAGGGAGAGACCACGTGCCATCTCACAGCGTCGTGATAGGGAGGGAGAGACCACGTGCCATCTCACAGCGTCGTGATAGGGAGGGAGAGACCATGTGCCATCTCACAGCGTCGTGATAGGGAGGGAGAGACCATGTGCCATCTCACAGCATCGTGATAGGGAGGGAGAGACCACGTGCCATCTCACAGCGTCGTGATAGGGAGGGAGAGACCATGTGACATCTCACAGCGTCGTGGTAGGGAGGGAGAGACCATGTGACATCTCACAGCGTCGTGGTAGGGAGGGAGAGACCATGTGCCATCTCACAGCGTCGTGATAGGGAGGGAGAGACCATGTGACATCTCACAGCGTCGTGATAGGGAGGGAGAGACCATGTGACATGTCACATGCTTGCATGGAAAAAGCAGGGGGGCGGAGAGAAATGGAAAGGGAGGCCTCCATTCTACTGGATATCTCTCAGGACTCATAGGTTCAGCTTTCAGTGCAATATATAACAGAATTTAAAAAGGGCAAACTCCAAGAGACCATTGGTCTCAGCACAGTTGCTACACAGCAATGCACCACAATGAAACATGTTCCTGCTTGCATTACTTGCATTCTTTTTGTCATCTATTGCTTCCTGTTGGGATGGATAAAATATTAGTTTAATAGCATTAATAGTATTCAAATGTGGGTTATGTACTTGCTCAGGAATATTCTGATATGGAAAACAAATGTACATTTTCACCCCTGGCCTTAACGATTGGAGACAGACAATTAGAGAAGCTGCCTGACCCTAAACTAGGGAGAGACCGGACTTACCGCTGTGAGGAGAAATGTGTTTGTGTGTGTCTGAGTGAAATATTCAACAGCATGTCGTTTTTTGTACACGTCTGTACTGTAACTTTATCTCGTGAAAATAAAATTACCTAAATATGTGAAAACACTTTAAAAAATGTGTCTGAGTCAATTCACCATGATAAGGAACCTTTCAGACCTATTCAGTTGCCCAGGACGGTTCAGTTCCAGTCCTGGAGGGCCGAAACACTTCTGATTTTTGTTTCTACCTGGTACTTTATTGCCCTCACCTGGTGTTCACCTGGTGTTCACCTGGTGAATCAGTCTCTGATTAGAAGGAGAGGGTGAAAACAAGAAGTAGTCCTTTCATGGGGGCGATGGATATATCTGACAAACAGTGTAGAAAGGAAACAGGAGATAGTCAATTCACATTTTACTTTAGCTCAGTGCCTGCAACAGTAGGTTTAAATTACCCAATACAAACACAAAACATGGGTTCCAATGATCCACCATTCATTTCATTGTCAGAACATTTAAAAAGGCAGGTATCTATCGCTTAAAGTTAACCCTATTTTTCTCATGCGTAAAAAAAACAGGCATATTTGCCAACATTGTTCAACAGCAGAGGAAAGACAAAATTCACAAGATAAAAAATAAAGATGTATTTTTCAAGAAATTATCACATTATATACACGTCTTCAGGAACGTTAAATATAATCAAACACCCCAAAAATAGAATGATATAAAACATGCCAGTTGTCACACGCTAACAAGGAGGCCAGCAATATTACTTCTGCATTCGATTAATAATTTACCCCATAATCCAACCTTCCTCTTTTAACACATCTGACCAGAGTTGGGAATGATTTTGGTCTTTGCATCCTATCAGAATTGGTTATCGCGTCAGACCATTGGAAGATTTAGACTTTTGTTAATTTCTTTAAAACGTTATTCAACTGTTTGTGATATCTATACCATGCAATGTAAAGTGAGCAGGATATTGTCGATGATAACTTAGTATATCGGCGTGAGACGTTTGTGTGTTGAGAAAAGATTGCAAATGGGTCATGACGACCGACTTTGTTCAAATACATTTCTTGCATATAGGATGCAAAATCCACAAACTTAAAGAAATGTTCAACCTCAGAAACAAAATGAAAATGTATACAATGCACCAGTGAACAGCGTACACATAGCACCATGGTAGCATCGCTCCTCGTGACATTGACTAAAAGGTATTTGACTGGAAGCTCATGAAGATCGTTCCGTATGGTTCCTCTTGTAAATGTTGTTGTCACGGTCTAGTTAGTAAAGGTACATAATTTGGATCAAAGAAGGTCATTGAAAGATTAAAAATGATGGGAAACCGCATCAGTCTTAATTTGGGGTCGGCCTGGAGCTTTTTGAGGCATTGAGTCTCTCTGAGGACAACAGAGAAGCGTATGCGTTTCATCCCAGTGAATCTGTTTACTATCTCGTGGTAGCCATCTTGTCCCCTGTGCTTTGTTTCGCTTTGGCAGGGCCTGTGGATTTGGCTCGGATTCTGTCAGGCATAGTGGTGAACGCCTGGGTAAAGGGGCCCTGTGAGTTGGCCCGTTTCATGGTGGTGTTAGTGGTATTAGCCCTGGGCCGGAGAGGAGGGGCAGTTGTGGGCCGGACAGAGAGGGGCTGTCTAGTTGGACGGACACGCTGGGGGGAGGGGCTGTCTGTCCTGCAGTGGGAGGTGCTTAGGCTGCGTTGGGTCATGAAAACACAGCGCAGGGGTATGCGGGGGCTGCCGCAGGGCTGGGCGGGAACAGGACATGGCCTCGGACAGGAGGAGGAGGAAGAGGAGCCGGTCTGCAGAGGTTTAGACCGTCTTTGGGTCAGGAGGGTGCTCAGTCCTATTTTCTGAACTTGGAGCCTGAAATGAGAATAGGTGGAATAAGAGTTCATTCTTCCCCCCGGAAACCTTTGATGAGTCATCATTTAACAAAACTTTAAAGTAACATGATACCATACAACCAATTAGATTAAGTTTAGATCAAAAACGACAGAAATCAGACCGTCTTTGACAGAAATGGAAATGGCTAAACTCTCGATATTTGGCACTGCAAAGAAGTGTTTTCATAAATTATAGTAAAACAATCAAAGGTCTTTTCATTTACTGTGGTTAACCAATGAGCCATACAATGTTATAATGTTATGTTTGCAAACATGATGTTGTGAAGTCTACTTACCCATTACCAAAGGTAGATGCATCTCTACAAATGCCTGATCCTGGCAGCGCGAGAGGGGAGGCCACGGCGGCCACCAGCCGCCCCGAGGGCCTCTTGATGGGGGTGACGGGCCTGGGGATCCTGCTGCGCCACTCCGTATGGCTCTGGTCCCCCCCAGCCCCTGCCCTGGCCTTCAGACATGAGCTCCTCCTGGCCAGGGACTCGTCCGAGGCGTGGGTGTCTTCCTCCGAGCCGGTGGTGGAGAGTGTCTCGGAGGC
Source organism: Brachymystax lenok tsinlingensis (assembly GCA_030435695.1). Taxonomy (NCBI): domain Eukaryota; kingdom Metazoa; phylum Chordata; class Actinopteri; order Salmoniformes; family Salmonidae; genus Brachymystax; species Brachymystax lenok. The sequence goes on along the minus strand of CM059812.1, from coordinate 1,692,657 downwards.
CCTCCCATCGCCAGACGACAACGAGGAGGATGTCCCCGAGGGCAGCCTCATCCAGCGGCCCTGCTGCTTCTGCACCACCAGGCGTGCCAGGTCCAGTTGCCGGGCTCTCTTCCGTAGTCGCGCCCGGGCAGAGAGTGAGGCTGAACGCTCCGAGCCTGTGTCCTCTTCAGACAGTAGAACCGGGATGCGGCTTTTGATCCTCTGCCTGAGTGCAGTATACGGTAATCCAGCGTTGGACTCGGCAACACCTTTGGTAGACATTGCCCCCTTGTTGGGATCTGCAGTTTTGTGTTCCAGAATGGGCGACATGGCTTCCGGGACAGGCTCCAAGGACTTAACGAAGACCAGCGGTGGGCGGTCGTCTGGTTTGGTGTGCGTGACACCCTTCTCCAGGGTCACGTCTGGGATAGAATGGGCTTTGGACTCTCTGGAAGGATGCTGGGATTCCTCACCCTGTTCAACATGTACGGTCTGATCATGGGTGTCTCCTTCCCATGGTGAGGCCTCCTGGGTAACGGCCGAGAGGTCGCAGCGGTCGCTGCTCTCCTTTGCGGTCTGACCTCTGGAAGACATGACGTTAAAGTGGGAAGTCTCAGCGATGTGGACAAAGGTGCGCTCGACTTTGGTGAAGGTGGGAGACGCGGGGGTGATTGGGGTGGATGGCCTCAAGTCCGACCTCAGTGTGAAAGAGAGCTCTGGCTGGCTGCCCGCACCCACCAGAGAAATATCGTTCCTAGGGGTAGAGGCAGACGGCGTCCCGAAGTCAACCTCCAGCAGGGCGTGTTCCCCCCTAGTGGATGGAGACTTCCGGGTATCCCCCGGCGAGAACAGAACCAGGGTCTTGGAGCCGTCCTCCAAGTCAGGGTCAGCATCTGCGGCCGAGGCGGGTTCCCGGGGGGCCCTGGGACCATCCTCGGCCATGAGGGTATCAGGGGCCCCATCCTGGCTCCGCTCTGTGCTTTTTTGGCTGGCCTCACTGTTCGACTCACTTTTGGTCACGTCATCGTCCTGTGGGCCCTGGGGCTCCTGGACCTCGTTCTCTGCCGGCAGAGCTGCTGTGAAGATTCGCCGCTGAGGAAGGGTGCCGGTCAGCATGACGGTGAGGAAGTCGGCCCTCTTGACCTGGAGCTGGGGAAGGATGTGGAAATGCTCCTTCTCGTCCAGCTGGCCCTTGGTCCTGAAGTCTGGACGAGGCTGAGATAAGACATTTTGCTCAGTCGGAGACATTAACACCTACAAAAGATGCAATTAAATAATTACTTTTGCACTTGGAACAAGAGGCATGCTGGAAATATTGTCAAGGCAAAAAATATAAATCAATAAGTATTTTGGAAGATCTGGCTCACGTCACATGATGTAAATGGGGACAAAACTGGGAAAACACCCAAGATTGTGTAATGTGAACATATCTAAGATAACTTCATAAAGAATGAATCAATGGACAAAATTGTTTCCCCAAATGATTTAATGTTTTTGGGGTTATACACAGGCTTTTAAAGATTGTCTAGATTACATACATTGATAGAAAAGGCACAAAAATGCATTGAAGAGTATTCCCTTTTAGAGACAGTCCAATATCTTGTGATTTTGAAGTGAAGTTCAGAATTTATGAAGTGTTTCCCTTCATAAAGATTTAGTAGTATATACACGCTAAAACCAACTATATTTCATGCTACTACAGATTAACTGAGAACTCAGTAGGCAAACTGGTTCAAATGACGTATTTTCAACCTGTTTTAACGTAAAAAATACATAATTTCAACCAGTTTTGCCCACTGGGAATGGAATATATATATATTACATTACATTACATTACATTACACACACACACACACACACACACACACACACACACGTTTTGTTGATTTACAAAAAAATTAAAATACATGCTTTTTACCTGTAAATATTACAAGCAGACTGTACAATTGTATTGTGATACAAAAAATGCTTACACATGTATATACAGTATATCATACATCTAAAAGACACTCACGGATCACGCTTGACAAATACACTCACTACTATTTATTTATTTCACAATTATATCATACAGTACCTTCTACTATCTCATGAGCCCTCTGTTTCCAAATATGAAGATGAATGCTCACTCGTTTACAACGATTTGACAAATCTCTCCTGTAGACTGAACAATGTTCTTGTCTTACATTTGACTAGGTTGAAGCACTTCTGACACCATGATATGTACTGTGCAGGAGAGTGGAAGCAAAATGGCTCAGCTTCAAAATGTTAAATGGTCAATTTAGTGATTCCCGCAGCCTACCCGTACCGTAGTTATAGATGAAAAAAACAGGCCCCACCCGGCACTAACCCGATGTATAATGTCAAGGCCCGTCGGGCTCAGGTTGGGTAGCAGAGCTCTAGCCTGCATCCCTGAACACAACAGGCAACATTCTATTCAATTTATTCATTTCCTGCACTATCATTTACACACCTGACGTTCATTTGAAACAGGCGTTTATTTGCTGCAATGTGTGCCGTCGCACGGCTATTAAAAAAAGGTACAGGCGGCTATTTGAGACTGCATTTAATTGAACTTTTACAGTACATCTTCATTTTCAGTCAATTTTCCTTAAGGAGATTAAACACTTAAGACTTACAGACTGATAACACTTTAAAATTCTAGGCTATCGATGATAAATACAACTCTGCAATTCAATATAATAATTGTATACAAGACCACGTCATGCTTTTATTTCACCTCAACTAAGGGTTAGGCGGCTTTCTGAGCATACAGTGTACTTTACAGGTGCAGCGGCTTTGTGTAATGTTATGTGATACGTTACACAGGCATCACATCTATGGCATTTTCAATCCCTCTTAGTCCATGGCTAAAAGGGATTTCTGCCACAATAAACAGTTTACAATATTTCACAAGACACTTTGCCCATGTCCTGCGGATTTCGCAGCAGATTTCTCAACTTATAATGCTATCCATTTACAAAATCGGTTGGACACCCGGCCTTGCGGAACAAGTAATTTTTCAGACTATAGGATAGGATATGCAGAACATATTGAAGATACGCTAATGTATCAGTGGCGTGAACCCGAATATGTTTAACTTTCAATCTGATATATTAAAATAAGAAGGTACTAAGCACATAGTTTTGTTAACTGAAAATGCAAGTCCCTCTTCGCTGCAACTTGAAATACATTTTTGATCCGTGAGTATACTCCCGAGTCAATATTCACATAATAAGGAATTGCACGCCCACAAATTGGGGAAAACAAACATTCTTTCCAATTGACCCCCCGCATTGTAAAAGAGCCCAACTTCGTCCTTGATTTGTAGTTATACAGAAATAACAAAACATGCCGAAAAGCTGCTGTGTTGTTCAATGTAACCAGGTTAAAAATCCAGACCTAGGGTTCGCAATGCTCCCACGTAGGGAAATAGAGCCTGCGAGAAGAGCTATTTGGTGTGGGAAATATGGGGAGCCAGTGTCCATAGTCTGTTAGTAACTCCACTCACTACATGTAGCTGTATAGTCTGTTAGTAACTCCACTCACTACTTGTAGCTGTATAGTCTGTTAGTAACTCCACTCACTACTTGTAGCTGTATAGTCTGTTAGTAACTCCACTCACTACTTGTAGCTGTATAGTCTGTTAGTAACTCCACTCACTACTTGTAGCTGTATAGTCTGTTAGTAACTCCACTCACTACATGTAGTTGTATAGTCTGTTAGTAACTCCACTCACTACTTGTAGCTGTATAGTCTGTTAGTAACTCCACTCACTACTTGTAGCTGTATAGTCTGTTAGTAACTCCACTCACTACTTGTAGCTGTATAGTCTGTTAGTAACTCCACTCTCTACTTGTAGCTGTATAGTCTGTTAGTAACTCCACTCACTACATGTGGCTGTATAGTCTGTTAGTAACTCCACTCACTACTTGTAGCTGTATAGTCTGTTTGTTTGTGTTTGTTGGTCTTGGCTAGCTTAATATTGCAGTTGATAGCTAGCTAAAAGGGTCATAAGGGGAAACCCTACAATATAACGGTTTTTCTAAGTAGTGGAAACGCAGGTAATGTTGAAAAGTCATCTTTAGACATATTGTACTTTTCTTAAATGTAGTTTTGTTAATTGACTAAAACAAGCAGACAACAACAAAAGTGCGTTTGAAAAAGGTCACGTTTTCTTTTGTTGTGAGCCAATGGGGTAACCACCGGTTGTTTTCCCCACAGGCGAGCGGGACCGGGACATTCTAATACCGACTGGGACTATCCCTTTACCAGTGGTCATATACAGAACTCACCAAAAAATACCTCTGTTGTTCCACCAACCGGGTGCCTTTTGAGTAGCATAACTTGGTCAAACAAAACTGTTGATTTCACCTCATTTATAAAAGGGTTGACGTGTTTTTCCTCGACACCCTCAGGTGTCCAACACAAAAACACCAGAAGATTGACAACAATCTCACCTGCTTTCACACTATGTGTGACATACACATTTCACACTATGATTTGACTTTCAGAATTAAGAATGCATAGTTTTACCATATCAAAACGAGAGTTTGGTTAACAGGTTTGACCTTAAAATGAGGGACAGATGTAAATTAATCACTAATCACATGAAATATATAATAATCTTTCAGAAATGACTTTGTCAAAGCAACAATGTAGCATTACAACGTTGAAGACTGTGGATTTTGGTTAAGTTGCTTAAAATCTTCCTAAACTCTGAAGAACTTGAGGGACATTTTAAAATTCTGTCACTTTAGCAAATCTTTTGGCACTTTAACAAATCTTTATTCATATTATAAAAACATATTTATTGAATTGTCCATGTTGGCTATATTAAATGGTACTTCATTCAATATAACAGGCTTTTAGAATTCTATATTGGTGCACAATTATTATTATTGTTTTATTTTATACTTTTACCCCCAATTGGTATCCAATTGGTAGTTACAGTCTTGTCCCATCGCTGCAACTCCACTACAGACTCGGGAGAGGCGAAGATTAAGACCCATGGGTCCTCCAAAACACGACCCTGCCAAGCCGCACTGCTCGCTTAACCCGGGAAGCCAGCCGCACCAATGTGTGGGAGGAAACACAGTCCAGCTGGCGACAGAGGTCAGCTTGCAGGCATCCAGCCCGCCACAAGGAGTCGCTAGAGCGCAATGGGATAAGGAAATCCCGCCCCGTCAAACCCTCCCCTAACCCGGACGACGCTGGGCCAATTGTAGGCCGCCTCATCGGTCTCCCGGTCACGGCCGGCTGTGACACAGCCTGGGATCGAACCCGGGTCTGTAGTGACGCCTAAAGCACTGCGATGCAGAGCCTTAGGTCACTGTACCACTCGGGAGGCCCATTGCTGAACAATTTGTACCTAAAATATTAAAGGGACGCACAAGGCACTCATTTCATAGAATGAGACCCTACTATACATTTTTATCCAGAGGTTTTATATTATTATATATCATGCAAATAATGTTAGAAGTATGAAAACAGTCTCGTATAATACAATTTCTCTGCAAGTAAATTTCTAAATTTCCAGCGTTATTTCCAGAGTTCAGTGACAACATTCGACATCCTGTTTTGATTGAGATTATTGTGGCAAGATTTGTTTTACAGAGAACGGACAAAAAAAGTACAAAACCAATATTGTTTTAATAGCATTGCCAATAAGGAACAATTTGCATGTGTGCAAAATGAAGTTAGCAGCTAATCCACTCTCAGTACATTCACTGAGTAGTGCTTGTTACATGATGCTGTACACAAAATGACAAACATGATTTGCTGAAAATCGTCTAACCAAGCAGCGAGAAATGAACTGACGGACCAGTCATCTCTTCTAATCAGGAGACAGAGGCGACATTCAGAGAAGGATGCTTGCTTGCTTCTCAGCGCTGTTAAGTAAATGCAAACGTCTTAAATGCAAAGCTTGGCAAAAGTAAAAATGGTGCATATTTCTGTAAGCGTTGGCCCTTTAGCGCATTCATAAAAGAAACATAAGATCCTGCTCATTGAGAAGAGCAAATAAGAAGGCTGTATGTGGTTATGCCATTTCAGAAATACAGTAGTATCGTTCCTCTTCACAATGGTTTCAGCAAAACAAGGAAACACAAAGCCAAGAGATACATGGTTATTAGCAGACATCAGTAAAATAACAGCCTAAAACATTCATTAAATGTTGAAAATACATCCCCCAAAAAAACTTTGGCGTGTAACAAAATCAGCTTGATGTCACGGGTCAAGTATTTGTAAACTGAGGTGCAATTCTATACAATTCATTTCTATACTGTACATTTTTGTACTTGGCTACATCTACAGTGCATGCCCTTTACATTAGAACTGCTACCCACTTAAGTGTCTGATACCTCATTGGTTGGGGATGGAGAGAGAGTGGCATAAAATGAGTGTGGAAATAACCAATCCTCCTCCTTTCCTCTTAACCTTTTTTCTTCAAAATGGCGTAACATTTTTCTTCTCCAAGCAGCCTTATTTATTGCGTTTCTCATCTTTTGCATCGATATTTTCTACCTGGGCCCAACAGTAGCCAAGTTCTCCCGTTAAGGCCTTTATAAAGTGCAACAGTGAGGTACAGTACTCAAGGGACAACAATGGAGAAAGAAGTGCCGTGTTGATGTCTTATCTACACAAACATACTGTCACATACAACAGTCGATCATGATATACAGTATGTAGCTCACTTCACACCAAAACCCACAGATTTCCAATTCTTGGCTAACTTTGGCTACTTGAATTAATGGTTATTCTGTAGGAAGATAACGCAAAGACCCCCCCCCCAGTGCAATCCAAACCCTGCCGTTATCTATCTATAACAATTATAGAGTTGAAGTGCTGAGCCAATGCAATGGCAGAGATGTCATTCTATGGAGCTTAAACTGTAAGTGTCTGAAATACTTTGGAACCAGATTTCAATTCTTAAAACAGCTGTTTGCATAGTCCACCCTAACCACTGGTCCAGGGTCTACCCTCCTTATGGTTAAGGATAGAATTCAGGGTTGGGTGATCTTATCCTAGATCTGTGGTTAGAGGCAACTTCTATCTCAAGCAGGAAAAGTTTTCCTCCGTCAACATTCACACATAGCAGCTTTGCTACCGATTCCAGACAGTGATGTGATTTCACGTTATGACTAAACGAACTTCAGACAACTGTGAAATAACTACTAGGGTGAGCTGAAGCTGGAAGCTGGAAGCAACATCAGTACAAGAACTGTTCGTCGGGAGCTTAACGAAATGGGTTCCCATGGCCGAGCAGCCACACACAAGCCTAAGATCACCATGCACAATGCCAAGCGTCGGCTGGAGTGGTGTAAAGCTCACAGCCATTGGACTCTGGAGCAGTGGAAACGCGTTCTCTGGAGTGATGAATCACACTTCACCATCTGGCAGTCCGACGGATTAATCTGGGTTTGGCCAGGAGAATGCTACCTGTCCGTATGCATAGTGCCAACTGTAATGTTTGGTGGAGGAGGAATAATGGCTTGGGGCGGTTTTTCATGGTTCGGGCTAAGCCCCTTAGTTCCAGTGAAGGGAAATCTTAACGTTACAGCATACAATGACATTCTAGACGATTCTGTGCTTCCAACTTTGTGGCAACAGTTTGGGCACAAACTGCCCGTGCACAAAGCGAGGTCCTTACAGAAATGATTTGTCGAGATCAGTGTGGAGGAACTTGACTGGCCTGCACAGAGCACTGACCTCAACCCCATCACCTTTGGGATGAATTGGAACGCAGACTGCAAGTCCGGCCTATTCGCCCAACATCAGTCCCTGACCTCACTAATGCTCTTGTGGCTGAATGGAAGCAAGTCCTCACAACAATGTTCCAACATCTAGTAGAGGCTGTTGTAGCAGCAAAGGGGGGACCAACTACATATTAATGCATATGATTTTGGAATGAGATGTTCGATGAGCAGGTGACCACATACTTTTGGTCATGTAGTGTAGCACATGTCATTAAATGCTATGTCACATAACTGAATTAAGAACAGTTATATGAAAGTAGGTTTCACCAATTCCTGCATCACACCCATCGAATCATGTTACTGTGGCTACAGTAAGTTGTCATAAAATTCCATGCATGTTATAACATGATTTGGACACGGGTACAGCAAGTGGTATTATATTTACAATAACTCAAGCCAAAGAGAACCATATAGAATTACACTAAAGTTATCTGTGTGGGACAACTGATACTGCCTATAATTTCTATAGTTCAAGATGCCATTGTGGTTCACAGTAGCCATAACGGTAATACAGTACAGATGTAGGATCTTAATTTGAGCAAGTTTGCTATAGCATGAAAATAATCCTGCAGCAACAGGACATCTTATTATGTGTATTATAATGAATGGACATTTTTGAAGGGGTTGATACATTTCTTGTTAAGAGCATTCAAGTCTGACATTTTTAAGCCTTTTTAAAAACTCAAATACATAACAAGTTTAAATTCTCAGCAACAAAAGAGTGATCAAATTAAGATTGTCCATCTGTACAGTACATTGAATTCAACCACGATAACGCTTGTCATAAAACATGACACAGAATATTAGAGAACAGGAGTTTTCCTATTGCAAAACCCCACAACTAAAATCCTCACCCTTCAGAGGCTTGCCTAATCCATTGCCCCAGCATTTCAACGCATAGAAAGCATGGAGATGTAAGCAACCGACATAAAAAAAAAAACTCTAGAAAGTACACCAAAAGCAAGATAAGACCTATAGAAAAGCGCCCTGTGCGATAAACATACAGATGCCGAAGGATTTCTGTTTACACTCCACAAGAACTAGCCTGGTCCCAGATCTTTTTGTGCTGTTATGCCAACTGTATGGTCATTGTTATGGACGTTGTTATGGACAACATGGATAATATAGAGCTGGAGGGATTTTCAATGTACCTACAGAACAGAGAAGATGAGGGGTGGGGGTGTGTGTCTTTTTGGCAATAACAGCTGGTGCGCGATGTCTAATATTAAAGACTCTAGACCACCAGCGGCGGCAGGTAGCCTAGTGGTTAGAGCGTGGGCCAGTTACCGAAAGGTTGGTGGATCGAGTCCCCGAGCTGACATGATAAAAATCTGTCGTTCTGCCCCTGAACAAGGCAGTTAACCCACTGTTCTTAAGCGGTCATTGTAAATAAGAATTTGTTCTTAACTGACTTGCCTAGTTAAATAAATGTTAAATAAAAAATGAATTACTCCACACACAGAGATGCATCCATTTGACAAATCTGACCACAATTCTATCCTCCTGATTCCTGCTTACAAGCAAAAACTAAAGCAGTAAGTACCAGTGACTCGCTCAAGACTGAAGTGGTCAGATGACCGGGATGCTACGCTACAGGACTGTTTTGCTAGCACAGACTGGAATACAGGAGCACAGGAGTATAACACCTCAGTCATCGGCTTCATCAATAAGTGCATCAACGACGTCGTCCCTACAGTGACCGTACGTACATATCCCAACCAGAAGCCATGGATTACAGGCAACATCCGCATCGAGCTAAAGGCTAGAGCTGCCGCTTTCAAGGAGCGGGACACTAATTTGGATGACTAAAATAAATCCCTCTATGCCCTCAGACAAACCATTGAACAAGAAAAGCGTCAATACAGGATTAAGATTGAATCCTACTACACTGGCTCTGACGCTCGTCAGATGTGGCAGGGCTTGAAAACTATTACGAACTACAAAGGGAAACCCAGACTCGAGCTGCCCAGTGACATGAGCCTGCCAGATGAGCTAAATGCCTTTTATTCTCACTTCGAGGCAAGCAACACTGAAGCATGCACGAGAGCACCAGCTGTTCTGGATGACTGTGATAGCGCTCTCGGTAGCCGATGTGAGCAAGACCTTTAAACAGGTCAACATTCACAAAGCCGCAGGGCCAGATGGATTATCAGGATCTCAAAGCATGCGCTGACCAACTGGCAAGTGTCTTCACTGACATTTTCAACCACACCTAGGTGAGAATGCTATTCATTGACGACAGCTCAGCGTTCAACACCATAGTGCCTACGAAGCTCATCACTAAGCTAAGGACCCTGGGACTAAACACCTCCCTCTGCAACTGGATCCTGGACTTTGGCGGGCCGCTCCCAGGTGGTAAGGGTAGGAAACAACACATCTGCCACGCTGATCCTCAACACTGGGGCCCCTCAGGGGTGTGTACTTAGTCCTCTCCTGTACTCCCTGACTGCGTGGCCAAACACAACTCCAACACCATCATTAAGTTTGCTGACGACACAACAGTTGTAGGCCTGATCACCGACAACGATGAGACAGCCTATAGTGAGGAGGTCAGAGAACTGGCAGTGTGGTACCAGGACAACAACCTCTCCCTCAATGTGAGCAAGAAAAAGGAGCTGATCGTGGACTACAGGAATTAACATCAACAGGGCTGTAGTGGAGCGGGTTGAGAGTTTCAAGTTCCTAGGTGTCCACATCACCAACAAACTATCATGGTCCAAACACACCATTACAAGTCGTGAAGAGGGCACGACAAAACCTTCCCTCAGGAGACTGAAAAGATTAGGCATGGGTCCCCGGATCCTCAAAAAGTTCACCATCAAGAGCATCCTGACCAGTTGCATCACTGCTTGGTGTGGCAGCTGCTCGACATCTGGCTGTAAGGCGCTGCAGAGTGTGGTGCGTACGGCTCTGTACATCACTGGGGCCAAGCTTCCTGCAATCCAGGACCTACAGTAAGGGAAAAAAAAGTATTTGATCCCCTGCTGATTTTGTATGTTTGCCCACTGACAAAGAAATTATCAGTCTATAATTTTAATGGTAGGTTTATTTGAACAGTGAGAGACAGAATAACAACAAAAAAATCCAGAAAAACGGATTTGAAAAATGTTATAAATTGATTTGCATTTTAAATGAGGGAAATAAGTAGTTGACCCCTCTGCAAAACATGACTTACTACCCATCCACGACCCATTTTCAATGCCCTGGCTGAGGGAAGGAGGTTCTCACCCAAGATTTGACGGTACATGGCCTCGTCCATCGTCCCTTTGATGCGGTGAAGTTGTCCTGTCCCCTTAGCAGAAAAACACCCCCAAAGCATAATGTTTCCACCTCCATGTTTGACGGTGGGGATGGTGTTCTTGGGGTCATAGGCAGCATTCCTCCTCCTCCAAACACGGCGAGTTGAGTTGATGCCAAAGAGCTCCATTTTGGTCTCATCTGACCACAACACTTTCACCCAGTTGTCCTCTGAATCATTCAGATGTTCATTGGCAAACTTCAGACGGGCATGTATATGTGCTTTCTTGAGCAGGGGGATCTTGCGGGCGCTGCAGGATTTCAGTCCTTCACGGCGTAGTGTGTTACCAATTGTTTTCTTGGTGACTATTGTCCCAGCTGCCTTGAGATCATTGACAAGATCCTCCCGTGTAGTTCTGGGCTGATTCCTCACCGTTCATGATCATTGCAACTCCACAAGGTGAGATCTTGCATGGAGCCCCAGGCCGAGGGAGATTGTCAGTTATTTTGTGTTTCTTCCATTTGCGAATAATCACACCAACTGTTGTCACCTTCTCACCAAGCTGCTTGGCGATGGTCTTGTAGCCCATTCCAGCCTTGTGCAGGTCTACAATCTTGTCCCTGACATCCTTGGAGAGCTCTTTGGTCTTGGCCATGGTGGAGAGTTTGGAATCTGATTGATTGATTGCTTCTGTGGACAGGTGTCTTTTATACAGGTAACAAGCTGAGATTAGGAGCACTCCCTTTAAGAGTGTGCTCCTAATCTCAGCTCATTACCTGTATAAAAGACACCTGGGAGCCAGAAATCTTTCTGATTGAGAGGGGGTCAAATACTTATTTCCCTCATTAAAATGCAAATCAATTTATAACATTTTTCACATGCGTTTTTCTGGATTTTTGTTGTTGTTATTCTGTCTCTCACTGTTCAAATAAACCTACCATTAAAATTATAGACTGATCATTTTTGTCAGTGGGCAAATGTACAAAATCAGCAGGGGATCAAATACTTTTTTCCCTCACTGTATATACTAGGCGGTGTCAGAGGAAAGCCCATAACATTGACAAACACTCCAGTCACCCAAGTCATAGACTGTTTTCTCTGCTACCGCACGGCAAGCGATACCGGAGCGCCTTAGTCTTGGACCAAAAAGCTCCTTAACAGCTTCTACCCCCAAGCCATAAGACTGCTGAACAATTTTGGTGTGTACCAGTACCCCCTGTATATAGCCTCATTACTGTTATGTTATTGTGTTACTTTTTTTATAATTTTTTACTTTAGTGTATTTGGTAAATATTTTCTTAACTCTTCTTGAACTGCACTGTTGGTTAAGGGCTTGTAAGTCAGCATTTCACGGTAAGGTCTACACTCGGCACATGTGACAAAATAAAGTTTGATTTGACAATGGCCATAAGTGTTGGCAAGACTGCACAAACAGATCTGGGACCGAGCTACACAAGATCAGTGTGAAGACTGCAGAGCACTGATAGTATCACCCTAGCATCTCATGCCTTCTCCGGGGAATAATTGAACTCTAATGCTTTGTCACAAGACCCTCGTAACAGTATCAGGAGCATGACATAACTGACGCCTTGGACAACTTATGACTCTACATTGTTATGACATCCGTTGATAAAGTAGCTGGCCTAGCATGTACCTATGTCACAGTTTCTGTTACGACTGCTTAAAGTCAGCTATCACTAGAGGCCGTAACTGCTTATGACATCTATATGTCATTATCATGACAGTGCACATAGGTCTTATGAGGAAATATTATTTAAGGAAAGTGTGGTAACACAACTTATAGCTTGCAGGTATAAAGCTTTATTACTTGTTATAAGCATGTATGAGCCTTTATAATGACTTACATTGCATTATAACCTTGTCATAATGCATTATACCCGCACGGGCAATCTGCGATTGGTACATCCATTTTAATATAGACCCATTGATTCTTAAAGAATATAACTTATAAATGCCTCATGAGCTTAGTTCAACTGTCGTACCCCATCAGAAGCCAGAATATAAGCTTGGTTTACTCCATTGTTTGTAAACAACGTAATTGTTAAACAGCATCAAAACATGGCTAAAACTATTCGTTTGATATCATGGATCTTCATTCCTTACATCTATATCTCTGTCTATGAATTCGAGAATAGTTCCCCATCCCTCAGCTGTTTACCAAAACAGTGGTGGGGTGTCCGCCTTGTTATTGTTTGAACTACATACTGCCCCTTTAAAGTAAAGTGTTACTGAAAGCGTTACTGAATTCCTTTACGTACGCATCGCCGACATGACCTGCATTCGACGACAATCCCTCAAAGCCTTCAGCATGAATGGAAAAAGAAGAATGCAATGAAGTTGAACAGCCTCTTAACAGTCCCGGTTTTGTTACTCCTCCTCCTCACAGCACCATTAAAGGATGAAGAAACCTCAAGTTTACACATCCACCACTTTTTACTGAAATTGTGTAAATTTTTGTGGCATGTGCAACTGACTTTGCAAGGATGCAGACTTTTAAGAGTTTATTGCGTGAAAAATATTTTGCCGTCAGCACTTTTCTCCTCTTCATATTCACCTTTTTTAAAGTTAGTTACATTAAAGTGAGTTGTTTGAATGTTTTGAGTGTTTTAGTTCAGCATGTTTGCGTGTGTCTGAAAGACAATGTGTGCACGTGTGTACAAGCGTGCATGTGTTTGTGTTCTAACCAACCCGCCAAAATATGGCTCTTTGGGTTCCAAACTGTGTGTGTGTGTGTGTGTGTGTGTGTGTGTGTGTGTGTGTACATGAGTATGTGACTGTGTACATACACAATGGGTGTGTACGAGTATACGCTAATGCATTTTGGCATGCAGAGTGCCCTTCCCTCAGCTCGCGTTCTTGTTCATGAGCTTGGCAAGCAATTGCTGGATTTGCGTGCGCGACACGTTCAGGACCGAGTGCCTGCTCCGCGGGCTGCCCGGGCTCTGCAGGGGAGCGTGGCGCCGGTGCGTGGAAGAGTTCATGTGGGCGGGGCTGCTCTCGGCCGAGCGGCTCCGCTGGATGAAGGACCCTCCAGGGTGCGGGTACTGCTCCGTCTCCAGCGTGGAGGATGAGAAGACGTAGGAGGCCAGCCTCCGCAGCTGATTGGGCCTCGGATGGTGCCTGTCATCCTCCAGCTGCAGAAGAGACCAATCAGAAAACAGGAGGGGCATTAGAATGGTAGGGGGGGAGGGACAACCAGGTCATGCTAACAGACAGACTAGTATCGGGCCACGTCCCAACACTCCTGAAACGGCTTCATTTCCTTGTCTTCTTACCCTTCCTCACCAGTGATCTAAAAAGATTGGATAGTTTAGAGTTATAGGCTTGGGCTCTCAACTATCCAGTACCTTTCAGGTCAGCTGATATAAAAGAAGGAGACAAGGAAAGGGATCCATATAGAGTATTGGAACATATCTTGTCATACATCTCTCGTTCCCCGTGTGCATGCTGTAAGGGTTCTCTGATGTAGTCCAGAGAGAAACAGGGAGAGGAAGACTATGGTTGTAGCTAGGGTTGCCATTACAGCAGATGCATTACAGTATGTTAAAAGGATAGAAGACAGTATTCTTCAAAACTCTTAAGTGGGTTGCCAGATTGGAAACAAATGAGAGTAGGTTTCCGTCTCTCTCATAATCGAGGCACGGTGGACACATTCCCCAACAATGCCGTTAAAAACACACAAGTACTGCACACGTTCCTCTAGTATGTCAACACATTGAACCTGGGAAAATGCCTGGACACGATCAAATTTACACTCAATTTTGCTAAAAAGACGTTAGTTGAAAAATCACCATTGGAAAATGCTAAATGAATAACACAAAATATAGATGGTCTCATCAAGCACACGGAACACAAACACACGAAGAAGAAAAAGGGGATAAATATGTCTCAACAAAAAAAAGAAGAAGTTTCGGAACAGAAACGAATTAATAAAAAAGAAAAACAGAAGTAAGGACTATCCTAAACTGTGCTTACCCCAAAAACACCACTTTATTTCTTCGCTTGTTGTTCCCATGGCACCCTCGCTTTTTCTCCTCGGGTGAGTGCAACTTGACATACTGTACTTTTAATTGATAGGTTGCGCAAATGCATCAGTTATGTCAAGGAAGAGGTCACAGGGCAAATAAAACGAGGGTCCTTGATCATGTTCGCGATAGCGAGGCCTGCCGTACTAGGCACTTGCGGTGAAATCACAAACAAGGCTGGTAAAACGTTATTGGGAAGTAAATCAACATTTTTGTTTTCTTTTACAACTGGCACAGGGAATGGGTGAACTGGCCTTGTGGTTTTTAAGGCCCCTTGTGTATGCAGGTTTTTTTATTCGTACAAAACTCCTGAGCAAAACATGTTCTTGAACATATTTCATGGACATACTGTAACAGTCTGAAAAAGACACACAAACGTAGAAAAGGTAAAATAGAGTTGATCAAATGGTACGCAGACCTGCATAACACAAGAGTGCTTCAGGACTGGTTTCTAATTGATACAGTGCTAACGGACCCTAGTGGTACATGGATGCTGGGTAATGTGTATTAAATGAACAGTCTAAGATTTCTTGTTCAAAAGGTTTTTAGGCAGGGCAACAATGTTAAACTGTAATCTAAGCCAGTGGGGAGAAACTGGTTGATGTCAGGTTGTGTTCTGATTTATAAATGTTTCTAGACATATTTTTTACGTCTTTTAAATAATTGAAATCATCTGACCAGATAACAACCAAATTATGGTGCCTTTCCCAGGGCCGGATTACCGAACAGGCATGCAGGGCACATGCCCTGGGGCACCGACCTCCATATGAACACATCGGCTGGGGGGCACCGACCTCCATATGAACACATCGGCTGGGGGGCCCCTTGGAAATGTTCTCTCAGTCTCATGGCAAAATGTGTAGAATAGCATGAACATGAAATGTGTTATAAAACTGTGAATGTTTGTCTGTCCCATTGCAAAATGTGTAGAATTGCAGGAAAGCTATAAAATCAGGTTTAGTATAATCTTAGCTAGTTGATGTATTTTTATTCAAATTGAAGAGATTGTTAACTGATGTGGGTAGTGTAATTTGGTGAAAGTCTTATTTCACCTCATTTTAACATTCTGCCATGACGAGCACATGTTCAACTTAATAAAAAATAGAACTATAGTAAGTGCATATTAAAGTGCCAAATAAAGTAACAGGGTTTTATTCAGCCATAAAACCCCTTGTGACAAGGGGAACGGAGGCTTGTTGTGTGCAACAGGGAGGGGCAATTGGGTGGGTTTTTCTGACCGACTGGTGACATCGCCAGGTGGTACAAGTTAATAGCCCAATAACAAAGAGAGTTTGCCCCACTTCCAGACAGTCCTAGCAAAATTCTAGCTTGATAAATTTCATTTAGCTAAGGAGCTATTTTGATTTCTTTTTGGCCACTTTAATTGAAAACAATCACAGTAAGGTACTTAATTGTTACCCAGAAATGATTCTATATTGAGATGAAAAATGACTGCATTGGACCTTTCAAGAAAGATACATTTAAAAAAGGAATAGTTTAACCATATTAAAAAGAGAGTTCAGTTTCTGTAACAAGGTTGACCTTAAAATGAGGGACAAGTCCCCCCCCCCTCCTTAAAATAAATGACATCAAATAAATATGAATCTTCAGAAATGACTGTCGAAGCAACAACATAACTGTGGCTTTATGAAAACTTGGAGAAATGTTGGGTTTAATCACAGATTGCACAGAGGGACATTAACAATTCTTTATTCATATAAAAATCGAATTTATTTATTTTCCATGTCTTTATTTAAAGTCTTATTTTGATCCATTTAACCTTTATTTAACTAGGCAAGTCAGTTAAGAACAACTTTGGGGAGGGGGTTAAACAGACGGATTTTGATGGGAATATTTGTATTATGTTAATTAGATTGACACTCGGGTGCGTCAATCGGCCCTAGGGGATGGGTACTTTTTAATATAATAGGCTTTTTAAATCCAATATTGGTATATTATTCATCCCAAAGGTGTTCGATGGGGTTGAGGTCAGGGCTCTGTGCAGGTCAGCCAAGTTCTTCCACACCGATCTTGGCAAACCATTTCTGCATGGACCTTGCTTTGTGCATGGGAGCATTGTCATGCTGAAACAGGAAAGGGCCTTCCCCCAACTGTTGCCACAAAGTTGGAAGCACAGAATCGTCTAGAAAGTCATTGTATGCTGTAGCGTTAAGATTTCCCTTCACTGGAACTAAGGGGCCTGAACCATGAAAAACAGCCCGAGACCATTATTCCTCCTCCACCAAACTTTACAGTTAGCACTATGCATTACGGCAGGTAGCATGCTCCTGGCATCCAACAAACCCAGATTCATCCGTCAGACTGACAGATGGTGAAGCGTGATTCATCACTCCAGAGAACGCGTTTCCACTGCTCCAGAGTCCAATGGCAGCAAGCTTCCCACCACTCCAGCCGAGCATTGCACGTGGTGATCTTAGGCTTGGAAACCCATTACATGAAGCTCCCGACGAACAGTTATTGTGCTGAAGTTGCTTCCAGAGGCAGTTTGGAACTCGGTAGTGAGTGTTGCAACCGAGGACAGATTATTTTTACGCAGTTCAGCACTCGGTGGTCCCGTTCTGTGAGCTTGTGTGGCCTACCACTGCACAGCTGACCTGTAGTTGATCCTAGATGTTTCCACTTCACAATAACAACACTTACAGTTGACCGGGGCAGCTCTAGCAGGGCAGAAATTTGACGAACTGACTTGTTGGAAAGGTGGCATCCTATGACGGTGCCACGTTGAAAGTCACTGAGCTCTTCAGTAAGACCGTTCTACTACCAATGTTTGTCTATGGAGATTGCATGGCTGTGTGTTCAATTTTATACACATGGCAGCAACGGGTGTGGCTGATATAGCCGAATCCACTAATTTGAAGGGGTGTCCACATACTTTTCTATATAGAGTGTACATACTCTGCTCTGAGTTAGGATGTTTTGAGCACAGGGATGTGTTGTGGCACCCGCTAGTGTTGGGCGCAGGGGAATAAATAATAAATAAACAGTGTTACTGAACTTACACTATGTGTATGGGCCTACCATTAGACATACACAGTAGCACATAGTAAGCAATGTATGACACGTTCATAATCATTGAATAAACATTCACACGTAATGTTTTCTTATCAGCATGCACAGTTTATTTAAATCAGGGTTCTCCAACTCTAGGGAGCTACTGGATGTGCAGGTTTTTCCCCCAACCCAGCACCAACGCACCCGTCTCCAATAATCAACTCATCATGATCTTCATTCAACCAGGGATGTCAAACTCAAAAACAGTCCTCTATCCATCATTTTGTGACTTTTCGATGCTCCCTGATTGTCTAGCTTTCAATTCGATGATTATTAGCGAGCTGGACACATTTATGTATTTAGGTTTCTACACAATATCGATTTGGTTTTAGTCCTTTTAAAACTAATATATATATTATTTAGTTTTTTTAACTCAAACCACCCGCGGGCTAGATTGGATCTTCTGGCAGGCCGGATCCGGGCTCTGGGACGAACGTTTGACACCTGTGCCATATGCCAACCAGTGATTGTTTTCAAATGCTTAAAGCAGTTATGAATCTCTTTGAAACGCTCATGGATGTGTATTTGGTTCATGCGTGTTTCTTGACACATATTTGTGTAGAAAACTGAATTTCAGAGTTGAAAGTGTAACTAACATTTCCTTGTTTTCCATGAAAACATACATGAAATGAGTTAGGAAATGAATGAATAGGAAATATAGTCCAGACATTGACAAGGTTATAAATAATGACTTTTATTTGAAATAATAGTGTCCTTCAAACTTTGCTTTCGTCAAAGAATCCTCCATTTGGAGCAACTACAGCCTTGCAGACCTTTGGCATTCTAGTTGTCAATTTGTTGAGGTAATCTGAAGAGATTTCACCCCATGCTTCCTGAAGCACCTCCCACAAGTTGGATTGGCTTGATGGGCACTTCTTACGTACCATACGGTCAAGCTGCTCCCACAACAGCTCAATAGGGTTGAGATCCGGTGACTGTGCTGGCCACTCCATTATAGACAGAATACCAGCTGACTGCTTCTTCCCTAAATAGTTCTTGCATAGTTTGGAGCTGTGCTTTGAGTCATTGTCCTGTTGTAGGAGGAAATTGGCTCCAATTAAGCGACGTCCACAGGGTATGGCACGGTGTTGCAAAATGAAGTGATAGCCTTCCTTCTTCAATATCCTTTTTACCCTGTACAAATCTCCCACTTTACCACCACCAAAGCACCCCCAGACCATCACATTGCCTCCACCATGCTGGACAGATGGCGTCAAGCACTCCTCCAGCATCTTTTCATTTTTTCTGCGTCTCACGAATGTTCTTCTTTGTGATCAGAACACCTCAAACTTAGATTTGTCTGTCCATAACACTTTTTTCCAATCTTCCTCTGTCCAGTTTCTGTGTTCTTTTGCCCATCTTAATCTTTTATTTTTATTGGCCAGTCGGAGATATGTATTTTTCTTTGCAACTCTGCCTCGAAGGCCAGCATCCTGGAGTCGCCTCTTCACTGTTGACGTTGAGACTGGTGTTTTGCGGGTACTATTTAATGAAGCTACCAGAGGACTTATGAGGCATCTGTTACTAAAACTAGACACCTTAATGTACTTGTCCTCTTGCTCAGTTGTGCACCGGGGCCTCCCAATCCTCTTTCTATTCTGGTTAGAGACAGTTTGAGCTGTTCTGTGAAGGGAGTAGTACACAGCATTGTACGAAATCTTCAGTTTCTTGGCAATTTCTCGCATGGAATAGCTTTCATTTCTCAGAACAAGAATAGACTGACGAGTTAGAGAAAAAAGTTATTTATTTCTGGCCATTTTGAGCCTGTAATCAAACCCACAAATGCTGATGCTCCAGATACTCAACTAGTCTAAAGAAGGCCAGTTGTATTGCTTCTTTAATCAGAACAAATCAAACTTTATTTGTCACATGCGCCAAATACAACAAGTGTAGACTTTACCGTGAAATGCTGACTTACAAGCCCTTAACCAACAGTGCAGTTTAAGAAGAAGAAAATATTTACCACAGTTTTCACTAACATAATTGCCTTTTAAAATGATAAACTTGGATTAGCTAACACAACGTGCCATTGGAACACAGGAGTGATGGTTGCTGATAATGGGCCTCTGTACGCCTATGTAGATATTCCATAACAAATCTGCCGTTTCCAGCTACAATAGTCATTTACAACATTAACAATGTCTACACTGTATTTCTGATCAATTTGATGTTATTTTAATGGACAAAAAATGTGTTTTTCTTTAAAAAACAAGGACATTTCTAAGTGACCCCAAACTTTTGAATGGTAGTGTACATAGCAATAATATTAGAGCCACATTCGGATGTGAGACATTTGTACATTATTGCTCGCTCTCTCTCTAGCTTGAACTCTTTCTAACTTACACTTAGATTCTAACTTACACTGTTTCTTTTAGGTTTTAGCTATGTGTCAGCTTTTCTTTCATTTCTAAGTGACCCCAAACTTTGGAACGGTAGTGTACATCACTGTTGGGCAAAATAGTATGATTGCATGTTTTTATATAGAGAATGACATTCTCACCTAAAAGACCCCTAAAGAACTGAAACCCTAATGGAAGCTACGGGCTGAGACACATTGGTTTTAACAGTGAAGAAACATTTCAAACAACTTCAATTGTTCTCCAAGAATTCTCCTGAATTTCCTCTATAATTCACCTAAAAGACTTGAAAATTTTACGGATGGAGGTAACAGTCTGCTTAAACACATTTTGGTGGCAGCGATGGGATATGTTTCCCTAGCCTGATGGGAATACCCACGGTTTAAACCTTTTCATTTAACATTTTCAAACAAAGGTTTTCATGTCAGGAGAGTTGAAATCTAACTTTGTAACACTGACGTCAAGAACATGTTCAGTATGAAGAAAACGTTTTGAAACTAGGTTGCACCACCTGAACATTTTTCTGTTACAAAAAACTCTTTTTTTTTTTTTGCTCGGGTTGTGCCATACTGAATATTACCCAGCTATCTGGACGTTTGTTATATTATTCTCATGACAGTGTCATCATGTATGAGTATATCTTCAGTCATCAGTCAGTGTGTCATAACGAGGGCATCAAGTGCAGTGCAACCCTGACAAATGTCATCCCGAATACAGGGACGTACTGTGACCAGGAATCTGCTCGTGGTATGGACCAGCCCATCTGGCATTTACCGGAACTGCACTATGAGAAAATGCTCTTGTGGACTCATTGAGAAAATATTGTAGAAATCAATTGGGGGGGGTGAACTGTCAAAATAACCCTACTCATGCCACCATCTCACCCAAAAGGTATTAACTGTTCATTAACTATAACACGTAAGGCTACATCTGATCTGATGCTGGAATATGCAGTTGGCAAAGCCACGTCTCCCATTCATACCTTTAGCATTACAAAACACAACGGGGCAAAACCAAAACACAACGGGGCAAAACCAACCTGATGGAAAAGGAACAATGTGCCTACTGACACAGAAAAAATTAACTTATTCCCCGAATAACGGCCCCCTGAGAAAAACAGGTAATTTTATCGGAATTTTGCAACCCTAGACTTAGCACTGCATGTTAATTGACATCCCGACCAGAGGGGGCACCGAAGAGCTAATCTTTACATAATCTGGATAGATCAACAACAACACCCACTGCTTAGGTGGGTCTCATCCATATCATCTAAAGATCAATCGCACTGTACAGCAGGCGACCCAGCTCTGAGCCGACTCCCATGAACATGCAAGGAGAGAAGCCTCTACCGATAGGTCGGCCCGGTCTCTTACCGGTCTTTGCGGTCCAATAGGACGGCCTGACGGGAGTGAATGACAGGGCGACATGGCGGGGCTTCCCCCACTTCGTCTGGAGGCTTCCTCCTCGGTGAGCGTGAGCATGCCCCGGCTGCTGTTGGTCGTGTGGGTCGTCTTGGGTCGCACCACCATCTCCGCCCCTAAAACAAAAGGATTGGTTAGGAATCTAGTACCCTTTTCACACTACCACGCCAAACCGAACCAAACTGTGATGGGTTGAATATTTAATTTTCACCTTTTCAGCACGGTTCTGCTGTGGTGGATGCATAACCAGGTCGGCTCAGTACAAATGGTTTGGTTCGGCTCAGTAGTGTGAAAAGCGTTTGCCGGATTAAGTCAAACGTCAAACAATATTTTAATGTGAGAGGAGAGATGAGCATCATCGTCAACACAACACAACTTGTACAGAATAGAACAGAATAGAATAGAACAGAATAGAATAGAACAGAATTGAACTGACTGAAATTGCACATCATTGAATGTACATAAAACCTCCAGGCCCACCTCCTCCCCGCAGCCGCCTCCTCTCCTCTCCCTCCTCCAGGGGCCTCAGCTCCTCAGGCTCCTCATCGGTGGTGCCCGACGTGGTGGGCTGGAAGTCCCTCAGCTCCGTCTCCTTGTCGATGATCACCCACTCCTTGCTATCAAAGTCTTCCTCCTCTGCCAGAGGCACCGATCTGATAAAGGCATTACTGTGGGCTTCCTGGTCCACGGACGCCACCGAGCCCTCGCCGTGCCGCCCGCGCTGCAGGCCGCAGTCCACAGACAGCATCATGGCCGGCTGGGACGAGTACACGTGGCGCGAGGGCGAGCCCAGGATGTCCATGCGGGACCTGATACTGTGGCACACAGATGTGTACACATACATTCACACAGGTACAAGCAAGAGGACGTACAAGGGCACAGACACACAAGCACGCACAAACGAATGCACGCACACACACACACAAAACACACACATTAAGTATTGAATTAAGTATTAATGTGGAGGCCTATAATAGATAGGCTTATAGCAGTTTCACAGACCCTAACCCAAAGGACTTTCTTGGAACACCTAAGAGACTTTAATGTATTTAGGCACAGTACTACATTTATTTGACTACAATGTACTTCCTGGTTAACTACAATACTTAAATCCTACTATACTTAAAAGCCAGTACAGATCTGGAACTAATACTAGAGCTGGTTTGTAGTGGTCACCTTTGGCCGTATCCGTCGACGACCCTCCCATCAGCGGCCGACATGCGGTCTGATTCGGGGCTGTTGATGCGGCGGTACCGGAGCGAGCGCACCTGGCCACTGGGGGACTCGGGGGCCCCTCCTGCCCGGCACGGAGACATGGGACAGGCCCCTCTGCTGGGTTCATCCCCCTCCTGGGCCCCCTGCAGACACAGAGGGGAGAGGAGCGGAAGAGACGGGAGGGGAAATGAGAGACAGGAAGTCACCATCATGTATGCTAAACAGTAATTCATTTTAATATGTGTCTATTACCACTGCTAGGAGTTTAAAGGGTAGGCCTTTGTCTGTCTGGTGTACACATTTTCTGTCTGGATGTTCATCTCTGTCTGTGCATCTGTCTGTCCATCTATCATCCTCTACCCAGCCAACCATCAATCCATCCCTGTATAAG
The DNA here is from genome assembly GCA_030435695.1 of Brachymystax lenok tsinlingensis. Classification (NCBI taxonomy): domain Eukaryota; kingdom Metazoa; phylum Chordata; class Actinopteri; order Salmoniformes; family Salmonidae; genus Brachymystax; species Brachymystax lenok. Next base: position 1,669,181 of record CM059812.1, on the reverse strand, counting down.
CTACGCTAAAACATCTACATCAATGCCATCCTTCCATCTACGGGCCATTGTGGTGAGACCAGGCCATACAGTAAAATTCCTCCCCCTTACCCACCTTGCACAGGCTGATCCTGAGTTTGTTGCGGTTGAAGTCGGTGTCCTCGCCCTTAGCCGGGGTCTGGCCACCGCCCACCTGACGGCTCCCACCGGGGGGCAGGGCCGGAGGGGCGTTCTCCTGGTCGCTGAGGTGCTCGTCCTGGAGCACGTTCTCCGTGTTCTCCCTCTGGAGGTCTACGGGCACCGGGGTGTTGAGGGCTCTGGGGGGAGAAGATGGGTGGTGAGTGGGGGAATGGGTTCAGGTTTAATCCGTTGATTAAGAGCAGTGGTGGCCCAACAATGTATACAATGTATGTAATAATGTATATTATAAAAACACATGTATATAATATGTCCACATCTTGTGCAGGTTTTTGTTCCAGCCCTACTCTATTCCATGCACTTAATTAATGCACTTTGTACAGGCAACCCTGTTCAGTAAACATCTATTTACATATCTATTTATTCAGTGAAACATTGTAAACTAGTATATCAAATGCCTTTTACAGCCTAGTTTAGAATTCATTATCATGCATTTCAAAGGGTTTTGATGAGCAGTGTGGCAGTAGCCTCGAGGTGTGACAGCAATACCGACGCACACAAAACCTGTTATCTCTCTCTGTTCACACTGTGACTCTATCCCAAATGGCACCCTAACTCCCTACATAGTGCACTACTTTTGACCAGAGGCCTATGGGCCCTGGTCAAAGGGCACTACAATGGGAATAGGGTGCCATTTGGGATAGAGTGTGTGATGACGAACAAAACACTAACGACGTCTCCAGAGATAAGGGATGTCGTGTTCGCAGCGAAGTCATGCAGCTGTGGGCAGTGTGTGTGGGGGGGTCTAGGCGGGCTGAACAGTAAAGAGCTTCAGACAAGACAGTCATCAGAAAGAGAGAACTTCAAAAGGATATATTTGGCTGAGTGAGTCAAACAATAGCGCCCATGAAAGACGTATGAATAGAGCACTGTGACTGTATCACGTTGTGGAACATTTAGGATCTAATATTTTGTACCGTTGCCTTGTGTATTGATTCTGTAAATGTGTCAAAAGACAGACAACTGGTGAAAAAGACTCTAGGATTAAAAGGAAGACCAAGAAATATGACATCATCATCATCATTCACAATGGGGAAACGTTTTGCTTACAAAAAAAAACAAATCAACAACTACAAAACGTGAAAGTGCCAAGACGGCCTCTATTGGCTCGTCCCACGTGGACACGCCTCAAAGGGGAGGGCATTTCAGCTGGCACATTTACATTGACGTGAACACTGAAATGTTGATTAATGGGCACTGCCCCTGTTGACACTACAATCACTAAAGCAGTCATTTTTGACTGCTCATTAATATCATTTTTTTGTATTACTCTGCCATTTTTAAAGCCATGGGCTTCATCCCCCTCCTTGACTTTTCCTAAATAAGTCCATATAACGCACTGCCCATATAACGCACTGCCCATATAACGCACTGCCCATATAACGCACTGCCCATATAACGCACTGCCCAAATAACGCACTGCCCAAATAACGCACTGCCCAAATAACGCACTGCCCATATAACGCACTGCCCAAATAACGCACTGCCCATATAACGCACTGCCCATATAACGCACTGCCCATATTACGCACTGCCCATATTGCGCACTGCCCATATAACACAGTGCCGTTGTCAGAATGTTAATATCACAGACAGAACTGGAGTTAGAACCAGTTTTAGGAGGGTCCTGACAGTGGAAGGTGCCGTGCCCTGTTGATAATCACCCCGATAACTGTCTCAAAATTGAACCGAAACAATACCGAAACTAATTTCACACTTATACCAACAGATGAAATACATGAAGTAGGATGGGGGAGAAGGGGGGGAGGTGATGAGCAAAGGGAAGCGAACGACGCAGAATTATGTAATTACCCAATTGTGAATGAAGAACAGGCCGAGCCATTCTATTGTATTGGTATATTCTAATTATACTCTGAAAACAGTACAGTATGTGGTCTATGTCAGTCCACCAGTTTTATCAGTCTACTCTGGCCTATTTGGAGTACACAGTGAGAGTGTGTGTAATTTACAATGGCAAGAAGATAAAGACGAATGGATGCACACGCTGCGTTAGGACTGCTACTAGATCTGAATGAAAAGGACTCAGATGGTGTGGGGATTATTTTATTTTTTTAATCACTCTGATTATTCTTCAGATTCTGAGCCTCAGCGTGAACCTCCACCTCCGAGGCCTAAGTGCAATGATGTTCACTCAGTAGGTGCCCACGCCTGCTGAGTGAGTAATAAACATTATTCAAATTTTACCTTCATAATTTTTGCGATATCATATATGAAATTGATTAATTACACTGTCAGAATGTTGCAGTCAGAGTCACTGCTCATTAGGTTGAAGGGGGGGTTCTCTCGTGGCCCAGCGGTTCTAGTGCTAAATTAATAGCAAGCAGAAAGTCGCCCTGCAGTGTACGATCATGTAATATTGTGGACTCTCCTTTTAATCCTAATGGTAAATATATCAGGGTCCTTACCCCACTATGGCGACGGTGGGCCGTGTGTTGTTGTGCTGTTGTTGGGTGGAGGCGCTTGTTGACTGTGTGGAGTCTGTCCCTCCTTTCTCCCAATCAAACGGCTCATTTTCCGTGACGATGCGCTCCTTCATGCTGTTCTCAAACACCGACATCAGCAGCTGGGAAATAAAGGAAATTTCACTTTGGCTGCATCCCAAATAGCACCCTAATCTTTAAAATACACCCTATTCCCTTGACCAGACCAGCAGCCGGCCAATAGAAAACAACTCCAAATGAGACTCTGGTTGTGTCCAAATGGCACCCTATTTCCTTTACACTGTAGTGTACCTCTCTGGTCAAAGTAGTGCAGTACAGAAGAAATAAGGTGTCATTTTAGATTACATTTTGTTATTGGAAATAGCACAGGGAGAACAAGGAAGCATTGATGAAGACAACATATCAGTTTGTGTTAACATACAAAAAGGTCCCCGCAATAGTGGCCAGTCCCCAAAAAATATATAGAGACTTTGTTAGAGTATTTCAAAACACTTTCAAAGTACTTTCCTTATTCTCTATACTGTGAAGGTACCTGATAATCGGGTTTGGTGTAGTAGTCCAGGCTCAATACATGGTCGAGGAAGATATGAAACTCTGAAGGCATGTGTTTCAGCAGCATCCTATGGTCATATCGCTCTTTAATCTGCCCAACTTGCTCCTGCGCAAAACAGAAGAAAAAACAGATTTGTTTTACTTTATTTTATTGTCATTCAGTGGCTGAAACCAAACCAATCCCCCTCCATTTGCCCATCGTGCCATATGCACAAGTGTCGGAAAGCTGATGGAGTGAAAATGATCAAGGGTGTAGGGGCAAATTAGACCATCCTATATGCCACTTGGACAGAGCCAACACACACCGGGATATTTGGAGCACAATTTCATACAATGAATCGAGAGGCGTAACAAATGATATGCCACATGCATTTATTTCTATCTGATTTTGAGTCGCTACTAGAAATACCTACTAAATGAAATGTTTAATTGTTTACTAACATTGTCAAGAGTTGAAAGAAAAGAAGATCCAAAAAGGCTTGTGTTTTGTTCATCTTGCGTATTTGATTATTTGACTTTAACGATTCGCCAGACGTACAGTGGGTGTGTCGTGGACGAGTGACTCTACCTTGTCCTTGATTTTCCGCCATGGTAGCTGTCCAACTGCAAATTCCACCAACATGTAAAATAAAGACCATAGGTCATCATGGCGGCCCATTTCCTAGGGAGAGGTAAAAAATAAAAGTAGAGTGATATGAATGATATCTTCCTCCATGCTATATCGTTTTAATTAGTACGGTATACCCTTAATAGTGCCAAACCTAAGGTTGCCCCCATAGAGATCCTATTAAATTACTAGAAGGGGGGTATGTATTGTAATTCCTTATTCTATGGTTGCCATTTTATAGTACAACAACACAATAAACAAGTTTATTTCAAAAGAGCAAATTTGACAGAATACATTTTCCAGCATATCATTCCGACAACATAAACACTGTAGTTTACTTTGTTTTTATGTGCGTTGACTGAGGCATATCGGACAGTTCCTCGAAAACCTGCGACGGTTCTCGGCTGAAAGGAAACAAAGAGGGAACAGCATTAGAGACGGACCAATATCTAGATGTACATGCTTCAACGTCTTGGAAAAATAACAATTCTAACACATCTTCCTTCTAGGCATATCCCTACTGCTCGCTCTACAAAATGTGATTGTTTTAAAAAAATAAAAATAACTATTCCGATCTAAAAAACACTTTTTATGTTACTTAAATGGGAAGTAAATAGTAAGGAAAACAAAATGGAACAAAATAAATTACCCGGTAACAATTTACATTTACACTACCATTCATCCCACATCCGCGCCAAATAACTAATAAATAAATAATGACACAACAGCTACATCTACGATACATGCAATACAAGTCATCTTGAGACCCCAAAAGCACGTCATTGAACATGCTAAATTTGACCTTGCAAATTCCATCTGACATATAGGTAATATCAATGCTTTTGTTGACGCCATTTAGTGCCGTAGAGGAGTCATGGATGCTTACTGTAAAACACAGTGAATCTAAATTGTATAAATAAAATAAAAACTAAATTAAAAAGTAGACAGAAACATAAGCGAGGACCAGGCATCTGTACACTAATCCGACAAAGCTCATGAATTAATATCTATGTGTGTTCGGCTCAGTAAGAGACTTGGGTAAAGCCATTATGTTATTATACTGTAGTTGAGCTAAATTTCATTTTAATCCCGTCATTATAAATAAGCAATATTAAATTAACTTGTATTGAAATAATTCAATAACTTCTTTATTCTTTCAAACTTTTTTCATAAATGTCGATTCATCTCATTGAACTGACAATCTGAAAACTTCAAAATAGAATTGCGCCTCTCTAGCTTATTTTAGTAACTCGATCTCTTGTGTGTTTGGCTTGGGACGGCAGTATCAGTGGCGCGGCACATGCTGTTCGTTCTCACATTACCCTCGAAGTTTGCTGATGCCATGACCTTAGCTCACGGCCGAGTCCCACGGTCATTTCTCGAAAACACGGAGTACAGAGCCCTCGGAGGTAGACACTGAGGCTGTATCCAGAACGTCACTATTTGGGACGCATCCTAGGTTTAGATTTGACAGTGAGGGATGCCCCGTTATTGTCAACAATAACACAAACCGTGCTCCCAGCTGGTTTTACAGAGAGAAGGCTGCCTGTATGCCCGATTCGCTCGGTCCTAAACAAGCAGTAAACTAAACGTTTATTCGGCGACAAGGAGAAGCTGTTTCAGACTGAATTAGAGTGTGCAGCTCGCTGTGTGTAAGAACCTTAAGGGAAACTCTGAGCCTCTACCTTGTGATTCATGTCAGTTGAGATACTGTTATGTATGCAGACGTGTGACTGTTAGACTGTCAGAAATGTCCACATTGCTCTTAGATCTTCTGTTGATTTCAAGTTTCTGTTCCTTGTCGACTGCGTATGCATCAGAATCAGGGCCCTACTCTAACACATAGCTAAAACCTAAAAGAAACAGAACATAAGTGTACGTTAGAAAGAGTTCAAGCTAGAGAGAGAGCGAGCAATAATGTACAAATGTCTCACATACGAATGTGGCTCTAATACTATTGCTATGTAGATAGATCCATTTATAGCTGTTGCTATATAAAATAGCTGCCAGCAGAAATAACGACGCCCTAGCAATAGAAACAGTAACTATTGATATATGAGTATAACAGAAAGGTGGAAAGTGGGTGTCCTTAGTGTGACCCCTCTGCTATGAGGAGAACAGAAAGCTTGGTGACCACACTCACGTCACTCTGTCACCGTGCACGTGACAGCCATGGCGGAGTAAAGGATCTGATGGAGAAACGGGTTGGAGCATGCACTTCAAAATCGAATGTCCAAAGGAACTGGAAAACACAAAACAAAAAAAGGGCAAGCGCTGAAACAAAATGAATGAATAAACGCCAGGACATAATCAAATAAATGGGAACACATCACATAGAAAAAACAGTGACGTTCACGAGGTCCAAATTACACATGGTAATGGCAGCAACTTGTCAAACATATTCTACTGGCTTTTATGTAAGAGACAGAACTATATATAAACACACTTAATGAGTTGATAATAAGTAATGTCCTTGCTCACCACCAACGGCCACAATTCTGGCTTAAATATATATATTTTTTAAATGTACGTAAATGTACACATTCTGACAACATCACACATTCAGAAAACGTTTCAGTTTGATTTGTAGGAACTGCTGGTGCGTGGGGACCTTACTTTTTCCCAACTGGCTGTTTTCAAGTTTCAAAAACACTGCATCCCATTTGATCACCTACTGTAGGTATGCAAGTGGATTGAGTGTTATCCTATCCACGAGGCAATAATGTGCATGAAACAGCCTTAATTATACCTATATCATGGTGTTATATAGTCTGTAATAACAGATTATTACAAGTTGCACAGCACAAAACATGATAGACGTAATACATACGGGGCAGGTTTTAATAGTGAATGCGTTTTAGTCAAGAAATAGACTTAATCTGTTTACACATAAAACTCCCTGAAAAGTGACCTAACCCTGCAGCACTATATACTCAAGATAGAACACAAATGTGAACACAATAGAACACAAATGTGTTAAAACCATACATTTTTGGCAGCTGATATGTACAGTAATTTGTAGTTTGACGGACGCCTCGAGCGTTTCTTTCCAGCAGCACCTGATATATTTATATGTCAATGTATGAATATAAAAACGCCCCAAGAGTTTACAAAACCCATCAACATTTAACACGCCCCTAAACCTGCTACTCAGCTACTGCATAAAGGACACAGAGACATGTAGTAGACAATAAATTAGCATGCCAAAATCTCTACATAAATAATTATTTTCTACTTCTCCTCAGCAGTAGTCAATGGAAAACAAGAATTCATGATTTAAAACGCCTGACGCGTGCCACAAGAGGAAAAATAGCTCCGCAATTTATTACCCATAATGATTTCTTCAGTTATCAGGGAGGGAAAGTGAGGAAAGATCCCTCTTCATTGCGGAGGGATCACTACAGTATGTAGCAGCTGGTAGGTCATTCACTGCACAAGCACTGGATGCTAATGGCTATGTGCTAACAAATATGCTTTGTGGCTACTGTCTGAGGGCTAATGGCTACATGTGCTTTGTGGCTACAGGCTGGGGGGTAACGGCTATGTGCTAACAAATATGCTTTATGGCTAATGGCTAAAGGGCTGACATAGTGGCAAGGTGAAGGTAATTTGGACTGGAGAGGCCCCTGACACTTCCTCCCCTGGAGATCTGGCTGCCTCAGGGTAGGAGAGAGGCATACACTGCTAATGGCCAGGGACTGGGGGAAGAGGGAGATGAAGAGGGAAGGGAGATGGAATGAGGAGGGAGGGAGAGATAGAGGGAGGGGAGGGGAGCAGGGGGAAAGAACGAGAGAGACATGGAAGCAGGGGGAGTTAAATAAAGCAAGATGGAGAGAAACAGGGATAACAACAGAGAGAGAAAGATGGAGCCAGAGCCTCGCATTCATCACGAATCAATAAGCTGAAGCTGACTCAGCTGTATTGGCTAGAAGGGGAAAAATCAGAGAGCAAGAAAAGGGGATGGGGAAGCGAGGCCTAGGGGCATCGCCCATTGACGCATGCATGCAAATTAAATATTCATCTCACGCTGCTGCACTCACAGACCTCCGAACACAGAGAGAAAGAGGGGGCTGCATGAGGACACAGAGTGGTAGAGCCAGAGATATGAGGGAGGGAGGGAGGGAGGAGAGCAGATAGTGACTGGGTCAGGAAAGGTGAAAAGGTCTAGTGAAAAGGAGGGGAGAGGAGAAGAGGAAAGAAACGACGGGAGGAAAATAGGAGAGAGATCAAGGGGAAGAAGAGTCCAGTGGAGAGGAGGACAAAGTGCATAAAGCAATTGATGAGAGGGAGAATAAAGGAGAGGAGGTGAAAGTGCTAGAAGAGATTAAGATAGATAGGGAGAAGTTGGGAGAGGAGGAAATGACCGGATGAGAAGAGAAGAGGGAAGAGCAAAGGGGGGAAGAAGAGGAGAGATTGAAAATGCAGTCAATAAGAGGGGATGGGAGAGGATGAATGGGACGGGGGAGTAAATTACGAAGGAGGGGGAGAGTTACTGTAAGAGTGGACGACTCATACTTGGAGTGAGCTAAAATAAGACAAGACACCACAGACTGAGAGAAAGCACTTTGGACACATCTCTCTGGGATGAAGGTGTGTGTGTGCGCACATTTGCTTGTGAGAAGAGTGTGAGAGAGAGAGAGAGAGAGACTGAGAAGGAGAGACAGAGAAGGACAGAGAGAGAGAAGGACAGAGAGAGAGAAGGACAGAGAGAGAGAAGGACAGAGAGAGCTGGAGGAGAAAGGGGGAGGTTAGTCCTTCTTCGGCTTAGTTCCGGTCGCATATCCCCTAAGACTTTGATTATCATGTAAACTCACTACAAAAGCCAGGGATTACTGTGTATGATGTGAATGACAATGGGCTGAACATTTAAACTATTAGAAAATGATGGAGAGGCTTTCACTTGACACCCAAACTATTAAATAAGACTATGATATTGTAAATAAAAAGGGTTTTCATCTCATTCAAAATAAAATGAAAGTGTCTGCTAAGTGGCATATCTTACAGTATATATGATATATTAGCCAAACCATGGACTGGGCACAAATATAACCAATATGATCCATCCATTATCATTGGCTAACACAACATAACCGATGTCATAAACACTGGCTAATGCATTTTAACTGTCATCTGTTTGATCTTGTACATTACCGACAGGTTTCCCCAGACCAACATTAAACCTATTCCTGGATATCAAAACACTTTCAACGGTGATTCTCCATTGAGCATATATTTTAGTCCAGTAATAGGTTTAATCTGGATCCGGCAAAACCAGCCCTAAGCGCTTAACAAAAAAAAACAAAAAAAAAAGGCGATACCGCCAGGAATATTGGACAGCTACCCATGAAAACATGGAACAGAAATACAAGGTTTCAGATATTGTACAATGAATGAGCTCACTTTTGCATAAATTGTACTGCAATGCACCAAACCCAGGGTCTGAACGTAAACAAAACAGTACCAACGATGATAATATAGTCCAGTGATCCTCAAACTTCTCCATTGTGACCCACAACCTAGTAAAGGTTCTTGTTCATTATGGCACAGACACAACGGAAAACTTTTAAAATGTTTTTGTAAGACAAACTGAAAATGTGTGTCCAGGTGTTCCTTCCCTGTTTCAGTCTGCTTTCTTCTGTTTGCTGCCTGATGAGTGCGACCCAGTCCTGAGCTAAGAGGATCTTAAAAGTTCAGACACACCGGTAGGATTGTCAAACTTTTGCCTGCCGACAGCATCGGCAGTCAATCTCTTTTGTGTTCACATAATTTAGCTAGATAGCTATGGACACTGCACTAACTCAGCAGCTAATACCGGCAGCTGTTTTACGGAAACTAGCTAATCCATTGGGATTTAATTATAATGTCAGTACTAGCTACAGTGGTTAGCTAGCTTGGAGGATATGAAGTGTGACTGGCTCTTCTGTGGATGTACGAAGAAAATGCCCCCAAAAATTCTCATGCTCTCAGATTGGCTCAAAGTCAAGTTGTTGGCCATTGACGAGCGTTGCGATTCGTGGGTTCGTCGGCACACAGCAGGCACCGCTTTTGTTCTAGCAAGGAGGAACGGCCTCCCACTGTGATAAGTACCTATCGGCAGTCTATCGACAGTCCATCGGCAGTGAGATTCTCAGTGTTACATGCTTTAGGATGGGTCATGTGACGTCCCTGATCCTGACCCACCATTTAGGGAACACTGGGCGCGTTCCAGGTCTTCTTCACTTCTGCACATCGCAGAACATGGGATATATATCGTATTTCATAATGAGTCTCAGAGTAGGATGCTAAGGTAGAATCACGTTTGCCTTTTAGATCATAAATAAATGGACAGGGGGACCTGATCCCAGATCTGCACTCCTACTCTGAGATGGTATATAAATACAGGCCCAGATGTTGGAATCTCAGACCTGCTAATTCTGTGCAGCCTCACCATTGCAATAAAGATGACCTGGAACTTACCCACGAGCTGGACATTATTCTAATCACATCACAATAACATTGAACTGGGCAGCAGGTAGCCTAGTGGTTAGAGCGTTGGGCCAGTAAAGGTTGCTGGTTCGAATCTCCAAGCCGACAAGGCTCTGTCGATGTGCCCTGGAGCAAGGCACTTAATGGATAATAGCGTCTGCTAAATGACTAAAATGGAAACTCACATTTCGTAGGACAAACCCAAAGCAAAAGAACAAAAGAGGAGACTTACAGGGCGGACTTCTCCAGTGGTATTGGTGTACTGCCGCGCGAGGCCGAAGTCTAACATGTAACACTTCCTCAAGGTCGAAGGCAGCCTTCCCATGGCGAAGTTTGACTGCAGAGAAAATACATGATTATTCAGTGCATCACAGAGTGCGGTGCTACTGTAGCAACACCAAGGAGCCATTAGAGCTCGACCAGGAGGGGTGCTTGTTCTTAAGGAGGGGGCATTGTTTGACGAAACATCGGCTATAGGACTATCTAAAAAGCCACAGATTGCAGTTGTGCCCTTGAGCAAAGCACCTAACCACTAACCTGCTCCAGGGGTGCTGCTGCTGCTGCTCACCCAATGCTGTGTGTGTGTGTGTGTGGTGTGTGGTGTGTGGGATTGCGAATGAAACGAACCGATGGCAAAAATACATTTTCCGTTTTGATGGACAATACAGATGCAGTCTTTCTTTGCATGCGTCACAGCACAGCATGCCACAGCATTATGGAAGCTTATCAGTGCCAATTCTAAAATGCAAATGGTTAAAATGGTCAATTAGGAATGCGAAAATGACACACATTTGCATTTAAGCATTGTATTTTAGAATTAGCACTGATAACCCTTCATAAAGCTGTGGCATGCTGTGTCATCGCACGTGCGAACAAAACCAAGTCTGCATCTGTATGTTACGTACCGGTTTGATATCTCGATGCAGGAAGCCAACAGAGTGGATGGCCTCTATAGACTCCAGGATCTGTTTCCCCAGGCGGAGCGTGGTGCTCATGGTGAAAGTCCCCCGAGGCTGGCTCCTCCTCAGGTCCGCCAAATTGAGTCCCTGCTCCACCCCCCAAAACAAAACAACGCTCTGGGGTGAAGTTACCTCTAGGTACAGATCTAGGATCAGCTTCCCTCCCCCAATCCTAACCTTAACATTTGGTGGGGGAAATACAAAGATCTGACCCCAAACCAACTTCACCATACTCCGGAAAACTAACCATACGTACACAAACAGGTTTTGTAGCGAAAGAACACGTACCGGTACGGGACACCCAATCGCCTAGGTGTAGTCATAGAATTCCATATAGAATCTTTATTCATTTGATATATGACGTCGGTGGGCCTAGTAAAGATGTGCCATATCGCTTAACATGCACTACCTATTAACATAGTGCTTATGTCTGCAACTTATGTAAGATAGCCTACTATTCCTAATGCGATGATTTGATCGTCACAATTTAGGATAATAATATAACTCAATAACTGTTCGCAGAACAGACTGTAGTGGCGTTGAGTAGGCCTAGGTTACAAATACAAGAGTGTATTTTTAAATATTGCAATATGCTTGGCTGGGTCTCTCTGCTGTTCACTGACAGTCACAACTCAACCATCATCTATTTGCCGCGCGAGCTGCTCAACTTGAGGGTCCTTCCGACAGTAGGCTATGCAATTGAAAACAATCCAGAGCTTTTTTTAAAGAAGCAATTGGTCCTCTGTGGCCAAATCATGCTTTCTGGTCTATTTTAAGCTAATTAGGCTATATAATTTTAGCAATTTAATTCCATTTACTTTAGGGAAAGCTTCCGCCTAGCCTTATGGACGCACCGCCTATCGCTCTTAATGTGGCATGAACACAACCAGTCATGATGTTTTCATCTGATTGTCAAACAAATCACTTCAAAAAGGAGCTCCTGTAGGTTACGTTCGTCCACTGACAAACTAACTACAGGATCCAAACCCCAAACTGTGCACTCACAATTGGATGAATGCAAAGAGACATCGGTCACAAAGCACCTACTGTACTGACATTCTGCGATTGTCATTAGGCCTACACTTGTAGCCCGAACTAATTTGTCCACTGTTGTCCTCCCTCGCCTCTGCCTCAAACCAAAAGTTTGGTCATGATGGATATTTTTTTTTACACCCAAGTGACATGACATAACAGCTTCATAAGATGTGTCTCAATCGACTATGGATTGGATTACGACACAGCTACAGACTCTCCATGAGATACTTTCATATTATAGAAGGTTGACAATGCTACGTTGGATCACGTCACATATGACACCTGCATTATCGTCCTTCATCTTCATCACCTTCATAATGTGCTTCGTCAGCCTCTAACCAGCAGCTGCTTGTGGAATCATTTATTCAGTTAATAAGGCCTATTTGCAAAGACTTTCACATTTCACAATGCTTTATGCAGGCTTTTATAAATCACACTTCCTTAGAAAAACGTGTTTTTGTTGAATTGTGGTCAGATTCTCACAGAATGTTTTTTTTTTTTGTGGGGGTCAATCTTTATAAAGAAGCAAAAGTTAGCTTCTTACCTGAAGTTGCATGACCACGTAGTTGAATGTGTCATTTCTCCCACAGCCAATAAATTTGCAAACATGGTTTTTACCTAAACAACAACAACAAAAAAAAAGGCATATTTTAAGAAATCGTAGTTCAAAGATGCAGATGCCAAAATATTGATGATTGGATTGTTTTTCATTGGTTACACCAGGGGGGGTGAGAGTGGTGACAGGGCCTAGGTAAGATCCATTTTAAATTCCCATATCAATCAATGCAAATACGGCGGAACCACTCATGTTGACACTCAATGGCTGAAGAAAGGATAAAGCAATCTTTTCTTTCCAGGTTTTCTTGTTCTTTTCAGAACTTCTTTCTTTCTCTAAGGACATGGCCTTGTGTTAAATATTCTATAACAGATAACTTTAGCTAAAATATTGCCAGACAAATACAAAAAAAAACTGAATGAACTGGCCAGTCCATGTTTCCTGGTCTTCCTTTTCTTCACAGTTAATCCCAATTAAGGATGATCAGTTGGGCATTAATCCATTGTTATTCATCGTGCCCCATTCATCTTTTGATGGAGCAACCTGTTAATGTGACTCAGTTAGTACCGAACATTTAGGAATCGCAGACTTAAAACAAATTCAGAGGGGACTTCATTTGATCTCATTGTTTTGGTTGTTTGATATTTCTTAAAAAGGGGGTATAGTTTGTAATATGCCATCATCATACACCAAAAGGGTGTCGTCCTGCTTACAGTCCCGCTTACAACAACAACAGTATTGGCACCTCATGATATGGGCATGCTGGGAAGAGCCAATAGTAGCAGTCTAAGCTGATTTGAATTTGTTTGTTGTTTCGGCCCGCTACGTTTGATGATCGCAGAGTCTTCCTTTAATATGTACATAGAAATACACACACACACACACACACACACACACACACACACACACACACACGCTTTCTTCAAAGACATAGTACATATTGCAAACAAATCACGTGTCGCTTTGGGCGACAGTCACACACTGCGACTGACGTGTGACAGCTTTCGAGCTTACCTTTTTTCCCTCATATTGTGATGATGACTCCTAGCCAAAGTGAGTCACTTGTTACCCTGGCACATTGACGTGCATACTCCAGGAGGAGAGTTTTTCTCCTTGTGATCGCCATCACGTTTAACACGTTTCTGCTGCCCCACCTGGCATGCAGAATTACGTTACGGCAGAATTTAAAAAGGTACAGTCTAAGCCAAAAGATTTGCTATAATTTGTTCACTGTTTCAGACATACTGTTGGGACCATGCAATCAAGCATCAATGAAAGTACTGTTAGGATGCATGTTTGGCTTTAAGGGCACAATTGTAAAATATCTGATTGTTGGGACCGCTCTACTTCCTACCGATGTACGTATAACCAAAAACAAGAAGCACTATATTGCTTATTTTCCAGGCACATTTTGAAGGGCGTTTTTTTTTATCATGAGTGGAGTATTTATCACTACAGCTACTACTACATAATGGCCTTGTGGACATTATACCTACACTGAACTTCAAGGAGATCAAAAGGCCCCTTTAATCAATAACAACATGATGTGGAGTAGTTTACTAGGTGACCTATTGATTCATCCGTGAAGCTACTATGGGTGTAATAAGCGAGAGAGACATCCGTTTCCACATTTGCTTGAACCTCGAGCAAAAGATTCAAGGGCCATAATTCAAGCAGCACACCAAAATGCTAAAAAGCAAAACAGATATGCTTAAATAGAGCATCGGTGACCCACTAAATAAGGCCAGGCGGAAGAGAAGGCTGCATATAAGCTTAACGCAGGACAGACAGAGCCATTGTAGCTCTCCCTAGCCACTTGGGACAAAAGCTCTATTCAAAGTCCACAGCCACCTAGTCACAATAGTCTGGCGGCCCATTATTACATCTTGACTAAACAAATGTAATTGGCTGTTTGTGGAGTTGCAGACGTCTGTCACAGTAGACCGAATGGCTCTGCAGCTTTTAACTCTGTAGGACGCCTCAGGGTGGTCATGACAACGTGAGAGGAAATTCTGCTCTCCTTTGTTGTTTTTTTTGTTGTCATTCGTTGACAGGATGTCTCAGAGGTCACCCAAAGCAGTAACACTTTACCTGGTTCTACGGTCCTGAAACCTATGTTGTGCTGTCATGAGGAGAGATGGCTACGCTTTTTCACTAGACTGTCATGAGTATGACATAGCAGATTCTAAAAACCAATCATAAGTCTAGTGTTAAGCAGTTAAGCAGTACCACTTTAATAATTATAATTGGATGAAATAATGTATCACTAGCCACTTTAAACAATGCCATTTATATAATGTTTACATATCCTACATTACTCATATATATATATATGTATATACTGTACTCCATACCATCTACTGCATCTTGCCTATGCCGGTCAGCCATCGCTCATCCATATATTTATATGTACATACTCGTATTCATTCCTTTACTCTTGTGTGTATAAGGTAGTTGTTGTGAATTTGTTAGATTACTTGTTAGATACTACTGCATGGTCGGAACTAGAAGCACAAGCATTTCGCTACACTCACATTAACATCTGCTAACCATGTGTATGTGACAAATAAAATTTGATTTGATTTGTAACACATATTTATCTTACACAGGAGAGACACATGTTCTTACTTGACTGTGTACTGTAGCTGACTGAAACTTTATATATTTGTCTGTCATGACTACAACAAAGTATATCGACACATGGTGTCAGCTGTGGGATGTGGGTTCAAGTCAAGTGACATCAACAAAGAATGACATTTACTGTGAGAATGACAAGTCAACGAAGAACGGCTGAGCAGCACAGACACCTTCATACTCATTGACTAAGCAGAATGGTAAACATAAAATGGCCGCCGCAGTGGGCCCTTACCCTGCAGTTTCTTCAGGACTGCCACCTCCATCTTCAGGACCTGTTTGGGCTGCTGGGCCGACTCCACCTTCAACGCCACGTTCTCCCGCGTCAACAGGTCCAGCGCTTCGTAGATCTCCCCAAAACCTCCTCCTCCGATTTTCTTCAGCTAGAAAATGTGTCGAGGACAAAACATGTATTAAATAACATTCTTCTAGCGCTGTTCGAATGCTGGCTTGAAATCAATGAAATAAATTAAACTGTTCTAATCCAATTGAAGTTCAACTTGACAAACCCTTTTGCATGAGGAACGCCAGTTTTGATGGAAGAGTAGGTTAGCCTGATCCTAGAACTGTTTGTGCTGTCTTGCCAACTCCTATCGTCATTGTCTTTTTTTGGCATGACAACGACCAAAATGTGTTGGCAAAACAGCACAAACTGATCTGGGACCAGGCGATAGGGAGGTATGTCTTACTGGTCGAACAGTAATAGAGTAAATTCATTTTTTGCTAAGTGATTAGATAGTTGCCCGCCTTCGTCCCATCCCTCCTTCTCCAGCCCCACTTCCTCCTTCGTCCCATCCCTCCTTCTCCAGCCCCACTTCCTCCTTCGTCCCATCCCTCCTTCTCCAGCCCCACTTCCTCAACTGCTCTATTGCTTTTTTCTTTCTTTCACCAAGTACTTAAGTGATTTGAACAACCCTATTATAGTGTATGGCTTGATCATGACAGCCAAGTGCCGAAGACAAAATATTGACCAGCCATGTGCAAACACCCTCTACTTTCTTCCTCAGCTCTTTGGCAGAGGGATCTGTCAATCCGTGATTGGTTCTGACAGGGTCGTCCAAGTGATCACCATCAGAAGCACAGTAACTTTGGCTGTTACGCAATCACCTTCTTAATTCAGTGGGCCAAATGTGTGGAACTATGTATAGGATACCATTATTAAAGGGCCAGAAGTAACCCCCAAAAGTTTGTCAGATACCATTTAAAGGGACATTTCACCGGAAAATAAGTGTGTCCAATGATTTAACACCCCAAAAGCAGTATTGAGTCAATTTTACATTCTGTTCTGTAGATCCAGAAGTAGAGTTAACTTCTTTGGGAGCAGCGCACGAGGTGACGGTTTTGGAGACCCTGGCATGCCCAAAGTAAAATGCCTCCCATTCAGGCCCAGAAAATAGGATATGCACATATTTAGTACCATTGGATAGGAAACACTCTGAAGTTTCTAAAAGTGTTAACATTTTGTCTGTGAGTAACAGAACAGATATCTGAGGAATTTCTGTCCTGAAAAAAAGTGATTGACACATTGCCTCATTTGGAACCCCTCCCTTATGAAAATGCCCATATAAGGGCATATTAATGCAGTACCTATTGCTTCCTCTGGATGTCAACAGTCTCGAGAAAGTGTTTTGATTCTGTTTAGATGCTTTATATGGCAGAAGAAGAAGAATTAGGAAGTGGTCACACAGAATGTCAATAGAGGAAAAGGCGCGTTCCCGGCTGGCGCGCTCTGTGGTTTTTTCCTTTCTTATCGCCCAGTTTATATTCCGGTTGAAATATTATACTATTTATACATAAAAGTGTTCCTAAGGATACATTATCAATTATGTTTGATTGTTCTTGGACAAGTTTATAGGTATAAGTTGAACGAGTTCTCTTCACGTTTCAATGGACGAGTCGACGCTGTATTTTCTCATTATAACGCGCCAACCAAACAGAGATTTATGGATATAATACATTACTTTTTCTAACAAAAGAACCATGGATTGTCTTCGTTGGACACTTGGGAAGCCCTCAGCAGAAGTTCTTCAAAAGGTAATTGATTTGTTTTCGCTGTGAAATGTGTTATGTGTGAACCGTGATGGCTTATGAATTTATGGTCATGGGAAAAATATGTGAGGTGCTATCCTCAAACAATCAAATGTGGTGCTTTTGCCATTAAAGCCTTTTTGAAATCTGACAATGCTGTGATATTGCCAAGAAGCAGAGCTTTTGATGACTATGCAACACTTGTATATTGATGCATGTTTAATAATTCAACTTTTGGATTTTGAATTTGGCGCCTTGCATTTCACCGGGTAGTGTCGGGAGTGGTAGCGCCCCACCGCTCCCTAAGAAGTTAAATCATTGGACAATCTTGTGGTCCCAAATTAATAGGAACAACTGGGAATAGATACTGCTGTGAATTAGTTAGTTACAATCTTTCCCATTCAGGCTGGATGGAGGCCTGCAGAATTCTGTAATTTTCTTGATTTAAAAGTATGAAAAAACCTGACAAACTGATTTGGGATTTATCTGCTCAACTTCAAGGAATGAAAACAGATTTTCGAGTGCACTATCCCTTTAATTGTGGTGAGACACTGAGAACCTTGGTTGATGGGGAGTCAAATCGGTGTGTGTGTGTGAAGGTAACCTTGTACTTAGCCCCTTAGGGAAACACTGATTATAGAGAGACTATACACCAAGACCAAAACCACGACTAGATCTACTATGCAGCATACTCACCACTTTCCATCGGTCCTTGACCATGCAGTTAGGCGGCAGTATGTCCGCCGTCTCCCCAGCCCCATTCATGTTGGCGTGGTCCTGGAGGGCTGGCACTAGGCACTGCATCTGCCAGCCCGACAGAACGCGAGCAGCTCCCAACTTAAATGAGCCATTTATCTGGGAAAGGATATTCAATAGGACATAAGTCAGTCTTATTCCCTTTCTTTTAACACAATACCCAAGAGCAGGAATCACACAGCGCACTCAAAGCAAAAGGCATAAGTCAGGGTTGTCCTATAAAGCCATTCGTTTTGTTAGCTCGGGCCAAAGTGGAGGAGAAAACAAAATGGTGTTTGCAGTTGTCCGTGCAAATACCATGGTCATACAGAAAGCTTGCTGGTATTGACGGTTGTAGTTGGACATCTAGATTGTCTTGAAAGAACAAGGGGAACAGACAGTACATACACTGCATTTCTTGCCTCAAGTGAACAATGGAAAATAAGGCCTTGGGTATACTGTATGTTGGAGGTATATAAACTACAGCGACTACATCTGTCCATGGATACGAAATGTCCTTCATATCTGAATAACATCGGGCCCAATAAGGAGATGCACTTTCCTTAGGGTGTGGCCAAATCAAATTTCAAATGACTTTTGGCACTTGAAGCACAGTACATCACACTCTGCTTGAGCGCTGAGTTAAGAGTTTTGTACAAAAGCTTGAGTATGTAACAATGTATGTCAATAGTGTACCTACAATATATGTAATTTGTATGTGATACATGGTTTTAGTGACCAACTATAAAGTAGGATCATAACCATTCTCAGTCTTGAACACTGCTGTACAACAACAAATTGACAATATATCTATGAAATGAATAGTCATGGAAATATTATTTTTGCCTCAGATTTTCTGGTTGTAAACTCATTTTTTGGGGGGGGTTAAGAAGACATAACTAGATTACAAACCAACTGGTCTCTGTTACAATCAGGTAAAGATGTCCTGTTCATGACGAGATCAAGGCGTCACCAGATAACAACCAGATTTGGTTGTTAAAAATACTTCAGCAAAAGTTCATTATACAACCTGACCATGACGTCATTGCAACCAATGTTGCCTGATGAGATATAAACACTTCTTAAATTTGACTTTATAAAACAAAAATCTGTTTTTTTACATTTGTGATATCTGGTCAATTGGCTGTTAGCCCTCTAAACTATTACAGACAGTATACGTATTGGGTTCAAACCGATATCTATCAAATTGTATTTTCTAGATGCTTATGATTATTCTAGGTAAACAACATCTGGATAAGAGTGATGCATGTAAGTAGGTTAGTACCAAAACCATGCTATTATGCATGCAGGGCCATGGACCATTAGTTATGCATGCACAGCTCAGGGGGTTGACTTAGTCATGCCTAGGCTGAGGCCAGTAGAGAGACTGTGTGCATTATCTAGCAGACTAGTCAGCTGTGAAAAAGAGTGACACAAAATGCACTAGAACACATACAATAGGTTTAGACAGGGTGTGAGCCTACGAGGGTGGTAGTGCCAGTGTTTATGGCTTTAAAGCAAGGTTTGTCAATGCACCTGGGTCGGTTCCCAACATTTGCATTGCTACAGCGGGAAGTGTGTGAATGGATGCTGTGTCATTGAACGTCAACGTGCCAATAACTGGTGGTTATTTCAAGCACTCCCATAGCACAGCAAGATTACAGGCCAGTAACACTGCAAATGTAGCAAGACCTGGGGTCATGTTCAGTAGGCAAATGTTGTGGAACCTTGCAGATAGAAATGTCATGAATAGCGCTTACGCGGCTCCTTATTCAACATGTCAGAGGTGCATGTTCGTTCTACGTAACATTTCATATCTGAATGTCCCATAAACATTGCACCTTGCTGAAAGAGGCCCTATGGCTCTCATCAGACTTGATCTAAAACCCACAAGAGCAGGCAATATTGTAAGTAGTTCAAGTGAAATACAAAAGAGGTTTGTTCAGGGAGCATTTCCTCACTTAGCGTCCTCTACACAACCTCCATATTAACTTCCACACACTACAGCCATGGAATCGGAATTAATATTTTAATTTCATCTTAAAATCATTAAAGGGATAGTTCACCCAATTTACAAATCATATTGGTGTCCTTGTCCCGAGACTGCTTAAAGGGTAAGGAAATGAATGTAATTTTGTAATTTGAGTGAACAATCCCTTTAAGCTTATTTTATACTTTCATAAGTATGACTGACTAATAATTGATCAATCAAGATAATTGGCTGTTATAGTTATAGTGAATGGTCATCATGATGCCACCCTATAAGATCATATAAAGGAAGCTTCATGTTGTGTGGTTTAAGATAATATATAATGCTCCGTTTTACTATTATAATATTATGGCCATCTTGCCAGGTGTTATGACAGATTCTGTAGGGAAACACTGCAAGCCTGTTCCCCCCCATTTGGGTGTAGTCCAATAATAATCTTGGAAAAGTAAAATCATATTAGCATCATCATAGTCTCATTTTCACTGGGCTGTGATAGCAAAACATAAGAGCAGTGCATCAGTGAGAATAGTGAGAGACTTGATAAGACTCCTATCAATTATAACAAAATGTGTATTTGCTGTCCTATACGAACAATAGTGTGAGGGGATCTACTTTGCGAAAAGCCAAGAGGGTTTGCATTCAAGTTTCCCAGAACTATGAAGCAAAATCATGAAATTTCCTTGAAATCCGCGAAGGAAGCCGCGGCAGCCATTTTGTGTTCAAACTGGTGGGTAAAAAGTGCAGCCGCATTTCCAAAGGGAACTTTGAACACATTAACCTCTCACCATATTTACAACCTCTTCAGAAAACCTTTTACGTTTGAGAAAAAAAATTCCTGAACTTGGCCAATTTAGCCGATGCCAAACCCCTCCTACAAGCCAAAAAAAAAAAATAATACAAAGAGGTTTGTTACAACTGCCTCCACAACCAAAGCAATGATGTTTAGAGATATTTATATATACAAAATAATATTTATGAGAATGACAGTTTAATTTGAATGAGTAGACAACGATGACAAATAATACTATGATGGACAACAATACACACAAACAATACAATGCAATAACTTAGCATAACATCCATATAAGACGATGATCTACGAGACATACTGTATATAGCAATGGACAGTTGAAAATTAAAAGAAAAACATTTTGAAAAAAAATATTACAATCTATTATTGACTTCACAGGTCCCGGATCTATATTTGGCAGTATAAATGTTGTCAATAGGTCCTGATCCAAGCCACTGTTGAACCTGTAATAATGCATGTAACACTAGGCAAGTCAAAAGTTGGAACAATTACACAAATCTGACATCTCATCCTAAAGTAATTTACAATAGCCCAACAATTAGACACATATTTAGCCTTAAACTCTTAAACATAAACTGTAATAGTATTATGTTTCTAGTGAGTTTAATTGATACTGCTTGCTGGGCTATAAGCAAATTAACACTACACCTGGGTGTGTGCTATAACTCTGTAGACCTATCTGCTACTAAGGCAACTGACTGTTCAACATTCACAAATAGGCAAAGAGAGAGTTTGAGTTAGTCTTTAACCAATACCAACAGTGTCAGGTTAAGTAGTGTACATGCAGTATTCTTTTTTTGAACATAACTGACTTTTTAAATATGGCTACATAAATAGCTATAGCCCTATCACACAATAATTAAACACTTTTTGTTCAATTTCTGGACAACATTTCTGTCAATTTAGGGCACCCCTTATGGCTCAAGAACAGCCCCAGAGGCAAAAGTCACATATAGCCTATTTAATAAAGCACCCAGCAAGTCCCATTCATGCCCTGTAGGCCTAGGCCTTTTGACATCTACATTAGGTGAAAGTTATTAGCCAAACGGAGATGTCATGAAGAATATTACCTGGCGCAGAGACGGCACGTTAGTCTTTTCCGTCTTTTTGGAATCTTCATTTGGGATTTTAAGGTGGGAGAAGACTTCCTCTGACAAACAGTAGCCCTACTGCTACAGCTATACACTGAATAATAGCATCATTTTCCCATGTGTGACAAAATCCATTGCGAGAACTTGTGAAAGGTCCATATAAACATCTACTCCGATATCCGACGCTAAAATGAACCGTACTCCTATGCATTTAGCAGGCAATTATCCCAAGCGAAACCTCCAATAAATTCAATCAAGCATTTGATTTTCTTCAATTGTGTATTTGCCTAACACTTAAAAAATACTTGCATTTTTCTAAACTAGAATAATATCCCATTTCTTCGCCAAAAATGTGTCACGCAAGCGGATTCCTATGATTACAAACTGCAGTGTACAGGTGTAGGTTGTGCATGAATGCACAATTAAAATACATTGTCGACGACTAAAATCCAGGTAAGCAGTGGGTCCAATTCCGATAAACTAGTCCGATACAATGCTTTGTCTTAATAATCGATGTCTCGGTTTAAAATAGGGCTATATGCTCTCCAACGCCACCGCTGTCGGTCCATCCCACTGTTTTTGTCCGCACTGCAGCGTAGCCTCCTGCTTGACGTGAGACAGACGCACCTATTACTGACGCCTTTATGGCGACAGGGGCGCACGACACCCCATGACGATTATGCAAGAAATCCCAATGCTTGTCCCACCTTACAAACGTACTACCCCAATAACAGTCCGTTTCTAATCCTCCCGTGTAATGGACAGAGGGTTGGCAATTGGACTTCAGACTTTCTAATATTGCATATTTGAATGGAATTGTTTGATATAGGTAGACCTACCATTAGGACAAATAATACCGAATGCTATTTAGCATAAATGAGAGCAGAAACACAGGACTACAATTCCCAACGTGAACCAATCACTGGAAAAGGCCAGCGCTGAACCTTAACATACTAAAACACGCACAATAATAGATATAGGTCTATAATAGCCGATTGGCATTAATGGATTGGGAGGATCAACATGTATTGGTATATTTTAACTACATTCCACGGCCATTAGTACATTCTACTGCAATTCAAATCCAAATTCCACATTTATATTCATTAAGACAACAAACACACAGCGATATTTACATAACCCTTCAAAACTGGCCAATGGGAATAGCAATAGGATAGTAACGCCTTTATTCTTACCTAATTCTCTTCAGCCGTGATGACATGAAAACCTCGAAGACTTTGAAGAGGCACATTGTTTCGCCTCTACGGTCAAAACCATTTCAGGAGGTTCGCCCCACGTACCACCATTTCTACGGCAGCATCCTCCTCCCTGGCAGCATTCGCGTCCCCAGCATCAGCATCATTTAGCAACCACAACGCTCGTCCTCTGTGCTTTCCTCAGAGAGTTGTGTATAGGCTACACGGCACATACCGCCACCTACTGGAGCGGAGAAGAACATTCGCGACCTGGACGCACAATTAGGTTAATAATTATGTTTTTTTTTAAACTTACACGGTGACTTGTAAGTTAGGGAGGATGACGGATGAAAATGATTTTGAGTAAAACGTTTTTAGGTGGATTGTTTTTATTTGTATATTTTTATAAATAGCCCTATCTATATACTTTTGGGAGTTCTCAAAGTACTTTTGAGGAGGACTTTTCTCCCACAGATATTTCAGTATAGGCTTGACTGAGTATACAGCAGCCTAAAATAGTATTACAGTAGTTTTAACAAGTGACAGGCCTGTCCAAGTTACCTCTCAACCAACTTGCTGCAGAGCCTTTTGTAGGCTGCACACTCTTGCTTTCAGTGCTTGTGAGGTGCTGTTTATGTCAAGCAAATGGAAAAGGAAAACTGTTCAGGGCTTCAGGTTCTCACTATTTGGAGACTTGATGTTAATGTGCAAAGAATGGAGGTGTGTGTGTACCTGACAATTCAATAGGCTTTATTAGTATGGAAAGATCGAGCACTTACATTGTCAAAGCAAACATACAGAAAAATATCCAGATGATCCAATAACAATAATAATAATAATAATAATAATGTAAATAACTGTCTTCAACAAAGCCCCTCTTCATCTCAGTGATTTAACAGGGTGTCATCATGAAATGCTGTGAAGTGTTTTTTTTTTCTCAGCTTAGCTTGAAGAGGGACTGTCATTGAGATGGCTGGGATCACCTTTTCACACGTGATGGTAGTTGCAACTTTGAGACGGGCCATCACCTTCATGATGTCTTCTGCATTGCTTTAAGTCCTTCTCAGTAAGAGTGCTCACGTCATCCGCCTTTCTGATCTCTCTTGACATGAGTGTGTTAGAAATGTTAGGAGCATATCCTCGGAGCTGTTCCCGCAGGGGGTCACGTCAGCAGGTGGCCATCCCACAAGATCATCTTGTGGGATGGCAAGGCAAATAGCTTCTGCTTCTCCCGATGGATTTTAGTTGCTGTTGAGTTGCGATGGAAAAAACAAACCACCTTTCTCACTCTTGCCAGTAATCTCTGTGCATAATTGATGTTACTCAGGGCTTTCTGGGAGGCCCGATTTAGGGTAATCTAAATTTAGGATGATCTGGGCCTCAACTACAGCAACAATCAAGTTAGCTGCCTTGTCCTTGACCAGGGGCCTCATTTATAACTGTTGCGTACATTTCACACTGAATTTCTGCTTGTACCATTACTGAAAAGTCTGCACACATACAGAAATCTAGAGATGTATAAACTTGGCACATGAAATACATACGCATGTTTCCAGTTATAAATCAGACCTGTCGTACAGCTGTGCGCGCGTGAACGAACTTTAAAGCTCTGCTTGGCGACGCCCTCCATTCACCTTTTCTGGTGACAATAATTCCCTTTATTTACCGTATAATTTGGAACTATTTGGAATTAGGTCACAACAGTTTCTGAAAGAAAGAGCAATGGCAATTTTGGGAAGAATGGTGTGGGCAGAATATTTTGTATGTACGCACAATTTATACATGAGGTCCCAGGGCAGGTTCTTTGTTGGTGATGTCCAACTCCACGCATGACTCCTTCAGTAAACCCCCAATATTTTTGCCTGTGTGTGACTCGTTGTAGAGTAGACTCTGGCTTGTAACACATGACCCTTCATCTTCCACTCTAGAGATATGTAATATGCAGTGATAGTGATGTAAGAGTCAGTGACACATGAAGTCCACACATCACTTGTAATTGCAATGCGCTCCTCATTTGCAAGGCCTTCTTTCACCTCATTCCTCACTTTTGTGTACATGTCAGGTATGCATTTTTCAGTAAAATACTCTGAGCTAGGTATCTTATCTCCACAGTGGGGTCACAATAGTTTGTTGGCCAAACGGTTCGGACGCTACAAACAGAAGTTGGCACATCAACGGAACCAACTTCAGGCGAGTCCCCTGACACTTGTGAGGGTCGTAGAGCAAAATGGAGAACAAAATACACAGTGAGAGTCTCCCCTTTCCATAGAGTGCTCATAATAGTTTGTAGGTCAAACTGTTCGGACGCTACAGACGTTTTTTCCGTGAGAAGACCAATTTATTTTTGGTCTGACAAACACCGCTCTAGCTCTGCCACCTTTCACCGCAGATGCAGAAGTGCCAAATCAGCGGATGCGGTGGATTGAGACACATCCAACGCAAAAAAAAAAAAAAAAGCTTAAAATGACGGCTATTGATGGGGATTTGTTTATTATCTTCCTTAGGTTGACGCACCAGTGTGTCAATCAAGACTAGGGGGTTAAACAAAATTCACGAATGTCAGTAATTTGTCGATACAATATATAGTTTATAGCTAGCTAACTTGGACAACAGTAGATAGCTGGCTAACTCATCTGAGTTGGCGCGAGTATACCAAGCTAACGTATCATTGTTCATGGTGCTATATAGCTAGCTACAATTTGAGTAATTTAGCAAACACCAAGCGTGAGAGTTTGCTGTACATCAGAGTAGCAATATTGGTTAGTAGATAGCTAACTAACATTAGAAATTGTAAACTAATTTTGTCACTTGTGTCATTTTAGATGTTTGTTGTTTAAACTAAAACGCTGGAAAAAACTGAACCATGGCTAGCTAAAATGAGCTAAACACGGTGGTGTGCAGGAAACGTTCATGCCCAGTGTAGCTAGCTAGCTAACTGTTTAGCTAGCATCATGCAAAATGTTAGCTTTTGAATAACGTATTAACATGACAATGTTGGGGTAGGGATACAATTTATCGACTTATTAGCAAGAAAGTAATCTTGGTGATTGTTGTTTCACATGCACAGTGGCAAGAAAAAGTATGTGAACCCTTTGGAAATACTTGGATTTCTGCATAAATTGGTCATAAAATTTGATCTGATCTTCATCTAGGTCACAACAATAGACACACACAGTCTGCTTAAACTAATAACACACAAACAATTATACACTTTCATGTCTTTATTGAACACACTATGTAAACATTCACAGTGCTGGGTGGGAAAAGTATGTGAACCCTTGGATTTAATAACTGGTTGACCCTCCTTTGGCAGCAATAACCTCAACCAAACGTTTTCTGTAGTTGTGGATCAGACCTGCACAACGGTCAGGAGGAAATTTGAACCATTCCTCTTTACAAAACCGTTTCAGTTCAGCAATTTTCTTGGGATGTCTGGTGTGAACCGTTCTCGAGGTCATGCCACAGCGTCTCAATCAGTTTGAGGTCAGGAATTCTTAATCTTAGGTCTTCTGAGATCTCATTTGTTCGAGGCATGATTCACATCAGGCAATGCTTCTTGTAAATAGCAAACTCAAATTTTGTGAGTGTTTTCTATAGGGCAAGGCAGCTCTAACCAACATCTCTAATCTCGTCTCATTGATTGGACTCCAGGTTAGCTGACTCCTGACTCCAATGAGCTTTTGGAGAAGTCATTAGCCTACATTCCAACCTACACTGTGAATGTTTAAATTATTAATTCAATATAGGCAAGAAAAATACAATAATGTGTGTGTTATTAGTTTAAGCACACTATGTTTGTCTATTGTTGTGACTAATCTGATCTTCATCTAAAATTATTTATCTTCAGAAGGAATGTTAGGAATGTATAATGGAATTCATTCAATTGTTACTGCATACGTTTTTGTGGTGGATTTGACATAATTGTCAGGTTTTATTTGTCAGGTTTTTTGAGGACCTATTAAGTTAATTAGTGTTACTTGCTCAACAGTCAGACTAAATATTGTGTAACTTGTTTCTGACTTATTAGTCCCACTTTAAATATTTTTAAATCGCTATTTTTCGTACAAGGTTTAAGTTAGAAACACTATTCAAACTCTAAAAAGTGAAGACCAGTATGGAATTGTGTGCTTGTATACAACTTGTTCTTCTTTTTGCCCGTCTACATCTACTTCGATTAGATTTCTTCATCATTTTAACGCTCCCATTGTTAAAAATGCCCATGACTTCCAACATTCTATTCATTGTAAACACCGTTATCATTTAACACACATTGCCTACTTTTACCACTTTCCCAACAGCTTAGACAAACACTTAAAGGAGATGATATATGTGTCTACTTCTCTGCTATTCAAATCTGAAATCAAAACAGAAACAACTTCTACCAATCAAGATGAACAGCTGTTTTAGGTCCCCAGTCACTTATCAGACTACTCTGGCCTCTGTGCCTGGTGATACTTATTATCAGTCTGGACTCCAGACCGGTATTTGATAATAGCTTTACTGCTGTGTCGCGGGTTGACAACCCGGCCTCTTCGCTAAGTCTAACTAGCATGTGGCCAATGTAGTGTACCCCATTGGCTCGTTAGAGTACCAAATGCCCCTCTTGTCTAGCTCATGTACCAACTAATGTACCAACTAACGCTATGTACACCTGCTATTACTGCAACCAAACTAGCAACTGAGTGCTCCTGCCCCGTTGTTGTGCGGAAAGAAGCACAGAAGTCACGGAGGATGTTATTCTGGCCCATAGTTTTCCTTTAGCAATCCAATGTTTTAACAACCCATTCTGTAGTTTTGAAGGTATCTTTTTTTGGTGATTTGCCACTTCTATCTTGGCTATCTTCACTTCTGTAATTTCCCTGTGTCTGTCAGCCGTGCGTTTGTTTTCTTTTCAGATTGATAACGGGACTTGTATCTTTCCACGGGTCATGGATAGGATAGCTACCAGGCTTGCCAAAAAGGTCAAAAGTAAAATGGGAAAATTCTCTTGTCTCCGTGTAGGCTTGTAGGCTAATAATAGTAATAAAGTAGCAACTTTGTGTCACTGTCAGTTGTAAATAGAATGTTGGGTCTTGTTACTAAGGTCACATTATATTTTCATTCATAAATAGTTTTCATTCATAAATAGTTTTCATTCATAAATGTAGTGATTTAGAACGGTAAAAAAGGCATTTACTGCTGGAACTACTTCAAAGCAGTCTTTTCCAACTGTCCTGTATATCTGGTTTTAATGCCCACTCTAGAGTGCCATTGTAGCCAGTCAGAAAGGAGAACTCAACAATGCTGTCATAAAATGCTGTTTTTGTAGCCACAACATATATATATATATATATTTTTTTTACAACTGCATTTTTTACCACTTTCCCAACAAGTTAGACAAACTAGAGCCTATAAAATCTTCCTGTATTTCTCTAGTATTCAAATCTAGAGGTACAGCTGTTTCAGTAAGCACATCGACTACATTTCTTCTCAACTTTCTGAAACCGCCGTTTTGACCACTTTCCCAAGAAACCAACATATAGCGTATGACATCTTAGTCTACTTCACTGTTATTTAAATCTGAAATCAGAACAGAAATAACTTCTACCAATCAAGAGGTACAGCTGTTTTAGTAAGCGCGCGTCCACTACTTTGGTAACCCTTCATTTTACACGTAGTGTCAATTTAGTCCTAAACGTACTTAATAGGAACCAAGGAAGTTAGTACTACATTAATTAGTAAATACGAAAGTCACAACATGTAATTATATAGATAAGTACAAGTAAGTAAGAAGGTAGGTACAACTAATTACCAGTTAATAACAATACCTAGTCACGCCACTACTTCAATTTAATATAAAATAAACACCAAGGACATTATAAAGTCACAAAATGTATTTATATAGTAGAACATTTTAGTCCACAAAAAGTAAGCACAAGTAAGAACCAGCTTATTACTATATAAATACGTAGTCACCCCAGTCTCTTTCAAAGTAATACCTAAGAATCACCGAATGAACATACATGGTCATTTATAATTCATTACTATATAAATACGTAGTCACCCCAGTCTCTTTCAAAGTAATACCTAAGAATCACTGAATGAACATACATGGTCATTTATAATTCATTACTATATAAATACGTAGTCACCCCAGTCTCTTTCAAAGTAATACCTAAGAATCACCGAATGAACATACATGGTCATTTATAATTCATTACTATATAAATACGTAGTCACACCAGTCTCTTTCAAAGTAATACCTAAGAATCACCGAATGAACATACATGGTCATTTATAATTCATTACCATATAAATACGTAGTCACACCAGTCTCTTTCAAAGTAATACCTAAGAATCACCCGAATGAACATACATGGTCATTTATAATTCATTACCGTATAAATACCCCCGCAAAATACCTTCAAGTCATCTGTCCTGTTGTTTCTATGTACTTTACCTTTAGTTGCCATGTATGTTCATAGTAACAAGGACGTAAAAGTAAGTGGTTTCTGTTTCCACATAGATACAATTTAGTTACTTATGAGGTACCATTGCATTAGACGACTCCATTCCATGAAGACAACAGCTCTGTTGCACAGGGTACCACCTTCACACTTACAGGGTAAGTAGGAGGTAAGACGGTTGTAAAAAAATAAGTGGTGTCTGTTTCCACATAGGTACAGTGTAGTTATTTGTGAGGTACCACTGCATTGGAGGAAGAGAACAAAGTGATCCAGTTTGTCAAAGTGGGGACAATTTTTTCGCAATAAAGACAAGCACCCAATTCAGAGTGAAGTTTATTTATAACGAAAATCAACCAAACAAACCTAAGTAGAAACACATTTGTACTCACAATCATAAAGAGCTAGCATAACAAACAAAGGTTTTTTGATTCCTAGTTGGTCTCATGGAAAACAGTTTATGGGATTGAGCGAAGTAGCCAGCGAATGTGTTGACCTGTTATGAGCAACTGAAGAGGATGGAGAGCCTCACACGTTTGACGAAATTAAAAACAGTGAAGGAAAAGTACCTTCCCAATCCCAGAGTATTACGCAGAGTCCCTCCGGGATTTTTTCAATTTGGCGATCACAACATTCTCCCACAAGAGCGTTATTAAGACAGTCGAATCATAGCAATATGACCGCATGCAACGGTCCGATAGCTGCAATACAAAAAGAGGGCTAGCAATTTTAACCAACCAATCAGCACACTTTTACTGCATTCAAATAGTTCAATCAAGCAAACACGTCAACAAACTTTTTTTTTTTTTAGAAATAGTGTAAATTCAAGTAGCTTGTAAACTCAAAATAGGTCCCTACTTTTCAGGTATCCGTAGGATTAGTCTCTTGAGGGACAACGCATTTTCCTGGATCTAGGTACCAAAGGTTACCTTAGTTTACAACTCAGAGGAGAACCCCAGTCTCCATAGTGACAGTGGCTTACAGGTCAAATCTCTGGTCTCAGGTGAGAACTACCTGATCAACAACTCCATCTCTTGGCTCCAAAGTCAAAGTTGCTCACCCTGCTGGAACTGCCAAAGTCGTCTGGGATTCCATTTTGTGTGCGGACCCCCAAAACCCCTCTGCAATCAAGATGATCCTGAGGAAGGTTGGTTGTCTAGGTTCATCTCAGAAGGCTGTGTCTAGTCCTGAGCTGACCCAGCAGGCCTTGCAGTGACCAGGCCTGACGCAGGGTGCCGTGCAGCATGTGGAGGCCAGTGCCAATGCCAGTCAGGTGTCCCGAGTACCTTTCTTTCTCCTTGACAGAGGGTTGAAGGATAACCTTCCTGTCAACCAGGAAGTGAGCCAACTCAAAGAGGCCTAAACTGTTGTACCAAGAGCTAAACCAGCTGTTCCATGATGCACCAGGAAACAATGCCAGTCGCGTGTGGAGGGCAGGGCTACAGAAGAAGCAGCGACAGAGAGAGGCCAGTCGGCACGTGAGATAAGGCGTCTGGCAGCAGAGAGCGCAAGAGAGCAGCCAACCATAGTGAAGGAGGTGACATCTCGCCCAAAAGCCTGAAAGAGGAAGGAGCATAGTGATATTCACTCATTTTAATATGCACACATCAGGTGTCAATTATTTTTCAATTCTCAGGAAGTAAACAGAATTTCCAATTCTAATTCCGCTTGCCAAGGGAGGCATTGAGGAAAATGATGTAATAGGAATATCAGTTTACTTCCTGAATTGACTGAATTGAAAAGGAATTGATGCCATCCCTGGCACTTGTACACACAGGCAAGAATGCCTCTTGAGGATATACGTTTTGTTGAAAGATAAAGACTAGTTTAGGTGGAGCACTGCACACTAAACTGGACAACCTCAGATAGTAGTAAGGTGGTACAGTACTTCCTCTGTATGTAGTGACTGTAAAAACCAACTAGCAAATAAAAACTAAAATCATTCTGATCTCCTGAGTCAAAGTAGACTCCGTTGGTAGAGCATAGCACTTGAAACGCCAGCGTTGTGGATTCAATCCCCACGGGGGGACCGGTACGAAAGTGTATGCGCTCACTACTGTAAGTCGCTCTGGATAAGAGTGTCTGCTGAAATGTAAAACATGCATTTTTCTATGTTTAAAAAAATCCCAGTATATCAATAAATCTTCTTTGTAGTCACTAAATCATGATGATCAAAATTGGAAGTACAACCTTCTATGCATATTTCACCAAACAATTTCATACACATCAAACTAAATATGATTCCTGATCATTTTTTACATTATAAATAAGCACGTCGTGTGCGGGATTCATTCATCGGTATCATCACAATCCAATTACATGTATTCATGTAATTCAATACAAAGGTTGGTTTTCTCATAGTTTTATAGACTTGTCGTTGGCGCACAGAAATACAATCCATAGTAAAATACAGGAAAGGTGACTACAATGGAGGCATACAGTGCATTCGGAAAGTATTCAGACCCATTCTCTTTTTCCACATTTTGTTACGTTACAGCCTTATTCTAAAATTGATTAAATGATTTTTTCCCCTCATCAATCTACACAAAATACCCCATAATGACAAATCAAAAACAGGTTTTTAGACATTTTTTGCAAATGTATAAAAAATTAAAAACAGAAATACCTTATTTACATAGGTATTCAGACCCTTTGCTATGAGACTCGAAATTGAGCTCAGGTGCATCCTGTTTCCATTGACCAATCCTTGAGATGTTTCTACAACTTGATTGGAGTCCACCTGTGGTAAATTCAATTGGACATGATTTGGAAAGGCACACACCTGTTTATATAAGGTCCCACAGTTGACAGTGATGCCAGAGTAAAAAAAAAAAAGTCATGAGGTCAATTTTCTGTAGAGCTCCAAGACAGGATTGTGTTGATGCACAGATCTGGGGAAGGGTACCAAAACATTTATGCAGCATTGAAGGTCCCCAAGAACACAGTGGCCTCCATCATTCTTAAGTGGAAGAAGTTTGGAACCACCAAGACTCTTCTTAGAGCTGGCTGGTCGGCCAAACTGAGAAATCAGCGGTATTGTAAAGTACTTAAGTAAAACGACTTTAAAGTACTACTTAAGTAGTTTTTTTTTAAAGTTTCTACTTTTACTTTTACTTCACCACATTCCTAAAGAAAATAATGTACTTTTTACTCCATACATTTTCCATGACACCCAAAAGTACTCGTTACATTTTGACAGGAAAATGGTCCAATTCACACACTTATCAAGAGAACATCCTTGGTCATCCTTACTGCCTCTGATCTGGCAGACTCAATAAACACAAATGCGTCGTTTGTCAATTATGTCTGAGTTTTGGAGTGTGCATCAATAAAAATGGTGCCATCTGGTTTGTTTAATATAAGGAATTTGAAATGATTTATACTTTTACTTTTGATACTTAAGTGCATTTTAGCAATTACATTTACTTTTGATACTTAAGAATATTTAAAACAAAATACTTTTAGACTTTTACTCAAGTAGTATTTTACTGGGTGACTTCCACTTTTACTGGAGTCATTTTCTATGAAGGGATCTTTACTTTACTGAAGTATGTCTGCTGGGTACTTTATCCACCACTGGAAATTGGTCAGGGAGGTGACCAAGAACCCAATGGTCACTCTGACAGAGCTCTAGAGATTGTTTGTGGAGATGGGAGAACATTCCAGAAAGACAATCATCTCTGCAGCACTCCACCAATCAGGCCTTTATGGTGGCCAAACGAAAGCCAGTAAAAGTAAAAGGTACATGACAGCCCGCTTGGAGTTTTCCAGACGGCACTTAAAGGACTCTCAGAGCATGATAAACAAGTTTCTCTGGTCTGATGAAACCAAGATTGAACTCTTTGGCCTGATTGTCAAGTGTCAAGTCTGGAGGAAACCTGGCACCATCCCTACAGTGAAGCATGGTGGTGCCAGCATCATGCTGTGGAAATGTTTTTTTTTCAGCAGCAGGGACTGGGAAACTAGTCATGATCGAGGGAAAGATGAACGGAGCAAAGTACAGAGAGATCCTTGATGAAAACCTGCTCCGGAGTGCTAAGGACCTCAGAATGGGGCAAAGGTTCACCTTTCAACAGGACAACAACCCTAAGCACACAGCAAAGACAACGCAAGAGTAGCTTCGGGACAAGTCTCTGAATGTCCTTGAGTGGCCCAGACAGAGCCCAGACTTGAACCCGATCGACCATCTCTGGAGAGACCTGAAAATAGCTGTGCAGCAATGCTCCCCATCCAACCTGACAGAGCTTGAGAGGATCTGCAGAGAAGAATGGGAAAAACTCCCCAAATACAGGTGTGCTAAGCGTTATACCCAGGAAGACTCAAGGCTGTAATCGCTGCCAAAGGTGCTTCAAGCTTCCTGCCATCCAGGACCTCTATACCAGGCGGTGTCAGAGGAATGCCCTAAACATTGTCAAAGACTCCAGCTACCCTAGTCATAGATGTTCTCTCTGCTACCGCACGGCAAGCGGTACCGGAGCGCCAAGTCTAGGTCCAAGAGGCTTCTACCCCCAAGCCATGAGACTCCTGAACATCTAATCAAACGGCTACCTAGACTATTTGCATCGGCCACTCCCTCTTTTACACCACTGCTACTCTCTGTTATTATCTATGCATAGTCACTTTAATAACTCTACCTACATGTACATATTACCTCAATTACCTCGACTAACCGGTGCCCCCGCACAGTGACTCTGCACCGGTACCCCCTGCTATTGTTATTTTACTGCTGCTCTTTTAATTACTTTTATTTCTTATTCTTATTTGTATTTTTTATACTGCATTGTTGGTTAGGGGCTTGTAAGTAAGCATTTCCCTGTAAGGTCTACACCTTTTATTCGACGCATGTGACTAATTTAAAAATTGTATGTCACGTGCACAAGTACAGTGAAATACCTTTATTGCAAGCTCCAAACCCAACAATCATAATATATACTATTTAGCAGACACTTTTATCCAGAGCCATTTACAGTCATGCACGCATACATTTTACATATGGGTAGTCCCAGGAATCAAACCCACTGCCCAGGCATTACAAGCACCATGCTCTACCAACTGAGCTACAAAGGACCAATATCAATATCAATGTAGCACTACAAATAACAAATAATAAGGTAGAACAAAAACACACAAGAAACAAAAATAAGAAGAACACTAGAAAGTAAGAAGCTACAGTTGAAGTCGGAAGTTTACATACCCCTTAGCCAAATACTTTTAAACTCAGTTTTTCCACAATTCCTGACAGTTAATCCTATTAAAAATTCCTTGTCTTAGGTCAGTTAGGATCACTACTTTATTTTAAGAATGTGAAATGTCAGAATAATAGTAGAGAGAATTATTTATTTCAGCTTTATTTCTTTCATCACAATCCAAGTGGGCCAGAAGTTTACATACAATCAATTAGTATTTGGTAACATTGCCTTTAAATTGGTTAACTTGGGTCAAACGTTTTGGGTAGCCTTCCACAAGCTTCCCACAATAAGTTTGGTGAATTTTGGCCCATTCCTCCTGACAGAGCTGGTGTAACTGAGTCAGGTTTGTAGGCCTCATTGCTCGCACACACTTTTTCAGTTCTGCCCACACATTTTCTATAGGATTGAGGTCAGGGCTTTGTGATGGCCACTCTAATACCTTGACATTGTTGTCCTTAAGCCATTTTGCCACAACTTTGGAAGTATGCTTGGGGTCATTGTCCATTTGGAAGATCCATTTGCAACCAAGCTTTAACTTCCTGACTGATGTCTTGAGATGTTACTTCAATATATCCACATAATGTTCCTTCTCCATGATGCCATCTATTTTGTGAATTGCACCAGTCCCTCCTGCAGCAAAGCACCCCTACAACATGATGCTGCCACCCCCGTGCTTCACGGTTGGGATGGTGTTCTTCGGCTTGCAAGCATCACCCTTTTTCCTCCAAACATAACGATGGCCATTATGGCCAAACAGTTCTATTTCTGTTTCATCAGACCAGAGGATATTTCTCCAAAAAGTACGATCTTTGTCCCCATATGTAGTTGCAAACTGTAGTCTGCCTTTTTTATGGCTGTTTTGGAGCAGTGGCTTCTTCCTTGCTGAGCAGCCTTTCAGGTTATGTCGATAAAGGACTCGCTTTACTGTGGATATAGATACTTTTGTACCTGTTTCCTCCAGCATCTTCACAAAGTCCATTGCTGTTGTTCTGATATTGATTTGAACTTTTCGCACCAAAGTACATTCATCTCTAGGAGACCGAACGCATCTCCTTCCTGAGTGGTATGACGGCTGCGTGGTCCCATGGTGTTTCTACTTGCGTACTATTGTTTGTACAGATGAACGTGGTACCTTCAGGCGTTTGGAAATTGCTCCCAAGGAAGAACCAGACTTGTGGAGGTCTACAATTTTTTTCTGAGGTCTTGGCTGATTTCTTTTGATTTTCCCATGATGTCAAGCAAAGAGGCAGGTAGGCCTTAAAATACATCCACAGGTACACCTCCAATTGACTCAAATTATGTAATTTAGCCTATCAGAAGCATCTAAAGCCATGACATCATTTTCTGGAATTTTCCAAGCTGTTTAAAGGCACAGTCAACTGACTGTATGTAAACTTCTAACCCACTGGAATTGTGATACAGTGAGTTATAAGTGAAATAATCTGTCTGTAAACAATTGTTGGAAAAATTACTTGTGTCATGCACAAAGTAGATGTCCTAACCGACTTGCCAAAACTATAGTTTGTTAACAAGAAATTTGTGGAGTGGTTGAAAAACGATTTTTTATGACCCCAACCTAAGTGTATGTAAACTTCCGACTTCAACTGTATGTGCTAAACTCATGAGCCATTGATAATAAGAAATGCGCTTTAATAAAGAATAGGCAACTCACATTGCACAGTGCGCACACATACAGGGCCTTCAGAAAGTATTCACACCCCTTGAATTTTTCCACATTGTTGTGGGATTAAAATGGATTTAATTGTATAGTTTTTGTCAATGATCGACACAAAATACTCTCTAATGTCAAAGTGTAAGAACAAAAAATCTAAAACATTTATGAAAAATAAAACACTAATAGAGCTTGATTAGATGAGTGTTCAAACCCCGAGTCAATGCATGTTATAATCTTATAGCAGATTACAGCTGTGAGTCTTTCTGGGTAAGTCTCTAAGAACTTTCCACACTTGTATTGTACAACATTTGCCTATTTTTCTTTTCAAAATTCTTCAAACTCTTTCAAATTGATTGTTGATCATTGCTAGACAACCATTTTCAGGTCTTGCCATATTAATCTCCCAGTGTCTGGTGGAAAGCAGACTGAACCAGGTATTCCTCAAGGATTTTGCCTGTGCTTAGCTCCATTCCATTTCTTTTTCATCCTAAAAACTCCCCGGTCTTTAACGATTACAAGCATACCCATAACATGACCCAGTCACCACTATGCTTGAAAATATGGAGAGTGCTACTCAGTAATGTGTTGTATTGGATTATCCCCAAACATAGTACTTTGTATGCAAGACAAAAAGTTAATTGCTTTGCCACATTTTTTTTCAGTATTAATTTAGTGCCTTGTTGCAAACAGGATGCATGTTTTGGAATATTTTTATTCTGTACAGGCTTCCTTTTCACTCTGCCAATTGGGTTAGTGTTGTGGAGTAACTGCAATGTTGTTGATCCATTCAGTTTACTATCACAGCCAATAAACTCTAACTGTTGGCGGTTTCCTTCCTCTCCGGCAACTGAGTTAGGAAGGACGTCTGTATCTTTGTAGTAACTGGGTGTATTGATACACCATCCAAAGTGTAATTAATAACTTCACCATGCTCAAAGGGATATTCACTGTCTGCTTTTTAAAATAATTTACCCATCTACCAATAGGTGCCCTTCTATGTGAGGCATTGGAAAACCTCCCCTGGTCTTTGTGGTTGAAATTCACTGCTCGACTGAGGGACCTTACAGATAATTGCATGTATGGGGTAGTGACAAGGTAGTCAAAATGTTTTATGTTAAATACTATTATTGCACACATGAACATCACAACATGCAATTTGTGACATGTTCAATACATTTTTACTCCTGAACTTGAGTAGGCTTGCAATAAAGGGGTTCAATACATCTCAGCTTTTCATTTATGAATTTGTAAAAATACCCCATAATGCATTGTTTGTAGGCCAGTGAATTTTTGTTTGTTTTTAATCAATTTTAAATATTGCCTGTAACACAACAAAAGTAGAACAAGTTAAGGGGTGTGAATACTTCCTACAGGCACTGTAGCTATCCAACCGTTTCCAATCGTAATAATCTCTGCACGGTGTCAGGTAGGGTAGGCAATGCACCAAAAGCCCAAAGCTTACTTGGAAAAGTGAAGAAAGTGGCTGTTCTGATGTCAGAGCAAACCAGTCTCTGGTAAATTAATGCTTGGGTTACATTAAAATGTTAGTTTGGCTGCACATAATACAATCACAAGAAAGGCATTTTACCCTTAACTGGTATGCTTTATTAATAGAGAAATAATGATGTACATAGGAGTAATGGTTGTATCGAAGGTTGGTTGGATGTGACTGAACTTCAAGGGCTGGTTCCCTGGACACAGATTAAACAATTGAAATTCTGCATTGAATATGCTTTTTAGTCCAGTAGAAGGCCTGATCTGTATCTGGGAAACGGTGCATAAATGACAATATAAATAAAAGTACAAATAAATGAGTAAAGTCTGTATTTGAGTCAGATTTCCCAATAGAAACAACACTTTTTATGCTGAAGAAAATTACCTCCGTAGATATTCCAGTTTATATAATTTGTTTTCCCTTTATGATAGATTATCAAATGCTGTTTGAGTATAGTTTCACATAGAGATAATCAAACAAGAATACAATCTAATTTTTGATGAATGTGGATTGTGTTGTCAAGAGATTTACAAAAAGCAGTAAATGAAAGATCAAAATAGCTAGCTAAATATCACATTGAGGAATGTTACCCGTTTATAGTGTATTGTGTTTTACATAAACCTCTAGAAATATTTCATAAAATATAGTATTTTTTTATGATACATTAGGTATGATAATATAAGGCATTTCAGTACAAAAAAAAAACAGAAAGCTAAATTAGAGTATTTGTTCCCTTTCTGACCACGGCTATACAGAATCAAAGGTTGGATTTGGGAAGTTCAGATTTGATGGGTTATTGGGATCGAAATCTTCGTCTTCTGCAAAATCCTCTGGGTCTAGGTCCGCCTCAAACATCCTCTGTAACAAACCGTCCACGGTTTTGTATCCTGGGAGGGAGCAGGCAGAAAGAGGTGGTCAGTACAGAGGGTTAAAAAGGAAGGCCCTATTCAGGAAGACTACTACCTGAACTTGTGTCTAACAAAAACACATTTCCCTATTGAAAACACAAGATACACATTTCCCTATTGAAAACACAAGATACACATTTCCCTATTGAAAACACAAGATATACATTTCCCTATTGAAAACACAAGATATACATTTCCCTATTGAAAACACAAGATATACATTTCCCTATTGAAAACACAAGATATACATTTCCCTATTGAAAACACAAGATATACATTTCCCTATTGAAAACACAAGATATACATTTTCCTATTGAAAACACAGGTTTTTGATAACCTTTTTCCAGGTACTAAATCATAATTCATCCCATACTGTGTAACTATGATGATTCAATGTGATTCTATGGTGCATTGATTGTGCATTCAGAATACACAACACATTATAGCAGCCATAATATTTGAAAATGCATGAATTGCCATATGCATATATTTCCATACACGTTAATTGGTATAACATGTATCGTACCACCATACAGGTGATTCAGACAGTGCTACAATGAATTCTCCTCAAAGCTTACTTTTACAGGCGATCTTGAACATGAGTGCAGGTTTTTCCTTGCTCGACTCAGAGGTGCCCATATCATTGTCGTTAGTTTCCATGGCATCCACCAAGTTTCCATCCAGTTTCTCTCTGATTGGCACAAAGAGAAAACACAATAAAAATCAAGATAAACATGGCTGTTCAGGAGGATACATTGTAACAGAACGTTCCGATCTAATTCTTTTGCATAGATTGAGCAGCTATGAATGTCATGTTAAATAGGAAATCGTATCAACTCTACTCATCACATTTCACCTCACTGAACACCCCCCCAGTCTGCCACATATACTGGCCAATAAGCAATTAGCAAACCCTTCATTTTAAGGCAGTGCATCAAGCATACAGTATGTGGTTTAGCTTGGAACATGACTCATGGCTACAGGAAATTATGCATGCTACATTTTCACCCCTCTGACTCGATACGAAATCAAGCATAAAAAAGTATTATTCTCTAATTGCAAAACTATCAGGCACGTACTGTTTGACACCCAGTTCCAGTTCCTCAATTTTCTTTTCCAGAGAAGATTGTAGGTTACTTTGGTCTACGGTGTACTCCACGAAGAAGGCTTCCAGGACGAAAGCAATGAAAATACTGAGGGGGAACATGTGATACTCAATAAAGAGTGAGTTACCAAATACCAAGTCATACTATGCTGAGTTCCAAATGTATTCCTATCACTACCCCCCTAGGCACTCTTGCAGATCTGAAACCATTATGGGTATAAGCAATATGGTGGACATTCCACCAAGCCAATAAAAAGACTAAGTTATTACCGTATTGTTTAAACTGGTCAAATCCTTTTAGATCTACAGTAGTGCCTGGGGGGAGGAGCTAGGGATTGATTTGTAATTCAGCAATAGAGTATCATTGAGAAAAGTTTGTTTGGTTCTCAGTATTTCAAAAAATTAGACTTGTTCTTACTTGATGATGATGATGACAACTACAATGTGGAAGAGGACGAAGAACATCCTGGCTGAGATGTGAGTGACTGCGGTGAAACCGCTGGACAGCAGTGGGACCAACATTAAAGAAAATACTAAAATAGTATCAATTCTCCACTGAGTGGTCAAGTTAGCCTGACAACTTTGAGAAACACTGAGAAATTACCCAGATGTCTGGATCCTAAAATGAAGACTGTTTAGTAAAGAAAAATGAGTTGTATAGTGCATTTCCATCTCATTTTTAACCCTCTACACACTAACCTACTGTAAAGTTTTAGTCAGTGACCACTGCTTACTGTACATCACAATTCAAGATTTCTATCTTGGAGCAACATTTTCACAAGAGCACATACATTTTTTTGTTTTAGCTTCATATCCCCAATGTATTTTCCCAAGCTTTGAAAAGGATATCATGCCACTGGTTGACCACGGTGAGTTCCAGTAACAGGATAAAAGAGGAAACGACGTCGTTAAAGTTGTTCTTGCAGTAGTTGTGCTTGGCGAACACTGAGTTTTTGAGCAGAGCGTTTCCACAGAACGCCTTATCCGGATCAGTGGAGTTGGCCTCGAAAAAGCGTATTTTCCCTTTGAACAGCTCCATTCCCACCATGGCGAATATGTAATAGACCACCTGAGAAATATATGGGACAACTATGCAGTCAATCATTCAGTTTCAACACAGGATTAAATAGGAGGGATATTTCACTCCAATCAAATGTCTGATGTTGTTTTCAGCCCTCAACATAGTGTAATTTAAATATGAGTCAATGACCAAGACCATCTATTTTGTAGATCCAGCTGTGTGGCATAATCCAAAATAAACAGAAGAGATAAGCGCCACAAGTCTTTATCTTTTCCATTCATTTGGGGTTGAGGCATATAGCTGGATATACATATCTGATAGATTGGGAATTTGATTAATCTTGACCTTTGAAATCATCTCATATCCCTTACAAGCGTCAATCTCATGAGCTTAGTTCAACTGAACCCAAAATATAAGCTTGTTTTACTACAATGTTTGTTAATAATGTAAATGTAAAACACCATATAGGCTCAAAACATGGTTACAACTATAATTGCGATTTCATGGAATGTCAGTCCTTGCATCCATAGCTTTGTCTATGAATTTGAGAGTGGTTACATTTTTTTCCAGCCCCATCCCTCAGCTTTTTAGTGAAACAGTGGAGGGGACTACACACTTTGGTATCGTTTCAACTCCTGATTGGCACCTTAAGCTCAATATGCAGGAATAGGGGGTCACACTTTGGTCCATAAATAAACACAATAACTTCTTGATGTAATTTAACTTAACTACACACTAACAACTTACGACAATGAGCTGTCCGAATGTGAGTATCGTTGGTCCAATCTTGATGAGGGTGTTGATGATGGCACGGAACCTGAGGGAAGAAAAATAAATAAAAATAATAAATCAGGAAGAGGTCCAAGTCTATGAATGAGAATATCAAATCAACCATATCTGACTTGTATAGGTCTTTCTGCAAATTCATTTTGTCACAGTAGCTACTGCAGATACTAGCTCTGGTAGTTAAGGGAAATGGTTTTATGTTTCACATCTTACATTTTGAAGCACACACACACCAGACACTGCTCATACAGGAAATGGAAGCCCTTGACCTCCTAACCTTTTGATGTTGTCCACCACTCGTATGAGCCTCAGGATGCGCAGGATGAACACAATGTCCAGGATCTGACGGCTGGTGTAGCCTCCAGCTGGGACAAAACACATGAACATCACAACATGAACGGCAGGTAGACTGAGGGCTAAATCATTTTACATGTGAGTTACCGATGTTCCAAAACCGGCTGTAGTAGAGGGCACCATCGACAGAATAAAGAGAAGAAAAAAAAGGACACGAAGAAAGTAAACAGCATCCCAAGTCAACATAGGAAACAGATGTTTGATTTATAGCGCTTTTTTTTTTTATTTTTTTTTTTTAAATAACCTAAAACCCCAATGTTAGCTCAATGGTCAACAGCAGCCAGCATTAACAATGCACCACCATCACCACCAGAGGGTGGATCAGGAGGAACAGCAAACCGCAGACAAAATGGACAATTCAGTTGGATATTGTATTTGCTTTAATAACTTTTACTGTCATTGTTATTTTTCCTTTAAGGGATAGTATAAACAAAGAAGTAATAATTTACTGTTTGTGAGTAAAGAATGAAAGTGATCGATAACACAATGTGCTAGATTTAAAAGACGT
Organism: Brachymystax lenok tsinlingensis; assembly: GCA_030435695.1. Taxonomy (NCBI): domain Eukaryota; kingdom Metazoa; phylum Chordata; class Actinopteri; order Salmoniformes; family Salmonidae; genus Brachymystax; species Brachymystax lenok. Next base: position 1,626,399 of record CM059812.1, on the reverse strand, counting down.
ACTGGGCCGGTTTCCCAGACACAGATTATGCCTAATCCTGGAATAAAAAGCATGCTCAAATGGAGAATCTAATGGAATTCTAATCCAGGACTACGTTTAGTCTGTGTCCAGGAACATGGCCCATTTTGGTTTTGAATGTTCAAACTTAAAAATATGTAGTACACTGCTGCACTGGGCACCGATGACATGGATGTCAATTAAGGCAGCCCCCCCCACACCTCTGATTCAGAGGGTTTGGGTTAAATGCCGAAGAGCTAGGTATCCCTTTTCCCTTCCCTAACACAGATTCAGGTTTTACTTACATAATTTCAGTGCTGAATTGATGATCATAGCAATCAAGGCAGTGATGACAATGATGGTGTCAAACCTGTGTAGATAGTGGCGAGGAAGAGATTACTACACAAGTAATTAAACCGAAGCAGAAACGGTCTCCATTCATTGCAATTCGATCATCATACGCAAGCCTTGGTCACAGAATTAGGGATGCTGCATCTACATGGCATAAGGGGAACATTGCTTCTAATGAACTTTGCTTCTAGTATTGAGCAGACCTGGGTTGAAATAGTATTAGTTTCCTTTCTTTCAACTTTAGCCGTGCTTGATTGAGCTCGCCTGACACAATGGAACCAATGGAATAGTCACAAAAGTGCAGAACCTCAAAGTATTTGAAGGGAAAACAAATGTATACTACTACTGGCTACATAAGGGGTTGGATTCCCAGATTGAGATTTGTCCTGTGGATTAAAAAGCAAGCTCAATGGAGATTCTTCAGTAAGCATGCTCTTTAGTCCAGGACTAGGCTTAAATCGCTGCCCGCGTAACAGGACAAAAATGCTTGGTCATCTCACCAGTTCCAGAACTGGTGTCTGGAGAAGAAGGCGCGCGGTTCGAAGCTGTACAGTTTTAGGAGAATCTCTAGGAGATAGAGGACCAAGAAAGCCCACTCTACATTGGCTATCAGCGGGTCCTCCTCATCCAGGCCGATGAACACTGCGTTAACCAGGATGATCAGGTCGTAGGTGTACACGAACGCCCTGGATATTACACACACACACACACACACACACACGGAAAGAAACACACAAAGATATACAGTGCCTTGGGAAAGTATTCAGACCCTTTGACTTTTTCCACATTTTGTTAGGTTACAGCCTTATTCTAAAATAGATTGAGGATATTTATTTAATCTACACACAATACCCCATAATGACATCACAATACCCCATAATGACATCACAATACCCCATAATGACAAAGTGAAAACAGGTTTTTAGAAATGTTTGCACATTTATTAAAAATAAAACAAACACCTTATTTACATCAGTATTCAGACCCTTTGCTATGAGACTCGAAATTGAGCTCAGGTGCATCCTGTTTCCATTGATCATCCTGGAGATGTTTCTACAACTTGATACATTTCATTTATTGGACATGATTTGGAAAGGCACACACCTGTCTATATAAGGTCCCACAGTTGACAGTGCATGTCAGCGCAAAAACCAAGCCATGAGGTCAAAGGAAATTGTCCGTAGAGCTCTGAGACAGGATTGTGTCGAGGCACAGATCTGGGGAAGGGTACCATAAAATGTCTGCAGCATTGAAGGTTCGCAAGAACACAGTGGCCTCCATCATTCTTAAATGGAAGACGTTTGGAATCGCCAAGACTCTTCCTAGAGCTGGCTGCCCGGCCAAACTGAGCAATCGGGGGAGAAGGGCCTTCGTCAGGTAAGTGACCACGAACCCGATGGTCACACTGACAGAGCTCCTCTGTGGAAATGGGAGAACCTTCCAGAAGGACAACCATCTCTGCAGCACTCCACCAACAGGCATTTATGGTAGAGTGGCCAGAAGGAGACCACTCCTCAGTAAAAGGCACATGACAGCCCACTTGGAGTTTGCCAAAAGGCACCTAAAGACTCTCAGACCATGAGAAGAAACAAGATTCTCTGGTCTGATGAAACCAAAATTCAACTCTTTGGCCTGAATGCGTCTGGAGGAAGCCTGGCACCATCCCTATGGTGAAGCAACGTGGTGGCAGCATCATGCTGTGGGGATGTTTTTCAGCGGCAGGGACTGGGAGACTAGTCAGGATCGAGGCAAAGATGAATGGAGCAAAATAGAGAGATCCTTGATGAAAAGGATCTCTCTCCGGGGCACTCAGGACCTCAGACTGGGGAAAAGGTTCACCTTCAAACAGGACAACGACCCTAAGCACACAGTTAGGACAACACAAGAGTGGCTTCAGGACAAGTATCTGAATGTCCTTGAGTGGCCCAGCCAGAGCCCGGACTTGAACATCTTTGGAGAGACCTGAAAATAGCTGTGCAGCTATGCTCCCCGTCTAACCTGACAGAGCATGGGTGAAACTCCCCAAATACAGGTGTGACATGCTGTTAGCGTCATACACAAGAAGACTCAAGATTGTAATTGCTGCCAAAGGTGCTTCAACAAAGTACTGAGTAAAGGGTCAGAATTCTTATGTAAAATGTGATATGATATTTACTTTTAATAAATTAGCAAACATTTCTAAAAACCTGTTTTTACTTTGTCATTGTGGGGTATTGTGTTTAGATTGAAGAAAAAAAACAACTATTGAATACATTTTAGAATAAGGCTGTAACCTAACAAAATGTGGAAAAAGTCAAGGGGTCTGAATATTTTCCGAAGGCACTGTCTACTTTCATATACTTTCACACGCTCCACCAAACCTCTTCCCTGTACGTCTGCGGAGTAACGTCTACACTCATTGGCTGCCCTCACCTGTGCTGGACCATGCGGCAGACAAGACGACTGGGGGAGGAGAGATAGAGAGAGGGGAGCCATGTCTTGAGGGGGTGAGGCCGTGACTTCATCATGATCACCTGGATGTTCAGGAGGTCCGCAAGCTGAACAAATGCCACTTTCCCTGCACAGGTGGATGGACGGATGAAATTCATCAATTAAGGCTTCAGCTCAAAGCAGGTGCTCCATTTTGGGTAACACTACGGTCGCGTTCCAGGATAACTACATTGCAGGCGTTGCATTGCATGAACCAATGGTTGTGTACCATGTCAGTGACTGAGAATTCGGGCTTCAAATGGCTATATCATACGATGTGGATGTTAGCTGACATGTTAAACACCTATCCAGGTCCATCTGCAATTTACTCTGTATGTAACACAGCTTTGTGTGGGTCTCTGTGTGAAGTAGACTCCAACCACTCACCTATGCAGCCTTTGTCGTTGTCGTCGGAGACGCTCCACAGCAGCTCCCTGTGGGCGTTGCTGATATCCGGCTGGACCAACCGCACAAGCTGGTTCCAACAGGCCTGGCTTACCACAGGCTCCTCCTCTCCCTTCCTCTCCTGCAGCACGCCGAAGGCACGCACCATCTTGTGCCTCTTGGCCCTGACGAGCTTCCGTACTTCTTCCTGATTGGGTACATAGGATAGGAGGAGGGTGAAGTTGCCCATAGACGCTGATCTTGGGTCAGTTTAGCATTTTCCCCACAAATGGTTGAGGTTAGGATTGGGGGAGGAGGGGATCCTAGACCTGTACCTAGAGGTAATTTCACCAAAGCACATGGGTGAAGTGACTTCACTTGACCTACAACCTCAGATCAGTGAAGATGAAGGAAAGCATACTTTAGACTACAAACACCCACCTAGGGAAAGTGATGAGAGGGTTATATCATAAGGAGTCCTTTGACGCCACACAATTATCAGCCGTTCACTTTTCTCACCAACTCAGTGGGCTTGTGGTCAGAGTGTCCTCGCAGAGATTGGACGACCGGCGGAGTCATACCACGGGACCTGGTGGGTCTCTGCTTGGCACTTAGCATTAAGGAGATTTGCGGGGAAGGCCCTGCGATAGACTAGCGTTCTTTCCTGGGGGGTGTACTTGTACACCAAGCTGCCTTAGGCTCCTGCTCCTATGAGCCATTCCATCCTCACACAAGCCAAGGCTACTTACATTTTAAAGTCGCCAATATTGAATTTCATAATAAAAACACATAAAAGCACTCAAAATAGCTACCTTTAAGCAACAACCCATCAAAGTTATGTGACGTTCAACTAGCTCATTCAGACACCCTCTACACAGAACGAAACAAACCATATCAGAACCAACAAAAGGAGTAAATCTGCGAAGAAATTGCTTATATCATTGTCTTGTCCGCCCACTCTACCTTCAGGTACTTTTTGTAGTTGTTGTACACGACCGCCAAGAACACAGACATGAAGATGTAGGTGTTGATGAGGATATAGATGATGAAGAACACGGCAAAGAAAACGCTGAAGTTGTACGCTGGCATCCTACGTTGGGGAAATAAAAAAAAGACAAAGTTTCGTCCACGTAAGTGTCTGTATATTAAAGAGTAAACAATTCAATTACTAATGTTATATTTTACAGTTTAGTCATTTAGCAGACGCTCTCATCCAGAACGACTAACAACCAGTTTATTCACCTTCAGTAGGCAAAATCCACCACGTATCACCATCATTGCAAGTATAATCTACTCCCAGCAAAATTGCTGTAGGTTTATTAGGTACACCACCCGTTTACGGAAATGGTTCGCTCCTACGGACAGGGAGTCACGTGGCCGTGGCTTGCTAGATCAAGCAGGCAGAGACATTCAGTTACTGTTCGATTGAACATTAGAATGGCAAAATGAGTGACTTAAGCGACTTTGAACGTGGTATGATCGTCAGTCCTAGGCGCGACGGTTCCAGTATCTCAGAAATGTCCGTCCTCCTGGGCTTCTCACGCACGACAGTGACTAGGGTTTACCGAGAATGGTGCATCCGGCCACAAACCGGTAAATAACAGTGCAGTACAACAGTGGTGTGCAGAACGGCATCTCGTGAACGCACAACTCGTCGGTCCTTGTCACGGATTGGCTATTGAAGCAGACGACCACACCGGGTTCCACTCCTATCAACTAAAAACAAAAAGAAGCAGCTCCAGTGGGCACGCGATCGCCGACACTGGACAATTGAGGAGTGGAAAAACATTGCCTGGTCCGACGAATCAAGGTTCCTGTTGCGTCATGTTGATGGCAGAGTCAAGATTTGGCCTCTGCAGCATGGGTCCATGGCTCGATCCTGCTTGGTTTCAAAAAGGTACAGGCTGGAGGTGCTGGGGTAATGTCTTCCTGGTACACGTTAGGTCCCGTGAGCAACGTTTCCATGCCCCGAAGAATTCAGGCTGTTCTGGAGGCAAAGTGGGATCCGACCCAGTACTATATGGGTGTACCTAATAAACTGGCCACAGTGTATATAGAAAGGGGACACTGCACTTAAAGTTGCACTACAAATCAAAATTCATACAGTTAAAGTTAGAATCCTTAAATGCTACATCAATTTTCTGACTTATAAATTAATGATAAATACCCATTGATTCTTAAAGAATAGAACTGATAAATGCCTCACGAGCTTTGTCCAACTGTCATACTCCATCAGAACCCAAAATTGCATCCATAGCTCCGTCTATGAATTTGACAGTGGTTACATTTCTCCAAGCCCATCCCTGAGCGTTTTACCAAAACAGAGGTGGGGTGCCAGCTTTGTTATTTTTTCAATTAAGGATTCTAGCTTTAAAAATAACTCCTCAAATCATTTCATAAAAAATTAAATAAAAAAATTAAAAAAAATCACAATAAAAATCCTAAGGAATATGGTTGGCTAATGTATCCAGGGTACTCACATGATATCCGGGCTGTTGGCAGTGGTGACTAGGACATAGAGATCAAAGACAATCTCCAGATAGTTGGTGAAATAGGGACGTCCCTCTATTGTTTTAAGTCCCCTAGGGAGGAAGCAGCAGCACAAATGTGGTTTGTATTATGTCCAACAACAATGCCCCCCCCCAAAAAAAAAAAAAAAATAATATATCTATATATTAACCGTCACAGATATTACCCTGGATGATATTACAGATACTACCCTGGATGATATTACCCTGGATGATATTACAGATATTACCCTGGATGATATTACCCTGGATGATATTACAGATATTACCCTGGATGATATTACCCTGGATGATATTACAGATATTAGCCTGGATGATATTACAGATATTACCCTGGATGATATTACAGATATTACCCTGGATGATATTACCCTGGATGATATTACAGATATTACCCTGGATGATATTACCCTGGATGATATTACAGATATTACCCTGGATGATATTACAGATACTACCCTGGATGATATTACCCTGAATGATATTACAGATATTACCCTGGATGATATTACAGATATTACCCTGGATGATATTACCCTGGATGATATTACCCTGGATGATATTATAGATATTACCCTGAATGATATTACAGATATTACCCTGGATGATATTACAGATATTACCCTGGATGATATTACCCTGGATGATATTACCCTGGATGATATTATAGATATTACCCTGGATGATATTACAGATACTACCCTGGATGATATTACAGATACTACCCTGGACGATATTACAGATATTACCCTGGATGATATTACCCTGGATGATATTACAGATATTACCCTGGATGATATTACAGATACTACCCTGGATGATATTACAGATATTACCCTGGATGATATTACAGATATTACCCTGGATGATATTACCCTGGACGATATTACAGATACTACCCTGGACGATATTACAGATACTACCCTGGACGATATTACAGATACTACCCTGGACGATATTACCCTGGATGATATTACAGATATTACCCTGGATGATATTACCCTGGATGATATTACAGATACTACCCTGGATGATATTACAGATACTACCCTGGATGATATTACCCTGGATGATATTACAGATATTACCCTGGATGATATTACCCTGGATGATATTACAGATACTACCCTGGATGATACTACCCTGGATGATATTACAGATACTACCCTGGATGATATTACAGATATTACCCTGGATGATATTACAGATATTACCCTGGATGAGTGGCTAAGGGCAACTTGATCCTAGCCCTCTCCCTCTTTGCAAACAGGAAGTACGGATGGATGTCCTCTACTAACCACACAAGGACGGTGTCGGATGACATAGCCCCTCAGAGCACTGCTTTTCTTTCTGATGGTTAAGTTTAGGTTTGGGAATTGGGATAGAAAAGCGGATTCTAGACCTGCTCTTATAGGAGGCAACTATGGTAGTTTTCAGTGCAACTTTATGAAGTGCTACGCATTTGGTAGTAATTCTTTGCTTGCCAACTATACCAGACCAGCATGGGTGCAGGCTTTTGTTCCAACCCAGCATGAACACGCCTGATTCAACTAATAAGAGGCTTGATAGAATAGGAGTTGAATCAGATTTGTTAACCCTGTGATGCATGTGCTGGGTCAAAATGACCCGGCCTAATGTTCTCTTTTCGCTGTAGTGATCCCCCCCCAAAACATCTCATCTAATATTCCAGGAATTCCTTAAATAATGTGTCTTTAAATGTTCTAACATCCTAGTTTTGTTTTTTAAATTCTTAAGTAAAAATAGTTTTTGCATCACAACCCCAAGTTTTCAGATGTGGGTTAAATATTCCCAGTTTGTTTTTCCTATGGAATCCACTGCATTGCATACAACAATGAAATCTAAGTAATTAATCCAATGTATTAAATATCTTGTTTTTAATGAGCCTCGTAAGGAGGCTCATAAGAATGCTGCCAGATATACAACCAAAATGGTTTTACACATGCTGGATGAGGAAACCATTGGTGCCTCGGACTCAGAATCTGAGGTATCCAACTGGCCTGTGAACGAAGTTGGAGTTGTGCATGCACCTGGTAGTCCAGCTGTCCTAGATGATTCTACAGATGGGGAGGACTCCTCTGAGGAGGATCTGCACCTGGTAGTCCAGCTGTCCTAGATGATTCTACAGATGGGGAGGACTCCTCTGAGGAGGATCTGCACCTGGTAGTCCAGCTGTCCTAGATGATTCTACAGATGGGGAGGACTCCTCTGAGGAGGATCTGCACCTGGTAGTCCAGCTGTCCTAGATGATTCTACAGATGGGGAGGACTCCTCTGAGGAGGATCTGCACCTGGTAGTCCAGCTGTCCTAGATGATTCTACAGATGGGGAGGACTCCTCTGAGGAGGATATGCACCTGGTAGTCCAGCTGTCCTAGATGATTCTACAGATGGGGAGGACTCCTCTGAGGAGGAGAGTGAGTAAAAAGGGTCTTACTGGAGTAACCCCCCACCACTAAAGGCAGGACCAGAAGCCATAACATCCTGAGGAGCTGCCCAGGGCCTGTGCCGGGAACAACAGTTGTGTCACCAAAAGTTGTTCATTAGTGACAACATCACTGAGGAGGTCCTAAAGTGTTCACATTTAGAAGGACGGAGAAGATCGACAGAAAAAGGGACAGAGTGGAGAGAGGTCAACAAAGAGGAACTAAAGGCCTTTATTGGTTTAACCCTCCTCGCCGGCATGGAGAACAGGTGGGATATCTCCACACAGGAGCTATTTTTGGGTCCACTGCAGAATCCAATGTATCAGGCCACCGTGTGGGTCGGGAGATACGAGGACATCCGTCGCTACCTGAGGCTTGATGACAAGAGGACCAGAGTGTTCAGGGAGGCAACGAACCACCTGGCAGCCTTCCTGTATGTGAGGGACCTTTTCCTAACAAACTGTAGAGGAAGGTTCATCCCAGTGACTGCGTCACAGTGGATGAGCAGTTTTCCTCCAGACGTCACGCTTCGCATTCCATCCAATGAGTTCAATCTTGGTTTCATCAGACCAGAGAATCTTGTTTCTCATGGTCTGAGAGTCCTTTAGGTGCCTTTCTGCAAACTCCAAGCGGGCTGTCATGTGCCTTTTACTGAGGAGTGGCTTCCGTCTGGCCACTCTACCATAAAGGCTTGATTGTTGGAGTGCTGCAGAGATGGGAGAACCTTCCAGAAGGACAACCATCTCCACAGAAGAACTGCCACCACCACTCAGAGCAGCCGGGGCCAGAAGAGGAAGAGATGCCAGAGCTGCCCACCACTCAGAGCAGCCGGGGCCAGAAGAGGAAGAGATGCCAGCTCTGCCCACCACTCAGAGCAGCCAGGGCCAGAAGAGGAAGAGATGCCAGCGCAAAGGGATAGAGAAGTCAGCTGGTGTTCTCAGTGCAACACACCCGTCTGCAAAGAGCACAGTCACATGCTTGTGGTTTGTAACAAATGCATGGACTAAGACAGCATAAGTAAGCATCACACACATGCACACTTTGTTCATTTTGGTGTTCATGTTTTCTAAATTCACAATTGTTAGTGTTGTCATTTATATTGATGATGAACTTTGGATTTTCAAATAAATGTTTAGAAATATTATAAAACATACTTAAGGCGGTTTTATTCTGTTCTTCACACTAAAAGGTTGAATGTGCAACTTTGATTGTAAGGTTGATTATAAGAAAAATATCCTAATATTTTCAATAGCCGTTATGGAATTTCATAATACGTTATCATTGAAATGTGTATCAAACTGTTGAGGAGCGACTAAAAACATTTCAAACAATAAAATAATAATTGAAGAGGTCCAAATCATCACGCAAAACAATTATGTTCCACAAAATTGATAATATTTTAGACCCATGTGTATCAAACACAGATATTACATTATCGGGTCATTTTGACCCGGCATTCTTGGGGCGCCATGTTTACTAAGTATTCAGGGTTAATGCTTGGCTGAAATAAAGGCCTGCATTCAGACCAGGCCTCTGCAGACAAAATGGTCACCCCTGTTCTAGATTTTACAATGCTGGCAGACATGCCCATATGACTACAGGACATTCCTGATCCTGACTTACCTTTTCCCAAAGAGTTTGAGGGCCATGAGCGAGAACATGAGCACACTGAACATGAAGAGCAGGAAGACATAGAGGATCTGAGGCAGTGCGTTCCGGATGCTTCGGAATGCTCTCCGGAGCTAGAGGAAGGAAGAGAGAATGTGATTGACAGATGGAAAGGGGACACCTAGTCAGTTGTACAACTGAATGCATTAAACCGAAATGTTTCTTCCGTTTTTAACCCAACCCCTCTGAATCCGGGGGAAGATGGTGTGTGACAGACGGACGGACATACGGACAACACATTCACGCACAGACATTACCTGTCGTCCCTCAGTGATATTGACCAGTAGGAGGGGCCTCAGTACTCGCGACCAGCGGACAGCGTAGAAACCACTGGCTTTCAACACCCCGTAAATGATCATGTCAACAAGTGAGAGCTGAGAGGAGAAAAATGCCAATTATTACCCCGTTTCTTTCATTGTAATGGGAGTAGTTATTCAAAGTTGTACGCTAAATTAAAAAAAAAAAAAATCTACCGCTAACGACTCCTGGAGATCAAAGTAAATTGTATAGATTTAGTGTGGTAATTGTATTGTAGCCCTATTGTTTCCATCTATCAAATCCTGAAGTGGGTGAGTGCAGTGGCTAGTGGTTGACTTGCAATTCAGCGTTCTCAAACTTCCTAAATTGGAGCCCAGTGTTGGAAGTTGGAATTGGGTCTAGCTTCAAGCAGCATGACGGCTTGAAGTTGGACCAATTCCAACACTGGGCTCCACTTTTCCACACGCTGCTCAATCAAGAGTCAACACCACCCCAGGCATACAATTGACATGAACATTGAAATATGTTTGACCACCTATATCTACCTATCTATTGCTATCAATACATGTTTGAATACATGGTCAAAATACAGAAGTTAGCGGTGTACAACAGTGCATTTAAAAAAATTAGTCATTTGTTTATTCTGAATCAAACTGAGTCACAGCGTTAACACTAGGAAGTAACTAGGAGATGAAAAATCACTGACACAGGGAAACTTCGGGGCTAAAGGTTGTTTCACAACAATGTGCAAAGCACTTCTCAGCACATTCTCAAGTTGTCATACAGTTCCTGCAAATGCTGCTACGCTGACAGTCACTGGGTGGGTTTCAACCAATTCCTTCTTGGCCAAAGTAGTATGTGTTTTCTTTCAACAACCCAGACTAATACAAGTTAGTGATAACCTTGGTTGTGAGATTGATTCCAGTATTGTTCATATATACAGAATATGTATAAAGCGGTCGCTGGATAAAAAAATCATTCTAACAAATTAAAATGTATTATTCAGGTACCTGTACCTAGACAGAGATATGCATACTGAATCAAAAGCACTGGATCCCAATGACCCTAGTGTTCATGTCTCGTGAGGAGAGCTAGGAGAGAGCAGAGCAGACAAGGAATTTCCGATGCAGTAGTTGGACGAATAAAGTTGTATTGTACTAGATTGTATTCCACTAAAGAACATGAGGGTAATACGCACTCCCTAAACTTGAGTACACCAGGGCTGGGCTGAAAAATGATACAGCTAAGAAATGAGAGCTCTGCAGAATATTGCCATTCCCCTGTGCTTTACTCCTGCACCTAAAAATAATTCCATTGCAGTAGTTGAGTCGCGCCTACCAAAATGATGACAAAGATGCAGATGTTTTTGGGGTCTTTCCAAAACCTTTCCCGGGGAATGACTTTGGCGTAGTGCACGAGCCGAGCAGTGAAGGCTGCCAGACAGACAAGCTCGATCACTGAGGTCGCCTGAGGGAGACAAAAAACAATGTGTGCCTACTATCAATTCAGGAAAAGATGCCATATGCACAACCAATTGTTAGCAGTTCAACCCAGTTTGACCGGGGTGGTGTTCATTTGGCACAAACAGGAGGGGAAAAAAATGCTTTGAAAACAGGAGGGGCTACATGAACTATGAACATTTCAGTTTCAGAACATTTCTGCAATGTGCCCTAGGCCTAATGAACATGACCCTGGTATTCTCATCAGAAAACAGAGGTCACACACCAGCGCTACACATAATACAACTGTCGGACAACTGTGGATATATTTAAAACATGAAAAGAGCAATGCAACAAGCCTAAAGAAAGTGGGTTATTAGTAACGGTTTCAAGAGACAAAAATTCCTGCATACTGCTTGGAATGCTTCATTATCTCTGGGCCAAAACATTGGCGTTTAAAAAAAGACTGAGAATTGTTGAGAGGAATATCATTGTGGATCTACCCATATTGGCAGAGGGACAACTGCTGGGTCTTCAAAGATGGCCAAACCCAGGTCCACTAGGATGAAGGCATACACCAGGATCTGCAACCCCCAATGGTTATAGAGCAAGTACAATCTGTGGAAGAAAAACAACAACAACCGGAATCCATATTTCAGCGGAATTATCCAATATCTTAAACCATAGATGGTTTCTCTCTCTCTCTCTCACACACACACACACACACACACACACACATACACACACACAGCCTATGATGGCAGGACTACCTCTAATGCTATCCTTAAAAGCTACAAGTGACAAGATTCTATCTATTTAGTGTTTTAGAATAAACACCTGTCCATTTCGATGTATTCCACCAGTTGAATGCTCTGGCAACTATAACCTAACATCCTTAAACATAACCATCTCTACCTACCTTATAGCTTGAGGTGTTGTGTCAAAAAATATGTTCCTGTTATACTGGGCGTCTGACACATACACTGCTGCGAGGTCAAAATCCTGGAACACCCCCCCAACAGACAATAAAAGCAGCCGGTGAATATTATAGTCAAATCAAAACCTTTAGTATATATATGCAATATCATAGCCATATCTAGATAATACAAAACAGTAGGGTCTATAGGTTTACTATATGTATAAATGTGTCTCAAGGTAGGAATGCTGATCTGGGATCAGCACCCACCTGTCCATGTAAAAAGGTAACACTGTGATCCCAAGTCAGCACTCCTACTCGAAGATGCTTGAAAAATACAGGCGCTGGAAGAAAAATTAAGCGTGTAATCCAACTGGTCAAACCATGCAACGGGTACAGTTTATGATCACATGAATCCATGATGTCAGTAAAGCATTAGAGCAAATAGGGACATTGACTATGAACAATGTGCACAGGTTGATAAGTGTCAAGGCAACACAATCACTGAAGATAAAATTAAGTAACGTTCGTGTGTAATGAACCAAAATTCTAATTTTAAGGGGCAAAGGATCCGCCCAATATAGGCAAACAAACATGTTGATGACATGTAGGAAAACACGCGTGGTGTGTTGGCTGTGACAAAACGGATTATTGCCATGCCAGTAAGAGAGAGTCTATAGTTGGTGCATTACTATTTCATGCATTATCATCATGATTTCAACAACAACAAAAAACACAGCCTACAGTAGCCCATAACTTTATAAAACTATGCACATACGGCACTCTGCACGAACGCAAACAACTTAAGTAGGTCATGTGATGAGACAGAGACAGAAAGAAAATACTATATACTGTATCGACTTGGAAATGTAACGGAGCACCAATAGGTGATACGTCAGCAATAGGTTACAAAATATTTTTTTTAAAAACTTACATCCTTTGTCTTTCCGTTCACAGTTTCAGATTTATTTCCACTGTAAGTTATCCCTTTTCCATTTTCGGGCGCCTCTTCTGGAGTGATTTCCTTTTTATCTGGTGCAGACATTGTTTTGAGCATTTACATGTCCCGTGAAAATGTACTTTTCTCCTCTTTCGTAGGCCTAGATCAACAATTCGCTCCCGTTAAGTTAGCAGGATGTCCCGTGATTGAGTTGGGAGTCGTCCCCCCAAAAATGTTAGAACTGCTGTTTTCTTGCACGTTACTGCGTCTGCTACATACTCGATCCTCAAATATCACACATTCTCGTCGAATTGAAGGCATGCTAACATTTTGACCTGTCGTAATCGGAGGATGGAGTAGCCTACTGTATTTTTGAATTATCACAGAAAGATTGTAAAGTGAATGCTTTATGCCAGGATTTTTTATCTGTCATGTGACAATTTGAGCGGAAATAGCGGAGGAGAGACGACCGCGCTGGAAGGAAACGGCCTGAGTAGAGTTGGCAGAATGTGAGAACTCAAGGTCCGTACACCACTCGAATGAGAGAAAACATCATTTGAAAGTTAAACTGATGCTATACACAGTGTGCAAAACATTATGAACACCTGCTCTTTCCATGACATAGACTGACCAGGTGAAAGCTATGATCCCTTATTGATGGCTTAAACATTAGGAACACCTGTTATTTCCATGACAGACTGACCAGGTGAAAGCTATGATCCCTTATTGATGGCTTAAACATTAGGAACACCTGTTATTTCCATGACAGACTGACCAGGTGAAAGCTATGATCCCTTATTGATGGCTTAAATCCACTTCAATTAGTGAAGATGAAGGGGGAGGAGACAGGTTAAATAAGGATTTTTTAAGCCTTGAGATACTGGCGTATGTATAAATTCAGAGGGTGAATTGGCAAGACAAAACATTTAAGTGCCTTTGAAGGGTGTATGTTAGTCACAGCTGCGGGAAGTAGGGGTGCTGAGTGTGCTGCAGAAGCACCTGAAAAATACCCCCCAAAAATTGGGGGGGCGATACTTTTCACAGAAGTAGTGCACTGGGCCTTTAATAGTCCCGTAATAGCAGTCCGATATGTACCAGCGTGGGTAAATCCCAAACTATGATGGTAGAAGATTCCAGGCGCACCAGTTTAGGAGTGTCAAGAACTGCAACGCTTCTGGGTTTTTCCATGCTTAACATGCTTTCCCGTGTGTATCAACAATGGGTCCACCACCCAAAGAACATCCAGCCAACTTGACTCAACTGTGGGAAGCATTGGAGTCAACATGGGCCGGCGTCCCTAAAACTTTGATCACTAATGCTTTCCTTTGCTTTTGATAACATTAGCCATGTTTCCATCAAACCATTTCATATTCCAGCCATTTTGTATTTATTTGTATAACATTTCAGGGGTCGTATTTATACGCTTGTGACATGATGATCGGTGCTTGACTTGCAAATAAACACAAATACAAATGATCTTCTTTTCATTGTAACCAGGTATGGTTTATTACCTACTAAGCATGGACTGACAGTGACATTTCTTTTCATTGTAACCAGGTAGGGTTTATTACCTACTAAGCATGGACTGACAGTGACATTTCTTTTCATTGTAACCAGGTAGGGTTTATTACCTACTAAGCATGGACTGACAGTGACATTTCTTTTCATTGTAACCAGGTAGGGTTTATTACCTACTAAGCATGGACTGACAGTCACATTTCTTTTCATTGTAACCAGGTAGGGTTTATTACCTACTAAGCATGGACTGACAGTGACATTTCTTTTCATTGTAACCAGGTAGGGTTTATTACCTACTAAGCATGGACTGACAGTGACATTTCTTTTCATTGTAACCAGGTAGGGTTTATTACCTACTAAGCATGGACTGACAGTCACATTTCTTTTCATTGTAACCAGGTAGGGTTTATTACCTACTAAGCATGGACTGACAGTCACATTTCTTTTCATTGTAACCAGGTAGGGTTTATTACCTACTAAGCATGGACTGACAGTCACATTTCTTTTCATTGTAACCAGGTAGGGTTTATTACCTACTAAGCATGGACTGACAGTGACATTTCTTTTCATTGTAACCAGGTAGGGTTTATTACCTACTAAGCATGGACTGACAGTCACATTTCTTTTCATTGTAACCAGGTAGGGTTTATTACCTACTAAGCATGGACTGACAGTCACATTTCTTTTCATTGTAACCAGGTAGGGTTTATTACCTACTAAGCATGGACTGACAGTGACATTTCTTTTCATTGTAACCAGGTAGGCTTTATTACCTACTAAGCATGGACTGACAGTGATTTTTTTTTTTGTGCAGTCCAGACTGGCCTTGATTTCAACGTTCACAGACGTAGATTTTTTGGTCCGGACCAAATGTGAATAATTTCAGGAAACTAGGCGTATGTCACTCGTCACTCCTTGACAGGAGCCATTTAAAAAAAAAAAATTATTGGATCCATGCAGGGTAGTAATATTAGGAGTTGGGGTGATGGTTCATTGTTTAGCTAGCTAGCTACATGTCTAAACAAAAGACTCCACTGTTCGTCGATAGACGTAGCTGGTAAATTCCCTCTGGCTATCTACTCCGATTTCAGAGCACTCTCGTCTGTGTTCCAGAGCGCAGAATAATTGACAAATTTACAAACGCTCAACACCTGTTGAATATGGCCGGTGTCAGTAGTCATTGGCAAAAAAAAGCGTAATTAAATTGTTGCAATTACAGTCACCAATGCTCTGGATAACATAAAAACAGCCTAACCAGCTCTGGATAACATAAAAACAGCCTAACCAGCTCTGCTAGTGCAAGTAAAATGGTCAGAGTGGGGTGTTCTCTCATTTGTGTCTGGAAGTAGCTAGCAAGCTAGCCAACGTTAGCCAGTTAGCTTAGGTGCCTGACTGATGTTGTTAGGTCAGAACACTCGGTTCAACCCTACTCCTTGACCAGAGCGTCCAGTGTGAACGCTCCGAGAGCAAAGCGCTTTGAATTTACGGATGGAAAATCTGGCACAACAGATTGAATTTACAAACAAACCCGTAGTATAAACCAGCCTTTAGTCCTGCAATCTTTGGTTGTTTAGTACATGGCCTCACATGTGACGCAGCGGTCTAAGGCACTGCATCTCAGTGCAAGAGGCGTCACTACAGTCCCTGGTTCGAATCCAGGCTGTTTCACATTTGGTCTGGATTAGGGGTCTTATAGGGTGGCGCACAATTGACCCAGTGTCGTCCGGGTCTGGCCAGGGTAGGCCACCATTGTAAATAAGAATTTGTTCTTAACTGACTTGCTTAGTTAAATAAAATAAATGAAGAAAAAAAATCCTTAAAGAGGTGGGTGGGGCTAAGGCTTAAGAGGGTGTGAATTATTCTGAATGGGTGTAGACAAAGAAGAACTCTCCAGTAGGTTTACCAAAATATTCAAAACATTTTCTCAAAAGTGAGGTTACAAGTTTATCAACTTGCAAAGCAGAATTACTTTCCCATTGTTCCTCAACTGTAGTGTATGATATACCATTTTCTAGCTCTGAGTCTCTACTTTAATCCAATGTAAAAAACACAATTTCAAATTTTGCTACATAAGATTTGGTCTGGTCTGGACTGGACTGACCAAATTTGTACTTGTTTGGGGGCAGAGCTCATTAGAATAATACCCAGCATGCTTTGAAAGTATTTGTTTTTTTACATTTACATTTTGGTCATTCAGCAGACGCTCTCATTCAGAGCAACTTACAGTCAAGTTAACAAATAATATGTTAACTGAACAAGAATATAAACGCAACATGTTTCATGAGCAGAATTGTTCCATACGCACAAAAAAACTTATTTCTCTCAAATTTGGTGCACAAATTTGTTTCCATCCCTGTTAGTGAGCATTTCTCTTTTGCCAAGATAATTCATCCACATGACAGGTGTGGCATATCAAGAAGCTGATTAAACAGCAATGATCATTACACAGGTGCACCTTGTGCTGGGGACAATAAATGGCCACTCCAAAACGTGCAGTTTTGTCACACAACACAATACCACTGATGTCTCAAGTTTTGAGGGCGCAGGCAATTGGCGTGCTGACTGCAGGAATGTCCACCAGAGCTGTTGCCAGAGAAGTGAATGTTCATGTCTCTACCATAAGACACCTCCGTTGTTATAGAGAATTTGGCACTAGGTCCAACCGGCCTCACAACCGCAGGCCAGGTGTATGGCATCGTGTGTGCGAGCGGTTTGCTGATGTCAACGTTGTGTACCCCATAGTGGCTGTGGGGTTATGGTATGGGCAGGCATAAGCTACGGACAACGAACACAATTGCATTTTATCGATGGTAATTTGAATGCACAAAAATACTCAGACGAGATCCTGAAGCCCATCGTGAGGCCCATTTTTTTTTAAGGTATCTGTGACCAACAGATGAATATCTGTATTCCCAGTCATGTAAAATCCATAGGTTAGGGCCTAATTAATTAATTGGATTTCCTCATATGAACTGTAGCTCAGTAAAATCTATGAAATTGTTGCATGTTGCGTTTATATTTTTGTTCAGTATAGATTCTCGTCTCCAACTAAACCAAAAATAAAAAGTTCAAGAATAGGATTAAGCCAGTGGCTCAGATGAAACTATCCAAGCATTAGATACATCTTCTTTAAATGTTGTTATTTGGTTTCTTGTCAACCAAATACAATTCAGTATGCGTTTTGTAAGACAGCCTTAACTTTAGGCTATTTACTATCATACAAACTCATTTAACAGTATTTATTCAACCTTAACATGAGTAACACATCCAAGACTACATTTTGAGTTTACTGTAACTATAAATGTCTTCTTATGTAATCAAAGAAAGTTTGCATGCTCAAGACAGTGTGTAAAGGTCACAGGTCTGTGGAGAGCTTCACAATTGCTATAATAATCTGTGCAGAATCCAGAACAAAATTGCTCACTTGGACTATGTACTTTTTAATATAATCTCAACTGCAATCCAGGTCATTTGGTTATACTATAATATAGATGAAGGAAGCACAGTGACAAAATGTAAGTTGTTGTATAAATAGAAAATATCTGACATTGTGTTCCCATTTGAACTTTGTTGTGCTTTTAGATGGTTGAAAGCATAGTGCTAACACATTGGGAATTCAACAAACGTATGGCTTTATTTTAGAGTGTGTGACTAAAGGTTGAAAACTCATTGATCAACGTCTCCACCAAATATGATCCACATTTCCACGTTGAAATTAAGTGGTGTGCCCAGTGGGCTAAGAGAATGAACTTCAATCACTATATAGTTGCTCCAATTAGTTTACACTCTCTCATCTTTCCTTAAACAGATTTCCTTTAATGTAGGAATTGTGATTGAAGCGACATAATATCAGCCCTTTTGAATATAACAATTTAAAGAAAATCCAACTTTTAAATTTTTTGTACGAGTGTATCGGCATATAATATGCTGTATTGTGTCATCATAAAGTCTCATTGTTTGTCTCCATAGTTGGAACGTTAGAGTTACTGTCTGTATGCTCATTGTTTATCGTCTCTCACAAAACTAGACTATCTGCAAACTACAATTAAAAACAAACAAAAAAACCATTGAAATGGTCTAATGCCTAAACAACAAATGGAAAGGCGAGACATATAGTTCTGGTCCGATTCCCTAGCATTCTGCACAATAGGTTTAGCATATTGCCAGGTTGATACCACAGGAGGCTTGTGAGGGGAGGACGGCTCATAATAACGGCCGGAACGGAGCAAATGGAATGGCATCTAACACCTGGAAACAATGTGTTTGATGTATTTGATACCATTCCACTTATTCCGCTCCAGTCATTACCCAGAGCGCGTTCTCCCGAATCAAGGTGTCACCAACCTCCTGTGGAACTGGCAAGTTTAGTCTTTTAACTTGCACGTACACAACAAGCCTATAAACAACAGCCTGAACAACAAGCCTATAAACAACAGCCGGAACAACAAGCCTATAAACAACAGCCTGAACAACAAGCCTATAAACAACAGCCTGAACAACAAGCCTATAAACAACAGCCTGAACAACAAGCCTATAAACAACAGCCTGAACAACAAGCCTATAAACAACAGCCGGAACAACAATCCTATAAACAACAGCCGGAACAACAAGCCTATAAACAACAGCCGGAACAACAATCCTATAAACAACAGCCGGAACAACAAGCCTATAAACAACAGCCGGAACAACAAGCCTATAAACAACAGCCGGAACAACAATCCTATAAACAACAGCCGGAACAACAAGCCTATAAACAACAGCCGGAACAACAAGCCTATAAACAACAGCCGGAACAACAATCCTATAAACAACAGCCGGAACAACAAGCCTATTTATCTAATACTGCACTCTCTTCATATGGTTAACAACTTGGTAGGTTATTTTAACTATTTTGCTAGTTACAGCTAGAGTGAGATGTGTGGGTTTGGGGGAGATGAGGAGAGTCTACATCTACAAAGCCGAGCCCTTTGCGATGCCCACTAACCAGCTGTATACTCCCACGTTTTCCCACACAACTCACTCTAGGCTCTATATCATAGAAATCAATAGCTATTTCCATGTTAAAATGTTACGGGGCGCATTTGTTCCATTGGTTTTGTTGGTAAACTATTCTGATAGGTCTACATTATGCCCAAATAGCCACAGTAGCCTACATGGCCACTGACTAAAACTGTAACTAAAGCAGGTACAGCCAGTGTTCAAAGTAAACGTGCGCCAGAAGTTGCACAGAATGCTTAAAAATGTTCCAAGTTTCCACTCACAAGACCTGAAATTTGCCAATGCCAGAAATATGTATTGTGACCATATCACCTTGTCAGACTAGTCCACTTTGCCACCTCTGGTGGCCTAAATGGTTGCAGAATGTTGTACTTTGACCTTTCTGGTGCGCTTAAGCGTCACACCTGACATGCTTTGTTATCATCTTTGGCACAGCAAGATATCACACATGGAGGAGGTACCCCCAAGGCCACGCCCCACCTCCTGACAATCTAGGAAGAGTTTATTCAATCTGTCTGTTTAGCATGTTATTATAATGTTGTCCACAATCTTTATAAGTGGTACTTTGGTTGAGCCAGTAGCTCTGTTGATTTTAATAAAGTGTGGAAAATAAGGGATTTGATTGTGTTTTAAACTTTTCAGACAAAGATAGTTGATGCTTTCGGCAAGATCAGAGAGAGTAGAAGACGCTCAGCCAACCACCTTGGATTAATCTTACTATCGTTTTTGCATTTTTTTTTTTAATCATTTGCAGTTATGTTATGTTTGCCCTGTATTTTTTTATTTTATTATCTTTACTCTGTATTTGCCTCCAGGTGGAGCCAATGACCACAGTGCCCCTCATTGAAGGAAAAGACGTCACTGTTTATTACGGGTGGCTAAAGAAGTAACAACATTTACCCACCCCCACTCAACCCACCCCCACCCACCTACCCTGGACGACAATGGGCGATTTCCATGGCGTGTTTGTACATTTTGGACCATCCCATTGAAATCTCCACCCACGGAAACGCAAAAACAAACTCGCCCAATGCTTTCTGTTCTTGCTGTTAACGTGGCCAGAAGGCTTATATTTCTTCCCCCCTTTCGATATATTTTGAGAATAATTCGCTGTATTGAACTAATGACGCTGAATAGAGAAGATAAGACAACACAGTTGTCATTGAGAGTGTGGGAGTGACAGCAGCAGCAGCTCTGAAGACAACGCGACTACAAACCTTTCGACAGGTGAGGCTTTCCCTTTCAGAAATCCTTTAGGACTACTGTCTAATTCTATAACTCAGGCTTTATAACTTATTAGTGCCTCGTTGAGTGCAGTTTTGAATGGTAAAAGAAAATAATAATTAACATTAATGTCATTTTCTATCTTACAGGATTCACTTTTATAACCGAGTGTTTTCTATCTTGGCTATACAGATTGTTTTCATTAGCAAAGATATTTAGCCATTAGCATTTCGAGTTTGTCTTATTTAACATTTCATATATTTTACTGTAACAGCACAATACGTTTTAATCAAGGTTGATAAGAACCTGTAGAAATGCTGAAATACCAATACACTAAGATAAACTCAACATGAAAGGTGCATGGCAGGTGAAGTACTGCCAGATGACAGTTCATTTTCCTCTGCTCTATAAAATAGAAGAGTCAAGAATAATGCATTCCAACCATCACCAGATGACATTGACAAAAAGCAGAGTAGCAGGTTAGTTAAGCAAAGGTCACTTATCAGCTCTCCTACCGTTTTGAAATTATGTATGTATATTAATGTATGTAGTTGCAACAGGATCTGTAGAGAGTAAATGTTAATGATGAACTAATTATATAGAAACATAATCCTGATGTGGCCAGGTATGTACTGAAAGAGAGAGACACGTGCACGTTTGCTCATTGGAAATATAATAAATATGATTCGTGGACTGAAAAATGTTCAGCCTTAATAGCTCTTTGTTTACATGCTCAAAAGTTGTTTTACAGGTACAGGATGAGAGAAAAGTACTACGACTTTCTCCCATTGTTACAATCAGACAAGTTCCTAATGATACATGTTCTCTCTCTCCCTTTATAGGAGCCAAAATGCTGTCTAGAATTTACCTAACTGGAGTTTTACGTGTCATTCTGGTATCGATTATCGGTTTAGGAGGATTTGTGGTGCTGTTTTTAATGCATTACAGCTCGGCTCCTGCTCTGTTCTGCCCTCCCCTGCCTGCTTTCCCACCTCAGTACTCAGAGAGACCCCAAGGCCAGCACAACAGCTCCTTGGCTAAGACCCTACCAGACAAGCCCATTATGCTGTTGTGGTTCTGGCCTGAACACTACAGGTTTGACTTAAGCGATTGCGCCACTCTCTTCAACATTGATAGCTGTCTCCTGACTGATGACAGGTCAATGTACAACAAGGCAGACGGGGTGCTCATCTTTCACAAATCCATCAAGCGAGATTTATCCAACTTGCCTCGATCACCCAGGCCACCATTCCAGAAGTGGATCTGGTTCAATGTTGAATCCCCTACAAACACAAACAGGCTATCTGGTCTAGAGAACCTTTTCAATTTGACCTTGAGTTACAGGCAGGACTCAGACATCCCTATTCGTTGGCGCTTGACCGCAAGGAAAGGCCAGGGGCAGGATTTTGTGCTGCCCAAAAAAGATAAATTAGTTTGCTGGATTGTGAGTAACAATAACCCTGCCACTGGATCAGGCCAAAGATATAACTATTACAGACAACTTGTCAAACACGTTAAGGTGGAAGTCTTTGGCAAGGCATTTGGGCGTTTCTTGAACTATGAGGACTACTACGATACCATCTCCAGCTGTAAGTTTTACCTTTCCTTTGAGAACTCAGTCCACAGAGACTACATCACGGAGAAGCTAAACGGACCACTTGCAGCAGGAACTGTACCAGTAGTACTGGGCCCACCCAGGCAAAACTATGAGGACTTTGTCCCAGGAGATTCCTTCATCCATGTTAACGACTTTCCAGGTGTGAAAGCCCTGGCAGAATTCCTCCTGAAGTTGGACAAGGATGATGAGGCATATCTGCGCTACTTTCAGTGGCGTGAACACTTTTCTGCTCAGCGCCATCTAATTCAACAGTATCAAGAGTTCACCCAAGCTATTTGTTATGCCTGTCACCATGTGGGAACACATAAGGAGTACAAAGTTGTTCACAATCTTTACAAATGGTATTTTGGTTAATAAGGCACTTACAGTGATATCCAGATGTTTTGGGACAGTGACAAATATTTGGTGTTTTGAGACCCACATTTTTAGCACCGGCAAAAAATATGGGCTTGCCTGTTTTTTGGCCATTAATACGTGTCTCATATCAGTTTGCAAACAATGTAAAAAAATATTAGTTGAAAAAGCGGCATAAAAACAAGGTCTCTTATTTCTTTTCTTGAGTAAGGCAGCTCCAAAATGTAGGTGTTTCATCCTAGCTCAGTGCTTTCTGTGGAGGTGGGGCAAGCCAGCAGAAAATAGGAGCATTGCGCCATGATTGGCTCAGTGTTCTGTCACTCATGGGGACACTACGTAACTAAGTCCTTAGTAAAGACAGACAGAAAATTCTAGCCCTTTGGGTCCTGCTATATAGTTACATTAGAAATGCCCTTCCAAGAAGGCCACAGATAAAATGATGTCAAATTATGTTAGCACAGCTGAAAACTGTTGTTCTGACTAAAGAAGCAATACAACTGGCCTTCTTTAGACTAGTTGAGTATCTGGAGCATCAACATTTGTGGGTTCGATTACAGGCTCAAAATGGCCAGAAACAAATAACTTTCTTACGAAACGCGTCAATCTATTCTTGTTCTGAGAAATGAAGGCTATTCCATGAGAGAAATTGCCAAGAAACTGAAGATCTCGTACAACGCTGTGTACTACTCCCTTCAAAGAACAGCACAAACTGGCTCTAACCAGAATAGAAAGAGGAGTGGGAGGCCCCGGTGCACAATTGAGCAAGAGGACAAGTACATTAGTGTCTAGTTTGAGAAACCGACGCCTCACAAGTCCTCAACTGACAGCTTCATTAAATAGTACCCGAAAAACACCAGTCTCAAAGTCAACAGTGAAGAGGCGACTCCGGGATGCTGGCCTTCTAGGCAAATAGCCTTGGACACCACACACACACATCACTACATTTCTGGGATCTTTTATTTCAGCTCATGAAACATTTTTTTAGTATATATATTAGTGCCTACAGAAATTATTCACACCTCTTGACTTTTTTCCACATTTTGTTGTGTTACAGTTTGAATTTAAAGTTTATTAAATTGAGATTGTCACTGGCTTACACACAATAACCCATAATGTCAAAGTGAAATTATGTTTTTAGAAATATTAACTAATTAATATAAAAGCTGAAATGTCTTAAATATTCAACCCTGCTGTTATGGCAAGCCTAAATCCAGGGTCTTCAGAAAGTATTCATACCCCTTGACTTATTCCACATCTTGTTGTGTTACAGCCTGAATTCAAAATGGATTACTTGTTTGAATTCTAAATGGATTACTTGTTTGAATTCTAAATGGATTACTTGCTATGACACTCCAAATTGAGCTCAGATGTATCCAATTTCCTTTGATGATCCTTGAGATATCACTGCAACTTGATTGGAGTCCACCTGTGGCCAATTCAATTGTTTGGACATGATTTAAAAAGAAACCCAACTGTCTATATTAGACCCCACAGTTGACAGTTCATGTCAGAGCAGAACCTATACCATCATTCTCCTAGGAACTGTCGACGAGATAGAATTTTAATAAGGTGCATATCTGGAGAAGGGTATAAAAACATTTCTAGAGTGTTGAAAGTTTCCAAAAGCAGTGTAATCCATCATTAGGAAATGAAAAATAAATATAGAACTAACCAGGCTCTGCCTAAAGATTGCCGTCCATTCAAACTGAGCAACCGGGCAAGAAGGACCTTGGTCAGGGAGGTGACCAAGAACCCAATAACCACTCTGAGAGAACTACAGATTTCCTTGGCTGCGACGGGAGAACCTGACAGAAGTACAACAGTCTCTACAGCACTTTACCAATCTGGCCTTTATGGGAGATATGTTTTCACCAGATGGAAGCCACTGCTTCGAAAAAGGCACATGACAGCACACTTGGGAGTTTGCAAAAAAGCATGAAAAGATTCTGTGGTCTGATGAGACAAACATTTTACTGTTTGGCCTGAATGTAAAGCGCTACTGCATGCCTGGAGAAAACCAGGCACAGCTCATCACCCGTCTAACACCACCGTGAAGCATGGTGGTGGCGGCATCATGTTGTGGGGATGCTTTTCAGCGGTAGGGACTGGGAGACTGATAAGGATAGAGAGAACAATGAATGGAGCCAAATACAGGTAAATCCTTGATGAGAACCTGCTTCAGAGTGCAAACGACCTTAGACTGGGGTGAAGATTTAGGTTCCAACAGGACAATGATCCCAAGCATACAGCCAAAGCAACGCTGGAATGGCTTCAGAACAAGAAAGTCATTGAGTGGCCCAGCCAAAGCCCAGAATTGAATCCCATTGAAAATCTGTAGAAAGACTTGACCCACCTAACTTTTTAGAGCTTGAGAAAATCCCCAAATTCCAATGTGCAAAACTAATAGACATACCCAAGGTGCTTCTACATCTACAAAGTATTGACTCAGGGGTGTGTAAATTAGATATTTTTGTATTAAATTTGCTAAAATGTATAAAAATGTGTTTTCACTTGTCATTATGGGGTATTGTGTGTAGATGGGTGAGAAAAAAATATTGAATACATTTTGAATTCAGGCTGTAACACCACAAAATGTGGAATAAGTCAAGGGGTATGAATACTTTCTGAAGGCACTGGATTTAGGCTTGCCATAACAGCAGGGTTGAATACTTATTGACTCAAGACATTTCAGCTTTTATATTAATTAAGGCACTAAGTTCAGGAGTAACATTTTGCTTAACAAGTCACATAAGTTGCATGGACTCACGGTGTGCAATAATAGTGTTTAAAATTATTTTGTAACGACTGCCTCCTCTCTGTACCCCACACATACAAATAATTGTAAGTTAATTGGCCAGTACATTTCAAACACAGATTCAACCACAAAAACCAGGGAGGTTTCCCCAATGCCTTTCAAAAAAGGGTACCTATCGGCAGAGGGGTTAAAAATAAATAAAAGCAGACATTGAATATCCCTTTGAGCATGGTGAAGTTATTAATTACACTTTGGATGATGTATCAATACACTCAGTAACTACAAAGATATAGGTGTCCTTCCTAACTCAGTTGCTGGAGAGGAAGGAAACCGCTTAGGGATTTCACCATTAGGCCAATGGTAACTTTAATGGCTGTGATAAGAGAAAACAGGATGGATCCCACGGTGTCTCTATATATTTGCATTTACAGCCATGTTACATAGAAGGCTACTGTGCAAACACAGTGTTACACAGTACTTTCAACTGTTATTATAATTTTACGATCTAAAACTATAGTGTTAAGGTGAGCCATTTAGGCACAATTTCAGTTGCTTGAAAATCTGAAGCACAGAAAAATGTCATTGTGTAATCACACAAACTGCAAATACGTATAACAATTGTCTTGTAACTACGTTGAACAATTTTTTTTCTAAAACATGTAAAGTGTTGAAATAAAAGATCCCAGAAAGCTTATTTCTCTCAAATGTTGTGCACAAATTTGTTTACATCACTGTTAGTGAGCATTTCTCCTTTGCCAAGATAATCTATCCACCTGACAAGTGTGACATATCAAAAAGTTGATTAAACAGCATGATCATTACACAAGTGCACCTTGTGCTGGGAACAATAAAAAGGCCACTCTAAAATGTCACACAACACAATGCCACAGATGTCTCATGTTTTGAGGGAGTGTGCAATTGGCATGCTGACTGCAGGAATGTCCACTAGAGCTGTTGCCAGGGTATTGAATGTTCATTTCTCTATCATAAGCCACCTCCAACATCGTTTTAGAGAATTTGGCAATACGTCCAACTGTCCTCACAACCGCAGATCATGGGTGTGGCGTCGTGTGGGAGAGCGGTTTTCTGTCAACGTTGCGAACACAGTGCCCCATGGTGGCTGTGGGGTTATGGTATAGGCAGGCATAAGCTATGGACAAGGGACACAATTGCATTTTATTGATGGCAACTTGAATGCAGAGATACTGTGACAAGATCCAGGCCCATTGCCATTCATCCGCTGCCATCACCTCATGTTTCAGCATGATAATGCATGCCCCCATGTCGCAAGGATCTGTACACAATTCCTGGAAGCTGAAAATGTCAGTTCTTCCATAGCCTGCATGCTCACCAGACATGTCACCTATTGAGCACGTTTGGGGTGCTCTGGATCGACAGCGTGTTCCAGTTCCTGCCAAGATCCAGCAACTTCACACAGCCATTGAAAAGGATTATAATATTCCATAGGCCACAAACAACAGCCTGATCAACTCTATGAGAATGAGATGTGTCGCGCTGCATGAGACAAATTGTGGTCAAACCAGATACGGACTGGTTTTTCTGATCCACGCCCATACCTTTTATTTGTTGTTATCTGTGACCAACAGATGCATATCTGTATTCCCAGTCATGTGAAATCCATTGATTAGGGCCTAATACATTTATTTCAATTGACTGATTTCCTTCTATGAACTGTAACTCAGTAAAATCTGTGTACATACACTGTCCCTGTTTATTTAGTCCCTCAATAACATGCCTATCAATGCTGTATTTTCATTCTGGAGAAATGGGCATTAGTCTTTCGGAGTCGAGGCTAGGTAACTACTATGTATACACAGTGCACTGTGTATATATAGGTTGAGGGGCACATTGAAAAGCGGGGAGAACTTGCTTTGTTTTCACAAACAGGTCTATTAGTTAAACATTCCATCCAAACTCAATGTATCAAATAAGTATTGGTAAACATTTGTTATATGATATGTATTTTATTATTAGTGTACACAGTGCAGTATTGAAAAAACAAAAAGTGATAGAATGCACATGGATGCTAGTTATACAGTCTTAAGGTCAACGTGAGTGGACAAAACATTAGGAACACCTTCCTAATATTGAGTTGCACCCCCTTTTGCCCTCAGAACAGCCTCAATTCGTCAGGGGAATGGACTCTACAAGGTGTTGAAAGCGTTCTACAGGGATGCTGGCCCATGTTGACTCCAATGATTCCCACAGTTGTCAAGTTGGCTGAATGTCCTTTGGGTGGTGGATCATTCCTGATACACACGGGGAAACTGTTGAGCATGAAAACTCCAGCAGCGATCACCTGGATTAACCTAGTCAGTCTATGTCATGGAAAGAGCACCTGTTCCTAACATGTATGATGTAAGCACACAGCATCAAATCACTAAATAAACACTAAGGGTTAAACATACAAACATAACGTATATCTTAATTTATTGTTTTTCGTTCAGACAATCAAAGTGCCAGACATTCAAAGTGTCACAGTCCAGCAATATTGCCATTGTCCAATGGTTCAATTAGATTGTAACAACCTATTAAAGTTGTTAATCCTTTGATTATCATTAGCCTTAGTTCAACAACTACAGCAACCCGTTTTGGTATTTTACATGACACATCTCATTTGAACGTTCAGGGGATATGCAGTACATGGTTATGCCAACATAGAACATACTGTATTCCAAAGTGTACCCAATGGTGTGTGGAGTGTACCCAAATATTGCATAAGAGAAACAGATCTTGCCTAGATGGATTAAATAGATCCATTTACAAGGGTAAAATCTTACAGTAGGCTGGAGAGAGACCTTCAATATCCATCAAGGACTATCATTACAGGCACCATTGGTTGGATTTGGGTATATGTCAGGGATGCTAGCATAGTGCTATGTATCCCTAAGGAGTGTTAGGTAACCCTGTGTGGTGACATTCGGTCATATTTATAAAAGGATTCAGTCAATTCAGTTTACTTCCTGAGGTGAAATCGAATTGTCTCCAACCCTGATTAAATGGCACCCTATTCCCTACATGCACTACTTTGACCAGAGCTCTATTGTCCATAATAGTGCACTATATAGGGAATCTCTTTTCAGTTGTTCCTCAAAGAAGTCTAGGCCTGGATGGGTTGGCCCTGACTGAGGAGAAAGCCCCGATGTGGGAGACCAAGTTGGGCTCTAGGCTGTGCGCTCTCTCTCCGGTTATAGTCCGAGCCATCTGATACAGAACCATGTCCTTAGCGTTGCCCTTGACGCAGAATGATCCGTCCAGGTACTCTGCCACCCTGAGGGATGAGTTACCCGGAAACAGCATGGCCGGCGTGCAGCACTCGGTCGCCGGGGACACGGCGTAGAGCTGAGGCGAGAAGCGCCGTGCCTCGAGTAGGTAATGCCGACCGGCCAGCTCTACGCCGACCATGATGTACAAGGTGAGGAAGAGGAGGTGGGTGGTGGAGAGGGAGAAAGAGAAAGGTGTACCGTGACTAAGGATTAGGAGGAGTGCGGTAGCCCCGACTAGTCCGAGTCCCACCCATTCCAGGATGCGGTAGGGTTCGGGGTTCCAGTAGCGCTGCAGCCTCTCCGGGTGGTAGAGCTTGACGTAGAGGGTGTGGAGGGCGAAGCGCCGCGAAAGCAAATCTCGGATCACGGCAAAGAAGTCCGCCCTGGGTAGTGCGTCGTCCTCGAGGACCATCACGTTTTTGGGCCTTGCCAGCTCCCATCCTTTGCGCAGACAGTAGACATAGTCCCTCTTCTCCCTCTCGAAGGTGTTGACGTGAGCCTGGTTCTTAAACTGCTCCTCCAGGGACCTCCGCACCACCAAGAACTGGCTCTCCAGTAGCGCCGCATCCTCGTTGTCAAGGGGACCGCTTTCCACATCGCACACCAGCACTTCGGCGCAACGCCGCCCCTCGCCGCATCCTCTCAGGAGGGACACCAGCCGCTGCATCACTTGAAGCAGGTAGTGAAATTCCTTGCCCTCCGTTCGCCTAGCCGTTACCACAGTGATCAATAGCTCGGATCCCTTGGCGATGTTGGAAAAGCCAGACGACCCGGTGGTAGACCGCGATGCCTCCCAGAATTCCAGAGCCTCCTGCCCTCTTTCGTAGCTCTCCGCTAGAAACTGATCACTCATGTCATTCAAGTACATTGATTTAATGTAGTAGTAGGAATAGAGTAGCCTGTGGCAGCACAACGGCAGTACGATGCCAAACGTTACGATACATAAAACTAGTCCTTGGGCAACAGGGCTGGACCACCGTAAATTCTGGCTCGCCAGAGCTTTCCATCGAGGCATTGGTAAAGATTAGTATTGTAAAGATTCAGGTCTCAATGATTTCACAACCCTGATGTAAAAGGGGATGTTTTCTCTGGGCTGTTTGCAATGTTAGGGTTGGGCAACGCCTCTGGACAACTGTTAACTTCCTGGGTTGGCTGTGTGAAAGAGCTGTGGTGGCTAATGGCTAACTAGTGTCGTAAAAAACCTTTTCATAGCTTTTGTCCTTCCAGCAAAATGTGTACACAAGTAGATATCCACGTTTGATATTGTCCAAGTATCTCTGACCAAGGAAAAGCCAATTAAAAGTCTCCAACTGTACGACCATCTACAAACACTTCCATGTTCCAGGAGAATCTATGAAAAAAAAAAAAAATGTTATTCATTTTGTTTAGGCTATTCAAATTGGAGGCATGCCCAAATAACATGAATAGGCAGGTGTAGACTGTACCAAAAGCTTCAACTACCGTATGGCAACATTAACTATTTAATTAAATGTTACATCTGACTTTACAGTGTATAGTTAATTAGTATATAATCCATTGTTTTTAGGCATCCTATCGCTGTGTGTAAACCTATACAATTACAGCTCGATACAAAATCGTTTGATTGTACATGTTAAGATTAGATCGTTAACAAGCGAGTTAGCGCCCCACTTTACCTGGCCATTGCTACAGCACACCGTTGTGCATAATCGGGTCAACATGCAGAGGATAGAAAGATCAACATAAGCCTATTTCCTTTACAAAATATTAAACATCTATTTTCCTTAGTCTGTAACGTTACTGCGTTAGATATATGGTGGAGGCAACAAATAAACAGTTCCTCACCATAACTTCCAATGTGGCCACATAGTTGCTACATGGCTGCCGTAGCTACAATCAAGGATTATGTTTCAAAATGCGCACTTAAATTCTGCCTTATTTTAAACGGTGATCATCCGACAACAGCTGACGGCCCGTTTACATCGCATTGTATTTCTTTACGTCGTTTTCCCGGAGTCTTGCCCGGCTACTGAACCGAGTCACAGGTAGAACAACGAGACAGATATTTCACCAGATGTATAAGGGTGAAGCCCCCGGTTGGCGCACCCACTCACTACGACATATGGCGATGAGAGGAAGACCTGTCGCGGCACTGGGAGAAGATTGAACGAGATGGATTTTGGCCGACACTATGCCAATATTCTCATCTATGAAACATTTGATCTCAATGTTTCCAAAACTAGAATATGTTACGAACATCGTGGACTACGTTTTGTAGATTTTTGCATTTGCCCCATTTTTTTTATTTATTTTATGCATTGTTTAGGAGTGCAAGGGCGTTGGGTTATTGCACATGCGCACTCTACCGAGTGGGCGTTCCTTAACAAAATAACGCAAATACCTGCTAGAACGGGCCAATAGGATTTCGCTAGCTTGTGCTTGGCTCTGCCCACTAGGACTCATTTGTTTCCATTGGAAAGGACAGGCTGTGGTCTATCTTGGGTTAGTTCAAACATCTTTGGTCTTTGTAACGGTCGCAAAATGGAGGACAAGCCCGTCGTCTCTCGTCAGACAACAGCTTTTATTTTTGGGGATATTGCAAAAAATATTACCTTTTCGTTCTAGAAACAGGATAAATATATAGCTAGAGGTTATAGTAAAATATATTTTGTTTAAATTACTTTTCCCTCAACTTGTTTCTCTACCTTTATAGAAAGTCAAGATAGCTTGGACTGCAGAGCAGCTAGCTAAAGCTAGGCTAGATTGAAGATACCACTGTAGCTAGCAAGCTCCACCTAATAATTATAATAAATAAACAAACGTCATTATCACCATAAACTTAATTGGGAGCCCATTTAAATTGGCTTAAAAGCCAATGTGTATTATTCAACAATACTATTAAAATAGTACTCATTTTAAGGAATGGGTAAGTTGCTAGCTTTCCCATGAAGCCATCACCTAAAACCAGATATGTCCCATTTCCTTCTGTGTTTTGGTAACTTCCTGTCTTTCGACGGACTCTGGCTGGATTGAAGACGACACAAAGTTAAACACGTGTCCCAAGTTTCGCGTTGTTCGTGTCGCGACGGAGCCTCCACCCGCAAAGGGCATGTCCCCCAATGAAATGCATGACATCCGACGTAACCGAACGCATATGGATATGCGTCAGGGAACGAGGCTTCAAAGAGCGAAACTGTCTAGTAAATGGGAGACGTTGATAAATAAATCAAATCAAATCGTGAACATGAAAAATAAAGTTGAGAATGTAAACAGTATATTTTCGAGGACGGGTGAAATAATGGATGTTGAAATCAAAAACCAAACAGATGAAGTAATCACACCTGTGGAGAGAGGGGCATTCTTCTTAGCAAACCACATGACCTTTTGGAAGTGTTCAGAACAAGGTTAAGAGTAGAGAAAGCTTGTTGGACACTAAGAAAGCTTTCTTGTAAAGCGTTTCACACAAAATCCGGGGAGGGGCCAGCTGAGTATAAGACTGTATCATCTGCATATAAATGGATGAGAGAGCTTCCTACTACCTGAGCTATGTTGTTGATGTAAATTGAGAAGATCATGAAAACAGTGATCACTAAGGTTATTATAGAAAACACCAGACTGAAACCTGTCAGGATTATTTGTGAGGATAACATTGAGGAGAGTAGCCTTTTCTGGGTGTTTGGAGTCATACCTTGCGGGATTGGTGATAATCTGAGAAAGATTTAGGGAGTCCCATTGCTTTAGGACTTGGTCCGGTGGTTTAAGCATGTCCCAGTTTAGGTCACCTAGCAGGACAAATCCAGACTTAGTGTAAGGGGCCAGGAGAGAGCTTAGGGCAGGTAGGGTACAGGCCGGTGCTGATGGAGGACGATAGCACCCAGAAACAGTCAACAAAGAGCTATTTGAAAGTTTAATGCTTAAAAACAGAAAATCAAATTGTTTGGGGACAGACATGGTGGAAACAACCAACCACCAAAGGGGATCCTGGGTAAAGATTGCCACTCCCCCAGATCTGTCTTGCTGAAAAAGGTTATTACCAAAAAGGTTAACATCAGTATTCAAAACACTCTTTCTTAACCACATCTCAGTAATGACCAACACATCTGGATTGGAGCTGTGAACCCACACTTTCAATTGATACATTTTAGGTAATAATCTTCTAGTGTTAACATGCAGAAAACCCAGGCTTTTACGAGAGCAGAAATCAGTGAAGCAGATATCTGAGCACAAGTCAGAATTGGGGCCAGCTACAGTAGATGGGCCAGGGTGTACATGCACATTTCCAGAAATCATCAACAGTAATACAATCGAGGCACGGCAGAGGACAGGGAGAGCTCTGCAGTGCTGATTTATGACATCTGAATGTGCATCAAATGGCAACAAGATCATATTGTACAGCAATTTCATCAGTTAGAATAGGATGGGAGGCCAAAGGTCCGTGTAACCAATAGAGAGTCAGAGTCCCGAGTGTGGGAACAAACGTAATCTGTCCCACGGTTGGGTAAAGAAAGTTTGTAGTCAACAATGCATGCAGGAGTCATGAGGCAAATAGCAAAATGCACAAGAAATAAATAAAATATATAACAACTTGGGGCTAGCCATTTTAAGGTCAGGGTCACACGCCCCAACAGTGCGTGTGTGCTGGAGGCGAGCAAAAGCTCAGGAGAGAGGGGGGAGTGTGGTGGGTGGTACCTGTACCAGACAGGGGGAGACAGACCAGGGCAGACAGTGAACAGATCGCCAGGTGGAATCCAAGCAGCAATGCAGCAGGCAACGGGAGTTGGTGTCACACCCACTTGGGAGAAGCTTTTATTTCTGGATGCAGATTTATTGTAGAAAATGCCAGTGAATGATCTTTAAACAGCAGGAGGGCGCATCAAAGACTCCTGCCACTTGTTTGGCC
This sequence comes from Brachymystax lenok tsinlingensis, assembly GCA_030435695.1. NCBI lineage: Eukaryota > Metazoa > Chordata > Actinopteri > Salmoniformes > Salmonidae > Brachymystax > Brachymystax lenok. The sequence goes on along the minus strand of CM059812.1, from coordinate 1,592,374 downwards.
CAAAGGCCTCAACACCTTTTACTTCACACCTCAGTGCTATTTGAAGTTGTATGTGGTCTGTCCTTGCAAGCCTAGCAGCTCAGTTCCAGGTTGGATGGTGTCCTCAGGTCTCTGCTGTTTGTTTGCTAGAGCACCCTCCGTATAGCTTGGAAAAATGAAGCCTTGGTAGCTGTAATCTCTACGGTTAATTTTGGTCAAAATTGGATTGTAGGTTTGGAGTTTTGATCTCGAGCGAAAGGCCATGCTGTGGAGGGTAGCATCCTGCATATGTCCCTGCCAAAATCTAACTCCAAATCTATCCTTTTGTAAAAAAATACATGTTGAAAAACGTGAGAGCTCACATGCAGCTGTGTCTCTCTCTCTCTCTGAGGGGGGTGGGACTGTTAGGCCCGAAACGAAGTCGAGGGCTTGCAAATCGTGCCAATATATCCTCCAAACACAGACTTTGAGGGCATTATCACTTTTATACAACGAGTTACCAACATATTCTAATAATGATTGACATTTTCATTTTTTTTTTTATTTGGATTAATTTATTCATACTATTTCTTCCTTCCACAAGATATAGTCTCGACACAAATCTAGAGTTGCTAGAGACGGGACCCAGTCGTTTAGTCTTTTTGTTCTGTATCTATGGACACGACCCCAGTCGTTCAGTCTTTTTGTTCTGTATCTATGGACACGACCCAGTCGTTCAGTCTTTTTGTTCTGTATCTATGGACACGACCCAGTCGTTCAGTCTTTTTGTTCTGTATCTATGGACCCGACCCAGTCGTTCTAAATGTTCCATTGCCATACTGGATGGCAACGTTCTTATCCCTTGCTTGCTAGGTAGCCAACTGCGGCTAATTTACAGCCAGAATAACAGCAAAGTAGCTTTCTAGAAGGATTTATTTGGATACATCCATAACAATGAGCTAATGAGGCGCAATTTTGCCTGGCATAGAAAATGTGCTCACTCGTCAGGACACTGTTGTTCAGAGGAGCTAGCCAACAAAACAGCTGCAGTAACACAATCACTTCAAACTGAAGCTGGAAAGACTGCAAATTAGCTGCGTTTCGTTTTACCTTTTTTCAATGGATTAAAAAAAGTTATATATCCATAAAAATTGTGCCATCTGATTCATGATTTAGACTGGCTGAGAAACGCTGCCTGTCTGTCCCCTCCCCACTCCCGACGCGTTCATTACTATGGGACAGCAGGAGATAGAATTTCAATATTGAAACAATGTTGCAAATGTTGGAGAGAAAGACAGCAAGGTTTATATCAATCTCCGCTGTAGAAAACAAAATGTTAGTCTAAAAGAAATGTGAGATAATGTCTAGATGCTTTTTATAGTGGAGATCAAATGTATAAATTGCCTGGCTGGGCTGATGTGACAGTGGATTGTGCAGTCAGATGGAACAGAGTAAATAGGAATTTTAATGTCACAGATTTAGCCCGGTGGCACTTGTGGAATAAGTTTTAACCAATCTGCATTCAGGATTAGACCCACACGTTATATAGATTTTATTATAAACTGGGTGGTTCAAGCTCTGAATGCTGATTGGCTGACAGCTGTGGTATATCAGACCATTTATCACCGGTATGACAAAACCTTTATTTTTACTGCTTTAATTACATTGATAACCAGTTTATAATAGCAATAAGGGACCTCTGGGGTTTGTTGTATATGGCCAATATACCACAGCGAAGGGCTGTATCCAGGCACTCTGCGTTGGGTCGTGCATAAGAACAGCCCTTAGCCGTGGTATATTGGCAATATACCACACCTCGTGCTTTTTGCTTAATTATTGTCATCTCATTTTGAATATTCGATGAGGGTTATTGACATTATTGACCGCCTGTATTCAATGGAGAGAGATGCTATGCTACTAGCCTCATATCATGAATTTGCATAGCTGATATAATTTTTTTATTTTCAAGATGCCGGGATGTTACGTGTCCTACTTATATCATTACATTCGTAACAACTTAAGCATTACAAAACTTATATTCCTACAAATAAACCTCACATAGCAAATAAGCCATTCATTCTCATTGGCCTCCACACAAAAACCCCTTGCTTGGTGGGTGGAACAACGAAGCAACGCTTCCTGCTGGAGTGAGCCAGATTTTCCCCGGAGTTTCCCCGGAGTTGGGACTCTCCCTCTCTGAAGAAGCCAACAATTAACCGTAAGGCTTGAACAAGATGGGACAGCTCTTACGTAAGCTAAAAATAAAAACACTAGGTGGCAATGTATACCCAGGTCATGTTATGAAAGCATTTCTATATATTCTGTGTGCTGACTTTAAAATAGGTTGCAATAGGTTTAACAGTGATCATTGGTTGTCAAACTAACTATACTATACTATACTATCATAGTTTCCTGTACATGGGATGGTCACTCAACATTTTGTATTTTTTTTATTGAATTGAACCTTTATTTAACTAGAACAAATTCTTATTTACAAATGACAGCCTGAAAACATGAAAAAGGTTCAAGCCACCTTCTCTCATCACATTCACACAACCATACATGAGTAAGAGGGTGTTTGCACATCAAATCCTATTTATTGTATTACCAGTTTAGAATGTTCCATAAGACAAAACATAACCATATTACAACATAGCACTGTCATCCTAAAGGTGCCAGTTGAGTTATATCCTTTTCACACTACTGGGCTGAGCCAAGTTGAACTGTACTGGGTTGGCCTGGTTATGCGTCCACCACAGTCACTGTGGAACGGAGCTGGGTCAGCACGACAGTGTGAAAGGATAATAGATCCCTCAAACGGCACATTTGTCACTTGGAGAGTGGCGTGCCTGGAGACGTTGGTGGGTAGTGTCTAGTCTGGAGACATGCCCATACAAACATCACACACACACATGTACTCAGGCTTCGTCCCATTTGGCACCCTATTCCCTATGGTGAACAACTTTTGTTCAGAGCCCTATGGGCCCTAGCGGCAACTCTACACATTTTTCACCAGTGCATTTTTTGAAGATTATCGGCACTGTATGTTTGTTAGCCAGACAGTTTTAGATCAATGGTTTCATAAATTATTCTGAATAACTGCCAATATGCTAACATGGTGTTTTGCGGGGTACTATTTAATGAAGCTGCCAGTTGAGGACTTGTGAGGCATCTGTTTCTCAAACTAGACACACTAATGTACTTATCCTCTTGCTCAGCTGTGCACCGGGGCCTCCCACTCCTCTTTATATTCTGGTTAGAGCCAGTTTGCGCTGTTCTGTGAAGGGAGTAGTACACAGCGTTGTACGAGATCTTCAGTTTGTTGGCAATTTCTCGCATGGAATAGCCTTCATTTCTCAGAACAAGAACAGACTGACAAGTTTCAGAAGAAAGGTCTTTGTTTCTGGCCATTTTGAGCCTGTAATCGAACCCACAAATACTGATGCTCCAGATACTCAACTAGTCTAAAGAAGGCCAGTTTTATTGCTTCTTTAATCAGAACAACAGTTTTTAGCTGTGCTAACATAATTGAAAAAAGGTTTTCTAATGATCAATTAGCCTTTTAAAATGATAAACTTGGATTAGCTAAAACAACATGCCATTGGAACACAGGAGTGATGGTTGCTGATAATGGGCCTCTGTACGCCTATGTAGATATTCCATTAAAAATCTGCCGTTTCCAGCTACAATAGTCATTTACAACATTAACAATGTCTACACTGTATTTCTGATCAATTTTATGTTATTTGAATGGACACATTCTTTTGTTTTTGTTTCAAAATCAAGGACATTTCTAAGTGACCCCAAACGTTTGAACGGTAGTGTAGTTCCATTGACTGTGCACAGTGATTATTAGTGAGCTGGACAGTCAAGAAACTATATGAATATATTGTAGGTCCATTATAATTTCTACACAGTTTAGATTTGGTTTGAGTTATTTTAAAGTATATTGAGTTAGTCCCCCCCCCATCCGCGAGCAGCTCCCTCGAGACTGCAGAAATATCGACCCTCACAGAGAAGCACGAGATTGAACTTTACTCAACTTTCTACATTTTCCCCCCTTAGTTAACACTATTAACTGTGGGAATTGTGATCGAACCAACACAATATTAGCCACTTTCAATTCAACATACTGAAACAAAATGAACTACGCAAGACTTAGAATGCAAAAGGCAGAACGCATCGGAGTAGGATTCTACTGCATGGACATGCATGACTCAGCCGTTCTCTACACAGACCTGTATGGCATAAACAATCAGAGCTGCTGTATATGCAAATAGGTCTTTCCCTTTCACATATATGGATCTGTACCAGTCACTCGTAGATGTGTTTGTTTTGAGATCAAAGCAAGAGCTGCATGTAGCCATGTGTGCACATTGTGTTCATATCCTTGGCTAGTTAGTGAGTTATTAGCACAGTTATAGATCATTTGTAGTCAACAATAGGGGAGTGATTGCTTCCTACAAGATACACAAAACGTGTACTTTTGTAGACATCTTTGAAAAGGAAGTCAAGTAAAGAGCTTTTTTTTGTCTTAAAGGGGCAGTGTTGTATTTTGAGACAGGTTTGAATAAGCTACGTAGCCAATAGGCAGAGGGCAGCATACTTTGTCTGATTCTCTGTAATAATGGTATGGGAATAATAATGCATTTTATTTTGTAAAGTAGTTTCAAGCATCAAACACCACAACAACATTTGCAGTCCCCTCCTTGTCTGAAGGACAAGTGGATAAACAGGTTAATGTCAATCCTACATTGAACACCAGCCATTGGCTGCTACTGTAGGCTTATGAGCCAGCCCTCCAACTGAGTCAAATCAGCCGATGTGCTGTTTGAAACAGGTTAATGTCAAGCCTTGCATGTCTTTTTCAAAAGTCAAGGAATGTAGGCCTACATTGAACACCACACATTGGCTGCTACTGTAGGCTGAACGATAGAACAGCTATTTCCATGTTAAAATGTTATGGGATGCATTTTCTCCATTGTTTTTGATGGTAGGCCACTCTAGTGGGCCTACATTATGATCACATAGGTTTTCTAATGATCAATTAGCCTTTTAAAATGATAAACTTAGATTAGTTAACAGAACGTGCCATTGGAACACAGGAGGGACGGTTGCTGAACAGTTGATGTTGAGATGTGTCTGTTACTTGAACTCTGTGAAGCATTTATTTGAGCTGCAATTTCTGAGGCTGGTAACTCTAATGAACTTATCCTCTGTAGCAGAGGTAACTCTGGGTCTTCCTTTCCTGTAGTGGTCCTCATGAGAGCCAGTTTTATCATAGAGCTTGATGGTTTTTGCAACTGCACTTGAAGAAACTTTAAAAGTTCTTGAGATTTTCCATATTGACTAACCTTCATGTCTTAAAGTAATGATGGACTGTCGTTTCTCTTTGCTTATTTGGGCTATTCTTGCCATAATATCTTGCCATAATATGGACTTGGTCTATTCCAAATATGGATATCTTCTGTATACCACCCCTACCTTGTCACAACACAACTGATTGGCTCAAACGTATTAAGAAGGAAAGAAATTCCACAAATTAACTTTTAACAAGGGACACTTGTTAATTGAAATGCATTCCAGATGACTACCTCATGAAGCTGGTTGAGAGAATGCCAAGAGTGTGCAAAGCTGTCATCAAGACAAAGGGTGGCTACTTTGAAGAATCTCAAATATAAAATATATTTGGATTTGTTTAACACTTTCTTGGTTACTACATGATTCCATATGTGTTATTTCATAGCTTTAATGTCTTCACTATTATTCTACAATGTAGAAAATAGTAAAAATAATGAAAAATCAAGGAATGAGTAGGTGTGTCCAAACTTTGGACTGGTACTGTATATTTATACAGAAAGTGGTATAAAAGCCGCATAAACTGTATAATTACATGCAAATCTTTTAAGTTGACAATACGTTTATTGCACAATTTCTGATATTATATGCCGTACTTTTATTTTCCTGCATAAGGAAAAGCAGAAAGAGCATCACCTCTGTCTCTTCTGCCATTCATTCCAGTTAAACTGGTTTGTATTTTTCCCTGACCAAAATGGCTGCCATTTTTTTACCATTCTGGAATGTTAATGGTGTATGCGAAGCACCTCTGGTAATTTAATAGGATCTCTACGGTCCAGGCTTTAGCTCCAGACCTGGGGTGCATTCAGATTGTTACTGAGATGTGGACTTTTTCCTTTCCTAATGACTTTTCCTTGACCTCGTTTGAAAACGTCACAGAGTTCAAGGTGAAGAAGGGAGGAAAAGTCATAAAGGAAATAAAAACCGAGAAGAGCATAGTGTTTGAATGAATCCCGGCCATCCTCATTCACTCCCCTCTCACTCTGTCACTGTACTGAAATATAAAAAATGAATTAAGTAACATTTTAAGAATGTATTAATCCACATGAATTGAACAAACCCACTTTAATGATGATTTAGTGGCATTTAATCATCTTAAGCGAACGTTTTAGAGAATGTCGCCCCCCCAAAAAAGTGAACCGTCAAACCATGTAATTATCTTAAGGTTATCGCCAAAAATGCTTCCTCAAAGGATACTCTTGCGCATATTTGGCAAAAGGAGGTAGGCAAGAACTCATGTCATGTCAACTCCTTGTCTTTACAAACATACACTGCTCAAAAAAATAAAGGGAACACTTAAACAACACAATGTAACTCCAAGTCAATCACACTTCTGTGAAATCAAACTCTCCACTTAGGAAGCAACACTGATTGACAATAAATTTCACATGCTGTTGTGCAAATGGAATAGACAACAGGTGGAAATTATAGGCAATTAGCAAGACACCCCCAATAAAGGAGTGGTTCTGAAGGTGGTGACCACAGACCACTTCTCAGTTCCTATGCTTCCTGGCTGATGTTTTGGTCACTTTTGAATGCTGGCGGTGCTTTCACTCTAGTGGTAGCATGAGACGGAGTCTACAACCCACACAAGTGGCTCAGGTAGGGCAGCTCATCCAGGATGGCACATCAATGCGAGCTGTGGCAAGAAGGTTTGCTGTGTCTGTCAGCGTAGTGTCCAGAGCATGGAGGCGCTACCAGGAGACAGGCCAGTACATCAGGAGACGTGGAGGAGGTCGTAGGAGGGCAACAACCCAGCAGCAGGACCACTACCTCCGCCTTTGTGCAAGGAGGAGCACTGCCAGAGCCCTGCAAAATGACCTCCAGCAGGCCACAAATGTGCATGTGTCTGCTCAAACGGTCAGAAACAGACTCCATGAGGGTGGTATGAGGGCCCAACGTCCACAGGTGGGGGTTGTGCTTACAGCCCAACACCGTGCAGGACGTTTGGCATTTGCCAGAGAACACCAAGATTGGCAAATTCGCCACTGGTGCCCTGTGCTCTTCACAGATGAAAGCAGGTTCACACTGAGCACGTGACAGACGTGACAGAGTCTGGAGACGCCATGGAGAACGTTCTGCTGCCTGCAACATCCTCCAGCATGACCGGTTTGGCGGTGGGTCAGTCATGGTGTGGGGTGGCATTTCTTTGGGGGGCCGCACAGCCCTCCATGTGCTCGCCAGAGGTAGCCTGACTGCCATTAGGTACCGAGATGAGATCCTCAGACCCCTTGTGAGACCATATGCTGGTGCGGTTGGCCCTGGGTTCCTCCTAATGCAAGACAATGCTAGACCTCATGTGGCTGGAGTGTGTCAGCAGTTCCTGCAAGAGGAAGGCATTGATGCTAAGGACTGGCCCGCCTGCTCCCCAGACCTGAATCCAATTGAGCACATCTGGGACATCATGTCTCGCTCCATCCACCAACGCCACGTTGCACCACAGACTGTCCAGGAGTTGCCGGATGCTTTAGTCCAGGTCTGGGAGGAGATCCCTCAGGAGACCATCCGCCACCTCATCAGGAGCATTCCCAGGCGTTGTAGGGAGGTCATTCAGGCACGTGGAGGCCACACACACTACTGAGCCTCATTTTGACTTGTTTTAAGGACATTACATCAAAGTTGGATCAGGCTGTAGTGTGGTTTTCCACTTTAATTTTGAGTGTGACTCCAAATCAAGACCTCCATGGGTTGATAAATTTGATTTCCATTGATAATTTTTGTGTGATTTTGTTGTCAGCACATTCAACTACGTAAAGAAAAAAGTACTTAATAAGATTATTTCATTCATTCAGATCTATGATGTGTTATTTTAGTGTTCCCTTTATTTTTTTGAGCAGTGTATATTTTGCATGACAAAAAGTGGCAAAGAGTGTCATGATGGCACAAACAGTCTTGTCATGCCATAATCAGCAACGACACAATCTGAAGTTATTATACATTGGATATTGTCTAATAGGATCCCAGCTACATTACCCAGGCTCATATAGGATTACAAATGATCTCAGAATCATCCTTTTGTTAGATAGAATCTCATCATTCTAAAGGTCACAAGGTCAATCATCAGCTAGACTAAATTAGCCATGAAGCATTTCCCAGAGAACAAATTTGACCGAGCATCTACTCTATCTACTGCTCATCTCTACTTGGACCCCATTCATAAAAATACAAAAACACACACACACACAAAAAAAAAAACATGAAATCCAAGAAGAAAAGCCCATGTGATAAAGCCATTGTTGAATCATCACATCGGGAAGAAGAAAAATAGGAAATACAAATGACCAATTTTCAGGGATCTGGTTACATCACTTTGCTGGAAACCAGATCCCTTTGGATCAGTTGATAGGCAGACTACTAGTGTCCTGGTCGGGTGACACAAAGAGAGGGGTGGAATGTGACCTCTTCTCTTCTGCTCGGCTACAGAAAGGATGCTACTTGTGCTTCCTGCAACAGGGAGAGAGAACTTGAAAGGATCAAGTTGTTTGAACTTATATTATTTGACCTTTGACCTAAAATGTAGGGTAAATTGGTGCTCTTGTATGACAGAACTAGTAGCATTACTACAGTGGTACTGTAAGTAATACTTTATATTCAAAACAAACTACCAATAACTTTTTTGAGCCAAGCTATAGGAATTTGATATATATTCTGGTGAGTAACAAGAAACTGTATAATAAAGTAGTTATTGTAGTATACTTTGGTACACAAGACCCATTTTCATTGTCTATTGCTATGTATTTATCCTCTGAGAGCTGTGGAAAAGGCCTACTGTGACAACCCGGTAACCAAAACCCTGCCTCTGATTAGCTAAGGTGTTAGTCCTAAAGAGAAGAGCTGTTGAATAGTCGTGTCCTGACAAAATGGCCTATTGTTTCCAATGGCAGTCCTGTTTACACTGTCTGTGCTGGCATTATTGGCCATCCATAAACATACAGGAGTAAGGATGACATGGGGTTGTTAAGACCACATCTTATGCAGTTACTGCATGAAGGTACAAGCTGAAACACACTCTTTAGTCTGATTTATTTTCATTATATGAAATGTCATGCCAAAATCAGCAACAACACAATCTGAAGTTATTATACATTGGATATTGTCTAATAGGATCCCAGCTACATTATTCTACACGTTGTTAGTGTTAAGTTTATAAATGGCCTACAAAACCTACAAAACAATGGATAATTTTAAAGTATAATAACTGCCAAAATGAAGGAAACACTTGAGTAAATGAGGGATACAAAGTATATTAAAAGCTGGTCCTTCCAGACTAGGCAATGCCCAGTTGCCTATAATTTTGGCTACAATGTCTAGAAGAAGAGATCTCAGGGGGCTTAAGTCATCAGATCTCATCCTGATTTAACATTTATGGCAGATTCTGGAGCTGTGCATGAGACAGCGTTTACTACCACCATAAAAAAATGGTGTCGCATCCCTCCAATAAAGTTGCAGACACTTGAATCCATGCCAAGGCGCATTGAAGCTGTTCTGGTGGCCCAGCGCTCTATGTTGGCATTTCCTTTATTTTGGCAGTTATGATATGATAAATTGACAAACTGCACTTTATCTTTATCTTAATTGTACTAGTAGACAAATCGGACCACATATCCCTCTGAGAAAAATGAAGTCATTGTATTATATTCTGTTGAAAAAAAGTCTGAATTGAACGGAATATAGTTTTTCAGGAACTACCCGTTTTATATGCAATCATTGTCTTTCTGTGGATAACTGACTAATTAGATCAGGCATTTTGATCACTTGGCTCAGTCGTGTTGATTTGGCTCACACTTCGATGGTGAGTTTGTCACCAGTTGGGTGCGACGAATGAGTCAACCTTGAAAAATTTATAGCGATGGTTTCCACAAGTTCAGACAAACTTCTTGAATATATCATTGATATGACTAATTGGGTAGGTTAGCCTATACAATACACGTGTGGGTTAACTACACAACGGGTATTTATTTGGTCGGGTGTAACAGTTCGGTATCGGGATGGGAAAGCAGGTTTTTCAAGTCTGCACCTCTTAAAACAGGCGCCTGCACCTGTTCTACCATTACTACATTTGAGGTGCGCGAAACCGAAGGAGAGCAACCATGGCATCAAATACAGCCGCTATGGGAAATTTACCCAGTGGATCGGGAATATGCACAACTATTCCAGACATTCTCTACCTACCGGAGCTTGTGAGTTACAATGGTTTACTGTTTTTGCTAGGCATATATTGGACACAAACCTGATAGTATTTTAATGATGTCAATTGACGCACTTTCCCATGGTCGTGCACCTGTGCAACCTTTTTATGTGTTCCAATTTGTGACAAAACGTAGCCTCTACCCGCTGGGCACAGACGTAAATCCAACGTCTAGTCCACAACGTTGATCGAACCAGTGAGTAGGACTGTTTGGCTGGGTCTACACAGGCAGCACAATTCGGACATTTTTTTTCTTCTTCCGCTAATTGATCTGTTGACCAATCACATTATATATATTTTTCAGAGCTGATCTGATTGGTCCAATGACCAATGAGTGAAAAAAAACCCATTAGAATTGGGCTGCCTGTGTAAATTCAGCACATGTTGCTCTAATGATTTGGGGAGGAACATTGCCTTAATGTATGGACTGTATTTTCTACAAGTCATCATTCAGTTAAAACACTTATTTGATATGATGTAAGATGCAGGTTGTTTTTAGAAGGAGCGTTTGCCTTGCAGTTGTCAAAGTCACCATTATTAGTCAGTTGTACAACCAAATGCCTTTAACCGAAATGTGTCTTCCGCATTTAACCCAACCCCTCTGAATCAGAGAGGTGCGGGGGGCTGCCTTAATCGACATCCACGTCTTCGGCGCCCGGGGAACAGTGGGTTAACGACAGATTAACCCACTGGTTACAAGTCCAACACTCTAACCACTAGGCTACCTGCCGTCCCACAATGAGTAGTACTTCTACCGAACCATCACATCTAGTATAGAAAGTGTGTGAAATTTCAAGATGTCCCAGTATTAGTTTCGTAGACATTTCACAATCACCCCAAGTATCCACATTCCTGCTGATATCTCAGACCACTGGTGGAATGTTGTATGTCTATCTTTGCCATTGCCTGGCCCTGATACAATAACCTGGTCACAGATCTGCCGGTTCTATCATGTCAACTCTTTGTCTTCCCAAACATGTTTGGCATGACAAGGAGTGGCATGATGGCACAATCAGACTGGACCGTGGCTACTGACAAGATAGCCTAAATGAACAAGACAGGTGGATTCTGACACACACACACACACACAGACACACCCTTATTTTGTATTCCCAGGCAACAGATTGATTGCGGGACCTTGTCAGGGTGGAGTAACAGAAAGGGTGTGACTTGATGGAAAAAAAACTAATTGTACCTTTCATAAATCGTATGTCATAGGGATTAGGGAAGGGCAGGCCATTGTTGGTTTTCTAAGGTAGGTGTGGGAAATGATAATCTGTTTACTTCACTATGTTATATAATTGATTACAACAATGGAATAAGTGCTATTGCAGTATTGTAGTTTTAGCTTCAGGAATGCCAATTTAGTTTTCTCCCCAAACTCACTAATAGCATCAAATTAGTTCAAGTAAATGTTCCAAGGGTGTCACAGATCTGCAAGGTTTTCTTTTAATATTTCTGTCCTTAAAAAAACTGCAGACTCCAACATTTTCAAACCAATGAAACAAAATAATTTCAGGAATACATCCCTTACTACCAAGGCCACTGGATGTTCCACTGAAAATACAACCTAACATGATTTTTCCACTTATTTTTCCACATGTTTTTGGGATATGCTGTATATTGTTCTCAATATTTGAAATTCATATTTAGTTTTTTGAGTATTACCATAGGTGCAAATCTAATGGACCATAAAACATTTTTCAGATCTTTGGAGGTCTGGTATGGATCCTGGTGGCATGTACGCTGGTGGTGCCCGCCAACCCACAGGGCTGGGTGATGTTCGTGTCCGTATTCTGTTTTACCATGACCTTCATCTGGATGTGCATTTTCGCCTTCGGAGTGCATCGCAACAGCGGGGATGGGCAGCTGCTGTAAGTCTTTCCTGTTTTTGGGGGTGGGGGCGGTAGCAACATGGATAGATTTTTTTTTATCGACCGACTAGACGAAGGATAAGTTTAAGGAGCACACACAAATAGTAATATAGAATGTATATTTCATTTAAAAAAAAAAATGATTTTTTTTCACAATGAATTAGCCAGGAACCTGGCTTTGTTGAAATAGAAAATGTATTTGCACTTAATATGAATTACATGATAGTTGGCCGTACTAGACCTAGACAGAGAAGGAAAAGCAGCAGAAACACCTGAGTATGAAATCAAAGGTATGATGGCTCTCTTTGGAGGAGGTCTACTATATTCAATAGTCATCATCACCATTGATAACAAATATATGTGTATTGATGATGAAAAGTGTATTTCCTTCAGAAAATACTAGATCTCATAAGTTATAGGGCTCCCCAGGGTGTACCCATTATAGTTTCCATCACTAACACACCTGATTCAACTATTCAAAGGTGTGGTGATTAATTGATTAGTTGAATCAGGTGTGCTAGTGCTGTGCTAGAACTAAAATGTGCACACCCTGGTGGCTGGCCGGGAATGGATTGGGTAAAACTGGTCCAAGGAAAAGAAATGTAGCGCTGGCTCAAACAGACTTCGCTCTGTGCTCTTGGCTGTAAGATAATCCTCTGGCTCCAAAAAGCAGTCACACTACATTGTTGGTTAAGTTTCACCCCAGATCGTTTTTCCATGACCCAGTCAAACGCAGTGAAAATAATTGCCTCATCTTTCCCTTTCTATCTCACACAGGATTTTGCATACCATGGCGTGGCAGCGTTCTTCTACCTCAGTGCCTCAGTGGCTCTCGCCAAAGTGACCCTGGATATTAAAGATGGAACCCTCTTCAACTATCGACTTGACATTTCTGCAGTGGTACGTCTTCCATAACAGCAAATCTTAGGAAATATATAGGGGTGCCAAAAACAACATAAAATGTTCATGTCTTTCCAACTGTAACAGTTCCTGTACAGCTCAGTATCAAATATCATCCATTAGTTTCCCAGTCCCTGCCCCTGACTAGTTTCCCAGTCCCTGTCGCTGAAGAACATCCCCACAGCGTGATGCTGCCACCACCATGCTTCACCGTAGGGATGGTGACAGGTTTCCTCCAGACGTGACACTTGGCATGAAGGCCAAAGAGTTCAATCTTGGTTTCATCAGACCAGAGAATATTGCTTCACATGGTCTTAGAGTCTTTATGTGCCTTTTGGCAAACTCCAAGCGGGCTTTCATGTGCCTTTTACTGAGGCGTGCCTTCCATCTGTCCACTCTATCATAAAGGCCTGATTTGGTGAGTGCTGCGAAGATGGTTGTACTTCTGGGACGGTTCTTCCATTTCCACAGAGGACCTCTGGAGCTCTGTCAGTCAGAGTGACTATCGGGTTCTTGGTCACCTCCCTGACCAAGGCACTTCTCGCCCAATTGCTCAGTTTGGCCGGGTGGCCAGCTGTAGCAATCTTGGTAGTTCTTCCATTTAAGAAGGCTTGAGGCCGCTGTGTTCTTGGGGACCTCTGGCAGCACTACACCCCTGGTCCCAGACTCCCAGGCCATCTGTTGTGTAGATCCAACTACATGGCTCAATCCAAAATGAATGGGTAAAAAGCACCATATAATTTCAAGGTTTTATTCTGTGCTTATTTTTCCACTATGCATATTAGTTTGAGGCATAAAGCTGGATCTATACAACTGATGGTATGTGGGGTGGATTCATTTGACGCCTGAAAACAAGTGTTATGTCCCTAAATCAGAATTTGTCAGATGTTTTCACGACTCAAAAGTGGTCTGGGTTTGAGTTGAGTCCATAATCCACACCATTCGTTATGTACACTAAGTGGACGAAACATTAAGAACACCTTCCTAATATTGAGTTGCACCGCCCTATTTGCCCTCAGAACAGCCTCAATTCATCGGGGCGTGGACCATACCTGGTGTCAAAAGCGTTCCACAGGGATGCTGGTCCATGTTGACTCCAATGCTTCCCACAGTTGTGTCAAGTTGGCTGCATGTCCCTTTGGGTGGTGGACGGGAAACTGTTGAGCGTGAAAAACCCAGCAGCGTTGCAGTTCTTGACACAAACCAGTGCGACCTTTTTGTCTCAGTTGTCTCAGGGCTTAAAAATCCTTCTTTACCCCGTCTCCTCCCTTTCATCTACACTGATTGAAGTGGATTTAACAAGTGACATTAATAAAGGATCAAAGCTTTCACCTGGATTCACCTGGTCAGTCGATGTCATGGAAAGAGCAGGTGTTCTTAATGTTTTGTACACTCAGTGTATATTTTACTCAATGCATTAGGAGTCCTCAATCCCAAAGTAATAGGAATGATTGAAAGCATTTCATCCTCTTTAATTAGTTACAGATTCGACTACGGAATAATTTCATATTACATACGGTAATATTTAACTAGAATTGTCCACTCCTCCTAAATTGGAGTCACAGTTTCTGCTTCAACTCATTTTGGTACTCTTCCTTATTAGTAGGGGTTGTGGGCGTCCAACTGTCTAACAGTAGGCTAGATTAGAGTTTCCCAAACTTGTGCCTATTCGTTGTGTGTTTGTTACCCATCCAAAGGTGGAAGATATTGTTGCGATTTCAATCCAACACTTAGTGACCTTGTCAAGGAGTTTGGATCTCTTGGCCTAACGGCTAAGGTGTTGGGTTGACAGTCACTGGACCAGAGTTTGAGTCCCAGTTGAATATCTTTATCTGTGCAATGTCATCTCCGCTTGTTGCTGATATATCTTCTTACTCTCCCAGGTGTTCTCTTACGTGGCCACACTCCTCTACTTCATCCACACCATCTTTTCGGCCATGAGGTGGAAGTCCTTCTAAACTAGAACAATGCTAGAGACCTCAGTCAAAGAGGAGAAGGTCTTAAGTCTACTATTGGAAACCATGGAGGGCTGTGGTGTAATGTACTGCGTGGTCTATACCCTGAGGTAAAGAAGAAATCTACCTGCTCTGCATCCCAATTCTCTATCGTTCTCCTAAAGTGTGAACTCCCCCCTACATATTCAAAAGCAAAGTGTTGGTTTAAGAATGGTTTAGACTAGAGGCAATTGCCATCATAGGCCTCCATGTCCTTTCATTTTAAATCCATGGAAGGGAAGTGAACATATGCACACTTAGGGTAGATGGGTAGAGAATTGGGATGCGGAACCAGATCCCTCTCGGAGGACTAACTCTACGAAGGCAAATCTAGAATTACAAAGTAATGATGGGCTACAAAGTCAATTGTTACAGGTACAAAAATAACGTAATTTTTTTTAACTTTTATATTTTTTTCAATTAAACTGCCACATTTTAATGAACAAACCAGAAATGTAAAATGTAATGAAACGTTTGTTTACTTGTTTTTATGTGCTTTGTTACTGGTAGCATTTCTGTAAAATGTTGAACTTGATGGATCCACCTACTGTTATGTTCTAATAAAGCTGTTATGAATCATTGTAAGCCTACAGTAGGACACATTAGTGATAATAGCTAATTATCTATAATATAGCTAGCTCTTTTCAACGAGCCAAAGTGTCTGTAGCCTCATAGACCAAACAAACAAGAAAATGGGTAACCAGTCTTTAGTTTCAGAGTTGACAGCTGTTAACGACAAAATAGGGTCCTGTATCACTTCCAACAGGGTTCCATTTCAAGCCACTGGGGTGATGTCTGGTGTTGACACTTATACATGTTTCATCAGGCACAGTGTTAGGTGAATCAAGAGGTTCATTCTAATCTCCTTTTCCCCTGAGAGTCCATTTTGTCAAGTCAGAGGACCTAACAAAAGGGTCACGTATCTCTGGGACATGAAATGTGCTTTAACCTGTATATTGCAGTGATGTTTTTGTTGTATTGTGTGTCACACGTATCAGGTGCATTCTTATCTCTCTTAACAATCTTATCTCTATGGTCCTCCCCATTTCTAAGAACACGTACACCACACCACCTAGTACTGTTTTCCACTGCAAGGCACTGGTATAAGCAGTCACAGTGAGACAGGTGTCATTACCTAAGATAGAATAACATTATTCACATATTACATCAGCAATATCATTTGGTGACATTTACTACGGTAGTGTAACACGTTGGCATTCAAAGTGTGACATACGCCCACTGAAAAAGGTAAACACATTCACTAAATTAAGTAATAAAATAGGATTTTATTTAAAAAATTTGAACCTGGGGATTGTTAATTTAAATTGTGTACACGAACATCACAAGTGTTGTCCAGCGTTGCTTGCGAATATTGTAACACTATTGTGTCAAAGACAAGTGGCTGTGGAACAAGAATAGGTGCTAAGTAGTGTTTAAGTTTAGATGCTATCAGGTGGGGATCAGTATCTTTCTGTAAGAAGGCGAGGTGACTCAGGGCCTGATCTAGTATGAAACCAGACTAACCTGAGTCTGAATGCGTAAAAAATAACGTAAATAAAGGTAGGCCAGGGGCAGGGTGGCTGGGACCCGCACGTCATTGGGACTAATCAGAACGAGCATAATACACAGAGATACACACACACACACACACACACAGAGTTTTGAGTGGGCAGTAACTACTCCCGTCAGAGGTTAAGGAAATTAAAATCGCCATATGACTTGTTCATATTATACACCATGACTCATACCGTTGCCATGAATTAGCATTGCTGATTGGCTGATATTTTGACTTTACTGATTGTATGCCCATGATACACACAGGTTCACTTACGTACAGTGAATCAGAGAACTAGAAATTGTGAAATACAATGAAAATGTATAGCCATTGCTATTAGATTTGATACTTTCATCCATGGCCCATGAATTTATTTGATCCATATGATATACACAGGTTAATTTACTTAAAGTGAGTCAGAGGAATAGAACTTGTAAAATACAATGAAAAACAGTATTTCAATGAATCCTGACTTATTGTACTGTAGGTGAACCACACGCTACATGGCACTGCTTCATCTGTCATCGTGAAATGTCCTCATTGATATGTCAAGTCTTGTAAAATAACACTCAAGCACCACCATGTGTTAACCCATCCACATGACATGAAAAAACGGACGCAGAGGAGAACTCCGCTTTGGGACAAGGTGAGTAAGCACATTAAGCCACACACATTTTACAACTTCCTTTCACCCTCTATTGTGTGTACTTTGTGTTTTGCTTCATGGTGATGAAACTATTGTCAGTTCATTGTCTAATGTAGAGGAAGTGCTGGGTCACAGAAAGTCATTTGAGGAAGTTTATCTTGCATCATGTCATCAAAACTTGCAGACTTCAAGTGCCGTTTTGCCCCGGGGAACATGTATAGCCCCCACTTCCACAAGCTTTGCAAAGGGAGAGATTGAATGGACGCCAGTGTAACATTTGACTGAATTGTTCATTTGTAAAGCATTTTGGTTAAAAAGAAAAATAGAGAAATAGCTAGGTTTCAAACATTCAAACGTAAACAGAATCTACTCTTCCAATTGGATTTGTTACTTTAGAGGTCATTCAGGTCAACAATGCACCAAAGCTTCAAAAACAAAAAGCCAAATTAGAGAATTAAAAGTGATCAAAGGCTGCAATGAAAAGGACAGTCCCATTTTGAAACAGATGCGTTTGAAAAGAATATGCTCTGTGCTCCCGTCCTAAAAAATGTATGACTTAGCTACTCCTTCCGGCACTGGAAACATACCACCAGCTATGCCCAAAATATCTTTGGTGTCCAGAGAGTCATTAGATAGGCTACAGTGGTTTGCGCCAGTGGGTCGACTGAAGATGAACTACATGACCATGGCCATTTGTGCAATGTCATCTGCTGTGCTGTAACGCCACATGAATTCAAATGTACCCTCCCCTCCCAGTTTCAGATGTACTGTCTCGCACTGTCATTCATTGTGAGTCCTGAGACGCAAAATCTGACAGCTGTAGTTTATCCCTTGATGAGATATACTATATATACAAAAGTATGTGGACACCCCTTCAAATTAGTGGATCTGGCTAGTTCAGCCACACCCGTTGCTGACAGGTGTATAAAATCGAGCACACAGCCATGCAATCTTCATAGACAAATATTGTCAGTAGAAGAGCTCAGTGACTTTCAGCGTGGCACCGTCATAGGATGCCCCCCTTTCCAACAAGTCAGTTCATCAAATTTCTGCCCTGCTAGAGCTGCTGCGGTCAACTGTAAGCGTTGTTATTGTGAAGTGAAAACGTCTAGGAGCAACAATGGCTCAGCTGCGAAGTGGTAGGCCACACAAGCTCACGGAATTGGACCGCAGAATGCTTAAGCGCGTAGTGTGTAAAAAATCGCCTGTCCTCGTGTCACGATCTTCATAATGGACAGACCAAGACGCAGCGATGCTTCCAGAATACATTTTAATAAACACGAACGTACTGGGTACACAACAAAACAGAACGTAACGAAGATAAGCTAAGCTCAAACAATAACCCACGAACCTAGAGTGAAACCTACAAACATAAATATGGTTCCCAATTAGAGACAACGACACACAGCTGCCTCTAATTGGGAACCATACCCCAACATAGAACTATGACACCTAGAACAGACAACCCTACACCAAAACAAAACCAAAACGCTCCAGCCTGACATCTCGGCCTGGGCGTTACAGTACTCTCAAAGGCGCCGACTCGGACGCCCAAAAGTCTGTGGGGGGTCTTGAGATGGGTCCCTTCGTCCCAGGTGGGGGCTCCGGTGCTGGCCGTGCTGGTCTGAAGTCACGCACCGGAGGCCCTGGACCATTTCCTGGAACTCTGGTGCGTGGAGCAGAAGCTGGGCGTACTGGACTCATGATGCTCGCGGGAACTCTGGTGCGTGGAGCAGGAACTGGCAGTACCGGACTCGTGATGCTCACTGGAACTCTGGTGCGTGGAGCAGGAACTGGTCGTACTGGACTCGTGATGCTCACTGGAACTCTGGTGCGTGGAGCAGGACCTGGCCTTACCGGACCCACGATGCTCACGGGGACTCTGGTACGTGGGGCAGGAACTGGCAGTACTGGACTCATGACGCTCACGGGAACTCTGGTGCGTGGAGCAGGAACTGGCAGTACTGGACTCATGACGCTCACGGGAACTCTGGTGCGTGGAGCAGGAACTGGCAGTACTGGACTCATGACACTCACGGGAACTCTGGTGCGTGGAGCAGGAACTGGCAGTACTGGACTCGTGATGCTCACTGGAACTCTGGTGCGTGGAGCAGGAACTGGTCGTACTGGACTCGTGATGCTCACTGGAACTCTGGTGCGTGGAGCAGGAACAGGCCGAACTGGGCTCGGGACGTGCACTCTGGTGCGGGGAGCGGGAACAGGCCGAACTGGGCTCGGGACGTGCACTCTGGTGCGGGGAGTGGGAACAGGCCGAACTGGGCTCGGGACGTGCACTCTGGTGCGGGGAGCGGGAACAGGCCGAACTGGGCTCGGGACATGCACTCTGGTGCGGGGAGCGGGAACAGGCCGAACTGGGCTCGGGACATGCACTCTGGTGCGGGAGCGGGAACAGGCCGAACTGGGCTCGGGACGCGCGCACACTGGTGCGGGAGCGGAACAGGCCGAACTGGGCTCTCTAAGCGCCGCAGGGAGCCTGGTGCGCGGAGCCGAACAGGACATGCTGGACTCTCTAAGCGCCGCAGGGAGCTTGGTGCGCGGGCCGAACAGGGACGTGCTGGACTCTCTAAGCGCACGGGGAGCCTGGTGCGCGGAGCCGGGACAGGATGTGCTGGACTCTCTAAGCGCACGGGGGGCCTGGTGCGAGGAGCAGGAACAGGACGTGGCGGGCTCTGAAGGCGCACAGGGGGCCTGATGCGTGGAGCAGGGACAGGACATGCCGGGCTCTGGAGGCGCACAAGGGGCCTGATGCGTGGAGCAGGGACAGGACATGCCGGGCTCTGGAGGCGCACAAGGGGCCTGATGCGTGGAGCAGGGACAGGACATGCCGGGCTCTGGAGGCGCACAGGGGGCCTGATGCGTGGAGCAGGGACAGGACATGCCGGGCTCTGGAGGCGCACAAGGGGCCTGATGCGTGGAGCAGGGACAGGATGTGTTGAATCCACAACATGAACTGGGATCTTGGGACTCGGAACAGGGACTGGACGTGTTGACTCCACAACACGGACTGGGATCTTAGAACTCGGAACAGGGACTGGACGTGTTGACTCCACAACACGAACTGGGATTGTGGAACTCGGAACAGGGACGGGACATGTTGACTCCACAACACGAACTGGGATCTTGGGACTCGGAACAGGGACTGGACGTGTTGACTCCACAACACGGACTGGGATCTTGGGACTCGGGACAGGGACTGGACGTGTTGACTCCACAACACGAACTGGGATCTTGGAGCGTGGAAGAGGGACTGGATGGGTTGACTCCACAACCCGAACTGGGGACCTGATGCGGAGAGCAGGCGCCACTCTACCAGGTAGCACACTGACCTTGACCTGACCGATGAGTGGCGCTGGGATCTCTCGGACAGGGCTGTGGATTCGCACCGGAGATTCTGCCCGTAGTACCGCAGGATATCTGGGTCCCAAAAGGCGCACTGGAGACCTGGCGCGCAGAGCTGGCACCACTCTACCAGGTAGCACACTGACCTTGACCTGACCGATGAGTGGCGCTGGGATCTCTCGGACAGGGCTGTGGATTCGCACCGGAGATTCTGCCCGTAGTACCGCAGGATATCTGGGTCCCAAAAGGCGCACTGGAGACCTGGCGCGCAGAGCTGGCACCACTCTTCCAGGTAGCACACTGACTTTGGCCTGACCGATGAGTGGCGCTGGGATCTCTCGCACTGGGCTGTGAACACGTACCGGAGACGCTGCACGCAGAACCGGTGCAGGATATCCAGGTCCCAGGAGACGCACTGGAGATCTGGCGCGCAGAGCTGGCACCACTCTTCCTGGCTGCACACTCAGTCTAGCCCGACTGATGATTGGAGCTGGAATCTTTCGTACCCGGCCTGTGAATGCGCACAGGAGAAACCGTGCAAAACTGCATAACACGGTGTCCTTTCCGTGCGACGCTCTCCCCAACGCTCTCTCCACAAAGCACGAGGAGTTGGCTCAGGAGTCCCTCCTGAACCGGCCAACCTCCTCGTGTGCCCCCCCAAAAAAGTTTTTTGGGGCTGTCTTTCGGACCTCTGTGCCAGGCGAGTCCCAATGAGCTGTTCCCTGGTCCAGTACTCCCGGGTCTCTCGCTGCTTGGTCTTCGGTTGGTGGGTTATTCTGTCACGATCTTCATAATGGACAGACCAAGACGCAGCGATGCTTCCAGTATACATTTTAATGCGAACGTACTGGGTACACAACAAAACAGAACGTAACGAAGATCATGAAAGTGAACGTAACAAAGACAAGCTAAGCTCAAACAATAACCCACGAACCTAGAGTGAAACCTACAAACATAAATATGGTTCCCAATTAGAGACAACGACACACAGCTGCCTCTAATTGGGAACCATACCCCAACATAGAACTATGACACCTAGAACAGACAACCCTACACCAAAACAAAACCAAAACGCTCCAGCCTGACATCTCGGCCTGGGCGTTACACCTCGGTTGTAACACTCACTACCAAGTTCCAAATTTCCTCTGAAAGCAACATCAGCACAATAACTGTTCGTTGGGAACCATGAAATGGGTTTCCGTGGCCGAGCAGCCGCACACAAGCCTAAGATCACCATGCGCAATACCAAGCGTCAGCTGGAGTGGTGTAAAGCTCGCCACCATTGGACTCTGGAGCAGTAGAAAAGCGTTCTCTGAAGTGATGAATCAAGCTTGACCATCTGGCAGTCCGACGGACGAATCTGGGTTTGGCGGATGCCAGGAGAACGCTACATGCCCCAATGCATAGTGCCAACTGTAAAGTTTGGTGGAGGAGGAATAGTGGTCTGGGGTTGTTTTTCATGGTTCGGGCCCCTTAGTTCCAGTGAAGGGAAATCTTACAGTTACAGCATACAATGACATTCTAGACGATTCAGTGCTTCCAACTTTCAGCAAGATGATGCCCCTGTGCACAAAGCCAGGTCCATACAGAAATGGTTTGTTGAGATCGGTGTGTAAGAACTTGATTGGGCGCACAGAACTCTTACCTCAACCCCATCGAACACCTTTGGGATGAATTGGAACGCTGACTGAAAGCCAGGCCTAAGCGCCCAACATCAGTGCCCGACCTCATTAATGCTCTTGTGGCTGTAGTGGAAAGCCTTCCCAGAAGAGTAGCAGCAAAGGGGGGACCAACTCCATATGAATGCCCATAATTTTTGAATGAGATGTTCGGCGAGCAGGTGTCCACATACTTTTGGTCATGTGGTGTATTTATCTATGAGGTTAGGGTGAGAAATCACTCCCAGACCCCTAAATGAGAATGTTGCCCCTGTGATATCATTGTCATTCGCACACAGTTAGATTTTTTTTATTTCACCTTTATTTAACCAGGTAGGCCAGTTGAGAACAAGTTCTCATTTACAACTGCCACCTGGCCAAGATAAAGCAAAGCAGTTCGACACATACAACAACACAGAGTTACACATGGAGTAAAACAAACACACAGTCAATAATACAGTAGAAAAAAAAACTAATCTATATACAAAGAGTGCAAATGAGGTAGGATAAGGAAGGTAAGACAATAAATAGGCCATGGTGGCAGAGTAATTACAATATAGCAATTTAACACTGGAATGGTAAAAATGTGCAGTAGATGAATGTGCAATGTAGAAAAACTGGGGTGCAAAGGAACAAGATAAATAAATAAATACGGTAGGGGATGAGGTAGTTGGTTGGGCTATTTACAGATGGGCTATATACAGGTGCAGTGATCTGTGAGCTGCTCTGACAGCTGGTGCTTAAAGCTAGTGAGGGAGATAAGTGTCTCCAGTTTCAGTGATTTTTGCAGTTCGTTCCAGTCATTGGCAGCAGAGAACTGGAAGGAAAAGCGGCCAAAGGAGGAATTGGCTTTGGGGAGTGTGCTACAAGTGGGTGCTGCTATGGTGACCAGTGAGCTGAGATAAGACCGGGCTTTACCGAGCAGAGACTTGTAGATGACCTGGAGCCAGTGGGTTAGGCGACGAGTATGAAGCGCGCGGGCCAGCCAACGAGAGCGTACAGGTCGCAGTGGTGGGTAGTATATGGGGCTTTGTTGACAAAACGGATGGCACTGTGATAGACTGAATCCAATTTGTTGAGTAGGGTGTTGGAGGCTATTTTATAAATTACATAGTCGAAGTCGAGGATCGGTAGGATGGTCAGTTTTACGAGGGTATGTGAGTCTGGACCAGACACCTAGGTATTTGTAGTTGTCTACATATTCTAAGTCAGAACCGTCCAGAGTAGTGATGCTGGACGGGCAGGCAGGTGCAGGCAGTTGGTTGAAGAGCATGCATTTCGTTTTACTTGCATTTAAGAGCAGTTGGAGGCCACGGAAGGAGAGTTGTATGGCATTGAAGCTCGACTGGAGGGTAGATAACACAGTGTCCAAAGAAGGGCCAGAAGTATACAGAATGGTGTCGTCTGCGTAGAGGTGGATCAGAGATTCACCAGCAGCAAGAGCGACATCATTGATGTATACAGAGAAGAGAGTCAGCCCCCGAGAATTGAACCCTGTGGCACCCCCATAGAGACTGCCAGAGGTCCGGACAACAGGCCCTCCGATTTGACACACTGAACTCTATCAGAGAAGTAGTTGGTAAACCAGGCGAGGCAATCATTTGAGAAACCAAGGCTGTTGAGTCTGACAATAAGAATGTGGTGATTGACAGAGTCGAAAGCCTTGCCCAGGTCGATGAATACGGCTGCACAGTAATGTCTCTTATCGATGGCGGTTATGATATCGTTTAGGACCTTGAGCATGGCTGAGGTGCACCCATGACCAGCTCTGAAACCAGATTGCATAGCAGAGAAGGTACGGTGGGATTCAAAATGGTCGATGATCTGTTTGTTAACTTGGCTTTCGAAGACCTTAGAGAGGCAGGGTAGGATAGATATAGGTCTGCAGCAATTTGTGTCTAGAGTGTCTCCCCCCTTTGAAGAGGGGGATGACCGTGGCAGTTTTCCAATCTTTGGGGATCTCAGACAATTCAAAAGACAGGTTGAACAAGCTAGTAATAGGGGTTGCAACAATTTTGGCGGATAGTTTTAGGAAGAGAGGGTCCAGATTGTCTAGCCCTGCTGATTTGTAGGGGTCCAGATTTTGCAGCTCTTTCAGAACATCAGCTATCTGAATTTGGGTGAAGGAGAAATGGGGGAGGCTTGGGCAAGTTGCAGTGAGGGGTGCAGGGCTGTTGACCGGGGTAGGGGTAGCCAGGTGGAAAGCATGGCCAGCCGTAGAAAAATGCTTATTGAAATTCTCAATTATCGCAGATTTTTTCGGTGGTGACAATGTTTCCAAGCCTCAGTGGAATGGGCAGCTGGGAGGAGGGGCTCTTATTCTCCATGGATTTTACAGTGTCCCAGAACTTTTTGGAGTTGGTGCTACAGGATGCACATTTCTGTTTTAAAAAGCTAGCCTTTGCTTTCCTAACTGCCTGTGTATATTGGTTCCTAACTTCCCTGAAAAGTTGCATGTCGCGGGGGCTGTTCGATGCTATTGCAGTCCGCCACAGGATGTTTTTGTGCTGCTCAAGGGCAGTTAGGTCTAGAGTGAACCAAGAGCTATATCTGTTCCTGGTTCTACATTTTTTTGAATGGGGCATGCTTATTTAAGATGGTGAGGAAAGCACTTTTAAAGAATAACCAGGCATCCTCTACTGACGGAATGAGGTCAATATCCTTCCAGGATACCCGGACCAGGTCGATT
Source organism: Brachymystax lenok tsinlingensis (assembly GCA_030435695.1). Lineage (NCBI taxonomy): Eukaryota > Metazoa > Chordata > Actinopteri > Salmoniformes > Salmonidae > Brachymystax > Brachymystax lenok. The sequence continues at coordinate 1,567,194 of CM059812.1, read as the reverse complement.
AGAAAGGCCTGCTCGCTGAAGTGTTTTAGGGAGCGTTTGACAGTGATGAGGGGTGGTCGTTTGACCGCGGACCCATTACGGTCGCAGGCAATGAGGCAGTGATCACTGAGATCCTGGTTGAAGACAGCAGAGGTGTATTTGGAAGGCAGGTTGGTTAGGATGATATCTATGAGGGTGCCCATGTTTACGTACAGTGGGGCAAAAAAGTATTTAGTCAGCCACCAATTGTGCAAGTTCTCTCACTTAAAAAGATGAGAGAGGCCTGTAGTTTTCATCATAGGTACACTTCAACTATGACAGACAAAATGAGGAAAAGAAATCCAGAATATCACATTGTAGGATTTTTAATGAATTTATTTGCAAATTGTGGTGGAAAATAAGTATTTGGTCACATACAAACAAGCAAGATTTCTGGCTCTCACAGACCTGTAACTTCTTCTTTAAGAGGCTCCTCTGTCCTCCACTCGTTACCTGTATTAATGGCACCTGTTTGAACTTGTTATCAGTATAAAAGACACCTGTCCACAACCTCAAACAGTCACACTCCAAACTCCACTATGGCCAAGACCAAAGAGCTGTCAAAGGACACCAGAAACAAAATTGTAGACCTGCACCAGGTTGGGAAGACTGAATCTGCAATAGGTAAGCAGCTTGGTTTGAAGAAATCAACTGTGGGAGCAATTATTAGGAAATGGAAGACATACAAGACCACTGATAATCTTCCTCGATCTGGGGCTCCACGCAAGATCTCACCCGTGGGGTCAAAATGATCACAAGAACGGTGAGCAAAAATCCCAGAACCACACGGGGGACCTAGTGAATGACCTGCAGAGAGCTGGGACCAAAGTAACAAAGCCTACCATCAGTAACACACTACGCCGCCAGGGACTCAAATCCTGCAGTGCCAGACGTGTCCCCCTGCTTAAGCCAGTACATGTTCAGGCCCGTCTGAAGTTTGCTAGAGAGCATTTGGATGATCCAGATGAGGATTGGGAGAATGTCATATGGTCAGATGAAACCAAAATAGAACTTTTTGGTAAAAACTCAACTCGTCGTGTTTGGAGGACAAAGAATGCTGAGTTGCATCCAAAGAACACCATACCTACTGTGAAGCATGGGGGTGGAAACATCATGCTTTGGGGCTGTTTTTCTGCAAAGGGACCAGGACGACTGATCCGTGTAAAGGAAAGAATGAATGGGGCCATGTATCGTGAGATTTTGAGTGAAAACCTCCTTCCATCAGCAAGGGCATTGAAGATGAAACGTGGCTGGGTCTTTCAGCATGACAATGATCCCAAACACACCGCCGGCAACGAAGGAGTGGCTTCGTAAGAAGCATTTCAAGGTCCTGGAGTGGCCTAGCCAGTCTCCAGATCTCAACCCCATAGAAAATCTTTGGAGGAGTTGAAAGTCTGTGTTGCCCAGCGACAGCCCCAAAACATCACTGCTCTAGAGGAGATCTGCATGGAGGAATGGGCCAAAATACCAGCAACAGTGTGTGAAAACCTTGTGAAGACTTACAGAAAACGTTTGACCTCTGTCATTGCCAACAAAGGGTATATAACAAAGTATTGAGAAACTTTTGTTATTGACCAAATACTTATTTTCCACCATAATTTGCAAATAAATTAATTAAAAATCCTACAATGTGATTTTCTGGATTTCTTTTTCTCATTTCGTCTGTCATAGTTGAAGTGTACCTATGATGAAAATTACAGGCCTCTCTCATCTTTTTAAGTTGGAGAACTTGCACAATTGGTGGCTGACTAAATACTTTTTTGCCCCACTGTATTTGGGGTTGTACCTGGTAGGTTAATTGATCATTTGTGTGAGATTGAGAGCATCAAGCTTAGATTGTAGGATGGCCGGGGTGTTAAGCATGTCCCAGTTTACGTCGCCTAACAGCACAAGCTCTGAAGATAGATGGGGGGCAATCAGTTCGCATATGGTGTCCAGGGCACAGCTGGGGGCAGAGGGTGGTCTATAGCAAGCGGCAATGGTAAGAGACTTGTTTCTGGAGAGGTGGATTTTTAAAAGTAGAAGCTCAAATTGTTTGGGCACAGACCTGGATAGTAGGACAGAACTCTGCAGGCTATCTCTGCAGTAGATTGCAACTCCGCCCCCTTTGGCAGATCTTGTCTGAAAATGTTATACTTAGGGATGGAAATGTCAGGTTTTTTGGTGGTCTTCCTATGGCTAAAGGCTAACAGAACTGGTCGTCTAGTACGTTCAGAACAGAAAATAAAAAGAGCAGATTTCTGGGCACGGTAGAATAGATTCAAGGCATAACGTACAGACAAAGGTATGGCAGGATGTGAATACAGTGGGGGTAAACCTGTGCATAGAGTGACGATGAAAGAGATATTGTCTCTAGAAATAGCATATAAACCAGGTGATGTCACTGTGTGTGTGTGGGAGGTGGAACTAAATTGTTAACTGAAGCATATTGAGCAGTGTATTGAATTGCATTGTACAAACTGGCGAGAGCTTTCCAAGCTAAAGGTTAGCTGATGACCGCTAGCAGTGGTTAGCTGGCTACAAGCTAGTAGCTAGTTAGCTGGCTAGCTTCTGTTGGGGGAATTCTGGTTCAGAGGTAAAGAAAAATACAAAAAAAAGCAGGTCCACACCACATTGGGTGAGGTGGGTTGCAGGAGAGTATTTTGAAGTTGAGGTTTAGAAAAATATAAAAAGATATATACATGGGACACGACAAGATGAAGGACAAAGACATCTGACTGCTACGCCATCTTGGATTCAAGTTTATAAACTTATGCCCATAGTTTTCAGTTATTGTAGAGCTTGAAATTAAATATGAATCACTAATATATAACAGAGAGAGAGAGAGAGAGAGCGACACAACTGCATGTGAAAGGATAGATTTGGAGTTATATAAACTTCAATTTTTTCGTCAGGGACAAGTGCAGGATGCTATCCTCCACAGCATGTTCTTCGCTCCAGATCAAAACTGCTACCAAGGTTTCCTTTTTCCAAGCTAAACAGAGGGTGCTCTAGCAAACAAACAGAAGAGACCTGAGGACACCATCCAACCTGGAACTGAGTGAGTAGTATTTGGTCTGATGCTATTTTGAAAGCCAAGAAAAAATAGAAAAAATATATATATATATTTGAAGCCCCCTCCTGCTGTTCAAAGACCATCCACTGGCATTTTCTCCAAGAAATCTGCCTCCAGAAATAAAAGCTTCTCCCAAGTTGGTGTGACACCTACTCCCGTTGCCTCTGCACTGCTGCTTGGATTCCACCTGGCGATCTGTTTCCCCCTGTCTGGTACAGGTACCACCCACCACACTCCCCTCTCTCTCCCAAGCTTTCGCTCGCCTCCAGCACACACGCACTGTTGGGGGGGAGTGACTCTGAACTTACAATGGTTAGCCCCAAGTCGTTACATATTTTATTTTTTCTTGTGCATTTTTCTATTTTGCTATTTGCCTCATGACTCCTGCATGCTTTGTTGACTATGAACGTTCTTTACCCAACCGTGGGACAGACTATGTTTGTTCCCACACTCGGGACTCTGACACTCTTTTGGTTACACTGACTTTTGGCCTCCCATACAATTCTAACCACCTCTCGTCGGCTTTGTATTCATGTTACCTGATGAAATTGCTGTATAATATGATCCTAATGCACATTCAAATGTCATAAATCAACACTGCAGAGCTCTCCCTGTCCTCTGCCGTGCCTTGATTGTATAACTGTGCATGTCCACCCTGGCCCATCTACTGTTGCTAGCCCAATTCTGACTTGTGCTCTGATATCTGCTTCACTGATTTCTGCTCTCATAAAAGCCTGGGTTTTCTGTACGTTAACACTAGAAGCTTATTACCTAAAATGGATCAATTGAAAGTGTGGGTTCACAGCTCCAATCCAGATGTGTTGGTCATTACTGAGACATGGTTAAGAAAGAGTGTTTTGAATACTGATGTTAACCTTTCTGGTAATAGCCTTTTTTGTCAAGACAGATCTTCCAAGGGTGGGGGAGTGGCAATCTTTACCAAGGATAACCTTCAGTGCTCGGATATCTCCACCAAGTCTGTCCCCAAACAATTTGATTTGCTGGTGGTTTTAAGCATTAAACTTTCAAATAGCTCTTTGTTGACTGTTGCTAGGTGCTATTGTCCTCCATCAGCACTGGCCTGTACCCTACCTGCCCTAAACTCTCTCCTGGCCCCTTACACTAAGTCTGGATTTGTCCTGCTAGGTGACCTAAACTGGGACATGCTTAAACCACCTGACCAAGTACTAAAGCAATGGGAATCCCTAAATCTTTTTCAGATTATTACCAATCCCACAAGGTATGACTCCAAACACCCAGAAAAAGCTATCTCCTCAATGTTATTTTCACAAATAATCCTGATAGGTATCAGTCTGGTGTTTTCTGTAAAGACCTTAGTGATCGACGCGTGCTAAAAAACTTTAATGAGCAAGCCTTCCTTAATGAACTGGCCTCGTGTAAAATGGTATAGAATCAGCTTGATCCCCTCTGTCGAAGACGCTTGGTCCTTCTTTTTTGATATTTTCAGTGGTATTGTTAACAAACACGCCCCCATAAAGAAAATTCGATTTAAAAGCAGGTTCAGCCCCTGGTTCGACCTTGATCTTGCAGAGTTACTCCACTTCAAGAATTGCATTTGGCGAAAGGCTTGGCACACGCATACTCAGTCTGACTGGCTCTCGTTCAGGCAAATGAGAAATAAGTGCACTCAGGCTATCCGGAAGGCCAAAGTTAGTTACTTTAAGGAGCAGTTCCCTCTCTGTGGGTCTAACCCCAAGAAGTTCTGGAAAACAGTTAAAGACCTGAGGAATAAACCCTCCTCCTCACAGCTGCCCATGTCCCTTAATGTTGATGATGTGGTTGTTACTGACAAGAAGCACATGCCTGAGCTCTTTAATTACCACTTCATTAAGTCAGGATTCCCATTTGACTCAGCCATGCCTCCTTGCCCGTCCAACATTTCCTCATCACCCACCCATTCTAATGCAACTATCCTCGATCCTTCTCCCTCTTTTTTCCCCTGCCTTGCTACAAAGTTTCTCCCTGCAGGCAGTCATTGAGTCCGAGGTGCTAAACTAGCTCCTGAAACTTGACCCCCCCAAAAAAACATCTGGGTCAGATGGTTTAGACCCTTTTATCTTTAAGGTTGCTGAGGGGTCTTTGGCCCGGTTTGCTAACTACCTCTATCAAAGAGTGTATAAAGTCAGAAAATCTGCTGTCTCAGCCTCTGCCTGTCACCAAGGGAGTACCCCAAAGCTCGATCCTAGGCCCCACGCTATTCTCAATTTACATCAACAACATATCTTAGGCAGTAGGAAGCTCTCTCATCCATTTATATGCAGATCACACAGTCTTATACTCAGCTGGCCCCTACCTGGATATGTGTAAAATGCTCTACAACAAAGCTTTCTTAGTGTCCAACAAGCTTTCTCTACCCTTAACTTTGTTCTAAACACCTCCAAAACAAAGGTTATGTGGTTTGGTAAGAAGAATGCCCCTCTCCCCACAGGTGTGATTACTCCCTCTGAGGGTAGTCACCTCATACAAGTACTTGGGAGTATGGCTAGACGGTACACTGTCCTTCTCTCAGCACATATCAAAGCTGCAGGCTAAAGTTAATTCTAGACTTGGTTTCCTCTATCGTAATCGCTTATAGGACACATCACTGCACTCTATACTCCTCTGTAAACTGGTCATCTCTGTATAGCAATCACAAGACCCACTGGTTGATGCTTATTTATAAAACCCTCTTAGATCTCACACCCCCCTATCTGCAGTCGATATCTACTGCAGCATTCCTCCTCCACCACATACAACACTCGTTCTGCCAGTCACATTCTGTTAAAGGTCAACAAAGCACACACATCCCTGGGTCGCTCCTCTTTTCAGTTCGTGGCAGCTAGCGACTGGAACGAGCTGCAACAAACACTCAAACTGGACAGTTTAATCTCAGTCTCTTCATTCAAAGACTCAATCATGGACACTTACTGACAGTTGTGGCTGCATTGCATGATGTATTGTTGTCTCTACCTTCTTGCCCTTTGTGCTGGTGTCTGTGCCCAATAATGTTTGTACCATGTTTTGTGCTGCTACCATGTTGTGTTGCTACCATGTTGTTGTCATGTTTTGTTGCTACCATGCTGTATTGTCATGTGTTGCTGCCTTGCTATAGTGTTGTTTTAGGTCTCACTTTATGTAGTGTTGAGTCTCTTGTCGTGATGTGTGTTTTGTGTTATATTTATTTTAGATTTTTAATCCCAGCTTCCATCCCCGCAGGAGGCCTTTTGCCTTTTGGTAGGCCGTCATTGTAAATTAGAATTTGTTCTTAACTGACTTAAATAAAGGTTAATTAAAAAATGCATCTTTGACATAGAAAAAGGGGCTTTCTCCTTGAGGAAACCTACTGGACAAATATTAAAATGCCACATTTTCCATAACTTTTAAGTAGGAAGGACTGGGGTTTGAATGGATAGGTTCAGAGTTTCTACTCTTTTCTATAACCTGTAGCGAACGCAATTTACAGTATGGTCTATACTGTATGTAGGTTTCTCACTCATGGGTAGCACAATTGGGATAAGGGGAGGGGAATACAGTGTGTAGTATGCACCTGTACAGCTGGCCTTCTGGCCAAGCCTTGCTGTTGAGGGCGGTGCAGCTGCCGTACCAGGCTGTGATACAGCCTGACAGGATGCGCTCGATTGTGCATCTGTAAAAGTTTGTGAGGGTTTTAGATGACAAGCCAAATGCGCTGTTGCATCTTCTTCACCACGCTGTCTGTGTGGGTGGACCATTTCAGTTTGTCTGTGATGTGTATGGTGAGGAACTTACAACTTTATACCTTTTCCACTACTGCCCCTTTGATGTGGACAGTGGGGTGCTCCCTCTGCTGTTTCTTGAAGTCCACGATCATCTCCTTTGTTTTGTTGACGTTGTGAGAGGTTGTTTTCCTGACACCACACTCTTAGTGCCCTCAGCTCCTCCCTGTAGGCTGTCTCGTCATTGTTGGTAATCAAGCCCATTACTGTTGTGTCGTCTGCAAACTTGATGATTGAGTTGGAGGCATACATGGCCACGCAGTTATGGGTGAACAGGGAGTACAGGAGAGGAATCAGCATGCACCCTTGTGGGGGATTAGCAAGTTGGAGATGTTGTTTTCTACCTTCAACCCCCTGGGGGCAGCCCGTCAGAAAGTCCAGAAACCAATTGCATAGGGAGGGGTTGAGACCCAGGGCCTCCAGCTTAATGATGATCTTGGAGGGTGTTGAATGCTGAGCTGTAGTCAACGAACAGCATTCTTACATAGGTATTCCTCTTGTCCAGATGGGATAGGGCAGTGTGCAGTGTGATGGCGATTGCATCGTCTGTGGACCTGTTGGGGCGGTATGCAAACTGAAGTGGGTCCAGGGCTGCAGGTAAGGTGGAGGTGATATGATCCTTGACTAGTCTCTCAAAGCACTTCATGATGACAGAAGTGAGTGCTGCGGGGCGGTAGTAATTTAGTTCAGTTATCATTGCCTTCTTGGGTACAGGAACAATGGTGGCCATCTTGAAGCATGTGGGAACACCAGACTGGGATAGGGAGCGATTGAATATGTCTGTAAACACACCAGCCAGCTGGATGTCTTACTCACGTTGGCCACGGAGAAGGAGAGGGGGGAGGCACAGTCCTTGTTAGTGGGCCGGGACGGTGGCACTGTATTATCCTCAAAGTGGGCAAAGAAGGTGTTTAGTTTGTCCATGATTTCCTGTAGACCCTGTCACATACGTCTCGTGTTTGTCCCTGTACCGACATTTCGCGTGTTTGATTGCGGAGGGAATAACGACACTGTTTATATTGTGCCATATTCCCAGTCCTCTTTCCATGCCGTGGGTTGCGCTTTCAATTTTGCGCCACGGTTTCTGGTTAGGTTTTAATAGTCACAGTGGGTACAACATATCCAATGCACTTCCTTATAAACTCACTCACTGAGTCAGCCTGTAGATCAATGTTATTCTCTGAGGCTGCCCGGAACATTTCCCAATCCGCGTGATCATAACAATCTTGAAGCGTGGATTCTGATTGGTTAGACCAGCGTTGAATGGTTCTAGTCACGGGTACATCCTGTTTGAGTTTCTGCCTATAAGACGGTCAGAGCAAGATGGAGTCGTGGTCGGATTTGCCGAAGGGAGGGCGAGGGAGGTCCTTGTATGCATTGCAGAAGTTAGTGTAGCAGTGATCGAGTGTATTGCTCGCTCGAGTTCTGCAATCAATATGTTGATAGAATTTAGGTAGCCTTGTTCTCAAATTTGCTTTGTTAAAATCCCCAGCTACAATAAATGCAGCTTCAGGATATATGGTTTCCAGTTTACATAGAGTCCACTGAAGTTCCTTGAGGGCCGTCGTGGTGTCTGCTTGAGGGGGAATGTACACAGCTGTGACGGTAACTGACCAGAATTCTCTTGGGAGGTAACATGGCCGGCATTTGATTGTAAGGAATTCTAGGTCGGTTGAGCAGAAGGACTTGAGTTTCTGTAAGTTGTTGTGATTACACCATGAGTCGTTAATCATGAAGCATACACCCCCGCCCTTCCTCTTCCCAGAGAGGTGTTTATCTCTGTCGGCGCGATGCATGGAGAAGCCCGTGGCTGAACCGATTCCGACAACATATCCCGAGAGAGCCATGTTTCCGTGAAACAGAGAATGTTACAATCTCTGATGTCTCTGTGAAAGGCAACCCTTGCTCTAATTTTGTCTACCTTGTTGTCAAGAGACATTGGCGAGTAGTATACTCAGAAGCGTGGGACGGTGTGCACACCTACGGAGCCTGACCAGGAGGCTGCTCCGTCTGCCTCTTCTGCGACTACGTTGTTTTGGGTCGGCTTCTGGGATTAGATCCACTGTCCTGGATGGTGATCCGAAAAAGGGATCCGCTTTGGGAAAGTCATATTCCTGGTCGTAATGTTGGTAAGTTGACGTCGCTCTTATATCCAATAGTTCTTCCCGGCTGAATGTAATAACACTTAAGATTTTCTGGGGTAACAATGTAAGAAATAATACGTAAAAAAAACGAAATACTGCATAGTTTCCTAAGGACTCGAAGCGAGTCAGCGCCATCTTAGCCAAGCTCAGAAAGCCTCCGATAGGCCTCTCCAGTGCACAGACGTAGCCTACAGTTCATCATTCTCACCACTGCCAGAGAAAAGACAGGGAAGAAACCACCATTTACCTACCTCTAGGCTGCTATACATATTTATTTCGATAACATGAAAAACTATAGAATTACAGTTTTATTGGTAATTAAATAGAATTTATTTAGAATTTATCAGAATACATTTTCCAGAAATAGATTTACCAGCTGTATTCTCAAATCAAAAAAAGTGAAGGAGCGCCAGTCACCCCTGGTCCCAGACTTCCAGGCCATCTGTTGTGTAGATCCAGCTACATGCCTCAATCCAAAATGAATGGGTAAAAAGCACAAACTGGTGTGCCTGGCACCTACTACCTTACCCCCGGTCAAAGGCACTTCAATATTTTGTCTTGCCCATTCACCCTCTGAATGGAACACATACACAATCCATGTCTCAACTGTCCCAAGGCTTAAAAATCCTTCTTTAACCCATCTCCTCCCTTTCATCTACACTGATTGAAGTGGACATTAATAAAGGATCAAAGTTTTCACCTGGATTCACCTGGTCAGTCGATGTCATGGAAAGAGCAGGTGTTCTTAATGTTTTGTACACTCAGTGTATATTTTACTCAATGCATTAGGAGTCCTCAATCCCAAAGTAATAGGAATGATTGAAAGCATTTCATCCTCTTTAATTAGTTACAGATTCGACAACGGAATAATTTCATATTACATACGGTAATATTTAACTAGAATTGTCCATTCCTAAATTGGAGTCACAGTTTCTGCTTCAACTCATTTTGGTACTCTTCCTTATTAGTAGGGGTTGTGGGCGTCCAACTGTCTAACAGTAGGCTAGATTAGAGTTTCCCAAACTTGTGCCTATTCATTGTGTGTTTGTTACCCATCCAAAGGTGGAAGATATTGTTGCGATTTCAATCCAACACTTAGTGACCTTGTCAAGGAGTTTGGATCTCTTGGCCTAACGGCTAAGGTGTTGGGTTGACAGTCACTGGACCAGAGTTTGAGTCCCAGTTGAATATCTTTATCTGTGCAATGTCATCCCCGCTTGTTGCTGATATATGTTCTTACTCTCCCAGGTGTTCTCTTACGTGGCCACACTCCTCTACTTCATCCACACCATCTTTTCGGCCATGAGGTGGAAGTCCTTCTAAACTAGAACAATGCTAGAGACCTCAGTCAAAGAGGAGAAGGTCTTAAGTCTACTATTGGAAACCATGGAGGGCTGTGGTGTAATGTACTGCGTGGTCTATACCCTGAGGTAAAGAAGAAATCTACCTGCTCTGCATCCCAATTCTCTATCGTTCTCCTAAAGTGTGAACTCCCCCCTACATATTCAAAAGCAAAGTGTTGGTTTAAGAATGGTTTAGACTAGAGGCAATTGCCATCATAGGCCTCCATGTCCTTTCATTTTAAATCCATGGAAGGGAAGTGAACATATGCACACTTAGGGTAGATGGGTAGAGAATTGGGATGCAGAACCAGATCCCTCTCGGAGGACTAACTCTACGAAAGCAAATCTAGAATTACAAAGTAATGATGGGTTACAAAGTCAATTGTTACAGGTACAAAAATAACGTAAACATTTTTAACTTTTATATTTTTTTCAATTAAACTGCCACATTTTAATGAACAAACCAGAAATGTAAAATGTAATGAAACGTTTGTTTACTTGTTTTTATGTGCTTTGTTACTGGTAGCATTTCTGTAAAATGTTGAACTTGATGGATCCACCTACTGTTACGTTCTAATAAAGGTGTTATGAATCATTGTAAGCCTACAGTAGGACACATTAGTGATAATAGCTAATTATCTATAATATAGCTGGCTCTTTTCAACGAGCCAAAGTGTTTGTAGCCTCATAGACCAAACAAACAAGAAAATGGGTAACCAGTCTTTAGTTTCGGAGTTGACAGCTGTTAAAGACAAAATAGGGTCCTGTATCAGCTCCAACAGGGTTCCATTTCAAGCCACTGGGGTGATGTCTGGTGTTGACACTTATACATGTTTCATCAGGCACAGTGTTAGGTGAATTAAGAGGTTCATTCTAATCTCCTTTTCCCCTGAGAGTCCATTTTGTCAAGTCAGAGGACCTAACGAAAGGGTCACGTATCTCTGGGACATGAAATGTGCTTTAACCTGTATATTGCAGTGATGTTTTTGTTGTATTGTGTGTCACACGTATCAGGTGCATTCTTATCTGTCTTAACAATCTTATCTCTATGGTCCTCCCCATTTCTAAGAACAGGTACACCACCTAGCACTGTTTCCCACTGCAAGGCACTGGTATGAGCAGTCACTGTGAGACAGGTGTCATTACCTAAGATAGAATAACATTATTCACAAACATATTACATCAGCAATATCATTTGGTGACATTTACTACGGTAGTGTAACACGTTGGCATTCAAAGTGTGACATACGCCCACTGAAAAAGGTAAACACATTCACTAAATTAAGTAATAAAATAGGATTTTATTTAAAAAAAATTGAACCTGGGGATTGTTAATTTAAATTGTGTACACGAACATCACAGGTGTTGTCCAGCGTTGCTTGCGAATATTGTAACACTATTGTGTCAAAGACAAGTGGCTGTGGAACAAGAATAGGTGCTAAGTAGTGTTTAAGTCTAGATGCTATCAGGTGGGGATCAGTATCTTTCTGTAAGAAGGCGAGGTGACTCATGGCTTGATCTAGTATGAAACCAGACTAACCTGAGTCTGAATGCCCTGGCAGAGGGCGTAAATAAAGGTAGGCCAGAGGCAGGGTGGCTGGGACCAATCAGAACGAGCATAATATACATAATACACACACACACACACAGTTTTGAGTGGGCAGTAACTACTCCCGTCAGAGGTTAAGGAAATTAAAATCGCCATATGACTTGTTCATATTATACACCATGACTCATACCGTTGCCATGAATTAGCATTGCTGATTGGCTGATATTTTGACTTCACTGATTGTATGCCCATGATACACACAGGTTCACTTACGTACAGTGAATCAGAGAACTAGAAATTGTGAAATACAAGGAAAATGTATAGCCATTGCTATTAGATTTGATACTTTCATCCATGGCCCATGAATTTATTTGATCCATATGATATACACAGGTTAATTTACTTAAAGTGAGTCAGAGGAATAGAACTTGTAAAATACAATGAAAAACAGTATTTCAATGAATCCTCACTTATTGTACTGTAGGTGAACCACACACTACATGGCACTGCTTCATCTGTCATCATGAAATGTCCTCATTGATAAGTCAAGTCTTGTAAAATAACACTCAAGCACCACCATGTGTTAACCCATCCACATGACATGAAAAAACGGACGCAGAGGAGAACTCCGCTTTGGGACAAGGTGAGTAAGCACATTAAGCCACACACATTTTACAACTTCCTTTCACCCTCTATTGTGTGTACTTTGTGTTTTGCTTCATGGTGATGAAACTTGTTGGGCGAAAGAGTACCGTGATTGAATGAACAGTCCAGCAGGCATCAGCTATGTAGCCAAGTGATCATCGGGTCCAGTGAACAGCAGTAGATGGAGCAGGGAAGCCGTGGGGTAGCAGTTACTACACGGTGTTTAAAGTTAGCAGGCCGGGCTTCGTAGAAGCTTCTGCTCCGACGTCCGGCAAAGGCCGGTTGAGGGCACCGGCTGATGGAGTTAACGTCGGCTGACCAGTCGTGGTGGTACGGCGGGGCGCCGTGTCGACAAAGGATCCGGGCCAGATGGCAACTTGTCAGCATAGATACCTTGTCACTTGCAGCTCTGGCAAAGTAAAAGAGGCAACAATGCGATTCTCACTCTATAGCGGACTTCCAATATCTTGCAGACGACAAAGTGCTGAATGACCAATAAACCAACTAACACTTACTAAGAAATGTGTTGTTTACTAAGGGGATAACATTATCTCAGAGCACTAGCCTATTGTCACCCCTACTCTGCCCCCCTTGAAAGTATTACCTTGCAGTGTATTGATCGAGATAATCAATATAGCATTAAGCCCCAGGGGTTAACAGTTCCTCCAGTTCACCCACATGGTCTGTGAGAGCCTGCCCACATGAAAAAATATGATAGTATACTATGGTATAAATGCTGTGGTATTACTATGTTTATATACTGTAATATTCACTGTATTGTTTTTGTGGACTTTACTGTAGTATTCACTAGTTTTTGCGCAAAAACACATGACTGTAGTATACTGTAGTATTTACTGTAGTGTTTTTGTGGACATGACTGTAGTATACTGTAGTATTTACTGTAGTGTTTTTGTGGACATGACTGTAGTATACTGTAGTATTTACTATAGTGTTTTTGTGGACATGACTGTAGTATACTGTAGTATTTACTGTAGTGTTTTTGTGGACATGACTGTAGTATACTGTAGTATTTACTGTAGTGTTTTTGTGGACATGACTGTAGTATACTGTAGTATTTACTGTAGTGTTTTTGTGGACATGACTGTAGTATACTGTAGTATTTACTATAGTGTTTTTGTTTTATTATCTTTGACATAGAAGTGTGGGCTTTCTCCTTGAGGAAACCTACTGGACAAATATTAAAATGCCACATTTTCCATAACTTTTAAGTAGGAAGGACTGGGGTTTGAATGGATAGGTTCAGAGTTTCTACTCTTTTCTATAACCTGTAGCGAACGCAATTTACAGTATGGTCTATACTGTATGTAGGTTTCTCACTCATGGGTAGCACAATTGGGATAAGGGGAGGGAATACAGTGCGTAGTATAGTGTATATTCCTTACAGTAGTATTCCTTACAGTAGTATTCCTTACTCCTTGTGGCGGGCCGGGCACTTGCAGGCTGACCTCGGTCGTCAGTTGAACGGTGTTTCCTCCGACACATTTGTGCGGCTGGCTTCCGGGTTAAGCATGCGGGTTTTTAAGAAGCGTGGCTTAGCGTGTCATGTTTCGGAGGACGTATGACTCGACCTTCAGATAAAAGGGGGTAAAGAAAAATAAAAACACAAACACATTAACTATCCAAAGGTGCAGCATTATGGGCAATTACTCTCCTTTTATGCGTATTTAACCAAACAGTTGCATACAAATCAAATCAAATATTATTTCTGATGCATTTAAAAAAAAAAATTCTAAATAAGCACATTCATCGGTATCACAATCCTATTACAGTACATGTGTTCAATGCAAAGGTTGGTTTTCTCATAGATTTGTAGACTTTCCATTGGTGCACAGAAACACAAATCCATAATAGAAATGAAGAAAGGTGACTACAATGGAGGAACACAACTGATATGAGAGCCTTCAGAAAGAATTCACCCCCCTTTGAATTAAAAAAAAATGTTGTGTTACTGCCCTGAATTTAAAATGGATTAAATTTAGATTTCTTTTGTCACTCGCCTACACGCAATACCCCATAATGTCAAAGTAGAATCATGTTTTTCACATTTTTTTTACAAATGAATTTAAAATGAAAAGCTGAAAAGTCTCGAGTCAATAAGTATTCAACCCCTTTGTTATTGCCGGCCTAAATAAGTTCAGAAGTAGACATTTGCTTAACAAGTCACATAATAAGTTGCATGGACTCACTCTGTGCAATAATAGTGTTTAACAGTATTTTTAACGACTACCTCATCTCTGTACTCCACACAATTATTTGTAAGGTCCCTCAGTCGAGCGGTGAATTTTTAACAGATTCGACCACAAAGACCAGGGAGGTTTTCCAATGCCTTGCAAAGAAGGGAACCTACTACTACTCTCTGGTCATCATATATGCATAGTCACTTTAACCATAACTACATGTACATACTACCTCACTACTTTTATAGCCTCGCTACTGTATATAGCCTCTCTACTGTATATAGCCTCTCTACTGTATATAGCCTCTCTACTGTATATAGCCCCTCTACTGTATATAGCCTATCTACCTATTGTTCACCTAATACCTTTTTTGCACTATTGGTTAGAGCCTGTAAGTAAGCATTTCACTGTAAGGTCTACACCTGTTGTATTCAGCATTTCACTGTAAGGTCTACACCTGTTGTATTCAGCATTTCACTGTAAGGTCTACACCTGTTGTATTCGGCGCGTGTGACAAATAAACTTTGAGTTATTAATTACACTTTGGATGGTATATCAATACACCCAGTCACTACAAATATACAGGCTTCCTTCCATTTGTGCAGTAGTATTTACCGGAAACGATTGCCGGAAACAATCAACACAATTGCACATGTTCCTCTTCTGATGAAAACAATTAGCTAATATTCTGTGAACAAAAACACTTAATAGTGCATTTTGTATTCACCGATGACATTTGTTCAGCTATAGATTACATTTCAACTGTAATGACTGAAAGGTACAGTGTGTGGTGTATTCTACAGTATAATATACACTTCTATATTATAAGGAGTAAACAATTGAGGGATACTACAGGGTGTAGTATAGTATTCTACAGTATACTACAAAATGCCATATATAGCAAGCACTACATGATCAAGGGGTACTACAGTTTGTAGTATAGTATTCTACAGTATACTACACAATTCTATATGAGAGATCACCATGATATCACAATAGCAAACAAATGTAGTTCTGGGTGGAGAATGTTGCGCTCTGTATTTGTATGGTTTTCTGCCTGGCTGTGCTATGTATTTACAAATCAGTAATTGCATAATGTGGTTTACAGTACAATAAGGAGCTGGCAAAATCGACTTTCCAATAACATGAATCATTGTCAATGTCGCAGTGACGAGAGCATCCTGTCGGGCTGTATCACCGCCTGGTATCAAGTGCTCCGCCCACAACCGTAAGGCTCTCCAGAGGGTAGTGAGGTCTGCACAACGCATCACCGGGGGGTAAACTACCTGCCCTTCAGGACACCCTACACCACCCGATGTCACAGGAAGGCCAAAAAGATCATCAAGGACCCGAGCCACTGCCTGTTCACCCCGCTATCATCCAGAAGACGAGGTCAGTACAGGTGCATTAAAGCAGGGACCGAGAGACTGAAAAACAGCTTCTATCTCAAGGCATCAGACTGTTAAACAGCCATCACTAACATATAGTGGCTGCTGCCAACATACAGACTCAAAACTCTGGCCACTTTAAATCAAATCAAATCAAATCAAATTTTATTTGTCACATACACATGGTTAGCAGATGTTAATGCGAGTGTAGCGAAATGCTTGTGCTTCTAGTTCCGACCATGCAGTAGTATCTAACAAGTAATCTAACAAATTCACAACAACTACCTTATACACACAAGAGTAAAGGAATGAATACGAGTATGTACATATAAATATATGGATGAGCGATGGCTGACCAGCATAGGCAAGATGCAGTAGATGGTATGGAGTACAGTATATACACTATATATATATATATATATATATATATATATATATATATGAGATGAGTAATGTAGAATATGTAAACATTATATAAATGGCATTGTTTAAAGTGGCTAGTGATACATTATTTCATCCAATTATAATTATTAAAGTGGCTAGAGATTTGGGTCGATGGCCGAACGGCATAGGCAAGATACAGTAGATGGTTTAGAGTACAGTGTATATATTTGATATGAGTATGTCGGATACGTAAACATTATATACAAAATTGTTTAAAGTGGCTAGTGATACATTTGTTACATCCAATTCCTATGTATAAAGTGGCTAGAGATTTAAGTCAGTATGTTGGCAGCAGCCACTCAATGTTAGTGATGGCTGTTTAACAGTCTGATGGCCTTGAGGTAGAAGCTGTTTTTCAGTCTCTCGGTCCCAGCTTTGATGCACCTGTACTGACCTCGCCTTCTGGATGATAGCGGGGTGAACAGGCAGTGGCTCGGGTGGTTGTTGTCCTTGATGATCTTTTTGGCCTTTCTGTGACATCGGGTGGTGTAGGTGTTGCTGTGCAGTCCTCACTACCCTCTGGAGAGCCTTACGGTTGTGGGCGGAGCAGTTGCCGTACCAGGCGGTGATACAGCCCGACAGGATGCTCTCGATTGTGCATCTGTAAAAGTTTGTGAGTGATTTTGGTGACAAGCCAAATTTCTTCAGCCTCCTGAGGTTGAAGAGGCTTTAATTAATGGATTTAATAAATGTATCACTAGTCACTTTAAACAATGCCACTTTATATAATGTTTACATAGCCTACATTATTAATCTCATATGTATATGGTGTACTCTATACCATCTACTGCATCTTGCCTATGCCGGTCAGCCATCGCTCATCCATATATTTATATGTACATATTCTTATTCATTCCTTTACACTTGTGTGTATAAGGTAGTTGTTGTGAAATTGTTAGATTACTTGTTAGATACTACTGCACTGTTGGAACTAGAAGCACAAGCATTTCGCTACACTCGCATTAACATCTGCTAACCACGTGTATGTGATTAATAAAATTTGATTTGATTTGAACAATGGGTTAACTGCCTTGCTCAGGGGCAGAACGACAGATTCTTACCTTGTCAACTCGGGGATTCGATCTAGCAACCTTTTGTTTACTGGCTCAACGCTCTAACCACTAGGCTACCTGCCGCGTCGGGCCATGTCGGTGGCACTGTGTTGTCCTCAAAGCGGGCAAAGGAGGTGTTTAGCTTGTCCGGGAGCAAGACTGAGCTGTTGAATTGCGACTCCACTTTATAACGTTCTGCCTGTTTGATTGCCTTACAGAGGGAATAACTACACTGTTTGTACATTCTCAGTCACCTTGCTATGGTTAAATGCGGTGGTTCGCACTTTCAGTTTTGCGCGAATTATGCCATCTATCCATGTTTTTTGGTTTGGGTAGGTTTCAATAGTCACAGTGGGAACAACATCCCCTTTACACTTTCTGATGAACTCAGTCACCGTGTCCGTGTATACTTCAGTGTTATTCTCAGAGGCTACCCGGAACATATCCCAGTCCGCGTGATCAAAACAATCTTGAAGCATGGATTCCTATTGGTCAGACCAGCGTTGAATAGACCTTAGCACGGGTACTTCTTGTTTGAGTGCCTATAGGAAGGTGGGAGCCAAATGGAGTCGTAATCTGATTTGCCGAAGGGAGGGTGGGGCAAAGCCTTGTAGGCGTCCCGGAAGAGGGAGTAATAATGATAGAGCATTTTAGCAGCGCGAGTACTACAGTCAATGTGTTGATAGAACTCCAGGGGCATTTTCCTCAAATTTGCTTTGTTAAAATCCCCAGCTACAATAAATGTGGTTTCCAGTTTGCACAAAGTCCAGTGTAGTCCCTTGAGGGCCATCGTGGTATCGGCTTGAGGGGGAATATACACGCCTGTGATGTGTATACGCCTGTGAAGAGAATTCTCTAGGAGGTAATACAGTCGGCATTTGATTGTGAGGTATTCTAGGTATGGGGAACAAATGGACTTGAGTTTCTGTACGTTATCACAATCACACCATGAGTAGTTAATCATGAAACATACTCCACCGTCTTTCTTCTTCCAAGATAGTTTTTTACTCCTGTCTGTGCGATGTACTGAGAACCCAGCTGGCTGTATGGACGGGGATAGTATATCCGGAGAGAGCCATGATTCCGTGAAACAGAGTATGTTACAGTCCCTGATGTCTCTCTGGAAGGAGATCCTCGCCCTGAGCTTGTCTACTTTATTGTCCAGAGACTGAACATTAGCAAGTAATATACTCAGAAGTGGTGGATGGTGTGCACGCCTCCTGAGTCGGACTAGAAGTCCACTCCGAATACCTCTTCTTTGCCGACGGCGTCTTGGAGCAGGCTCTGGGATAAGTTCAATTGCCCTGGGGGGTACGAACAAAGGATCCAATTTGAGAAAGTCGTATTCCTAGTCGTTATGCTGGTGAGTTACCGTCACTCTGATATCCAAAAGTTCTTTCCGACTGTGTGTAGTAACACAAAAAACGTTCTGGGCTAATAATGTAAGAAATAACAGACAAAAAAACAAAATACTTAGCTTAGGAGCTAGAATCAGAGCTGCCATGTCTGTCCTCGCCATCTTGCCATGTTGCCTCAATTTGAGTCCTCGTTTTAACACACCAAGTCATTCCCTTCACTGACACTGAGATATTTAAGGAGTGCATGGTGACTGAAAGAATTGGCTGACAAAATCAATGGATAGTAGACTATCATTTTGTCTGTCAAACAAGTAGGCCTACCTCTTATTTCTATAATAGGATAAAGTAGGTTCCAACAGAAAGCCCCCTTTTTAATAGCCGTAAGTCAAATTAAAATGAAGATGTTTAAATGAATTAGGTCTTCTCGAATTAGCTTATTTTCATCACCCATGCACTGTCCATCTCCGAGGCTGCCGCTTCATAGTAATGTAAGTTATGTAAATGACTTGCTTATTGGGAGGTCAAGAACTCTGATAAATAGCTTCATTATGAGCAACGAAACATATTGTTTTTTAATAAAAATCAATTATAGCAAGCTTACCTCCGGTTCTCTTTTCATTTTCACGCTCTCCTTCTCAAACTGGATATCAGTAGGCCTAGTCCGTACGTACAGATAGCATTTTCTTTTTATTAATTAAAAAAAGTATTTTCGGAAGAAGCTTTTGACTTGCCTCCTGATGTGCCACCATTCGCAGTACAGTCATTGGTTAGGCAGCACAAAAGTGTTTACATCACCAAGAGCAGGGCAAGCCAGGAATCATGATTGTGTAATGCGGTGTGTAATGCGGTGTGTAATGCGGTGTGTAACGCGATGTGTAACGCGGTGTAGCCCCCCTTTGCCCTGTGCTTCTCCGAGCGTGCTGTTTGTGAGACAGCACTAGTCGAACTTGATATTGGCGTCCAGCAAATAATCAGGGACGAGGGGCAGACATCGAGATATAATATGGAACTAATTCTCAAAACACTAAGCAATATGACGTTTAATCGATTACCAATTAGATGACCCTCCCCTGGACTAAATAAACAAATACTAAATCCTCCCCCCCTGACAGAAATGTAAAAATCATGACCCTTAACAAGTGTGTATATTTAGACTGCTACTGAGTGATCAAATGTCATTGGTGTGTTGCCACATTGAAATGGAGGTTTAGCCACTCTGGCCCATACTGTTGAATATGACCTGAAACAGCCTTCATCTACGGTGTGGGAATATACTGTATAATCTTGTTGTAACGTGTTGCCTGCAGTCCGTCAGTCATATTTGATGCCAGGCAGTATGTATTTTCCCCTTGGGAATAACTCTAGTTTATTGAATACAAAATGTGTAAATGGTAGTGAGCCCTGTGTCACAGAGCCATCTTTTGTAGACACCTACTTGTACAGACATATTACCTCCTGCTGGCAAGGGCGAGATGCGAGCTGAGAGCCACACAATGCCATCAACACCTGTCTGCTTCACTCCTCCTACTCCGTTTCCAGTGTCCTGCGCTTGACATTTTACACACCGCAGATTTAAAAAAATAATAAACAGATCTACTGGAATGTCGGAAAATCAAGTTTCTGCGTCTTGTCCTCCTCTTGCGAACAACAAGAGAAATGTTACCACTCGAATGATGTCACGCCGGAACTGCTTCATGTTTTGTTACCTTTATGTGATATTGCGTTGTAGTAATGTATGTAATAATGTTTTTGAGGGGGATAATATATAGAAACAGGATAATAAATTTTTACATATTTAATTTTTATTTAACCATTATTTAACTAAGCAAGTAAGTTAAAAAATTAATTCTTATTTACAATGACGGCCTACCCCCGGCCAAACCCGGACGACGCTGGGCCAACTGTGCGCCGCCCTATGGGACTCCCAATCACGGCCGGATGTAATACATCACACAAAGAAATATCCAAATGATTGAATCCTTTTGAATAAAACATAATGTACAATCCGTTTCCCCTCATTACTATCAGTAGCCTACTGCAGATCCCCAAATCACTTGTTATTGACTAAGAATCTGCAGTCAGTGTTGTGTGTGGAAGCATCATGCCAGGACCAGGTATTCGTATGTCTCAGCTGTTTGACGTTTTATGAATATTATTGATGAATCCATAACTGGACCCTGTGTGTGTGTGTGTGTGTGCGTGTGTGCGTGTGTGCGTGCGTGCGTGCGAGCGAGCGAGAGGTAGAATTAGTCCGATACCCGCTAATTATAAATAGCCAATACATTCTACAACCACCTAAAAGGAAGCGATTCACAAACCTTCCATAACAAAGCCATCACCTACAGAGAGATGAACCTGGAGAAGAGTCCCCTAAGCAAGCTTGTCCTGGGGTTCACAAACACAAACAGACCCAATAGAGCCCCAGGGCAGCAACACAATTAGACCCAAAGAAATCATGAGAAAACTAAAAGATAATTAATTGACACATTGAAAAGAATTAACAAAAAACAGAGGAAACTAGAATGATATTTGGCCCTAAACACAGAGTACACAGTGGCAGAACATCTGACCTCTGTGACTGACCCAAAGCTAAGGAAAGCTTTGACTATGTACAGACTCAGTGAGCATAGCCTTGCTATTGAGAAAGGCCGCCATAGGCAGACCTGGCTCTCAAAAGAAGACAGGCTGTGTGCTCACAAATTGAGGTGGAAACTGAGCTGCACTTCCTAACCTGCCAAATGTATGACCATATTAGAGAAGCATATTTCCCTCAGATTACACAGACCCACAAAGAATTCAAAAACAAACCCAATTTTGATAAACTCCTATATCTACTGGGTGAAATACCACAGTGTGCCATCACAGCAGCAAGATGTGTGACCTGTTGCCACAAGAAAAGGGCAACCAGTGAAGAACAAACACCATTGTAAATACAACCCATATTTATGTTTATTTATTTTCCCTTTTGTACTTTAACTATTTGCACAAAGTATGACATTTGAAATGTCTTTATTCTTTTGGAACTTTTGTGAGTGTAATGTTTACTGTTATTATTTTAACAATAATGATAATACATTTTCATTTGTTTATTTCACTTTTGTTTATTTTTCTATTTCACTTGCTTAGGCAATGTAAACATATGTTTCCCATGCCAATAAAGCCCCTTAAATTGAATTGAAATTGAATTGAAATTAAATTGAAATTGAATTGAAATTAAATTGAAATTAAATTGAGAGAGAGCACCAGTGAGTGAGTGACCAAGCGTGCATTGGAAGTAGTGAATGTTCCGGATACGTTTCTTGAGTACATTTCCTGTGAGGCCTTAATACTCATACTGACAAATTTTACATTTTGCAATTTTACATTTTGTGCTAAATCACAAGAGAGCCTTATATTGTTGACACTTTAAATGTTGCCCTGCATAGCAACACTATGTTGTCTTAAGAATGATCAGTAATTAGGCTACTGTGCTTCTGACATCTGAAACAACTGTACTATGACGCATGCAAGGAAAGAGTTAAACCACAATTCCAATCATTAACCTTCGATGCATCATAACAGTCCAATCTAACAACTTTTTGCCTGGAGATTTTTGTGGGCCTTTATTCATTTAAAAAAAAAAGTATTTACCTTTCGTAGTGTTTCTTTCTGACATTCATATGGGCATTAATGTCTTCATTGAGTTTTCAAAACAAATTGCATTGAAATGGGTTTGAATCCCCAAAGCAGGTGTAATTGAAATATAAATGAGAAGAAATCCACATTAGCCTTTGTCTTCATCAAGTTAACTCTTGGATATGAGGGGAATGAGGCATATGACTATTAATTCAATTACTTTTTTATTTTTACTGGTCAGTCGACTCGAGTCAATCAGCTTGAGATTCAAATCCTTTAACACTCAATTTGCAGTTGCAGCAAAGTACAAGGCCACAACCTAAAATTATATTAGGTACATGTATGTAAGAAAAGCAATGCATTTCCAACGTCTCAAACAAGACTGGCTGGAATTCAATCATTGCAGATGATAGTTTTCCACACGGCCCTTTACAGCAGCAAGTCCGGCCTGGAGGAAGTTGACACATGATTTAGGAATTGGCAGGTGCTGTTGTTTGGCCTGGATGACTTCTCAGCCAAGTTACAGACTTTTGACTAGCTAATATGTTGTAGCATTGTCCGCCAACATGGGCAATGCTCCATGATGTAAGTTACTCTCAAAACACCAAAAAAAGTATTTTGAGATAATGGGGTATTTTGTAGAAACATATCCATGATTATTTTCCTCTGAACACAACACCGAACAACTCCGAACATAAACGCTACCAAGACACCATCTGAGCTCGTTCGAATAGCACCGCTTATTTATGCTTCAAAAGCAATTGCTCCCACTTGAGGTTAACGTCTGCGTCCTAACTCTTGTGTGGAACAGACGTTTGGCATGACTTGAATTTTCCAACTTGGATTATGATGTCGATGGAACACGAAAGGGTAGTCCAGTAAATGGAGCAGCGTGCTGCTTGGGGCAAAATGAAATGGAGCTCAGGCACCGATTCTGTGCCACAGACGGGGAGAGATAAGGCTTCTCTTTCAAGGGAAGCGAGGGAGGGAGCATTATCACTGCAAATAAATCACGACTACGACTCGATCGGAGAGGAAAACCAAATGGTGTGAAACTACCATACGACCGTTTGCTTTACAAAGCTCAGCTTGGTATTGTTTTATAACACTTAGCATAGCAGGATATACGGTATGTAACATCCTTATTGATTTAAATTCATGCCTGCCTATAAAGTGCATAAGGGCTAAAATAGCAGATTATGCTAATCAGCTGATTATGGGGCTCAGATATGCAGATATGTCAATCATTTTGTCTGAGAGAATGAGCTTTAATGAGCCTCAACCCTTTTACGCCTGCCAGCCTTCCTCTCGATATCTCTTCTCTTCCACCAGACGCTAGTAGACGGTGGTTGATATCTGTGTGCTCATGACAAAGACAGATATCAGTTGGGTGTGCTATCTTCTGGAAATAATCACTGCCTTGCTCTCACCTCAGTTTTGATAGGGAGTTTGTTTGCTTCACACTGGAAAAGGGGAGGAACATAAGCCACATTGAAATGGCTCTTCGAAGACCTCTGGTTTATTATCAATCAAAAACGTATTTGGCAGCAAGCGGTCATAACTTTGAAACTAATGTTCACGCGCTTTACAGTGTCCGAGAGAGTAAAATGATATGATGCATGTAGTCCGTCACACTCTGTGAACGCATGTGTAAAAGGGCTGAACACACACACACACACACGTTCAATAAAGCTCTCAAGTGATAGGAAATCACACAACGGACCCCTATAGTTACAACGCTTCCAAACGTATCGACAGATTGAAACCTTGTCACTTTGATAAACACATTGGGGAGAACTGAAACACTACGAAGATCCCCTTTTTTTCACCTCTCCTCTACGGATCCACCTCTAATCCACCCATCCATAATACGGACTTCGAGAC
Organism: Brachymystax lenok tsinlingensis; assembly: GCA_030435695.1. Taxonomy (NCBI): domain Eukaryota; kingdom Metazoa; phylum Chordata; class Actinopteri; order Salmoniformes; family Salmonidae; genus Brachymystax; species Brachymystax lenok. Next base: position 1,542,746 of record CM059812.1, on the reverse strand, counting down.
AATTAATGGAGATATCCAATCTCCATATACCACCTCCACGGTCAAAGGCCCTGGAAACAGTGGAAAATCACCCTGGAGGGAACCACTTATCCCACCACATTCCTCCACTGGTGGGGGGGTTCAACGTTGTCTAAAAAGTACCCACCATCCAAATACTCCAACCCCTTTATCTCCCATGTGTCGGTGGCGACAAGGAGCTGCCAGATAGCCGGCCTTCTCCAGAATCCCAGAGTGACAGGCTCCATCAGCAGAGTCCTTGTATGGCCATGGATCGGGCTGAGGAGGACGATAACCAGCAGCCAGTCCAGCTATGCGGCCCATGTTTAGAGAGACTCCTTGGGACCGGGCATCAGAGGAACAGTCTGTTTCTGTTCAATTTAGAGTGGTTATCGCACGCCGTTCTTCCCGCTAGGCAGTACGTATTTTTCACAGCTCCATTGGGAATAACAGAGGTGAGTAGAGGGGTTCTTGTTTGGTTGGTCATCCCGTTCATCTTTGACAAATTTGAAATGTATTTGTCACCAATGGAGCTTTTTCAAACATGGTGAGATGTTTGGCTTTGGTTTTTTGACTGTTTGTGAGGTGCATGGATGGTTGGACTTCCATGAACGTCTGTCACCTTGCAAAGAAGGATGGTGCAGTAGACTAGCAGATGGGGAATCATCATGTGTCATCATAATTCTATGTTTTTGCATGATTTTCTTAGTGATATGATAGTCTTGTTTACGGCAGTGAGTAATTCCATTATAATATGAATCATGGGAGATTCAAATATTACATTAGCAAACCATACGATATTGGTTTTCAGCGCTTGTATCCAGTTGATGGCAGAAGCACCTGAACAAAGGTCCTCTACATTCAGTGAGAAATTGGACTTTTAGGCCTAAGGGGGGTCAGATAAATATTGATTCAGACTTAATTAACTGGTGCAGCTCATGCACGGGATAGGAGTGGGAGAGTTAGACCACGAATAATTACAAGAACATAAATGAAAAATAAATGCAAGACATACATTTGTATGACATTTAAAGAGATTTACAAATATATATAGTAGTTGCTCCTTTACCCAGAAATCAGATTACGGACAAGGAGCGCCTGCAATCCACACTTTGGTTTGGTTGAACTTTTGACTGCCACCAACAGCGATAGGACAGGACTGTAACTACCAATTGGATACCACGAAATTGGGGAGAAAAAGAGGTATAAAAATAATGAAAATTGAAATAAGTGAACATTAGCATTTTCTTATCAAAATGTAAGTTGATGTCCCACAGTTAACATAATAAAAATGGCATGCAGTTAACATACATACCCTGATGCTACACTATTGTCCTCACAGTTTTTTATTATCTACCGTAAAGCAATGCATGGCCATGGCTGAAAATATCACTGTGCTGCCTGTACTCTGAAACTAGGAGAACATGAATATACTGTCGCTTAGAGTGTACACACTCCTTCACTTCATTTTGCCGCCTTAAATTTAAATCTAAGAAAGGATTAAATTAGATTTTTTTTCCTATCGATCTACACAAGCTACTGAAAATGTTCAAAGTGAAAGACGAATGTTAGATTTATTTTATTGATTATTAAGATGCGTATGACTGCGTATGTCTTCGCATCCCTTTTGGTGGAAGAACCTTTGGCAGCCATTACAGCTGTGAATCATTTTGAATAAATACCTTAACCTTGCACAACTCTTAGGGCAACATACTGGGCATTTGGAAAGTATTCAGACACCGTTACTTTTTCCACATTTTGTTACATTAGTCCTATTCTAAAATGTATTAAAAACATTTATTAATCCTCATCAATCTACACACAATACCCCATAATGACAAAGCGAAAACAGTTTTTAGATTCCTACATTTTGTATTTTTTTATTAAGAAATACCTTATTTACTTAGGTAAGTATTCAGACCCTTTGCTGTGAGACTCGAACTTGAGCTCAGGTGCATCTTGTTTCCATTCATCATCCTTGAGATGTTTCTGCCACTTGATTGGAGTCCACCTGTGGTAAATTCAGTTGATTGGACATGATTTGTAAAGACATACACCTGTCTATATAATGTCCCATAGTTTACAGTGCATGTCAGCAAAGACCAAGCCATGAGGTTGTAGAAATTGTCTGTAGCACTCCAAGACAGGATTGTGTCGAGGCACAGATCTGGGGAAGGGTACCAAAAATTGTCAGCAGCATTGAAGGTCCCCAAGAACACATTGGCCTCCATCATTCTTAAATGGAAGAAGTTTTGAACCATCAAGACTCTTCCTAGAGCTGGCCACCCGCCCAAACTGAGCAATCGGGGGAGAAGGGCCTTGGTCAAGGAGGTGACCAAGAACCCGATGGAGAGCTCCAGAGTTCCTCTGTGGAGATGGGAGAACCATCCAGAAGGACAGCCATCTCTGCAGCACTCCACCAATCAGGCCTTTATGGTAGAGTGGCCAGATGGAAGTCAGTAAAAGGCACATGACAGCCCACTTGGAGTTTCCCAAAAGGCACCAAAAGGACTCTCCGACCATGAGAAACAAGATTCTCTGGTCTCAAGAAACTAAGATTGAACTATTTGGCCTGAATGCCAAGCGTCACGTCTGGAGGAATCCGGACACCATCCCTACGGTGAAGCATGGAGGTGGCAGTGTTTTTCAACGGTAGGGAGTGCGAAGACTAGTCAGGGTTGAGGGAAAAATGAACGGAGCAAAGTACAGAGAGATCCTTGATGAAAACCTGCTCCAGAGCACTCAGGACCTCAGACTGGGGCGAAGGTTCACCTTCCAACAGGACAACGAACCTAAGCACACAGACAAGACAACGCAGGAGTGGCTTCGGGGACAAGTCTCTGAATGCCCCAGCCAGAGCCCGGACTTGAACCTGATCGAACATCTCTGGTGAGACCTGAAAATAGTTGTGCAGCGACGCTCCCCATCCAACCTGACAGAGCTTGAGAGGATCTGCAGAAAAGAATGGGAGAAACTCCCCAAATACAGGTGTGCCAAGCTTGTAGCATCATACCCAAAAAGACTTGAGGCTGTAATTTCTGCCAAAGGTGCTTCAACAAAGGGTCTGAATACTTACGTAAATGTGATATATCAGTTTTTATGGGGTATTTTGTGTAGATTGATGAGGGGGAAAAAAACAATTTAATCAATTTTAAATTGTGGAAAAAGTCAAGGGGTCTGAATACTTTCTGAATGTATATCTATTGATTTTGTTCAAATTGCTCAAACTCAGTAAATTGGGTGGGAATCATTGATAGACAACACTATTCAAATCTTGTCTCTGATTTTCAAGCAGATTTCAATCAGGACCGAGACTGGACCATTCAGGAACACCTCTTGGAAAGACATTCTGGTGTGTCTTAGGCATTGACATTTGTGCTGAAATTGTCCCGCTGAAAATAAACCTCTGTCCCTGGGTTAGGTTTTCAGAAGACTACGGCGGGTTTCCCTCTAAACTCCCCAGTCCCTGCTGGTGCCAAGCATACTCATAACATGATGCTGCCACCACAATACTTGAAAATACAGAGGATCAACAACATTGCATTGCATTTTTGTTTAAAAAAAGGAGAAAGAAAAGTGTTGCAGCCCATGGGTCTGTTATTATGATTTCTTTATCAGATTGATCATCATTTGACTAATAGTCTGCAGTAGCACTTTACAGACACCAGCTCCAAAGTAGTTTAGTGGAACGGCCCATCTATCAATAAGTGCTATGGGAGTGATTTCTCGTCCCAATCCATACTTGGCCTTACACATGTGTATACTGTACCCTCTGGACATAACTTTCATTCAGTTGTTCAGCAAGCTAGCCATGAAAGCTTGCATTCCTACTATATCAATACCTACTTTAGATATATCGTGACTACTTATCACATCTTTCACTTACTATGTGTCATATGATGACGCAAAGGACTGTTTAAGGACAAGCAAAGTCTGGCCAAGTGCATGTAAGCCAAAATAACCCTGTAAGCCAAAATAACGGATAGTAAAATCATGAATGACTAACTAATGGACTGACGTTCAAGTAAAGTGCGTCCAGTTTGCGTGAGCCAAGAGCAAAAACATGACTGACTCAACTGGGAGTTCACCCCAACTCTCCCTCTCGCTCTATGATGAACATTATTTGAGGTGAAATCTTCCCAGTACTACAATATCGTCATTAAAACTCCACTGACTCAGAACGGAGTCAGGTTCAACTGCATGCTGTGTCTTTGCAAAGGGACACGCATCTACATTGTTTCAAAAGGAAACAAATCACACACCGCGTATTTGATGAAACTTTGACGGAACCGCTTTCGCCTCTCCCATAAGGTGAAATGATTTCAAAGTCAAAGCTTCAAATAATGAAAGGTAGTCACTGTGTAACCTAATGTAGTAGGCGTAGAAAGACGCATGAGCAGAGTTCCCACAAAATACTGTATCCCTGAAAACCGAATGTTAGCGTTTTCTGGTGTCTATGCGTAGGCTAGTCCCTGTGTGGTGTGTGTGGTGCATTTGGAGCAGCGTAGGCTAGTCCCTGTGTGGTGTGTGTGGTGCATTTGGAGCAGCGTAGGCTAGTCCCTGTGTGGTGAGTGTGGTGCATTTGGAGCAGCGTAGGCTAGTCCCTGTGTGGTGAGTGTGGTGCATTTGGAGCAGCGTAGGCTAGTCCCTGTGTGGTGAGTGTGGTGCATTTGGAGCAGCGTAGGCTAGTCCCTGTGTGGTGAGTGTGGTGCATTTGGAGCAGCGTAGGCTAGTCCCTGTGTGGTGAGTGTGGTGCATTTGGAGCAGCGTAGGCTAGTCCCTGTGTGGTGAGTGTGGTGCATTTGGAGCAGCGTAGGCTAGTCCCTGTGTGGTGAGTGTGGTGCATTTGGAGCAGCATTGGATAATTCAAAGAGTGACTGTTGCAGCATCATCTGACATATTATTCATATCTGTCGGCTGCTAAGCTAGCCTTCTTACCGGAGGCCTGGAGATAGAGTGGGCTAACAAGGGGGGACAAAAGATGTCAGAGATCTCAGCGTTGGGTAACTTGACCTGACATGGCATTGCAGTGACTCAAGATTACAAGCAGGAGCAGAAACTATTTTCTTTAGTGAGTTATATTTGAACTCAGCTTATCTGACAGCCTGGTCTCATAGACTAGATGTAACATAGTAAACAGAAATCGGGGACACGCAAATTAGTATGATATGTTATGTTTGGTGGGGTTACATAACACATAAGGTTACTCAAGGCAAAACTGAAGGGAGGGTGGTTGGTCAGGGTGGATAGGGTGGTTGGTCAGGGTGGTTGGTCAGGGTGGATAGGGTGGTTGGTCAGGGTGGATAGGGTGGTTGGTCAGGGTGGATAGGGTGGTTGGTCAGGGTGGTTGGTCAGGGTGGATAGGGTGGTTGGTCAGGGTGGTTGGTCAGGGTGGATAGGGTGGTTGGTCAGGGTGGATAGGTAGGTGTATAATGCGAACATCTAGCAACCCAAAGGTTGTGTGTTTGAATCTCGTCATGGACAATTACTTACTACTTTTTACCTATTTTGTAAGTACTTAGCATGTTAGCTAACCCTTCCCCTATCCCTTAAGCTAACTCTTAGAGATATGCATCTTTTCCTTTCAAGACGATTTTATAAGTATCTAGATACATCGGCTTCAATATTATACAGGAATGATACATTTTAGTTTGAAGCGATTCAGTGTGATTCGGTTTGATTAGAGGAATAACGCAAACGTCTAGCAACCCAAAGGTTCCGTGTTTGAATCCCATCAACTTTAGCATTTTAGCTAATTATCAACTTATGCAACTACTTAGCAATTATGCAACTACTTAGCATGTTAGCTAACCCTTCCCCTAACCTTAACCTTAACCCTTTAACCTAACTCCTAGGGTGTGAATCGTTTCCTTTCAAGACGATTCGATACATATCTAGATACATAGGCTCCGATATGATACAGGAACTATAAGTTTTAGTTTGAAACGATTCCGTGCGATTTGGTTTGATTAGAGGAACGAATCGATGCGATTTGACGAGATATGATTCGATGCACTAACATTTGTTGCATAAACACATTCATTTTCCATTCTAAATCAAAATCTGCTGTTCAAGAGCTGGGCCTCTCAGAGCTGGATCTGTCTAAGCTGACTTCTGTGTGTGTGTGTGTGTGTGTGTGTGTGTGTGTGTGTGTGTGTGTGTGTTGGTGTGCCATAAGCGAAACTAGGTATCTACCACCCCACTATCAAAAATCTGAAATCACCCACTATTTAATTTGTCATTTTTGCAGATTTTTGCAAAGTGTTAAGAGCTAGTAATATATCAATATTTATCTTTAAAAAATTTGCTATGACATATCCAATGAATATACAGCACAACTTTGGATTTCTCATAATTTAATGATTTAGACCGTTTGGAAGTTTTGAAGGACTTGGAGCTTCTCTTCTTCTCCTGCTTCGACCATGCAGGGTGGGTAGCAAAAGTGATTGCTGTCTTTGTTATGAAATTATCAAATTTCCCCTGATTGTTTCAAGCAAAATTACCAAAACTATTCCTGATGGTGAACAACGAACAATGTAAATAAAATCTAATGTAAGCCCCGATCAGCATACAGTATAGCCTACCTATAACAAGATGAGAGTTGTAGCTTAGGCTGGTAAAACACCATTTTCAACTGTTCATTTGATAAAAAATAACCTACCAAATTATATTGGTTGTCACTCAACTAATAAAGCCTAATAATGCGCAAGCCATTTTACAAACATTTGAATGCTGAAGTTAACACCCAGATGTGCAAGATCAGAAATAGGCCTACATCTAGATGGTCAGCGCATGAAGCTGCGTACATCACGCAGTTTGAATTTAGTAGGGTACTGATATTGCCTGGGGTTGTTCAGCATGCATAATGACTTGTAGATCAATGACCGTCAACATAATTACATGCTTAGTTCGACACTGAAGGAAAGGACACATATTCTTGGGAGGAAGTAATTTGAGCAACAACCCTAACCTTAACCCCTAACCCCTAGCTAATGTTAGTGTTAGCCACCTAGCAAACGTTCGACACAACACATTGGAATTTGTAGCATATCAAACGTATTGCAAATTCTTGACATATTGAAGGAATTGTAATTCGTAACATATCATACGAAATAGATGATGGACGTCCACAAATTAATACATACCATACCAAATGTGACATACTAATTTGAGTGTCGTATTTCCGTTTAGCATGTTACGTCTACCTCTGAGTCCAGGTTGCATTTGAGCTTCTCTGTAAATACTCAATGAAATAAATAGCTTGGGATCAGACTCCTGCCATGTCCTAATGGGTAAAAAAAAAACTAAACATTAGGCCTATATCCTGTCAAACATAACAATATTGCAGTTGGATAAGGATCAGCCCCTTTTTTTCAATTTTTGCCTAAAATGACATACCCAAATCTAACTGCCTGTAGCTCAGGCATTGAAGCAAGGATATGCATATTCTTGATACCATTTGAAAGGAAACACTTTGAAGTATGTGGAAATGTGAAATGAATCTGGTAAAAGAAAATACAAAGAAAAAACAGCATTTTTTTTTTTTTATACCATCATCTTTGAAATGCAAGAGAAAGGCCATAATGTATCATTCCAGCCCAGACGCAATTTCCATTTTGTCCACTAGATGCCAGCAGTGTATGTGCAAAGTAAGACTCATCCAATGAACCATTGTATTTCTGTTCAAAATGTTGTATCAAGACTGCACAAATATGCCTAATTGGTTGATGAATAACTTTTCAGGTTCATAACTGTACACTCTCCTCAAACAGCATGGTATTCTTTCACTGTAATAGCTACTGTAAATTGGACAGTGTTAGATGAACAAGGATTTCAGCTTTCTGCCAATATCAGATATGTCTATGTCCTGGGAAATGTTCTTGTTACTAACAACCTCATGCTAATTGCATTAGCCTACGTTAGCTCAACCGTCCCGTGGGGGACCCACCGATCCTGAAGAAGTGTTAAATATTTCTTGTATAAAGGATTTTTTTTTTTATATAGCATTATGGCTAAACAAAATGTAGCATATCTAGGTTTTCATTAGGCCTAGGTTGCATTTTAACCACCAATACCCCCTGTATATTAATATTGTGCCAATAAGTGATTCATGTTATTGTTTCGGTTAGATATAATGAAACGTTTCCTAAAATAAGCTGTTAGAAAAAGATATATATATAATTCTCAAGACAGCAAATCAAATAATATATGGAAATATATTCCCCCATTGCTTTGCATCAGCGTCGAAAAAACATTATCGCATGGGACATTAAAACCAGGATGAGAGAGAGAGAGAGAGAGAGAGAGAGAGAGAGAGAGAGAGAGAGAGAGAGAGAGAGAGAGAGAGAGAGAGAGAGTCAGTCAGTCAGTCAGTCCCGAGGAAGCGCGCGTTGAGAGCCCATGATTGTCTCTATTCGATTTTTTTGGGAACGAAGGGTTTACCTATACAACCTCTCAAGATTTATTGACGATGGCGCAACTTACATCATTGTTTTATGAAGGGTTGGAAATTGAGGATTTCTCAAGGACTTCTGTGTCCTTTCTTCAGCCTCAAATTATTTTTGAGTAGCTTATAAATTCCGTTCCCCATTACGTGGATTAAAACGGTAGGTTAGCATTCTGGGTAACTACTGTCACTTGAAATGTTATACATTTTTGTAGGTTACTTTATCGGCTAGTTGGCTTTAAATCCTACCTGTAAAGAACATGTGCATGGATGTACTGTAAATTGCATCTGTCATTTGTTTTATGATACTGTATCTTTGTGATTTCATGTTGCAAATGAGAATCATGTAATTAGGACAAATGTTGTCTAGCCTTTCTCAAAAGAATAACATATGTAAAGAAAGGTAAGACTATGAAAGACATTTTACTATCGCCAGCTCTAGCCAGCTCTAGCCAGCTCTAGCCTTCTGGGGGCCCTAAGCAAGATTTGATTGGGGTGCCCCGACTTCGGGCAAACATTTTAGTGACCCCCCTCTAGATGGTGGAGAGAATTTTTTGGGGTGTTTAAGTTAATTTCCTGCAATTCTACACATTCTGTAATGGGGGGGTGAAGAAAATGTTGCAGTATTAAAGCAAGTGCTCTGCAATTCGACACATTTTACTATGGAGCGAAGAGAAAACTTTGCAGTTTTACACCACATTTCCTGCAATTCTACACTTTCTGTAATGACTTTGCAATGTTAGTATGATATCTGAGGGAGAACAACTAACAAAATCAATGTGGCCCCCCCTGGATGTCAGGGCCCCTGGACACGTGCCCTGTGTGCCCAATCGGGATTCGCCCATGAAGTTTAGATGACTGGCTAGACTAACTGCCAATCTAAAAATATTTTGCTGACATGGCTAATTGAGTGACTGTCAGTGACTGACATAACAAGAGAAAAACTGCTGATGCACCACCAAATTTCAAAATTGCACCTGGTGTATTCTACTGTTCTTACTCTCAATAGTAAGTTGAGACCCCAACTGAGTAACAATTTGTTTTTTTTTTATATGTCAATCAAAACTAGACGTTGAATTGGTTTGAATCCACGAGCCAACTAGATGAAAAATCTGTCGATGTCTCCTTGATCAAGGCACTTTACCCTAATTTGGCAGTATGTCTAGTGGACATAGTAAAGCTTGTCTAGAGAATTGTAACCATTGGTGGCATTTTTCCATCTAAACCAGTTATTCAAATGATACAATGCAAGTGATCACTCTCTAAGACACACACACACACTCAGAGAGAAAAGTGTGTGGTTGTCTGGTTAAACCAGTGTTATTTTCTAGATATTATTTAGGAAGTGTTTCCCCAACCAGCTTGATCCCCCTCCTAACCCGGTAGCCCAGAGGACACCTGAAGCACCCCCACATCTGACAAAGAGACCTTTCCTAAAATAATTTATCTTCAATTGGCTTCAATACTGAATGTGTAATGTGTGCATTGGAGGTGGCTCTGGGGGATGTTGCTTTATATCTACTGTCTCTTAGGGAAACACTGGAGTTAGGAATATTGATATTTCTCTTTCAGTCATTTGTAATTTTTCTAATTTGTACAGTTTTTGGTAGTTCTGTTCTCACCAATCCCTTTTTGTTTGCATAGGTGAAAGGAAGAGTTGGAGCATAACACCTCGTCAGCATCATGGGACAAACTGGGACATCATCTTTCCTCTTCTGCACTCTTCAACTCACAGTGTTGTTGGCAGTTTTTTCATCTGAAATTACATTTGTTACAGCGGTGAATTCAAACCCAAGCCTCGGAACAAACTCTTCCATTGGCAACCAGACTAACAAGAAGTGTGATTCAGTGGGTACTGAATGCAAAGTGGGTGTCATTCTGCCCATATGGTTACCAGAGAACCCATCCTTTGGTGATAAACTGGCAAGAGCCACAGTTTACTTTGTGGCCTTGTTTTATATGTTCCTGGGGGTCTCTATCGTTGCAGATCGTTTCATGTCATCCATTGAGGTAATTACATCACAAGAGAGGGAGATCACCATCAAGAAACCAAATGGCGAAAAAGTGACAACCACTGTGCATGTATGGAACGAGACAGTGTCCAACTTGACCCTTATGGCCCTGGGTTCCTCCGCCCCGGAGATCCTGCTGTCCGTCGTTGAAGTGTGCGGTCACAACTTTGACGCAGGTGATCTGGGCCCAAACACCATCGTTGGTAGTGCTGCCTTCAACATGTTCGTTATCATTGGACTCTGTGTTTCTGTCATTCCCGATGGAGAGCACCGGAAAGTCAAACATTTGAGGGTATTTTTTGTTACCGCTACCTGGAGTATATTCGCGTACACCTGGCTTTATCTCATCTTGGCTGTCATCTCTCCGGGCATCGTACAGGTATGGGAGGGCCTCGTCACACTGTTCTTTTTCCCGTTGTGTGTAGGGATGGCTTACGTCGCGGATCGCAGACTTCTTGTCTATAAGTACATGTACAAGCGCTACCGCGCAGGGAAGCGAAGAGGGGTGATCATTGAGACGGAAGGGGAGGCTCAACTTCCTTCAAAGATGGACATTGAAATGGATGGGAAAATGCTAAACTCAGAGGGCTTCATGGATGGAGCGATGGGTTTCGATGAGAAGGACCTGGATGAGGAGGAGGCCAGGAGGGAAATGGCCCGTATCCTGAAGGAACTGAAGCAGAAGCATCCAGAGAAGGAGACGGAGCAGCTGATAGAACTGGCCAACTACCAGGTATTGACACAGCAGCAAAAGAGTCGCGCCTTCTACCGATGCCAGGCTACCAGGATCATGACGGGAGCAGGGAACGTACTGAAGAAGCATGCAGCAGACCAAGCCAGGAAAGCTGTTGGTGCGTACGAGATCCGCTCCGAAGTTTCGGAGAATGACTTTTCGTCAAAGGTCTTCTTTGACCCCGGTACATACCAGTGCTTGGAGAACTGCGGTACAGTGGCCTTGAATGTAGTACGCCTTGGTGGGGACTTGACTAACACTGTTTCAGTGGAATACCGTACCGAAGACGGCACAGCCAATGCCGGCTCGGACTACCAGTTCACTGAGGGCGTTGTGGTGTTCAAACCTGGTGAGACTGAGAAGGAGATCCGGATAGACATCATTGACGATGACATCTTTGAGGAAGATGAGCATTTTCTGGTCCACCTTAGCAACGTGAAGGTCATATCCGAGGGCGCTGGCTACGGACAACCAAGGGCTAATCACGTGGACACTTTGGCAGGCCTTGGCCTACCCTGCTCAGCGACTGTGACTATCTTTGATGATGACCATGCCGGGATCTTTACTTTTGAAGAACCGGTAATGACCGTGAGCGAGAGTATTGGCATGATGGAAGTAAAGGTTCTTCGTACCTCAGGAGCGCGGGGACTAGTGGTCGTACCCTACAAGACCATGGAGGGTACAGCAAAAGGAGGGGGAGAAGACTTTGAAGATACGCACGGAGCGCTGGAATTCCAGAACGATGAGATCTTGTAAGTTACATACTTGCTTTTAATGTTGTCATGTTTGTGTTGTTGTCATGTAAATGAGATGAGGCCCACAGCACATTGACGTTCAACTGTTATGTCTTAGTTATGTCAATGTCCCTGTTTCTAGATTGTCCCACAGAAGAAACTTTCTGTCTCAAAAAGAAAATAGCTTTATTGTTATCGCCTAGCACTAAGACACTTCCCACTGGGCACAGACGTTGGTTAAACATATTTTTTAAATATACACTTGGTTTAGTTGTCAGCTAATGTAAATTCAATGTGAAATCAACAAAAAATGTCATCATGTCATTGGATTTGGGGTTAAAGTTTGTTGAAAAAAATATGAAATTCCCATACGTTGATGACTTTTTGCAAATCCAATCAGTTTTCCACATTTATTCAACGTCATTTTTTTGTTTATGACGTGGAAACAATGTTGATTCAACCAGTTTCTTGCACAGTGGGTTGTACTTTGTATATCCCGTTGACCTCGTCATTAGATTCCATTCATTTCAATGGGCTGTCCATTCCTATTGTTGTTTTAGTCTATTGTCTTAGGTTGCATTTTCTCCGGGGATGTAAGTGTCTCTGGGGTTCAAGAAGGAATCCTGTCTTAAGTTTCTATCTTTCCACTGTACTTCATCCTTTCTGCTTCACTGTCTTGTGTTCTTTTTCTCTCAGCTTTGCCCTCACTGCCCCTCTTGTTTTAATCATTCCTGTGATCATTCATTTGACTGCCTGACTAGCGCCCGTCTACAAATCTACCAATTAGTGTGTTGCATACCATATGTAGAGATACTGTGGACTGTAATAGTATTGCAGAACTGGCTTCATTTCATTTCAGTTAAACGGGTTTTTATGCAATTTCTCCTCCACGTTCGCTCAACACCAGTTTGATATTTTATGACTTTATGACATACGGTACAATTGAGAGTATTCAAGTGTACCAAATACCGTGTTGTATCTCCCTGAAGACGGGACTTGATGACTCACTGGTGCTGGACAAAAGAGAGAAACCACATCAAGAAATGATCATTGTGATGCTAATGATAATGATGCATTAGCAGGAAGCATGAATAGATTATGGAAGTGATATGTTGGAGCCCAGAGGCAGCAGCTGTTCTTTGGAGGATCATTTTGTGTATGCGATGTAGAAACACTGGAATACCTTCCTGATAAAGATAAAAATATATAAATAAAAGATGTAATGGACTCTAAACAGTTGTCGGCAAACGGCTACTATTTACTATTTATAAATTTTACTACGTTATAGGTACGAGTAGGGAAACGAGTTATGAACATGAGACTGTAGGACTCCTACATGTTCACTCCACATGTAGTTTACATACTAGCTAAACATCTTTTGGATCTTGAATTGCTCCGCAGTCTATCCTGTTTTATTTCAATTCAAAACAAACTCCTCATTCATAAGACATTACATGTAAGCTAAGCAGTTGTAATATTGAAATGTTTTTTCCATCAACATCATATTGAACAAAAATGCAAGATGCTATTGACACAGATTTTCCATATCAGTGTGTCCATTATTTATAGGAAACCACCAGAATTGAATGTGAGTACGGCCTTTTTGCCTTTTTCAATGGGAAATCCAGCAACACTTTTATCACTCCCCTCTTCAAACTGGGACTCCCCCGTAAACGATATACTGGTATAGTCAGGTATACTGTACATACCTGAAATAGCAGTTGGACCAGACATTTTCCATGGATTGTGGGGTGGGGGATATAATGACAACAAATGTATTCCATAGAGGATAAACATTGCCCGTTTGAGGATAGCACCAAATGGAAAAGGCCCTGTGCTTGTTTTAAGTTTTAAGCCATCCACACATGTATACAGAGGCAAACGGATTGCTTTGAAGTGAGCAGTGTAAATTGTCTCAGCAAGCTTTGCATAGAGAAACAGCACCATATATAGACAAGGCAGCAGCCTCTGTTGGGAAGTCGGTTCTTAAGTTTATCATTTGGGAAATGTATTAGCGTTGGCATTGACACATTCGAGAGGATGCAGTCGCAGGTTATTTCCAAACCTATTTTAAGATGCGTGCAATGTCCGTTGCAATGTAAACATGTATTTATGTTTCTGCACATATCATTCACGTTATGCTACAGACAGAATAGGATTGATAGTAATTCCATTTGTCACTGAAGCAAGAGGCCTGGTTACTCTCAACCCTGCTGGATCCAGATAAGGGGGTTGATTAGTCAAAGATGATCTAGTTATATCGTTACAAGAAGTTACACGGTCAGGACCATGTTCTTTTGTTTTGCTGGTAGAAGGTGTTAGTTGTTGTGATGATATTGGTGGAAATTAATGTGTAATAAGGGCTTAGCTTCTGACTGAGCCAGTATAGGTTTTTTAAGAATCAGCACCAGGTACTCCGCCAAGGACCTTTCAGCCACATTTGAAATATTAAACTAACAATGTTCTACAAAGTACCCATTTCAGTTCAATTTCTACTGGATCTATTCTCAAAAAATGTGGTTCGGTCCACTGTACTTAACTATACTGAATGATAACTATGCTGTAAATGTAAACACTACGTCATTTTACATCACAAATGATTATAGCCAGAATGTGTCCTTTGTGTACTACTGTCCTTATCAGACAAGATCATATCTGCTGCCCTCAACCGTAGAGAATGATAGTTCAACCATGCCTTTTTTTTATTTTGACAAGACCCGCCCTCTGGTAATGTAGATATTATTAACTTTGCTGCCTACATGTAGTGAAATTAATGACTTTGCGTTGACTACACACATTGACAAGCATTAAACTTGACAGGGGGTTACTTTGGGCTTTAGGAGGAGGTACTATTTTAAACAACTAATTAAATCGTTCTTTTGCCTATGCTAATTTTGCCCTCTCGTCTTTGGCCCGCTCTCGCATGAGGACAGACCTCGTGTTCCTCTATCCTTATAAGCTCAGCAGACCACTGTCATGATCCAGGGCTGGCGTAGCTTCCCGCGCGGCCCAGTGGCGGCTCTGGCCTGTGGATCACATGGCTGGGGGAGTGACGTATTCCCTTGGGCTGCATGACAGCGGGGCTGTCACCACCGCTTCATCAGACGAGCAACAGACAGAGACAGGAGACCAAGGCACTTTGGACCATAGAGGAGCAAGAAGACCAAGGGTTCAAATCATGTTTGAAATCTTTCAAATTACTCCAAGCTGTGCTTGATTGAGCTTGCCTGGTGCAGGCTCAATCAAATGCTTAAAGTATTTGAACGATATCAAATACTATCCAAACCCAGGCCTATCCAAACCCAACCCCCTCAACCTCTGTCTATATTTGCCTCACGTTTTCCCTTGCAGCCTTTGGATGTTTTTGAGGGGGTTGGTCAGTGCAGTGCAATGTCCCAATTTCTGGGAAGCTAAACGCTCAGGGGTGATGGACGTATCTGCAGGCAAAAGAGGACCCTGCTGCCTGAAATGTTTGTCAGGCTTTCTACATGGCTGAAATAATGTTTTTCAGGCCTCTATTTGGCTAAGACACAGAGACTGGGAGCAGCTGATGGCAGAGCTCAAGGGGAGATGAAGAGATATCCACATGTTGATCAATCACTATGGCCATCTCGTCTGTGCTGACGGATTCTCTTAGCGTTGTATCCTATTGTATACTTGGTGCAAAAACTGATCACACTTACGACCCTGGCTGCTGCTCAAGTAAGCACATCAATGACGAAGCCATGAAATAAACATACCATATCTTAGCAAAATACATTTATTTTCGTGGAAAGACACTCAATATAGGACACACATGCCAGAAACAGAAACAGAAACAGCATTGTTACATTCTGCATCTCAGCCCCTTAGGAACACTCGGCTGCCTCTCTATCAAGTAAACATTTTTTGTACACACAAGGGCATAGTCTATAGGTTATGAATAGCTGTAAGAAAAACTGTGACAAGTGACGAATTCTAGGATTATTTCGACGGATACTTAAATTCTAAGATCCGGCATGTACTCAAATCACATTTTCCTTTAGCAGGGAGGAATAAAGTAGGAATAAAGGAAGAATAAAGGAGGAATAAAGGAGGAATAAAGGACAAGGAAAAACTTTCAGTAGGCTGCATTGTATATTTTGTGAAGGAAGCAGCAATTAGCATTGCAAACCACCTATCTTTGTGAAGGAAGCAGCAATTAGCATTGCAGACTGCCTATCTTTGTGAAGGAAGCAGCAATTAGCATTGAAAATCGGCTATCTGTGAAGGAAGCAGCAATTAGCATTGCAAACCGGCTATCTTTGTGAAGGAAGCAGCAATTAGCATTGCAGACTGCCTATCTTTGTGAAGCCATCTTTGGTGTGTAATTTGAATTGTTTGATTTGCAAAGAGAAAATAGCTTATTAGGGCATTTAAGATGGTCAAATGTGACTACAAAATGTATAAAAAATATTGGAATACGGGTTTCAAGCCTCTTGTTCGGTATCTTTCGTACTCCTGCTTCCAGCCCTATGCATGAATGTCAAACATATAAAAACATCTGTTATGTAAATTACTTTACAGACATAGCGTACATTTTTTCAGTCTGCAAGAAAATATTCTAACTAGTATTACATAGACATCCACAGAATAATGGGCAACAGGAAGCCTAGCGGTTAGAGCGTTGGGCCAGTAACCAAAAGGTTTCGACAAGCGAAAAATCGGTCAGCGTTTTTCGTCACAAATCTTGTTCTAGAGGCAGCTCTGCAGAGTGGTCACTAGCTGGCAAAGCCACAAAGTCATAACATCTGATTCTAATTCTAACCACACTGCTAACTCTTAACATTAAATGAAGACCAAAGAGCAAATGTTTGTTTTCATAAATTTTTACATTATAGCCAATTTTGACTTTACAGCTGGCAGAAATCGCAGATATCGCTAAGATCTGCCTCCAGGGTAAGATTCATGACAATAAATGTCAACCTGCTGAAAACTCTGTCAATGTGCCCTTGAGCTAGGCACTAACCCTAATTGCTTGAGGGTCACCGTTGATAATGGCAGACACTGGCCATGACCCCACTCTCGGAGGTGTCACTCAGCTGGAGTTGAGATATGCACATTTTTTATTTTACCATCATTTTACCAGGTAAAAAAACACATTTCCAATTCACACATGCTTATTAATACACATGTGTACATGTGTGAAATAGGACAAATATGCACCCACCAAATTATGATTATTAATATTTAATAAGCCTCCCTCACTTCATGAGCTGTCTTCTTACTTACCGCAGTCTTCACGTTCACAAAATCTGCAAATTATTTCAAAACCACTGGCATAAGTATTTTATATTTTATAGCAGGGCCAGAAATAGAAAATTAATGTGAGGCAGGAAAAACAAATTATAGTCATGGTAGGGAAGGCAATTTATTGGTCTGCCGGCTCCTTAGGCACCAAAATAAAATGACTCCTGACAGAATCCAATGAGAGACAGACTGTAGCCTGCTTTCTGCATGGAAGTACGATGTACTACTGTATGTGGTTGGAAGGTTATAATAGAGTTAGGTCCCGTGGGAGTCAGTTAATAGAGTTTTTACATTAGGGAGTTATCCTCCTCGGTTACAGTGACTGATAAGAGTGGAGTCGCTGAGTCAGGCCTTGTACAGTATTCTCCTCTAGTTAATCACAGATACTGCCAGTCCAGCTGGAAGGGCTTGAATGTAAAGGCTAAGCTTAAGTGTATTGGGACCTGCTACTGTGTTATCAAGGCTCGCTCTCGGTCTCCTTTTGTGTGGCTGGGTCTGAAGACTAGAGGGTAATGCCTGTTACTGGTTGGTGTTAAGTCGTTCCCTGTTAGAATTCTCCATAACAGGGTCTGATAACCTGGGAAGACCCAAATACACTGAAAGCAGAGCCAGGTAAAACCAGGGTTCCAAGTCTGGTGTATGTGGCTCTTTGGAGGTTTTCCTCTGTCACCTCTTGGTGTGTCCTACCCAATGAAGTCAGAAATACATGGATGCGTCTGAAAGCATCAGATCTTTAACTATTAAAAAAAAGTGTTATTTCCTCTAAGAACCAGACTAAACACAGAAGGTTAGTTGCACCAACATGGTTTACATTCATCTAGGATTAGAGCTAATCTAGGTTTTGTAAATCTATATTTATAATTATAATGATGTGTTGCACCACTTCATTTTAACTCTGGATCAGTAAATCTATGATTAACGGTTTCAGTGACATGTTACACCAATATAAGAGGTATTTTGTGAGTTTAAACAAAGTAGCTAGCCGATTTGACAAATGAGGCCACAAAGTTGCTTTTCCTTGATAAAATAATAACAATGTAACCTTAGAACTACTGCAACTCGATCGTGAAAGGTTCTAATGGGTTGGTTGATTTAAAATAAAATCTGTTATTTGCCAGTACTAGACAGGAAACTCATTTGTTAGCTAACGTTAGCTACTGTAGCTAGCTACAGTAGTTTATAAACTAAGCTAGATATCATAAAATATTATTTATTATTGTCACTACTTAACGTTATTTAGCCATTTATTATTTGTCCGTTAGCCACCTGATCATGGCAAAAAAAACTATTGTCGGAGCTGATGGAGGAATTTAGTAACACAACTGTTACTGCAGGATAAAAAGACAGACAACACCACTGTCAAAAAGAAGGAAGGCACCTGAGCCATTTTATGCAACAGATTTAATGGATCGACAATTTAAAGAGAAGAAGAACCCAAATCGTAAAGATGCTGTAGAGTATCTTCTGGAAACAGAAGATACTCTACAGGCATGACGGAGTCCATCCAAATCATCTTGACTCCTGGACCCTGTCCACGCATTTCAAGGCTGCGTTGAAACAATGACTGGTAAATGATCCAAGACCAGCTCAGTTAATCCCTACCATTGTGGCAATGAGTCGTCATAATGCTGCATCAAATGTACATGATCTTAGGGGCATTGGCAAACACAATGTAAGTAATTTAATTGATGTAACCCTATACATCTGTTTATCCTACAGCTATCGTAAGCAGTAATCATGAGCCTATAAACCAGAGTTACACTGTTAGCACTGAGGCGGTGTGCAATAGTAGGAAGACCCCTTTATGCAGCTCACCCTGCACTATCAGCTCCAATGTAAATAACATGAGTAAGTCTACATCAACCTGTTCATGGGTTGTCTTTCACCACTACTTCAACTTAAGCTTACCATGTATCCTGGCTGTCAGGAAGGCCCATGGCTGTCCCCGAAGGCCAAGTGGCCTTGTCCCTAAAAGTTCTAGGACCGAGACCCACAAATTCCTAGAAAGCAGTGATGTCAAAGAAAACATGTTTGATTTTTTTTTTTTTACCATGCTGAGCCGGTAGTAGTTTTAAAGATGTTATGCTGACTGGACAACCTTTTTTATTGGGTTTTGTCTCGTTTAGCATGACTGTTCATGTTCTTATTATAGTACTCATTTGGTTCTGGTGACCTCAATGGATTTGCTAAGCTATTCTTTAGCACTCAATGTGTCTTTCCTTTGATTTACTCAATTAGAATAACTTGTTTAGCTCTTTCAACTCACAGCACCTGTCATCTCGTATGCGGGTTGAAAATGGCAGATCTTGTCATTGATAAGCGTCTTAATTGGAACGCAGGTGGCTATATAGTAACATGCTGTACATGACGTCAGAGCTCAGGTTCTCCGCTTCAAAGCGCTGTATGGGTTTTGACTGACAGCCACTATAAACTTGAGCACCACACGCGACAACCAAATGCCCCCATCCCTCCTGCTAATTGGGCTACTTTTGGACATTTGTTGTCTGAGTGAGGGGAAAGCTGTAACTCGAGAGGAGTCGATGTGTTCTGAAAGAAGAGACGTTGAGGGTTATAATAAAAAGCTCTTTGATGAGTGATTCACATTTCCATATTTGAAGACGTGTAATTGACAGTATTAAGCTTTATGATCGCTATGTTTGATCCACAGTTACAAGGACGATATGCGTCCCTGGGTTGTCCTGAACAGAATGAGCTGTTTGATCCACAGTTACAAGGACGATATGCGTTATGCCCTGGGTTGTCCTGAACAGAATGAGCTGTTTGATCCACAGTTACAAGGACGATATGCGTTATGCCCTGGGTTGTCCTGAACAGAATGAGCTGTTTGATCCACAGTTACAAGGGCGATATGCGTTATGCCCTGGGTTGTCCTGAACAGAATGAGCTGTTTGATCCACAGTTACAAGGACGATATGCGTTATGCCCTGGGTTGTCCTGAACAGAATGAGCTGTTTGATCCACAGTTACAAGGACGATATGCGTTATGCCCTGGGTTGTCCTGAACAGAATGAGCTGTTTGATCCACAGTTACAAGGACGATATGCGTTATGCCCTGGGTTGTCCTGAACAGAATGAGCTGTTTGATCCACAGTTACAAGGACGATATGCGTTATGCCCTGGGTTGTCCTGAACAGAATGAGCTGTTTGATCCACAGTTACAAGGACGATATGCGTTATGCCCTGGGTTGTCCTGAACAGAATGAGCTGTTTGATCCACAGTTACAAGGACGATATGCGTTATACCCTGGGTTGTCCTGAACAGAATGAGCTTATGTTTGTCGTATTGTGAAGAGAATTAGATGCGGAACACGCACTTGAATGCACTCATTCTATGCGCACCAAAATTACAATCTGTTTGTCTGAAGTGCCTTCAAAGCCTAACAATGTGCATTCTTATTTATAACTTAACTAGCCATGTTGGCAATAAAATAAGCTTTTTTATGCCCACCTGACCCAGATTGCGATTCATAACGGATTTTTTTTTGGATTGTGTATTACAGCAATGTATGGTGCTGTGTTCCAAACAAAAAACTACAAGTGTGCTTGCCTCAGTTTGTCACGTCCAGGCCTGAGTTTTACAGCCTGGGGTGTTTTTGTTTTTGGTGTAGGTTTTTTTTGTTCTAGGTGTTCTGTTTCTATGTTGGGTAAATGGTTCCCAATTAGAGGCAGCTGAGTGTCGTTACCTCTAATTGGGAACCATATATATGTTTGTAGTGTTCAGAGGGGTTTTGTGGGTTATTGTTTATTCATAGCGTAAGTGTTTATCTATGTTATGGTCGTCGTTACGATCTTCGTTTGTTTTTGTTCATTATTTTCCCAGTTACGTGTAAGAAATAAATATGTATACTGGAAGCATCGCTGCGTCTTGGTCCGTCCATCGTGAAGATCGTGACACAGTTCCTCAAAGGCAAAGCTAGGAGAGCTGAAAAAAGCCCTTTATAGTTGAAGGCTCTTTCCTTGAGTCATAAAAGTGCATTGAAATGACTTAGGAACTGTGCACAGTTTGGAGAGGTGTGTGTGGCCACCTGGAAACACCAGTTAGACCTCTCACTCAAACCACTGTAATTGTTTTATCTTAGCTTGCACCAATCCAACATTTCAGTGAAAATTCTTAGTATGTCACTGAATGTATCCATAGTATTTTCAGATTTTGTTATTGACAAAAGCTGTGAAAAGTACAGTAAATGTAAAATGCACATCAAATCAACAGTGTAATGTTTGGATTCAGTCTTGTGTCCTCACCTTTGGTCTGATTATTTCCCCATAATCTCCAGTGTTTTCTTTTAGTTGCTTCCATTGTCCTGCATATGCTTTTTATAGTTCTTCTGATAGAAACATTTAAATTTGGCTCTATCCATATAGGCCAATTTCCACAAGTGTAAGGGGTTTTCAACCATTCATTTTTATTTAACTCTGGTCACAGTAAAGCCTACTCTGAACTTGAGTCTTTCGCAAATCGGACATTAAAGTATAACTATCTGGGGCTGTCTTTCACTGGAAATAAAATTGTCAAGGAAGGTAACTGACGTTGACAATGTCACTGGTGTTGACATTCAGTGGCTGTGTGACCGTTGACCCTGCCTATTCTGTGGGAGGGATGCCTTTGAGTGGGAGTATGGAAGTTCTGAGGACTGGGGAGATGTTGGCTCGCAGCTGGTGGTTGGCCCTGAGTCAAACAGCGCATCGGCTGATTTGACTCAGTTGGAGGGCTGGCTCGTAGGGATAGGATTGACACGGGGCTAAGAAGCCAGAGGAACATTCTCTCTCCTCCCCTTGTCCCCATGTCCTCTTTCTCTCACTCTTTTTTTTTCTCTCTCCCACTCTCTCTGTTGTTTGCTTCTCTTTTCCCCCTTTATGTCCTCTCTGCCCCCCCTCTCTCTCTCTCTCTCTCTCTCTCTATCCCTCTCTCTCTATCCCTCTCTTACTGTCATTGCCATTCAGTCGCTCTGTCATGACTCACCCACTATCTGTCTGTCTGTCAATCTCCTTCTCTCTCTCTCTCTCTCTCTCTCTCTCTCTCTCTCTCTCTCTCTGTGTCTCTCAGTTAAACTGCTTGTACTCTTGGCTTCTGTAAAAGTTACATCCAGAGCTTGCCTTTGACAAAGCTGTGAGGAAGCCGGCACATGTAATCCTGCTCAGAGCCAACACGGTAGAAATATCCCCTCCTTTTTCAAACCGACTGCTCAACAGAGTTGTTGCAACCTTGACAAAGGGGACTTTATCTCTTCAGAAGCCAGTTGAAATGTGGAGACAGTCCTATCCCCGGGTTCCCATGCTTGTGAGAGTAACAATGGCTCACTAGGGAGGGGGTCTGTCTTTTGACTTTTGCAGAATAAAGCCACTGATTTTTGTAATCCTGTGTACCGTTTTTGCCATGTGGCAGAAGAAACCATCTGAATTTGCCAACAGAGTATTAGTTTGCAGGCTGTACCTGTTTTAAGTTATAGTTTCAGACTGTGGCTATTTGATCATAATGTAGGCCCACTAGAGTGGCCTACCATCAAAAACTATGGAGAAAATGCACTGTTTCAAACAACACATCGGCTGATTTGACTCAGTTGGAGGGCTGGCTCATAAGCCTACAGTAGCAGCCAATGGCTGGTGTTCAATGTAGGATTGACATTAACCTGTTTATCCACTTGTCCTTCAGACAAGGAGGTGACTGCAAATGTTGTTGTGGTGTTTGATGCTTGAAACTACTTTACAAAATAAAATGCATTATTATTCCCATACCATTATTACAGAGAATCAGACAAAGTATGCTGCCCTCTGCCTATTGGCTACGTAGCTTATTCAAGCCTGTCTCAAAATACAACACTGCCCCTTTAAGACAAAAAAAGAGCTCTTTACTTGACTTCCTTTTCAAAGATGTCTACAAAAGTACACGTTTTGTGTATCTTGTAGGAAGCAATCACTCCCCTATTGTTGACTACAAATGATCTATAACTGGGCTAATAAATCACTAACTAGCCAAGGATATGAACACAATGTGCACACATGGCTACATGCAGCTCTTGCTTTGATCTCAAAACAAACACATCTACTCACGACTGCTCAAAGTGACTGGTACAGATCCATATATGTGAAAGGGAAAGACCTATTTGCATATACAGCAGCTCTGATTGTTTATGCCATACAGGTCTGTGTAGAGAACGGCTGAGTCATGCGTGTCCATGCAGTAGAATGCTACTCCGATGCGTTCTGCCTTTTGCATTCTAAGTCTTGCGTAGTTCGTTTTGTTTCAGTATGTTGAATTGAAAGTGGCTAATATTGTGTTGATTCGATCACAATTCCCACAGTTAATAGTGTTAACTAAGGGGGGAAAATGTAGAAAGTTGAGTAAAGTTCAATCTCGTGCTTCTCTGTGAGGGTTGATATTATTGAAGTCTCGAGGGAGCTGCGGGCGGGTGTAGAAATTGTGTAGAAATTATAATGGACCTACAATATATTCATATAGTTTCTTGACTGTCCAGCTCACTAATAATCACTGTGCACAGTCAATGGAACTACACTACCGTTCAAACGTTTGGGGTCACTTAGAAATGTCCTTGTTTTTTAAAGAAAAACTAAAGAATGTGTCCATTCAAATAACATCAAATTGATCAGAAATACAGTGTAGACATTGTTAATGTTGTAAATGACTATTGTAGCTGGAAACGGCTGATTTCTTTTATGGAATATCTACATAGGCGTGCAGAGGCCCATTATCAGCAACCATCACTCCTGCGTTCTAATGGCACAAAAAGACCAAATGCGGCCCCCGGGGCAAAATGACTTTTACACCCCTTGTTTAATCCATGACACCCAGGGCTGCCTGAGAGGGTGAATAGGAGGTTTCACAAGAGGAAGTGACTGACTCCCTGTTATGTCACCCAAGGGCCCAGCAGGACTCTTGCTATTTCCTTTCACCAGAGACTCATTCACCTCTGTGGCACCAAGAGGCCGTTGATCAATAATTCATGTTAGTCTTAGACAATCACATGAAAATCAGCTTATATGACTCTATAAAAAGGTCCCCTGTCACTTAGTAGTTGACTTTGAGTATTTGGCAATTCCAGCGTGATGGATGTGACATTTCCACACAAAATCATAACATTTCTCACAGAATGGACAAACAAAACATGAATTAAACTGTTGCATGCTCAGGTTGACTATCCCACATAAATGTTAATTATGTTTAATTATTATTTAATTACTAATTCTAATCAGTTTGGAAGGTTCCAATAAGTTGGAACTAGTTTGTGGTTTGTCAATCCCTCTCTAGCCTCCACCTAATGAGGTTTTAAAAAAGTAAGCAAAGTATTCCTGGCTCCCGAGTGGTACAGCGGTCTAAGGCACTGTATCTCAGTGCTTGAGGTGTCATTACAGATCTGGTTCAAGTCCAGGCTGTATCACAACCAGCTGTGTATTGGGAGTCCCATAGGGCGGTGCACAATTGGCCAAGCGTCGTCTGGGTTAGTGTTTGGCTGGGGTAGGCCGTCATTGTAAATAAGAATTAGTTCTTAACTGACTTGCCTAGTTAAATAAAGGTTAAATATTACATTATTACTGACAATTCACCCATACTGTATTCACACTGTGTAATATTAGCTTCCAGTCAACTCGTAGCCTCTAACCCAAAAACCATGTAATGTTAGGAACAATGTAAGAGCAAAACCAGCATACCTCCAATATGCCTATGAAAATGTATCCATAAATCCCTGTGGAACCCACGTATACCAGCCTGGTCTCATAGAGTAGACGTAACATAGGAAATGTAAATCCGAGACACTCAAATTAGTATGAAATGTTACGTTTGGTATGGTTACATAAGACAGATGTTTACTTACTGCGGTGGTTGGTCTGGGTGGATAGTAGTCCCGTGTAGATCAGTTGGTCGAGCATGGTGCTTGCAATAGTATTAAAATGTATGCACTCACTACTGTAAGTAGCTCTGGATAAGAGCGTCTCCTAAATGACTCAAATGTAAAATGATGGGTTGGCTTATAACGTAAACATCTAGCAACCTAAAGGTTGTGAGATCAAATCTCATTACGGACAACTGTAGCTACTTTGCAACTAGCATGTTAGCTAATCCTAACTTTAACCTTAACCCATAGTCTAGCTAACGTTAGCCACCTAGCTAGAATTTGTAACATATCATACGTTTTGGAAATTCGTAACATATTGTACATTTAGCAATTTTTAAAAAATATAATACGAATTGTAATTCTTAACTTATCAAAAAAAATGGGTGATGGACATCCACAAATTAATACTTAACATACGCAACGCAACATATCATACTAAATAGGAGTGTCTCGGATTTACATACAGAATAATACGAAATGATCTGAGACCAGGTTGACTATACAGCGTGTGTTTATTTTCTGGCAATTTTCCCTACCAAAGGTTTTTGACATTTCCAATTGTTACAAAGCAGCACTGTTTTAATCAAGGAACAGTGTAATTCCATTCCAGTTAATGACCCTGATAATCCCCCCGGTCTCTGACTATGTGTAAGCAATTGAAATCGCACCAATGTTGACATAATGCTATTAGGACTCGCAATCAGTGTTTAGCCTTTAATGGAGGAAATACATGTCAGACCATGGACATGTTCTGTTATTAGATGCGGTTCTCTGCCAGATTTAAATGGTCCATCTTGTAAGGGGACGGACATTTTGGCAAACACAGCAGCCTTGAAGTATCGTTCATCAACCATCCACAAGGTTACATTTTGTGTGTCACATGGATTTGGCTGTTTATTTTAATTGGGACGATAAATTGTCAACAAATCGTGGATGCATTTTCTCCATTGTTTTTGATGGTAGGCCACTCTAGTGGGCCTACATTATGATCAAAATAGCCACAGCCTAAAAATTGTCACAATCTTGTGATTATTTCCTGTTATTTCAAGTCCAACAACAAAAGGCAATCTGCTACAGCAGCTAGTTTCTGCATTATTCAACAGTAACAATCAGACAATGAATAACTTATAAATTGCCAGTGTCATTTCCTGTTTAGTCCCAAGGCAAGTAGAAAGGCTTTTATTTCAAAGCTACCTACATAGTTTTTGTCATTACTTGTATATTTTGTCTAAGTTTATTAGTAGTGTGGAGATAAGTTCAGACATGTTTGACTAGCTGTGAGAGGGAGAAGCCTGTCATCTCCCTCTCACCTTACCCTTGGTCTGGTCCCAGATCTGTTTGCGCTGTCTTGCAAAGCCCTATGGTCATTATCATGAGTTGGATATAAACAGATCTGGGATCAGGCAATCATTTCCCCCTGTGGTTTAGTTTATAAACAATATGCAAGAGTGCGTCTTCAACCCACATGGGTGCTCTGTTTTTGTCTCTGAGATATTTTTTAGTCTCCATATTTGGGTAGCATCGCTGTTGAGAGTATCCTGGTCATTCTCAAACATGGGCCTGAGCCACATTATAAGACTATAAAATAGACTGTTAGACTCTCTAGGCCTCATTATGTTACTGAATCAAGCCAAGCTCAAATTACATTTGACCTGTTGTTGAGAAGAAAATGCAATAATATATATTGGAGGGAAGAAATGTCCACCATGCCTGTCTGTACATAAGAACACTAACAGTACAATACAGCATTGCATAGTCACACTCTTGAAAATATTTCAGTCTTGTTGTGAATTGTTGTCTCAAATTACTTTCATTCAGAACTTAAATGTAGTGTTCAGATGAGGCGATATATGGGGGTGTTTTCATTTTTCCAGTACATTTTTTGTATAAAAGACATTGATTTCGTTGTTTGTGATTTATTGTCTCCCCCCACCGGAATCGCTTGACGTCACCCTACAATCCATATTCCCATTTCTTTTTATGCTGTCGCCTTTGTGTCGTTTGACGATGAATGGCTCGTCGTTCTTCTTCCCTCATGTTCGCACTCTCCATACGCTGTTCTATCTGCAACCTTGTGTTCTTTCTCTCTCTTTCTCTCTCTCTCTCTCTCTCTCTCTCTCTCTCTCTCTGTTTCAGCAAAACTATACAGATCAATATAATCGATGACGAGGAGTATGAGAAAAACAAGAACTTCTTCCTTGAGATGGGAGAGCCTCAGCTGCTGGAGATGAGTGAGAGGAAAGGTGGGGGCGGTCCCTTCCCAGGCTTTGGTCCCCAACCCTGTACCCCTTAACCCCGCCCCCATTCCATTTGCCATGTATGGCGTCCCCTACTGGATCCATCCACTATTACTCTGTGCTTGCCCAGACCTACTTAATTGGGTATACATGGATAAAGGCCACATTTCCATCCTCCATGGAGCATTTACCCAATCCTGGTCCAAGAGGTGAACTGTAATATGCAGGTTTTTCCTACCCACTGGATTCTCTTTTTTGGTCTTTTTTCATTGTTACCTTTCAACCATATTTGTGTAATGGTCAGGTGTATATTTCTTGACTATAAATCCCAAGATTGATTAGAGCCGAAACCAACATACACAGTGGTCCTCTAGGACCAGCCTTGATCCTAAAACAATTTTAGTCAGACCTAGACTACAGAGCACTTCTTCTGAGTGGTCACTTTTTTTTTAGCTGTGACCTTTTATTGACCTCAGCCACCTAGACAAAACAATATCAATGTTATGAGATGTAAATACCAGGACATAACAATATAGATATTATGATTAGAGGTAAAGATCAATGAAGACAGTTGAGGTGAAAAGCTTTAATCTTTAGACTCAAACTGAGGATCATAGAGGCTTCCAAACACAGTTCCAAACTGTCCCTCCATGTATTGCACCATGAGGTGGTACGGGTGTGCAACAGAGCTCGACTTCCCCCCCTACCCCTGAACCCCGACAAACTGTTCCATCTGTACGTCCATGGATGGCCCAGTGGGTAGGTGGATATCGAAACCAAATCCTTTTTGGTGTGTGTGTGTGTGTTTGTGAAACTTGCACAATCTATCCTTCCCCCTTCCCCCCCACATCCCGCCCTCGTCCTTCACCTTTCCCTTTTTGTTTTGTACCTTGTCTTGTGTCCCCTTGCAGGAAGACCATAGCGGTTAGAATACTTGACCACGACGAATATGAAAGACAGGCCAGATTCTACATAGAGCTGCAGGAGCCCCATTGGAAAAGGCGATTGACAGGTGTGAGAGTAACTGAAAAGAGTAGAAGATGGGCTCAAGCTTCTGAACTCCTCCTTCTCTCCTTCCTCCGGCTCCTTCTTTCTTACTTTCCTGTTCTTTCTTCCACCCTCTTCTGCTCCCTCTCGTATTTTCTCTGCTGTCGCAAGGCTACCTACCCTCCTCCTCTGGCTTCTTGTATTTCTACTGCCCCTGCGGGCTGAACAGGATTTGAGCAGAGTCAGAGAAGTTTCTTTCTGTCTTGTTAAGGAGTCCCATTGAGGCGTGCAGAGCGATAATAGCTTTTTGGTTGATAAACAAAGGTGGAACGTTGAGTGGTAGTGGTTGTATGCTCAAGAAGGTGCCTTAGAAATGTGTACCTCCACATGTTCAAGCCCTTGAGCTCTTGTGGTCTTCAACCAAGCAAATGGTCCGCGTTTACCCTTTCCTAACCATACCCCTTGGTACTAACTGTGTTCCAATGTTTCTGTTTGGGGTGTTGCTTGGAACGTACGCTCACAATACTCAAGAATGTTATGAGTTTTGCAGTATGCATGTTGGACTAACTCCTTACAGTAGGATTTTGGAAGAAACGACCATTAGATATATTTTTATCATTACATAATACAATATGAACGTCTATATACGGTACCAATACATATACTGAATCACCCCTCTCAATGTATGGAAATTACCTTTTAACGTATTATCACTGTGCTAATGAGAAAATGGTGTGTTGCGGTGGTTAATTTATTAGGCAAATTTTGCCATCATAGAGAAGTGATTGCAGTACATGTTTATTGTGGTGTCATTTCATTTCATATTTCTTTTATGTAGACCTCCAAATGAAACTATGCCAGAGCCCAAAGCCCTGTTTCCCAAAACCCTCGTAACATTACGTTTTTCGAACATTAGGGACGGTGAATCGTTAAAACGCTCGTATGAGACTTCAGTTCCGTCTCAGGAAACTTGGGCCCGAAACAGTACCCTGCAGGTTAATGTTAGCACATCATTTTGACAATAATCTGTTTTGACTTATTCAGTGTGCGATTAGGCATCATTTGTCATTGTTTAAACTTCCATCCAGTGGAAACATTTAGCGTGTAACAAATACCACCATGAAACACACACTAATACATTATTTTTATTTCCGAATATGTTACATCTTTAAATACTCATTGGGAATTGAAATTGTGCCTCTGAGATTTGATTGGCCCAAGACTTTTACTGGCATTTAATGTATAACATTTCGAATCCTACAAGCCTGATTTAAAATTCCAAAACTTGCTAGACATGTCTAGTCTGTAGTGAATAACAACCTAAACACCGAAATCTATATATTATAAGTAACTTTCCTGATGGCTCTAACCTTTTGCCACCGGCTTGTGTATATTCATTTCTCTGTTTCCCTTGTTACTTGTTTCCATTCCTCTTGTTTCTCATCTCTCGTTTCTCTCTGCTCAACTGTCTCTTGTCTCATCTGTTTCCGTCCTATCAGCTGTGTTGCTTCAAGAAATCGGTAAGCAGTCTACTTTTTTCTCTCTCTCTGGTTCGTCTGCTCTGGTGTGCTGTCGCACCCTTTGTTTCCCCTCGCTTCTGAAGTCACTTATTACTTCAAATGTCAATCATTGTC
Source organism: Brachymystax lenok tsinlingensis (assembly GCA_030435695.1). Taxonomy (NCBI): domain Eukaryota; kingdom Metazoa; phylum Chordata; class Actinopteri; order Salmoniformes; family Salmonidae; genus Brachymystax; species Brachymystax lenok. Next base: position 1,512,827 of record CM059812.1, on the reverse strand, counting down.
TGTTACTGTTGTAGTGAAGTGTCAAGCGTGCAAACACTGGCAGTCCCTGTACATGGTAACCTTCTACGGAAGGGGTAAATACATTTCCGAAATGATGTTCTCAGTTGCAAAACATGTGTAACTCTTCTTATTAAAGAGTGATCTAGAGTGTGTTGGAAGTAGGCCTATACAGTATTAATATTTGCTAGAGTTAAATGATCATTTGCTGATCAAAATGTGTCATTAGTCAATAATACTATTAGGATACTTCATATAAACTAATACCCACTTACAACCAAAAGGCATGTTTTCATTTCTTTTCTTTATTTTTTTTTATGGTTTTAGGTGGATTCGTGAAGACAGGTATGGTATATTACTACTGCAAAGAAAAGTATATTATTTGGATTCAATGTATATATTGATTGATTGATTAATTAATGGGTCATTTTCTATTCATTCTAATAGACAAAAGGCTTTATGGTAAGAGACGATTCAGTGTCGCAATTGATTGCTTTAGTTCGTTGAAATTTAAAGCAAGTCAAATTCAAGTAACATATGTGTCACCTTGGTGAGAATCGTGCGTTCTCCTACCCACTACTAATGGCACAAGCCTTTCAGGCTACTCTTTCGTTGTTTAGACTGTCTTTGTAACTATGTCTATTTACACATAGACATTTCTAACAAACCAATGTAACAGATTGATTATATTGAGAAATCTTTGATAGACTTTAGTTGATTTGAGCATGGCATATTTTCAAATCAAATATACTCCAAAGACAGCACTGAGTACACTTGCACGGATATGTTTTGTGTACTACTGTAGTACTACTATAGTATTTTCTTTGGTGAATACTAGAAATGTAGTTTTTTTGGTTTGCACCTTGGTTTGTGGCACTTCCAGGCATTCAATGTGTAGGCCTATCCTATCACTGAATGAGTCACACTTCACTGTGTGCGAAAGAGTGTGAAAGATGATGAATGCGTGTGTGTGACCTCACTGTGTGTTCATGTAGGCGGGTACGGCTACCAGTGGACGCTGCTGAGGGGAGGACGGCTCATAAGAAAGACTGGAATGGAGTCAATGGAGTGGTATTAACCGCATGGAAACCACGTCTTTGATGTGTTTGATACCATGCCATTGACAGGGTTTGGGAGCACATGGATTACATGTAATCCGTTACATGTAAGGGATTACAAAAACAACTGGTAACTGTAATCCGTTACATTACCAGAAGAAAATAGTGTAATCAGATTACAGATACTTTTGAAAAACTAGACGATTACTTCGAGGATTACTTTTAAATGTCTCTGTTTTCTCAATGACATTGAAATCAGCATTGAAAAAAGGCGCAAATTTAAATGTGTTCCACCTGAGCGAGTCGGAACATCAATCATTGTTTTTGAAACCAGTCAGCGAAAAATACACTCTTGCAACAGCTGCATAGTGCGGATCCCAGCCTATGGAATAACAGCTGCATATTGCGGATCCCAGCCTATGGAATAACAGATGCATAGTGCAGATCCCAGCCTATGGAATAACAGCTGCATAGTGCGGATCCCAGCCTATGGAATAACAGCTGGATAGTGCTGATCCCAGCCTATGGAATAACAGCTGCATAGTGAGGATCCCAGCCTATGGAATAACAGCTGCATAGTGCTGATCCCAGCCTATGGAATAACAGCTGCATAGTGCGGATCCCCGCCTATGGAATAACAGCTGCATAGTGCGGATCCCAGCCTACGGAATAACAGCGGCATATTGCGGATCCCAGCCTATGGAATAACAGCTGCATATTGCGGATCCCAGCCTACGAAATAACAGCTGCATAGTGAGGATCCCAGCCTATGAAATAAAAGTGGTTTTTTTATTGCTCAGTCTAATTCATTCTGATAAAAACATTACATCCATAGGCCCAATGGACACACTGAGCGCATTCTGTGGTCCTCTAACGGTTGGGTCGTGGACTGTTAATGGCCGGGTCACACTATTCATCAGGGTTCAATCAAGTCTCTTGGGAATTTCCACCAACACTTTCTACTTACTCAACTGTATACAGTAGGCTAATTACAGATAAGGTAAATATAACAATGTAATGAAACGGAACTAGCTAAATTCTGCTTCAAATAATTTCATGTCTCCAGAAACCTGAGTTGAATTCCCCCCTATTTTACAGGAAATATACATTCATTAAGCTTACACACTTGACACACTTTAATCATGGTAATTCAGGTATTACAAATGATTCATAAATGGTTTATGAATGTGTTCTTGTTGTGTAAGGTGTGACCAGTTGTAATATCATATCACCTAACGTGCCTGCCGATTACTGTATGTGCTACAGTACAGTTGAAGGCGGAAGTTTACATACACTTAGGTTGGAGTCATTAAAACTCGTTTTTCAACTACTCCACAAAAATCTTGTTAACAAACTAAAGTTTTGCCAAGTCTGTTAGGACATCTACTTTGTGCATGACACAAGTAATTTTTCCAACAATTGTTTTCAGACAGATTATTTCACTTATAATTCACTGTATCACAATTCCAGTGGGTCAGAAGTTTACATACACTAAGTTGACTGTGCCTTTAAACAGCTTGGAAAATTCCAGAAAATTATGTCATGGGTTTAGAAGCTTCTGATAGGCTAATTGACATCATTTTAGTCAATTGGAGGTGTACCTGTGGATGTATTTCAAGACCTACCTTCAATCTCAGTGCCTCTTTGCTTGACATCATGGGAAAATCAACAAATCAGCCAAGACCTCAGAAAAAGACCTCCACAAGTCTTGTTCATCCTTGGGAGCAATTTCCAAACGCCTGACGTTACAACGATCATCAGTACAAACAATAGTACGCAATAGTATAAACACCATGGGACGACAAAGCCATCATCCCGCACAGGAAGGAGATGCGTTCTGTCTCCTAGAGATGAACGTACTTTGGTGTGAAAAGTGCAAATCAATCCCAGAACAACAGCAAAGGACCTAGTGAAGATGCTGGAGGAAACAGGTATAAAAGTATCTATATCCACAGTAAAACGAGTCCTATATCGACATTACCTGAAAGGCCGCTCAGCAAGGAAGAAGCTACTGCTCCAAAACCGTCATAAAAATAGCTAGACTACGGTTTGCAACTGCACATGGGGACAAAGATCGTGCTTTTTGGAGAAATGTCCTATGGTCTGATGAAACAAAAATAGAATTATGTGTATACATTGAAGCAACATCTCAAGACATCAGTCAGGAAGTTAAAGCTTGGTCGCAAATGGGTCTTCCAAATGGACAATGACCCCAAGCATCCTTCCAAAGTTGTGGCAAAATGGCTTAAGGACAACAATGTCAAGGTATTGGAGTTGCCATCACAAAGCCCTGACCTTAATCCTATAGAAAATTTGTGGGCAGAACTGAAAAAGCGTGTGCGAGCAAGGAGGCCTATGAACCTGACTCAGTTACACCAGCTCTGTCAGGAGGAATGGGCCAAAATTCACCCAACTTATTGTGGGAAGCTTGTGGAAGGCTACCCGAAACACTTGACCCAAGTTAATCAATTTAAAGGCAATGCTACCAAATACTAATTGAGTGTATGTAAACTTCTGACCCACTGGGAATGTGATGAAAGAAATAAAAGCTGAAATATATCATTCTCTCTACTATTATTCTGACATTTCACATTCTTAAAATAAAGTGGTGATCCTAACTGACCTAAGACAGGGAATTTGTACTAGGATTAACTGTCAGGAATTGTGAAACTGAGTTTAAATGTATTTGGCTAAGGTGTATGTAAACTTCCAACTTCAACTGCATATCAGTGGTCACTCCAGTCCTGAAGATGTACTGAGAGTGCAAGATTTTGTTCCAGCCCAGCACTAACATAGTTGATAGCACTTAGCCTACACACTTCATTCAGCTCTTCAGTCTGGGCTGGGATTAGCTGAATCAGGTGTGTTAATGTTGGGCAGGAACAAAACTCTTCACATTCAGTAGCTCTTCAGGAAGAGTGTTTGGATCCAATGAAAAACAATATTTTCAATCAAACACAGTCACTGGTTTTCCCCGGATAACTTTAAAAACATATTTCTTCTAGAGCTGCAACTTTAACAAAAGTCTCAAAGCAAACATACTCAAATTCATGTACTCAACAAAGTAAAGTTTACAGTGGGATCAAAGAGTCTCGACAGCTTTTCAATTGAAACATGCGTTCCTCCACCAGAATATTGTGAAATATATTGGATAGTGTTTTTGACTTATCCGGAAACCTTGGGAAACTGTTTTTTTTTTATCTAATGGGGGGCTCTTGGTGCAATGAACTTTGACCTGTGAACTTGTCCCTCAGGCAGGGACGTCTACCGGAAAGTGCAGGGTAGGGATAACCCTGTCCCCGCCACCATTATCAACATTGCAGGTATACTTCCTCTCTTTGTCCTCTCCATCCTCCCCTCACTTCTCTATCGTCTCACTCTCCTCTATCCTCCCTCACTTCTCTATCGTCTCACTCTCCTCTATCCTCCCTCACTTCTCTATCGTCTCGCTCTCCTCTATCCTCCCTCACTTCTCTATCGTCTCACTCTCCTCTATCCTCCCTCACTTCTCTATGGTCTCGCTCTCCTCTATCCTCCCTCACTTCTCTATCGTCTCACTCTCCTCTATCCTCCCTCACTTCTCTATGGTCTCGCTCTCCTCTATCCTCCCTCACTTCTCTATCGTCTCACTCTCCTCTATCCTCCCTCACTTCTCTATCGCCTCGCTCTCCTCTATCCTCCCTCACTTCTCTATGGTCTCGCTCTCCTCTATCCTCCCTCACTTCTCTATCGTCTCACTCTCCTCTATCCTCCCTCACTTCTCTATGGTCTCGCTCTCCTCTATCCTCCCTCACTTCTCTATGGTCTCGCTCTCCTCTATCCTCCCTCACTTCTCTATGGTCTCGCTCTCCTCTATCCTCCCTCACTTCTCTATGGTCTCGCTCTCCTCTATCCTCCCTCACTTCTCTATCGTCTCACTCTCCTCTATCCTCCCTCACTTCTCTATCGTCTCGCTCTCCTCTATCCTCCCTCACTTCTCTATCGTCTCACTCTCCTCTATCCTCCCTCACTTCTCTACGGTCTCGCTCTCCTCTATCCTCCCTCACTTCTCTACCGTCTCACTCTCCTCTATCCTCCCTCACTTCTCTATCGTCTCACTCTCCTCTATCCTCCCTCACTTCTCTATCGTCTCGCTCTCCTCTATCCTCCCTCACTTCTCTATGGTCTCGCTCTCCTCTATCCTCCCTCACTTCTCTATCGCCTCACTCTCCTCTATCCTCCCTCTCACCGTCCATGTGCCGGTGTTGTGTCAAAGGCTGTACGCACGCCACTGTGTGACTCATGAGTTCTCTGTCACGGCCGTCTCAATACTGCCTCTGGCTGGAAATCTCTGCGAAATTACGGTCTGCTTTTTTTTTATTTCCAGTGTCACTCTGAAAGAACTCCCTTTCTCCATCAGCTCAGGATGTCTCTGTTTCTGCTTCGGTGACTAGCTTTGGGCCAGTCAAATGGCTAGATTGTCACAGCAAAGCTAACAGTCAGTATCACGCAGCTGTGGCACATTTGCCTCTTTCACACACCTTTGTGGCTTCTCCTACCACAGATCGTTTGTGTAGCCTGTGAATGCACGCTTTTCCTAGTCCTCACTTTATCGTTGATCAGTTAGCATAAACAGAGTACAAGAAGGTTTCACTTGCAACAGAAACCTGGACTCAAGTGACATTTTCACACTTATGAGCCTCGCTAAACAGAGCCAAGCTGAACTGTTATGCTCTTGCCAGGTTATGCATCCACCACAGTAGCTGGAGCTGTGCTAGAAAGGATTATGGGAAAATAAAATATCCAAGGCAGAATAGTACTTAGCACAATATTTGGAAAAGTGTAAAGGTTTTCAAAAGCAGGTGTTGAACAGTCAACAGCTACCTTGACCACTCACAGAAACACATTAATGGCCTCTTATGGGTATCGTCCTTGTCATGGCCACTAACCACTCAAATTAGTTTTCTCTCCCTTCCTCTTTCTTTCTCCATCTCTCTCTATCTTTCTCCCCCTCTCTCCCTCAGAGGAAGGGGACGAGGAAGCTCTCTCCAAGAAGGAGGAGGAGGAACGTCGCATCGCTGAGATGGGCCGGCCCACCCTCGGGGAGCACGTCAAACTGGAAGTGGTCATCGAGGAGTCGTATGAGTTCAAGGTACGAGACCACACTTCTGCTTTGGTCTGTTTCTGAGGCGCTCTATTTGACGAGATTAATGACTACCTTTTGGTTTCTTAGAAAGAAGTTTCCTGGTTACTAAAATGCTCCCCTGATTTTAGTTTTAGTGACACAAAAAGCAATGCATAGTGTAGAGAATCATTGCAATATCTAAGACGCTGTGAAATATATTTGTATTTTCAGCTCTTTGAAGCTGACGTACAAAACTGAAAATAAAAATAAGCAAAAACGAAACTTACAGAGGGGAAGCATAGCATACCGCACAAAAAAACGGATCTACCGATGCCCAGACTTGCTTTCAATGAGAATGACAGATCATTAACTCTCATTTATATCTGAAATCTGCCGTGTCGCGCACAAACCTGCAAATTGTATATTTAATACTAGTAAATCACAGCTTTGATAGCACCGTAAAACAACTAGTGGACTATAAAACCACTCACTCCACCATTTGGAAAGGGAGTAAGACAACCAGCTGCACTAGAGACTGCATCTCCCATTATGTACTGTAAGTTGTACCTCTGATGTCTTAAGTGATATCTCCCATCTGGCAATCCAAAATGTATACTGATACTGTACGTTACTGATACTGTACGTTACTGATACTGTACGTTCCTGATACTGTACGTTACTGATACTGTATGTTACTGATACTGTACGTTACCATTACCGTAAGTTACCGATACTGTACGTTACTGATACTGTACGTTACTGATACTGTACGTTACTGATACAGTACGTTACCATTACCGTAAGTTACCAATATTGTACGTTACTGATACTGTACGTTACTGATACTGTACGTTACTGATACTGTAAGTTACTGATACTGTACGTTACTGATACTGTACGTTACTGATACTGTAAGTTACTGATACTGTAAGTTATTGATACTGTACGTTACTGATATTGTACGTTACTGATACTGTAAGTTACTGATACTGTACGTTACTGATACTGTAAGTTACTGATACTGTACGTTACTGATACTGTACGTTACTGATACTGTAAGTTCCATATTCCACATGAAAGAGACAGTGATTAGGATGAACATTTCGGAATTTGAGCATTAAAAATGTCTTTGCAGTTTTGGGTAGTTTTAGGGGTAGAAGTCGAGGGTATGTTTTGAGGTTAATATAAGGGTTGTGAAATGGTTTGGTTCACAGTCTGCCCTGATATATCAAACTGGTTTGTCTTTATTTTATAGACGTTTACATCATGTGCACTGCCAAGGTGCGTTCATTGGGCATGTATCTGTGTTTGTGGAATGCTAAATAACCAGGATTGAGGATTACTAGACTGAAATATTCTCTTCTGGTGCCCCACAGAACACCGTGGATAAACTGATTAAGAAGACCAACTTGGCTCTATTGATTGGAACCAATAGCTGGAGGCAGCAGTTTATGGAAGCTATCACAGTCAGCTCTGGTAAGCAGATCAATCAATCAATCATTTCATTAGAAGCCTATAAAGCTCTTTTAGAAAAGTGTTTGTAATTTTTTTTTGCCTAACCAGCAAATCAGGCTTAAACCCCAAAAGAGCAAGCCACAACTAGAGTGTCAGGGGAAAAGTCCCTAGGTCTAGGAAGTTTAGTAGGAAGAACCCTTCAGGGTAGCCTCTTAAACACAACACAAATCTACGTTGAAAATGGCATCATATTCCCTTTATAGTGCACTACTTTTGATCAAGGCCTATAGGGCTCTGTTGAAAAGTAGTGTGCACTATAGGGAATATGATGCCATGTGGGACGCAGCCTATATTCTGATTCTTGGACAACGACATGGGATTATGTATTCAGAGCAAAGTCAAATCTTGTTCAAAAGATAAAATATTATGTTATTTTCCTTTCAAATCACATTTGTCTTAATTGGCTCCACAATGCCATCTGCCCAAATCTTAATTGGAACGCTTTTTGTAATTAGCGGGAACTGTGAAGTTCCAGTAGCGGCGCCCTCCGAAGCACATTCCAATGCATTGTTAATTTATCAGCGGAGCAGCGTCGAAGCACAACGAACTCATCAAGCAACTCACACACACACACACCCACACAATCTCACACACACAATCACATTAACACACATCTCACACACACACAAAGTTCCACTGAGAGCCTGAGTGGAGATGACAAAGCTTGTTAGCCATGGGAGTACACTCCAGAGGAGATTCCTCCAGGGCTAGTAATGAGATCATTAAAAAGTCCATGTAATGAATTAGTCTGCTCGTGGGGTTCTGAACTACGCGTGTGTGTGTGTGTGTGTGTGTGTGTGTGTGTGTGTGTGTGTGTGTGTGTGTGTGTGTGTGTGTGTGTGTGTGTGTGTGTGTGTGTGTGTGTGTGTGTGTGTGCGCGCGTGCGGCTGTGTGGCCGTGTGTTTGTGGCCATGTCCAGAATCCGGCTATCCTACTACTTACTTAAACTGCATATTGTGTGCTAGTACCACATACTGTTTAGAAAAAAAACGGATTCAGTAAGCAACAAATATCAGCATACTAGGCTCCTGCGAATGCATAATCTAATGAGCAATTACGTTGATTCCCGCCATTCGTTCATTTTGGTACAGCACGTCCCCTCAGCTAATTATTAGCAGATGTCAGACACGTGGTTCTCGAAAGAAGATTCTCTTCCTCAAAAGCGTACAGCGAATTCTACCAGCTGAAAAGCTGAAATTAGTATGACATCCTGCCATTTAAAGCATACAAACATTTTGACATTTCACATTCTACAAAACATTCTATAAAACATTCTACAAAACAATGCCTACTATTCAGAATGCAAGTATGGGTATTCAGACACGACCATTGTGTGTGAGTGTGTGTGTGTGTGTGTGTGTGTGTGTGTGTGTGTGTGTGTGTGTGTGTGTGTGTGTGTGTGTGTGTGTGTGTGTGTGTGTGTGTGTGTGTGTGTACTCGTGAGTTCTGAACTGTGCTAATATCCAGGCAGACCCTTTCCACTAGGATAGGCACAGAGTCTTTGCTGCAGATGGGCTACGGTTGATCTCATCCCTAACCTGTATGTTTACCGTAACACACATTTGATTGGAAACAAAACAGGACCGGACAGGGTCAAGCTGGATCTGTTTAACCACTATGGCCTCATGTCCACTCAAATGCACGCATGAGCACACACACGCACCCACACATGCACGCATGCATGCATAGAAACAAGCATTGAAACAAGTACTGAAATGCAGGCCTATGTCTTGAGACAAACTCATGGGCACGACATGTACTGTATTATCAAAAATACACACTCAGACACACACACACACACACACAAACACGTGACCATTCCCTGCTCCCATGCAGAGAAACACATTCAGATGGATTTTGCCCATCAGCTATTTTAAGCAATGCTGTCAGTCACCCAAATAAACTCTCCCATGGCTTCAATGAGTAGAGATGTGGCTCACTGTCCTGACTTGATGCGATAAGAGGCTTCGTTATTTGTGTAATGTGGAAATCCACTCAGTCTGTAGGGAGTGGAGAGAGTGGGGCTAACACTACTAGGAAAGCCTGAACGTCTGTGTTTTCATTTAGAATGGACTAGTGGTGGCTAGTTTCTCCTGGTCCACTCACGGTTTAAGACTCGTTTACATTGCAGAGAAGCTTAACATTGTAGCAGAGGTTTTAAACATGTTAAATGTTGAATTTGAACTAACCAAGTTGGGGTTACAACACATCTTTCCTCCTCTCAAAATGTCTCAGGCGATGATGATGAGGACGAGTGCGGCGAGGAGAAGCTGCCCTCCTGCTTTGATTACGTCATGCACTTTCTCACCGTCTTCTGGAAGCTCCTGTTCGCCTTTGTGCCGCCCACCGACTACTGGAACGGCTGGGCCTGCTTCGTGGTCTCCATCAGTATGATTGGCCTACTCACCGCCTTTATTGGAGACCTGGCCTCCCACTTTGGCTGTACCGTGGGCCTCAAGGACTCCGTGACCGCCGTGGTGTTTGTGGCGCTCGGGACGTCTGTGCCAGGTGCGTTCCATACATGCCGCAGATAGTACACTATCTCTTGTCATGCATGGACATCTAATTTTGGATCCATGTCACCCTACCACCATTCACAATTCTTCCTTTCCCTTTCTCTTTCTCTCTCTCTCGCTCCCCCAGACACGTTTGCCAGCAAGGTAGCTGCAATCCAGGACCAGTACGCTGACGCCTCCATCGGCAACGTAACGGGCAGCAATGCCGTCAACGTCTTCTTGGGCATCGGCGTGGCCTGGTCTATCGCCGCCATCTACCACAATTCCAAGGGCAACGACTTCCGGGTGGACCCGGGTACCCTGGCCTTCTCCGTCACCCTATTCACCATCTTCGCCTTTGTCGCCGTGGCCGTGCTCATGTACCGGCGCCGGCCTGAGATTGGGGGCGAACTGGGTGGGCCCCGGGGACCCAAAATCGCGACCACCTGTCTCTTCTTCAGCCTGTGGCTCATGTACATCGTATTCTCCTCCCTGGAAGCTTATTGCCACATCAAGGGCTTCTAACTTCTCTATAAAGAATCTGAAAGCAAGATCTTTGAAAGCTTTAGCTTCTAGAGTCTTCAAAAGCTTCAGAAAGATCTTCAAAAGCTTCTTAGTCTTTGGAAGCTTCAGAAAGATCTTCAAAAGCATCTTAGTCTTTGGAAGCTTTAGCTTCTAGAGTCTTCAAAAGCTTCAGAAAGATATTCAAAAGCTTCTTAGTCTTTGTAAGCTTCTATAAGGTCGTATAAAGCTATTAAAATGTATTTGAAAGCTTCTAAAATAAAATTGAAAGCTTTTTAGTCTTTGAAAGCAAAAAAAATATATATGAACCACTTTATTGCTTTCATCCAAGACCACTGAACTGTGTACGATTAAATCCAAGGTTTTGGAGACATTGACGTGTCACATCCAAGGTCTCCTACGCCATTGACTACCACGTCCCTTTATCATAAATTTAACATCCATGACATCCAATGCTTAAGCCATCTTCTGCCACATCCAAGACATCTGAAGCATCCACTACTACAACTACGGCCTCTGAACTAACACCAGCAGGATGGTGGCCCAAAAAATTCAGATGTGAAAACGGAGGGATTATGTTTGTTTTTTTAACTATTCATTTAGTGTTTGTCCTCTAGCTCCTTTAATCCTGTTGTTGCAGCTTTATTTTAAATGGAAGCTCTCTGTTGATTGGATCAAGACTCCTAAGGCTGTGTATCCAAAATGTAATTTCAGATCAAGCAAAAAAAACTTGTGCTTGTTTGCTTATACAGAACTTCAAAGCTATGTCTAAAAGTGCTGCTGGCTGGCTGGCTTCCACAATTTCTGTTCAGTGCCCCCCCAAAAAAATACACTAGACAAATATGTCATAATATTCCTGTAACACAGAAACCTGAGTGGTTGTTTAAATGCAAAAGGGCAAATGGATGATAAATACATAGTTACTGAGGTAAATACTTAAATGAGGCTATAACTCATTGTATGTCTACACAGTACACATCTCCAATATTACAGAAACGAAAGAAACCTTTCCTTACTAGAAGAATGTCTTGATATTTTAAAATGGCACTAATGCACATGTTATATATCATTTTTTAAATTCCCCACTAAACATTTATCAGCGACAATACTATTACACTAGACAAGTCAATAAATAATGAATTGGAGGTGAAATAAGCGTTATGGCTTTGTGAAATGTATAAAGGTCTTTGACCTACACATCTTCCTTGATTTATATCCTATAGTGTCTTCTATGATCTTTCTTTTAATTGGTGTAAAACATATTTAATTCAGTCGGCTTTGGACTGCCAGCAGACCATTTTTAAAATGAAGAGATTGTGAGAATGCTATACAGTGGAGACAGTGTAAAAGAAGACTACAATACGCAGAGATGTTTTGTCAAAAGGTGATCTGAATTTTTTTCACTAAGGATACATTTACCACAATTTACAAATTAAATATCATTGTAAAACAATAAACTAAACTGTGTAAATTGAAATCAACAAGTTGTTTTATCAACGAAGAAATATATAATTGGAAGGAATGAGCCTAGATATCTTTCAGTGGAAGCTTTTTGAAAATGTTTTTAGGAAAATGAATCAACCTTTTCTCGTGTGGTTGGTTGGGTTGAAGCTCTTTTGATATTCTTATCAGACCTCTTATGACAAGAATTATATCCTAAGACAAGGATACAGTATGGATCTTCCATATTTGTGTGAATAGGACTTCTATCGTAGTAAGAAGATAAAGTCCAGAAAATATATATTACGCCTTGGATGGGCAAGGCATACTCCTTTTGTAGGCCTGCGGACCAATACATTTAAAAAAAAAAATTATAATGATAATTCTTAGGAGATTAGTCGGTGTCTCGACTTACGGTTGAGAGTTAGAATAATAGAATACACAAGGTGCAATTTCTAAATGTGGTTGTGCATCAGCAGTCACTCAATTAGCCCATGTCAGCTAATTGTTTTTTGATTGGTAAGTTAGTCTAGTGGCCACATATCTAAACTTGTAGTAAGCATGGTCGAATTACCGAACAGAGTAGGGCCCATTGATTATCAATTATAATATTAAAAACTGATAACTTTTGCCTCCACCCTATGGCAAAATTGGTAGAATTGCATGAAATTAGCTGTAAAACTGCTACTTTTTCTCTCCGCCCATGGCAAAACTGGTAGAATTGCATTAAATTAGTTGTAAAATAAAAACATATTCTCTTCGCCCTGTGGCAAAATGTGTTGAATTGCAGGAAATTAACTTTAAAACAAAAAATGTTTATATTTGCTGTCACGATGGGTTCGCTAAAATGTTTTGTTCGTGGGGGGGATTTCTCATTGTTCCTGCTACACCGCCATGCAACCTCCTAGCATCTTCCATTTTGTCTGTTAACTACCGCAGGTGACAGACAAAACAACATAAACTCTACAGTTGTGCTTCCTTCATGGAAAAGTCATCAATAATCTCTGGTGTGTCAAGTTTAGTCGTACATTGTTGTTGATTCCTTGTCCAGGTGTGCGGCGATGTTCACCTTAGCGCTGTGGTGAGCGCAGTGTGCTAGTGTTGTCTATACCTCAATGTTGGATTATCAATGTGCTACTTGTAAACTATATGCATGCGTGTAAACATAACTGTATATAATAAGCCGTAGTTATCATTAACATTAGGGGACACATTTTGATAATGAGTAGTAATGGATTTGGGTTCATTGAGTTTGTTTTTGTGTGTTTGCTCCTGGAACAATGTAATCTGAAAGACTACACTTCTTTAAAGTAATGTGAACAAATAATTTTCTTATTTGTAGGAAAGGCAATATCTCATACTCTTGTGTTGATGAAAGTTATTCGTACTGTCCAAAACGACATTGCTCTGCTTGAGTTTGCTGATGTCAAGATTGAGGAAAAAACAAAGCAATACTTCGTCTTTGTTGTCTTTTTTTGTATATAGTGTACAGTGTTGTCAAAGTGAGGTAGTTGGCCTCAATGTTTAAAACATAAGATTCAAGCTATTTATTTTCCTACCCTTTGGGGACACAAGCTAATGTTGCCTTCCAGGGGAGCCGCGTTTGAATTGACTTTAACCCCTCTTTTCCTCCCATATTTCTGAATGAGTCTGGGTGGTTCTCAAGGTCCTTGTTGAGGCATTTTTATCGTTTCTTTGTAATGGACGTTGCCTTGTCGTCAGTACATTCAGGGGCCAAAACGGATACTACATACCTACTACAGAGTGAATTCAGCCACACCTAAAATAAGAATCAATTTATCAGTATTGTGTGAATGCATGTTATTGTAACTTCTTACACAGTTTTGACTTGTTTAAACAAAACGAAAGGAATCGAGACCAATTTTTTTTGATTCACTATTAGGACAGCGGATGCATAAAAAAAAAAATGGCCATATTATGGCTTCTGTTTATTTCACCTTTCTCATTGTTCCTGTTAGTGATGTCACACACATTGACAATATTTTATTGATTTACTCTTCCTCAGCTTGTCAGAAGCCTAGGCCCATCTCTAGACTAATTGTTTTATGTATTACCATTGGTCATACATACCTGTATAGCCTGGTCCCCTTCTGTAGCTGTGCTGTAGCCAACTTTCTATTCTTTTATCCTTGTCAAGCTATACATACACTATATATACACATGTGGACACCCCTTCAAATTAGTGGATTCGGCTAGTTCAGAAAAACACCAATTCCTGACAGGTGTATAAAATCGAGCACACCGCCATGCAATCTCCGTAGACAAACATTGGCAGTAGAATGGCCTTACTGAAGAGCTCAGTGACTTTCAGCGTGGCACCGTCATAGGATGCCACCGTTCCAACAAGTCAGTTCATCAAATTTCTGCCCTTCTCGAGCTGCCCCCCGGTCAACTGTAAGTGCTGTTATTGTGAAGTGGAAACGTCAAGGAGCAACAACGGCTCAGCCGCAAAGTGGTAGCTCACAGAACGGGACCGCCGAGTGCTGAAGCGCGTAGCGCGTAAAAATCGTCTGTCCTCGGTTGCAACACTCACTACCGAGTTCCAAACTTCCTCTAGAGGCAGCGTTGGGATCTTCATGAAATTGTTTTCCGTGGCTGAGCAGCCATACACAAGCCTAAGATCACCACGTGCAATGCCAAGCGTCGGCTAGAGTGGTGTAAAGCTCCCCCGCCATTGGACTCTGGAGCAGTGGAAATGTGTTCTTTGGAGTGATGAATCACACTTCACCATCTGGCAGTCCGACGGATGAATCTGGGTTTGGCGGATATCAGGAGAATGTTACCTGCCCCAATGCATTGTGCCAACTGTAAAGTTTGGTGGAGGAGGAATAATGGTCTGGGGCTGTTTTTCATGGTTTGGGCTAGGCCCTTTAGTTCCAGTGAAGGGAAATCTTAACGCTACAGCATACAATGACATTCTAGACGATTCTGTGCTTCCCAGTTTGTGGCAACAGTTTGGGGAAGGCCCTTTCCTGTTTCACATGACAATGCCCCCCGTGCACAAAGCGAGGTCCATACAGAAATGGTTTGTCGAGATTGGTGTGGAAGAACTTGACTGACATTCACAGAGCCCTGACCTCAACCCCATCGAACAACTTTGGGATGAATTGGAACGCCGACTGCGAGCCAGGCCTAATCGCCCAACAT
Source organism: Brachymystax lenok tsinlingensis (assembly GCA_030435695.1). NCBI lineage: Eukaryota > Metazoa > Chordata > Actinopteri > Salmoniformes > Salmonidae > Brachymystax > Brachymystax lenok. The sequence continues at coordinate 1,497,528 of CM059812.1, read as the reverse complement.
CAGAGCCCAACCTCACTAATGCTCTTGTGGCTGAATGGAAGCAAGTCCCCACAACAATGTTCCAACATCTAGTGTAAAGCCTTCCCAGCAGAATGGAGGCTGTTATAGCAGCAAAAAGGGAGGACCAACTCTATATTAATTGCCATGATTTTGGAATGAGATGTTCGACGAGCAGGTGTCCACATACTTTTGGTCATATAGTGGATATCCTGTATGACAAAGAACGAACACAGAGAGGAGTTGGCAAAAGCGCAAACAGACTGGACCCCCAGGCTGGGTAATACAAGCACCATATTTCTCTCATAATGCTTGTTCTATAGGTTTCATTGAGTGTTTTATTTTATTTATCAGGGTTTTCGGTTTAAATGTATTTGTTTTCTGTTAAAATGTATTTGAACGTTGTGGATTTTTCTTTCATTGTGCACGCAAAACAGGAGGGACGTACACAATCTGTAATGTGTACCATGGCTCAATTAGTTCTGTCACAGAAAATAAAATTTTGAAACCTTGTTTCAGGGAAATCAGGAGAGTTTTATTGGTGTGTACATGATTGTGTATGATGTTAAGAGTTGGGTATTTGGTCAAACAGTAAGTTGGCTCCCCCTTCTGGTACATTTAGCTGTTACTGTATTGACATTAAGATACATATGACCTTTTGCCCTTCGAAAATATAAATCTTATTGTATAAAATGTCCTTTAAACGTCTCTGTGTGTGCAGGTCAACCAGAAGAGATTCATGAAACGGAAATCTGCAGTTCAAAAAATAACAAAGCGCACACAAGGACTGACAATCAATGAGATCAAAATGATAGTTTTAACCATGTTTTGAAGCTATACAGTGTTTGTTTACAATTACATTGTTAACAAATATTGGAGTAAAAAAAACATATATTTTGGGTCCTGGTGGGGTTAAAGGACATTTTAGAAAATCAGATGAATATTTTGTCAAAATCCTGTAAAAGAATACAGTAATATGTATGTTAGGCCAGGGGAGAACGACTGCCCCCTAAGCATTGAGGATTTCAAGTTGAAGGCCGACCGGGGCACTGCAGGCTGCCATTAGCAACTAAATTGTCCTTCGAACTTCTTCTGTGTGCAATTTCAAAAGAATCATTTGAAGGACATGTTTTTTTATATATCCATATTGACAATATAGATCGCCGTTTCCTCATTCACTATAATGGGGGGATCGTGTCTTCTGGAAACAATGCCTGCAGTACCTCGGTCGGCCTTCAACATGAAATCCTCAATGCTAGGGGCCAGTCGTTCTCCCTTGACTCAATGAGAGGAGGCAGCACTGAGCTAGCCTGCAACCTCACTACCTAGAGAAGCGCTCAAACTGCACATGCAATGTTTCTTAAAACTCCTTCATGTAGCAAGATGGTGACACGCTGAAATGACACTTCTTGATCTTCAAATGCACCGCTGAGCCTTCTCATAGGAAACAATGGGGTGACGTCATCGACGTCTTCGTTCTGTACAGTCTGTGGGTTAGACAGTTGCATCTAGCACACGAGGCATTTATAGGTTATGTTCTTCAAGAATCAATTACTTTATATTATTCATTTAAAAAGTCCACAAATGGAAGTAGCAGTTGCAGATTGCCCTGCTGATGGAAAGGGTGGAAAACAGGCAGGGGAGGGAATCCAGCTAGAGATGAAGAGGTTTTACTCAGCCCAAAATAAATAAATAAATAGCGGTGGCTGTCAAAGTCACCATTATTAGTCAGTTGTACAACCAAATGCCTTCAACCGAAATGTGTCTTCCGCATTTAACCCAACCCCTCTGAATCAGAGAGGTGCAGGGGGCTGCCTTAATCGACATCCACGTCTTCGGCGCCCGGGGAACAGTGGGTTAACTGCCTTGTTCAGGGGCAGAACGACAGATTTTTTCCTTGTCAGCTCGGGGATTCGAACTTGCAACCCTCCGGTTACAAGTCCAACACTCTAACCACTAGGCTACCTGCGGCTGCATCATGTTATGGATATGCTTGTAATCGTTAAGGACTTGGGAGTTTTTCAGGATAAAAAAGAAACGGAATGGAGCTAAGCACAGGCAAAATCCTAGAGGAAAAGCTGGTTCAGTCTGCTTTCCACCAGACACAGAGCTTGAAACATTTTGAAAAGAATAATGGGCAAATGTTGCACAATCCATGTGTGGAAAGCTCTTAGAGACTCACAGCTGTTATCACTGCCAAAGATTATTCTACAACATATTGAGTCGGGGTTATGAATACTTGTATACATTAGATATTTCTGTATTTCATTTTCAATACATTTGCAAAAATTGCTAAAAACATGTTTTCACTTTGTCATTATGGGGTATTGTGTGCAGATGGTTGAGCCAAAAATATTTTTTTATACATTTTGACTTGTAACTGTAACACAACAAAATGTGGATTAAGTAAAGGGGTATGAATACTTTCTGAAGGCACTGTAAATGTATCTATATTATTCCTCATATTTAAGGAGTGTAATTCATCTTCAAGACACGTTTGTTTAGTAATAGTTAGCCTACATTGTACGTAAATAATGTCTACATTATAATCAAGTAATTGCTAAATAACCATATGTTATGTGTGCAACATAAAGTAGTGGTACAACGGAAGTTCACAAATTTCACTTCCAAACCATATAAACTGTTCCCCTCAAGCAAATGAATAACAAGAAAAAGACTAGAAGTATACAGTCTGTTGCAGTGTTCCCTCTAATCAGCGCACTTGTCAACATTTACTTTTCCTGAGGGAAATTGTGAGCAATCAATGCAAGGTGGTCCTGCTTGAATTCACCCCCTTTAGATACAGCTACTTGTCCGTAGCATAGGTTGTTAAAAAGTTCCTTTGTCTTCTTCAACCTCGTGTTGTGTTTTGGGTTTGCTGACCCCTCAGACCTTGGCTGCAGCTCAGGGTCACTTAGTCTGGTATGTTAATTCTTAACTCACATGTTTTATACCCTCGGGTCAGAAATGGGCGCTTCCGCCATTAGGGCAATTCTCTGGGCGTACCAAGTTACGAGGCAAGGTCTGGATTTAACTAGTTACGAGGCTGGAAGTCTAGATTTAACTAGTTACGAGGCTGGAGGTCTGAATTTAACTAGTTACTTTTATTTTTATTTTTTTTATTTCACCTTTATTTAACCAGGTAGGCAAGTTGAGAACAAGTTCTCATTTACAACTGCGACCTGGCCAAGATAAAGCAAAGCAGTTCGACACATACAACAACACAGAGTTAAACATAGAGTAAAACAAACATACAGTCAATAACACAGTAGAAAATAAAAACAAATCTATATACAAAGAGTGCAAATGAGGTAGGATAAGGAAGGTAAGACAATAAATAGGCCATGGTGGCAGAGTAATTACAATATAGCAATTTAACACTGGAATGGTAAAAATGTGCAGTAGATGAATGTGCAATGTAGAAAAACTGGGGTGCAAAGGAACAAGATAAATAAATAAATACGGTAGGGGATGAGGTAGTTGGTTGGGCTATTTACAGATGGGCTATAAACAGGTACAGTGGTCTGTGAGCTGCTCTGACAGCTGGTGCTTAAAGCTGTTGAGGGAGATAAGTGTCTCCAGTTTCAGAGATTTTTGAAGTTCGTTCCAGTCATTGGCAGCAGAGAACTGGAAGGAGAGTCGGCCAAAGGAGGAATTGGCTTTGGGAGTGACCAGTGAGATATACCTGCTGGAGCACGTGCTACGGGTTGGTGCTGCTAAGGTGACCAGCGAGCTGAGATAAGGCGGGACTTTACCTAGCAGGGACTTGTAGATGACCAGGAGCCAGTGGATATGGCGGCGAGTGTAGCGAAGGCCAGCCTACGAGAGCGTACAGGTCGCAGTGGTGGGTGGTATATGGGGCTTTGGTAACAAAACGGATGGCACTGTGATAGACTGCATCCAGTTTGTTGAGTAGAGTATTGGAGGCTATTTTGTAAATTACATCACCGAAGTCGAGGATCGGTAGGATGGTCAGTTTTACGAGGGTATGTTTGGCAGCATGAGTGAAGGAAGCTTTGTTGCGAGTAGGAAGCCAATTCTAGATTTAATTTTAGATTGGAGATGTTTGATGTGAGTCTGGAAGGAGAGTTTACAGTCTAACCAGACACCTAGGTATTTGTAGTTTTCCACATAATCTAAGACAGAACCGTCCAGAGTAGTGATGCTGGACGGGGGGACAGGTGCGGGCAGCGATCGGTTGAAGAGCATGCATTTAGTTTTACTTGCGTTTAAGAGCAGTTGTAGGCCACGGAAGGAGAGTTGTATGGCATTGAAGCTCGTCTGGAAGGTAGTTAACATAGTGTCCAAAGAGGGTCCGGAAGTATACAGAATGGTGTCGTCTGCATAGAAGTGGATCAGAGACTCACCTGCAGCAAGAGCGACATCATTGATGTATACAGAGAAGAGAGTCGGCCCAAGAATTGAACCCTGTGGCACCCCCATGGAGACTGCCAGAGGCCCGGACAACAGGCCCTCCGATTTGACACACTGAACTCTATCAGAGAAGTAATTGGTGAACCATGCTAGGCAGTCATTTGAGAAACCAAGGCTGTCGAGTCTGCCGATAAGGATGAGGTGATTGACAGAGTCGAAAGCCTTGGCCAGATCAATGAAAACGGCTGCACAATAATGTCTCTTATCGATGGCGGTTATGATGTCATTTAGGACCTTGAGCGTGGCTGAGGTGCACCCATGACCAGCCCTGAAACCAGATTGCATAGCGGAGAAGGTACGGTGGGATTCTAAATGGTCGGTAATTTGTTTGTTAACTTGGCTTTCAAAGACCTTAGAAAGGCAGGGTAGGATGGATATAGGTCTGTAGCAGTTTGGGTCAAGAGTGTCTCCCCCTTTGAAGAGGGGGGGTGACCGCAGCTGCTTTCCAGTCTTTGGGAATCTTAGGGGTTGCAACAATTTCGGTAGATCATTTTAAAAAGAAAGGGTCCAGATTGTCTAGCCCGGCTGATTTGTAGGGGTCCAGATTTTGCAGCTCTTTTAGAACATCAGCTGACTGGATTTGGGAGAAGGAGAAGTGGGGGAGGCTTTGGCGAGTTGCTGAGGGGGGTGCAGGGCTGTTGACCGGGGTAGGGGTAGCCAGGTGGAAAGCATGGCCAGCCGTAGAAAAATGCTTATTGAAATTCTCAATTATTGTGGGTTTATCGGTGGTGACAGTATTTCCTATCCTCAATGCAGTGGGCAGCTGGGAGGAGGTGCTCTTATTCTCCATGGACTTAACAGTGTCCCAGAACTTTTTGGAGTTTGTGTTACAGGAGGCAAATTTCTGCTTGAAAAAGCTAGCCTTGGCTTTCCTAACTGCCAGCGTATATTGGTTCCTGACTTCCCTGAAAAGTTGCATATCACGGGGGGCTGTTCGATGCTAATGCAGAACGCCACAGGATGTTTTTGCGCTGGTCAAGGGCAGTCAGGTCTGGAGAGAACCAAGGGCTATATCTATTCCTGGTTCTAAATTTCTTGAATGGGGCATGCTTATTTAAGATGGTGAGGAAGGCACTTTTAAAGAATAACCAGGCATCCTCTACTGACGGGATGAGTGTCACGTCCAGGCCTGAGATGACAGGCTGGAGTGTTTTGTTTTTGTTTTTGGTGTAGGGTTTTTCTGTTCTAGATTATATATTTCTATGTTGGGGTAATGGTTCCCAATTAGAGGCAGCTGAGTGTCGTTGTCTCTAATTGGGAACCATATATATGTTTGTAGTTTTCACTTGGGGTTTGTGGGTAATTGTTTGATCATAGCTTGTTTTTAGTTACGTTCAACATTCTCGATCTTCGTTACGTTCATGTTTTGTTATTTTTTCCCAGTTACGTTTCTTTAATAAAATGTATACTGGAAGCATCGCTGCCTCTTGGTCTGTCCTTTACGAAGATCGTGACAGAATTACCCACCACCAAGAGACCAAGCAGCGTGGCAAGAAGGAGAGGGGGTTCTTGACCATGGCGGAGATCAAGGCGGATTGGGAGGCCTTTCCTTGGCGGGAGCTCCTGGGGGGTTCGTGGCCACAGCAGCCCCAAAAATGTATTGGGGGCACATGGTGCTGGCTCCACGCATCAGGCCCCTGTGCGCATTGAGAGCCCGGCACGTCCTGTTCTGGCTCCTGCACCAGGCCCCTGTGCGCTTAGAGAGTCCAGCACGTCCTGTTCGGCTCCGCACACCAGGCCCCCTGTGCGCTTAGAGAGTCCAGCACGTCCTGTTCGGCTCCGCGCGCAGGCCCCTGTGCGCTTAGAGAGTCTAGCACGTCCTGTTCGGCTCCGCGCACCAGGCCCCTGTGCGCTTAGAGAGTCCAGCACGTCCTGTTCCGGCTCCGCGCACCAGGCCCCCTGTGCGCTTAGAGAGTTCAGGACGTCCTGTTCCGGCTCCGCGCACCAGCCCCCCTGTGCGCTTAGAGAGTCCAGCACGTCCTGTCCCTGCTCCCCGCACCAGAGTGCGCGTTACGAGCCCAGTACGGCCGGTTCCCGCTCACCGCACCAGAGTGCGCGTCAGGAGCCCAGTTCGGCCGGTTCCTGCTCCCCACATCAGAGTGCGCGTCACGAGCCCAGTACTGCCGGTTCCTGCTCCCCGCACCAGAGTGCGCGTCACGAGCCCAGTACGGCCGGTTTCTGCTCCCCGCACCAGAGGGCCAGTGAGGGTCCCCAGTCCGGCGCCGCCAGTGAGGGTCCCCAGTCCGGCGCCGCCAGTTAGGGTCCCCAGCCCGGCGCCGCCAGTGAGGGTCCCCAGCCCGGCGCCGCCAGTGAGGGTCCCCAGCCCGGCGCCGCCAGAGAGGGTCCCCAGCCCGGCGCCGCCAGAGAGGGTCCCCAGCCCGGGGCTGCCAGTGAGGGTCCCCAGCCCGGGGCCGCCAGTGAGGGCCCCCAGCCCGGGGCCACCAGTGAGGGCCCTCAGTCCAGCAAATGGCCCTGGCCCTCCGGTGCGTGACTTCGGACCAGCATGGCCAGCACCGGAGCCGCCACCTGGGACAAAGAAACCCACCCGAAGACCCCCCCATGGACTTTTAGGTGGCGCGGTCGAGTCCGCGCCTTTGGGGGTACTGTCACGTCCAGGCCTGAGATGACAGGCTGGAGTGTTTTGTTTTGTTTTTGGTGTAGGGTTTTTCTGTTCTAGATTATATATTTCTATGTTGGAGTAATGGTTCCCAATTAGAGGCAGCTGAGTGTCGTTGTCTCTAATTGGGAACCATATATATGTTTGTAGTTTTCACTTGGGGTTTGTGGGTAATTGTTTGATCATAGCTTGTTTTTAGTTACGTTCAACATTCTCGATCTTCGTTACGTTCATGTTTTGTTATTTTTTCCCAGTTACGTTTCTTTAATAAAATGTATACTGGAAGCATCGCTGCCTCTTGGTCTGTCCTTTACGAAGATCGTGACAATGAGGTCAATATCCTTCCAGGATACCCTGGCCAGGTCAATTAGAAAGGCCTGCTCGCTGAAGTGTTTTAGGGAACGCGTTTAACAGTAATGAGGGAGATCGTTTGACCGCAAACCCATTACGGATGCAGGCAATGAGGCAGTGATCGCTGAGATCTTGGTTGAAAACAGCAGGGGTGTATTTGGAGGGCAAGTTAGTTAGGATTACATCTATGAGGGTTCCCGTGTTTAAGGCTTTGGGATTGTACCTAGTAGGTTCAATTATGATTTGTGTGAGGTTGAGGGCATCAAGCTTAGATTGTAGGATGGCCGGGGTGTTAAGCATGTCCCAGTTTAGGTCACCTAGCAGCACGAACTCTGAAGATAGATGGGGGGCAATCAGTTCACATATGGTGTCCAGAGCACAGCTGGGGGCAGTGGGTGGTCTATAGCAAGCGACAACAGTGAGAGACCTGTTTCTAGAAAGGTGGATTTTTAAAAGTAAAAATTCAAATTGTTTGGGTACAGACCTGGAAAGCAAGACAGAACTCTGCAGGCTATCTCTGCAGTATATTGCAACACCGCCCCCTTTGGCCGTTCTATCTTGTCTGAAGACAAGGCAGGATTCAGACACGGCTAGGACATCCGGGTTGGCAGAGTGAATAAAAGCAGTGAATAAAACAATCTTAGGGAGGAGGCTTCTAATGTTAACATGCATGAAACCAAGGCTTTTACGGTTGCAGAAGGCGAGAGCTTTTCCGAACTAAAGGTTAGCTGATGTCCGCTAGCAATGGTAAGCTAAATACTAACGTTAGCTAGTGAGCTAGCTTTTGTTAGGGAATTCCGGATTTGAGGTGGATAATACTTGAAAAAAAAAACAGATCCGCACCACATTGGGTGAGGCAGGTTGCAGAAGAGTGTTTTGAAGTTGAGTTTTTAGAAAAAAATATATAAAATGATATGCGAAGAAAATATATAAGAAGATATATACACTGGACACGACAGGACGAGGACAAAAGACGTCTGCTACGCCATCTTGGAATGGAAGCTGGGGGTCACTGTCAGCCTCACTTCCGTGTACCGGACTCAGTCTAACAGGCAAGTGGAGTGGATGAACCAGGAGCAGGGGAGGTTCCTGAGGATCCACTGCCAGGATACGCACAAAATTCATTGTGACACTCCTCCACCGAGCTGACTCCCTTCCAGTGTGTTCTGGGTTATCAGCCAGCACTGTCTCTGTGGACTCCTAGCCTGATTGAAGCTCCTGCGGTGGACGAGTGGTTCAGGTACGCAGAAGAGGTATGGAACGATGCCCACAAGAGACTCCAGCGTGCCGTCCGCTGTCAGGTAGAGCAGGCAGATCGCCACTGCAGTGATGCTCCCATGTTCCATGCTGGTGATCGGGCTCTCCACCAGGAACCTCCTGCTCCGCCTGCCCTGTAAGAAGCCGAGTCCCTAGTTTGTGGGGCTGTTCAAGGTCCTCCGGAGGGTCAACGGGGTACCTTACAGATAACAACTCCCCACTAACTACCGGATCTCACCATCTTTCATTGTTTCCCTCCTCACAAAGTCAAAGTCACCATGTCCGCTAGCAATGGTAAGCTAAATACTAACGTTAGCTAGTGAGCTAGCTTTTGTTAGGGAATTCCGGATTTGAGGTGGATAATACTTGAAAAAAAAAACAGATCCGCACCACATTGGGTGAGGCAGGTTGCAGAAGAGTGTTTTGAAGTTGATCAGTTCAGTTGTGTCAGTTGTACAACCGAATGCCTTCAACTGAAATGTGTCTTCCGCAATTAACCCAACCCCTCTGAATCAGAGAGGTGCGGGGGGCTGCCTTAATCGACATCCACATCTTCGGCCCCCGGGGAACAGTGGGTTAACTGCCTTGTTCAGGGGCAGAACGACAGATTTTTACCTTGTCAGCTCGGGGATTCGAACTTGCAACCCTCCGGTCACAAGTCCAATGCTCTAACCACTAGGCTACCTGCCGCCCACGCCGGTGGTCCCCTGGCTGATGCCGTCCCCCACGACACCCCTCCGCCTCCCTTGGACATCAAGGGGAGCCCCGCCTATGCTGTCAGATCACTCCTAGACTCCTGACATTGTGGGGGTCGGATACAGTACCTTGTGGACTGGGAGGGGTACAGTCCAGAGGACCTGTGTTGGTTTCTGGTGGACAAATTTCTAGATCCTAACATCATCCGAGATTTCCTCCTTCGTCGTCCGTTCCGGCCTAACCTCGCACTCGGGGCCGTCCTCCTGGCCAGTGTCATCCTGTGACTGGAACCGCGTGTCAGGGGGGCGTACAGTCATGTCCATTCCCGCCCCGGCGCTCGACGCCACTGGTCTCCTAACCACAAGTCCTGGCAACCCATCTTTACGCACACCTGGCAACCATCATTACGCACACCTGCGTCTCATCATCAGTCCCACCTGGACTTCATTACTCCCTTGATTACTTACCCTTTATATAGCACTCTTTTGCTATCATCAGTTAGTATTGTTTATGCTCCTGTCAGATGCTTCTTTATGTTCCTGTCAGACGCTTCACTAGCTGCACCTGCTTCCTTACTCCCTGCGTCTACGTTACAACATCCCTGTTAGTGAGCATTTCTGCTGTGCCAAGATAATCCATCTAGCTGACAGGTGTGGCATATCAAGAACCTGATTAAACAGCATGATTATTACACGTGTGCACCTTGTGCTGGGGACAATAAAAGGCCACTCTAAAATGTGCAGTTTTGTCACACAGATGCCTCAAGTTTTGAGGGAGCTTGCAGTTGGCATGCTGACTGCAGGAATGTCCACCAGAGCTATTGCTAGAGAATTTAATATTCATTTCCCTACCATAACCCGCTCCAACGTCATTTTCAGTTTACTTCCTGAATTGAGTGAATTGACCCCAACCAACCCCAGTCTCTCATGACAGGTTTAACTATTAAAATGATTACCTGATTTGGTCCTGGGTTCGGAGATTACCTCCAACCATGACCTGTATATGGCCAAGTGTTTTAGATGTTCATAATTCCATATGAAAAATATTATATTGTATTATCCAACAATATTGGTTGCGTGGGGTAAGTGTGTTAGAATTGTGTAAATTAAAGCATCATGCCAATTCTTGGAAATGCTGATAAGTGTGGTTTTCTATGCTAGTAATTCATTTTCAACCCACACTCGTTCCAAGTTTAGTACCTTTTAATTTAAAGTATTTGTAGACAGACAGTATAAAGCCATGCCTACTAAAGTTAATGATTACCTACTCACTTTAAAGTGAGATGAGTGTGTGTGTGACATTCATTATTTAACAGCAGTGTTCCCAGGCTATAGTCTGGACAAATACTAATAATACATACTGTAGATAAATAATTTTGTTATGGGTCCTCTTAGGTTATCAAGATCACATATATGCATCTTCAGAAACCTCTTTCTCATCCTAATGACTGCTTTGATCTCTCTTCTCCTCTGGAACACTCGGAGACGCCCAACCTGAACATAACATTCTTAAGTTGACAGAAAATATGATGTAAGTTGTTTTTACATGCAAATAAGCATTCAGATTTTGCACTATATTAAATAGAATTTACATTTTCAAAAATAAATTCACTTTTTTTAACACAAAAATAAATTAACCAGAAACATGCTTTTTTTATGTGAAAATCATAACATTTACTAAGCCACTGAATAATATATGTTTTTACAGTGCACCACCAGGTGGTTTGGACTTTACCACCACCTTCTCAGAATAACATCATTCAGCCTATATAACATACTGTTTGACTGTGTCATTTGTCACTACAACTGTCAAGCAACGCCTTGTTATTGTCTCTCTAAATGACACCATTGAAGCGATAAGGAAATCTGTGATGGGAATTTCAATTTACTTCCTGAATTTACAGTGGGGCAAAAAAAGTATTTAGTCAGCCACCAATTGTGCAAGTTTTCTCACTTAAAAAGATGAGAGAGGCCTGTAATTTTCATCATAGGTACACTTCAACTATGACAGACAAAATGAGGGTAAAAAATCCAGAAAATCACATTGTAGGATTTTTTTATGAATTTATTTGCAAATTATGGTGGAAAATAAGTATTTGGTCACATACAAACAAGCAAGATTTCTGGCTCTCACAGACCTGTAACTTCTTCTTTAAGAGGCTCCTCTGTCCTCCACTCGTTACCTGTATTAATGGCACCTGTTTGAACTTGTTATCAGTATAAAAGACACCTGTCCACAACCTCAAACAGTCACACTCCAAACTCCACTATGGCCAAGACCAAAGAGCTGTCAAAGGACACCAGAAACAAAATTGTAGACCTGCACCAGGTTGGGAAGACTGAATCTGCAATAGGTAAGCAGCTTGGTTTGAAGAAATCAACTGTGGAAGCAATTATTAGGAAATGGAAGACATACAAGACCACTGATAATCTTCCTCGATCTGGGGCTCCACGCAAGATCTCACCCAGTGGGGTCAAAATGATCACAAGAACGGTGAGCAAAAATCCCAGAACCACACGGGGGGACCTAGTGAATGACCTGCAGAGAGCTGGGACCAAAGTAACAAAGCCTACCATCAGTAACACACTACGCCGCCAGGGACTCAAATCCTGCAGTGCCAGACGTGTCCCCTGCTTAAGCCAGTACATGTTCAGGCCCGTCTGAAGTTTGCTAGAGAGCATTTGGATGATCCAGATGAGGATTGGGAGAATGTCATATGGTCAGATGAAACCAAAATAGAACTTTTTGGTAAAAACTCAACTCGTCGTGTTTGGAGGACAAAGAATACTGAGTTGCATCCAAAGAACACCATACCTACTGTGAAGCATGGGGGTGGAAACATCATGCTTTGGGGCTGTTTTTCTGCAAAGGGACCAGGACGACTGATCCGTGTAAAGGAAAGAATGAATGGGGCCATGAATCTTGAGATTTTGAGTGAAAACCTCCTTCCATCAGCAAGGGCATTGAAGATGAAACGTGGCTGGGTCTTTCAGCATGACAATGATCCCAAACACACCACCCGGGAACGGAAGGAGTGGCTTCGTAAGAAGCATTTCAAGGTCCTGGAGTGGCCTAGCCAGTCTCTAGATCTCAACCCCATAGAAAATCTTTGGAGGGAGTTGAAAGTCCGTGTTGCCCAGCGACAGCCCCAAAACATCACTGCTCTAGAGGAGATCTGCATGGAGGAATGGGCCAAAATACCAGCAACAGTGTGTGAAAACCTTGTGAAGACTTACAGAAAACGTTTGACCTCTGTCATTGCCAACAAAGGGTATATAACAAAGTATTGAGATAAACTTTTGTTATTAACCAAATACTTATTTTCCACCATAATTTGCAAATAAATACATTAAAAATCATACAATGTGATTTTCTGGATTTCTTTTTCTCATTTCGTCTGTCATAGTTGAAGTGTACCTATGATGAAAATTACAAGCCTCTCTCATCTTTTTAAGTTGGAGAACTTGCACAATTGGTGGCTGACTAAATACTTTTTTGCCCCACTGTACCTACTGTAACTGAACCCAACCAACCCCAGTCTCTCATGACAGGTTTTAACTATTAAATTGATTAGCTGGAGATTTGGTCCTGGGTGAATAGATGACCTCCAACCATGACCTGCATGTGGCCAAGTGCTTTAGATGTTCATAATTCTATACAAAAAATATATTGTATTATCCAACAATATTGGTTGCGTGGGGTAAGTGTGTTAGAATTGTGTAAATTAAAGCATCATGCCAATACTTGGAAATGCTGATAAGTGTGGTTTTCTATGCTAGTAATTTATTTTCAACCCACACTCGTTCCAAGTTTAGTACCTTTTAATTTAAAGTATTTGTAGACAGTATAAAGCCATGCCTACTAAAGTTAATGATTACCTACTCGTTTTAAAGTGAGGTGTGTGTGTGTGTGTGTGTGTGACATTCATCATTTAACAGCAGTGCTCCCAGGCTATGGTCTGCACAAATACTAATAATGCATACAGTACGAGTCAAAAGTACTGTATGTATGTGGGTTGGAATTGTGTAATTTAAAGCATCATGCCAATACTTGGAAATGCTGATAAGTGTGGCATTGTAAGTTAGTAATACATTTTCAACCACATTTGTTCCAGGTTAGGGTACATTTTAATTTCAAGCGTTTGAAGACAGTATAAAGCCATGCCTACTAAAGTTAATGATTACCTACTCACTTTAAAGTGAGATGAGTGTGTGTGTGACATTCATTATTTAACAGCAGTGTTCCCAGGCTATAGTCTGCACAAATACTAATAATACATACTGTAGATAAATAATTTTGTTATGGGTCCTCTTAGGTTATCAAGATCACATATATGCATCTTCAGAAACCTCTTTCTCATCCTAATGACTGCTTTGATCTCTCTTCTCCTCTGGAACACTCGGAGACGCCCAACCTGTTCTGAGAGAAGCCCGCTCCCAGCACATGACCTCCTGCCACAAGACTACGCAGACGACCTGCCAGCCTGCTCAGCCATCATCAAAGGAGACCTGGAGGGCATCGGCAAGGAGCAGCTCAGAAGACTTTTGAAAAAAAAGAAGAAGCCCAAGCTTCTGTCTGAGGCTTTCTACCACAACATCACCCGAAACTGTAAAACTTACGTTACAGACAGAGGGTTCAGCATGATGCCCCTGAGCGTGGAGGAGAGCGACTTCCCCATCGCCTACTCCATGGTGGTCCATGAGAAGATTGAGATGTTTGAGCGACTCCTGCGTGCCGTGTACACACCTCAGAATGTATATTGCGTGCATGTGGACCAGAAATCCTCGGAGGAATTCAGGACTGCAATAAAGGCTATTGTGACTTGTTTTACCAATGTGTTTGTGGCAAGTAAGACAGAGAGTGTGGTTTACGCATCGTGGTCTCGAGTGCAGGCAGATCTAAACTGTATGAAGGACCTGTTGAAGTCACCTGTCCAGTGGAGGTACCTGCTCAATACCTGTGGAACAGATTTCCCCATTAAAACCAACGCAGAGATGGTTCAGTCACTCAAACTGCTCAACGGGAGGAACAGCATGGAGTCTGAGCCCACCGTCAACTATAAGAAACGCCGGTGGCAGTATCAACACAACATCACCAGCAACATAGTGGTCAGAACAGGCGTTACGAAGATCCCTCCTCCAATCAGCATCCCCATGTTTTCCGGAAACGCCTATTTCGTGGTCTCCAGGGACTTTGTCCATCATGTGTTTGACAGCCAGGAGGTTTGGGCCCTGCTGGAGTGGGAGAGGGACACCTACAGTCCTGATGAGCACCTGTGGGCCACTCTGCAGCGCATGCCCTCAGTGCCAGGGTCTAACCCTCCTCACGTCAAGTACCATGAATCAGACATGAACGCCATCGCTCGCATTGTGAAGTGGAGCTCCCTGGAAGGAGATGTGAAGAAAGGAGCCCCATATCCACCCTGCTCCGGTGCCTCCAGAAGAGCTGTGTGTGTCTACGGGGCTGGAGATCTCCGGTGGCTCCTACAAAACCACCACCTCATCGCTAACAAGTTTGACCCAGAGGTGGATGATGTAGCCATTAGATGTCTGGAGTCATACCTTCGTTTCAAAGCAACATATGGTTCATCCGGAAGTATCTGGAAAAAGCTACGAAATGAGAAAGGGTTGCACATACCGTAATGTAAACATTTTTTTAATTTTGTTTTGGTATAATTTTTATATGTGGTTGTTTTTCCTCTTGAATTGAAGTGACTATGGATATGATCATCTGCTAAGTTATACCAAAAATGTCATGTTGCACACTGTCTATACAACAGTTATATTTTTACACAGTCTAAATTACGTCAATATAGGTTGTAAAAAATATTAATTATTGGGGTGTTCAAATTAAAATGATTTATTTACAACCTCTGGGGTATAAGATGTTGGGAATAGTGGCACAGGAGAGTCTGAAACGAATTTCCTGGTGAAAATTTGACAGGAGAGGATTTTCTTCTGAATAACTGGTCAGGGTATACCACGTTCCATTCAGCTTCAGGCAACTTTGATGTAAGGCTTGATCACACCTGTACTGACTACTTCTATCCGTCACGCCCGTTGCTGCTTATCGATTGTTCACTAGAAAAAGGCAATCCCTTGGTTGCGGTCACTGATAAGCTTGGATAGCTGTGGCTTGGTGAAGAATGTGGGCCAAGGTCAGGTCAGGTGTGTATAGACAGGTGTGTGCTTTTCCAAATCATGTCCAATCAATTGAATTTACCACAGGTGGACTCCAATCAGGTTGTAGAAATATCTCAAGGATTATCAATGGAAAAAGGATGCACCTGAGCTCAATTTTGAGTCTCATAGCAAAGGGTCTGAGTACTCACGTAAATGACGTAGTTCTGTTTTTTCTTTGTCATTATGGGGTTTTGTGTGTAGATTGCTGAGGGAAAACGTGTACATCATCCATTGTAGATTAAGGCTGTAACGTAACAAAATTGATGCATGTTGTGTTTATATTTATGTTCAGTATAATTGGTAAAAATGTCAAAAATATAATTCCACTTCGAAAGCCTCGTTGTTGCCTTTCTAACGAGGCAATAAGGAAAGCTGGAATGGGAATTTCAGTTGACTTCCTGAATTGACCCCAACCAACACCAGTCTCTCATGACAGGTTTAATTATTAATCTCCTTAAGAACAAACAGGAGTACATATCTTTCCATAATTTACCTAAGGATGAAAAACAAGCTTTGCTTGATTTACAATCCGATACGTCAGTCCTTACCCGCCCTGCTGATAAGGGTGGGTCGGTTGTACTCATGGATAGGACAGCTTATGTAAATGAGTGTCATAGACAACTGCTTGACAACACCTTTTACAAGAAACTCAGAAGTGACCCTACTTCCCAATTTCAGAACACTATCCTTACTGTCCTAGATGGGTATTTAAGTTCTGGTCAGATAACCAAAAAAGAACACGACTTTTTGGCTATTCAACACCCTAAAATTGCCTTTTTATACTTTGCCGAAACTACACAAGAATGTTACAAAACCTCCAGGGCGCCCTATTGTAGCGGGCATTAATGCAGTAACAGCCCCTCTATCGACTTTTGTTGACTATTTTATTAGACCACTCTCAGAACAGCTCCCCTCGTAAAGGACACCAGCAGTATGATCTCAGAACAGCTCCCCTCCTAAAGGACACCAGCAGTATGGTCTCAGAACAGCTCCCCTCCTAAAGGACACCAGCAGTATGGTCTCAGAACAGCTCCTCCTAAAGGACACCAGCAGTATGGTCTCAGAACAGCTCCCTCCTAAAGGACACCAGCAGTATGGTCTCAGAACAGCTCCTCCTAAAGGACACCAGCAGTATGGTCTCAGAACAGCTCCCTCCTAAAGGACACCAGCAGTATGATCTCAGAACAGCTCCTCCTAAAGGACACCAGCAGTATGATCTCAGAACAGATCCCCTCCTAAAGGACACCAGCAGTATGGTCTCAGAACAGCTCCCTCCTAAAGGACACCAGCAGTATGGTCTCAGAACAGCTCCCTCCTAAAGGACACCAGCAGTATGGTCTCAGAACAGCTCCTCCTAAAGGACACCAGCAGTATGGTCTCAGAACAGCTCCTCCTAAAGGACACCAGCAGTATGGTCTCAGAACAGCTCCCCCTAAAGGACACCAGCAGTATGGTCTCAGAACAGCTCCCCTCCTAAAGGACACCAGCAGTATGGTCTCAGAACAGCTCCCTCCTAAAGGACACCAGCAGTATGGTCTCAGAACAGCTCCTCCTAAAGGACACCAGCAGTATGGTCTCAGAACAGCTCCCTCCTAAAGGACACCAGCAGTATGGTCTCAGAACAGCTCCCTCCTAAAGGACACCAGCAGTATGGTCTCAGAACAGCTCCTCCTAAAGGACACCAGCAGTATGGTCTCAGAACAGCTCCTCCTAAAGGACACCAGCAGTATGATCTCAGAACAGCTCCTCCTAAAGGACACCAGCAGTATGGTCTAAGAACAGCTCCTCCTAAAGGACACCAGCAGTATGGTCTCAGAACAGCTCCCCTCTAAAGGACACCAGCAGTATGGTCTCAGAACAGCTCCCTCCTAAAGGACACCAGCAGTTTGGTCTCAGAACAGCTCCTCCTAAAGGACACCAGCAGTATGGTCTCAGAACAGCTCCCTCTAAAGGACACCAGCAGTATGGTCTCAGAACAGCTCCCTCCTAAAGGACACCAGCAGTATGATCTCAGAACAGCTCCTCCTAAAGGACACCAGCAGTATGGTCTCAGAACAGCTCCCCTCCTAAAGGACACCAGCAGTATGGTCTCAGAACAGCTCCCCTCCTACAGGACACCAGCAGTATGGTCTCAGAACAGCTCCCCTCCTAAAGGACACCAGCAGTATGGTCTCAGAACAGCTCCCCTCCTTAAGGACACCAGCAGTATGATCTCAGAACAGCTCCCCTCCTAAAGGACACCAGCAGTATGATCTCAGAACAGCTCCCCTCCTAAAGGACACCAGCAGTATGGTCTCAGAACAGCTCCCCTCTAAAGGACACCAGCAGTATGGTCTCAGAACAGCTCCTCCTAAAGGACACCAGCAGTATGGTCTCAGAACAGCTCCCCTCCTAAAGGACACCAGCAGTATGGTCTCAGAACAGCTCCTCCTAAAGGACACCAGCAGTATGGTCTCAGAACAGCTCCCCTCCTAAAGGACACCAGCAGTATGGTCTCAGAACAGCTCCCTCCTAAAGGACACCAGCAGTATGGTCTCAGAACAGCTCCCCTCCTAAAGGACACCAGCAGTATGGTCTCAGAACAGCTCCCTCCTAAAGGACACCAGCAGTATGGTCTCAGAACAGCTCCTCCTAAAGGACACCAGCAGTATGGTCTCAGAACAGCTCCCCTCCTAAAGGACACCAGCAGTATGGTCTCAGAACAGCTCCCTCCTAAAGGACACCAGCAGTATGGTCTCAGAACAGCTCCCCTCCTAAAGGACACCAGCAGTATGGTCTCAGAACAGCTCCCCTCCTAAAGGACACCAGCAGTATGGTCTCAGAACAGCTCCCCTCTAAAGGACACCAGCAGTATGGTCTCAGAAAAGCTCCCGCCTAAAGGACACCAGCAGTATGGTCTCAGAACAGCTCCCTCCTAAAGGACACCAGCAGTATGGTCTCAGAACAGCTCCCCTCCTAAAGGACACCAGCAGTATGGTCTCAGAACAGCTCCCCTCTAAAGGACACCAGCAGTATGGTCTCAGAACAGCTCCCGCCTAAAGGACACCAGCAGTATGGTCTCAGAACAGCTCCCTCCTAAAGGACACCAGCAGTATGGTCTCAGAACAGCTCCTCCTAAAGGACACCAGCAGTATGGTCTCAGAACAGCTCCCTCCTAAAGGACACCAGCAGTATGGTCTCAGAACAGCTCCCTCCTAAAGGACACCAGCAGTATGGTCTCTGAACAGCTCCTCCTAAAGGACACCAGCAGTATGGTCTCAGAACAGCTCCCCGCCTAAAGGACACCAGCAGTATGGTCTCAGAACAGCTCCTCCTAAAGGACACCAGCAGTATGGTCTCAGAACAGCTCCCCTCCTAAAGGACACCAGCAGTATGGTCTCAGAACAGCTCCTCCTAAAGGACACCAGCAGTATGGTCTCAGAACAGCTCCCCTCCTAAAGGACACCAGCAGTATGGTCTCAGAACAGCTCCTCCTAAAGGACACCAGCAGTATGGTCTCAGAACAGCTCCTCCTAAAGGACACCAGCAGTATGGTCTCAGAACAGCTCCCTCCTAAAGGACACCAGCAGTATGGTCTCAGAACAGCTCCCCTCCTAAAGGACACCAGCAGTATGGTCTCAGAACAGCTCCTCCCTAAAGGACACCAGCAGTATGGTCTGTCTAAAGGACACCAGCAGTATGGTCTCAGAACAGCTCCCTCCTAAAGGACACCAGCAGTATGGTCTCAGAACAGCTCCCCTCCTAAAGGACACCAGCAGTATGGTCTCAGAACAGCTCCTCTCCTAAAGGACACCAGCAGTATGGTCTCAGAACAGCTCCTCTCCTAAAGGACACCAGCAGTATGGTCTCAGAACAGCTCCCCTCCTAAAGGACACCAGCAGTATGGTCTCAGAACAGCTCCTCCTAAAGGACACCAGCAGTATGGTCTCAGAACAGCTCCTCCTAAAGGACACCAGCAGTATGGTCTCAGAACAGCTCCTCCTAAAGGACACCAGCAGTATGGTCTCAGAACAGCTCCTCCTAAAGGACACCAGCACTCAGCTCCTAAGGACACCAGCAGTATGGTCTCAGAACAGCTCCCTCCTAAAGGACACCAGCAGTATGGTCTCAGAACAGCTCCTCTAAAGGACACCAGCAGTATGGTCTCAGAACAGCTCCCTCCTAAAGGACACCAGCAGTATGGTCTCAGAACAGCTCCTCCTAAAGGACACCAGCAGTATGGTCTCAGAACAGCTCCCTCCTAAAGGACACCAGCAGTATGGTCTCTGAACAGCTCCCTCCTAAAGGACACCAGCAGTATGGTCTCAGAACAGCTCCCCGCCTAAAGGACACCAGCAGTATGGTCTCAGAACAGCTCCCCTCCTAAAGGACACCAGCAGTATGGTCTCAGAACAGCTCCCCTCCTAAAGGACACCAGCAGTATGGTCTCAGAACAGCTCCCCTCCTAAAGGACACCAGCAGTTTGGTCTCAGAACAGCTCCTCGCCTAAAGGACACCAGCAGTATGGTCTCAGAACAGCTCCCTCCTAAAGGACACCAGCAGTATGGTCTCAGAACAGCTCCCTCCTAAAGGACACCAGCAGTATGGTCTCAGAACAGCTCCCTCCTTAAGGACACCAGCAGTATGGTGGTCTCAACAGCTCCTCCTAAAGGACACCAGCAGTATGGTCTCAGAACAGCTCCCGCCTAAAGGACACCAGCAGTATGGTCTCAGAACAGCTCCTCCTAAAGGACACCAGCAGTATGGTCTCAGAACAGCTCCCCTCCTAAAGGACACCAGCAGTATGGTCTCAGAACAGCTCCTCCTAAAGGACACCAGCAGTATGGTCTCAGAACAGCTCCTCCTAAAGGACACCAGCAGTATGGTCTCAGAACAGCTCCTCCCTAAAGGACACCAGCAGTATGGTCTCAGAACAGCTCCCTCCTAAAGGACACCAGCAGTATGGTCTCAGAACAGCTCCTCCTAAAGGACACCAGCAGTATGGTCTCAGAACAGCTCCCTCCTAAAGGACACCAGCAGTATGGTCTCAGAACAGCTCCTCCTAAAGGACACCAGCAGTATGGTCTCAGAACAGCTCCCCTCCTAAAGGACACCAGCAGTATGGTCTCAGAACAGCTCCTCCTAAAGGACACCAGCAGTATGGTCTCAGAACAGCTCCTCCTAAAGGACACCAGCAGTATGGTCTCAGAACAGCTCCCTCCTAAAGGACACCAGCAGTATGGTCTGGCTAGGACACCAGCAGTATGGTCTCAGAACAGCCTCCTCCTAGGACACCAGCAGTATGGTCTCTGAACAGCTCCCTCCTAAAGGACACCAGCAGTATGGTCTCAGAACAGCTCCCCTCCTAAAGGACACCAGCAGTATGGTCTCAGAACAGCTCCCCTCCTAAAGGACACCAGCAGTATGGTCTCAGAACAGCTCCTCCTAAAGGACACCAGCAGTATGGTCTCAGAACAGCTCCCTCCTAAAGGACACCAGCAGTTTGGTCTCAGAACAGCTCCCCTCCCAAAGGACACCAGCAGTATGGTCTCAGAACAGCTCCTCCTAAAGGACACCAGCAGTATGGTCTCAGAACAGCTCCTCCTAAAGGACACCAGCAGTATGGTCTCAGAACAGCTCCCTCCTAAAGGACACCAGCAGTATGGTCTCAGAACAGCTCCCTCCTAAAGGACACCAGCAGTTTGGTGTCAGAACAGCTCCCTCCTAAAGGACACCAGCAGTATGGTCTCAGAACAGCCCCTCCTAAAGGACACCAGCAGTATGTTCTCAGAACAGCTCCCCTCCTAAAGGACACCAGCAGTATGATCTCAGACCAGCTCCCCTCCTAAAGGACACCAGCAGTATGGTCTCAGAACAGCTCCCCTCCTTTGTAAAGGACACCAGCAGTATGGTCTCAGAACAGCTCCCCTCCTAAAGGACACAAGCAGTATGGTCTCAGAACAGCTCCCCTCCTAAAGGACACCAGCAGTATGGTCTCAGAACAGCTCCCCTCCTTAAGGACACCAGCAGTATGGTCTCTGAACAGCTCCTCTCCTAAAGGACACCAGCAGTATGGTCTCAGAACAGCTCCCCTCCTAAAGGACACCAGCAGTATGGTCTCAGAACAGCTCCCCTCCTAAAGGACACCAGCAGTATGGTCTCAGAACAGCTCCCCTCCTAAAGGACACCAGCAGTATGGTCTCAGAACAGCTCCTCTCCTAAAGGACACCAGCAGTTTGGTCTCAGAACAGCTCCTCCTAAAGGACACCAGCAGTATGGTCTCAGAACAGCTCCCTCCTAAAGGACACCAGCAGTATGGTCTCAGAACAGCTCCTCCTAAAGGACACCAGCAGTATGGTCTCAGAACAGCTCCCTCTTAAAGGACACCAGCAGTATGGTCTCAGAACAGCTCCTCCTAAAGGACACCAGCAGTATGGTCTCAGAACAGCTCTCCTAAAGGACACCAGCAGTATGGTCTCAGAACAGCTCCTCCTAAAGGACACCAGCAGTATGGTCTCAGAACAGCTCCCTCCTAAGGACACCAGCAGTATGGTCTCAGAACAGCTCCTCCTAAAGGACACCAGCAGTATGGTCTCAGAACAGCTCCCTCCCTAAAGGACACCAGCAGTATGGTCTCAGAACAGCTCCCCTCCTAAAGGACACCAGCAGTATGGTCTCAGAACAGCTCCCTCCTAAAGGACACCAGCAGTATGGTCTCAGAACAGCTCCCCTCCTAAAGGACACCAGCAGTATGGTCTCAGAACAGCTCCCCTCCTAAAGGACACCAGCAGTATGGTCTCAGAACAGCTCCTCCTAAAGGACACCAGCAGTATGGTCTCAGAACAGCTCTCTCCTAAAGGACACCAGTATGGTCTCAGAACAGCTCCCCTCCTAAAGGACACCAGCAGTATGGTCTCAGAACAGCTCCCCTCCTAAGGACACCCAGCAGTATGGTCTCAGAACAGCTCCCTCTAAAGGACACCAGCAGTATGGTCTCAGAACAGCTCCCGCCTAAAGGACACCAGCAGTATGGTCTCAGAACAGCTCCTCCTAAAGGACACCAGCAGTATGGTCTCAGAACAGCTCCCCTCCTAAAGGACACCAGCAGTATGGTCTCAGAACAGCTCCCTCCTAAAGGACACCAGCAGTATGGTCTCAGAACAGTCCTAAGGACACCAGCAGTATGGTCTCAGAACAGCTCCTCCTAAAGGACACCAGCAGTATGGTCTCAGAACAGCTCCCTCCTAAAGGACACCAGCAGTATGGTCTCAGAACAGCTCCTCCTAAAGGACACCAGCAGTATGGTCTCAGAACAGCTCCCCTCCTAAAGGACACCAGCAGTATGGTCTCAGAACAGCTCCCTCCTAAAGGACACCAGCAGTATGGTCTCAGAACAGCTCCTCCTAAAGGACACCAGCAGTATGGTCTCAGAACAGCTCCTCCTAAAGGACACCAGCAGTATGGTCTCAGAACAGCTCCTCCTAAAGGACACCAGCAGTATGGTCTCAGAACAGCTCCCTCCTAAAGGACACCAGCAGTATGGTCTCAGAACAGCTCCCTCCTAAAGGACACCAGCAGTATGGTCTCAGAACAGCTCCCCTCCTAAAGGACACCAGCAGTATGGTCTCAGAACAGCTCCTCCTAAAGGACACCAGCAGTATGGTCTCAGAACAGCTCCTCCTAAAGGACACCAGCAGTATGGTCTCAGAACAGCTCCCTCCTAAAGGACACCAGCAGTATGGTCTCAGAACAGCTCCTCTAGGACACCAGCTCTCAGGACACCAGCAGTATGGTCTCAGAACAGCTCCCTCCTAAAGGACACCAGCAGTATGGTCTCAGGCTCAGAGCAGCAGCTCAGCTCTCCTAAAGGACACCAGCAGTATGGTCTCAGAACAGCTCCCTCCTAAAGGACACCAGCAGTATGATCTCAGAACAGCTCCTCCTAAAGGACACCAGCAGTATGGTCTCAGAACAGCTCCTCCTAAAGGACACCAGCAGTATGGTCTCAGAACAGCTCCTCCTAAAGGACACCAGCAGTTTGGTCTCAGAACAGCTCCCCTCCTAAAGGACACCAGCAGTATGGTCTCAGAACAGCTCCTCCTAAAGGACACCAGCAGTATGGTCTCAGAACAGCTCCTCCTAAAGGACACCAGCAGTATGGTCTCAGAACAGCTCCTCCTAAAGGACACCAGCAGTATGGTCTCAGAACAGCTCCCCTCCTTTGTAAAGGACACCAGCAGTATGGTCTCAGAACAGCTCCCCTCCTAAAGGACACCAGCAGTATGGTCTCAGAACAGCTCCCCTCCTAAAGGACACCAGCAGTATGGTCTCAGAACAGCTCCCTCCTAAAGGACACCAGCAGTATGGTCTCAGAACAGCTCCTCCTAAAGGACACCAGCAGTTTGGTCTCAGAACAGCTCCTCCTAAAGGACACCAGCAGTATGGTCTCAGAACAGCTCCCTCCTAAAGGACACCAGCAGTATGGTCTCAGAACAGCTCCTCCTAAAGGACACCAGCAGTATGGTCTCAGAACAGCTCCCGCCTAAAGGACACCAGCAGTATGGTCTCAGAACAGCTCCTCCTAAAGGACACCAGCAGTATGGTCTCAGAACAGCTCCCTCCTAAAGGACACCAGCAGTTTGATCTCAGAACAGCTCCTCCTTTGTAAAGGACACCAGCAGTATGGTCTCAGAACAGCTCCTCCTAAAGGACACCAGCAGTATGGTCTCAGAACAGCTCCCTCCTTTGTAAAGGACACCAGCAGTATGGTCTCAGAACAGCTCCCCTCCTAAAGGACACCAGCAGTATGGTCTCAGAACAGCTCCCTCCTAAAGGACACCAGCAGTATGGTCTCAGAACAGCTCCCATCCTAAAGGACACCAGCAGTATGGTCTCAGAACAGCTCCTCCTAAAGGACACCAGCAGTATGGTCTCAGAACAGCTCCTCCTAAAGGACACCAGCAGTTTGGTCTCAGAACAGCTCCTCCTAAAGGACACCAGCAGTATGGTCTCAGAACAGCTCCTCCTAAAGGACACCAGCAGTATGGTCTCAGAACAGCTCCTCCTAAAGGACACCAGCAGTATGGTCTCAGAACAGCTCCTCCTAAAGGACACCAGCAGTTTGGTCTCAGAACAGCTCCTCCTAAAGGACACCAGCAGTATGGTCTCAGAACAGCTCCCCTCCTAAAGGACACCAGCAGTATGGTCTCAGAACAGCTCCCTCCTAAAGGACACCAGCAGTATGGTCTCAGAACAGCTCCCGCCTAAAGGACACCAGCAGTATGGTCTCAGAACAGCTCCCCTCCTAAAGGACACCAGCAGTATGGTCTCAGAACAGCTCCCCTCCTAAAGGACACCAGCAGTTTGATCTCAGAACAGCTCCCCTCCTTTGTAAAGGACACCAGCAGTATGGTCTCAGAACAGCTCCCCTCCTAAAGGACACCAGCAGTATGGTCTCAGAACAGCTCCCCTCCTTTGTAAAGGACACCAGCAGTATGGTCTCAGAACAGCTCCCCTCCTAAAGGACACCAGCAGTATGGTCTCAGAACAGCTCCCCTCCTAAAGGACACCAGCAGTATGGTCTCAGAACAGCTCCCATCCTAAAGGACACCAGCAGTATGGTCTCAGAACAGCTCCCCTCCTAAAGGACACCAGCAGTATGGTTTCAGAACAGCTCCTCCTAAAGGACACCAGCAGTATGGTCTCAGAACAGCTCCCCTCCTAAAGGACACCAGCAGTATGGTCTCAGAACAGCTCCTCCTAAAGGACACCAGCAGTATGGTCTCAGAACAGCTCCCCTCCTAAAGGACACCAGCAGTATGATCTCAGAACAGCTCCCCTCCTAAAGGACACCAGCAGTATGGTCTCAGAACAGCTCCCCTCCTTTGTAAAGGACACCAGCAGTATGGTCTCAGAACAGCTCCTCCTAAAGGACACCAGCAGTATGGTCTCAGAACAGCTCCTCCTAAAGGACACCAGCAGTATGGTCTCAGAACAGCTCCCTCCTTTGTAAAGGACACCAGCAGTATGGTCTCAGAACAGCTCCTCCTAAAGGACACCAGCAGTATGGTCTCAGAACAGCTCCCTCCTAAAGGACACCAGCAGTTTGGTCTCAGAACAGCTCCCTCCTAAAGGACACCAGCAGTATGGTCTCAGAACAGCTCCTCCTAAAGGACACCAGCAGTATGGTCTCAGAACAGCTCCCTCCTAAAGGACACCAGCAGTTTGGTCTCAGAACAGCTCCTCCTAAAGGACACCAGCAGTATGGTCTCAGAACAGCTCCCCTCCTAAAGGACACCAGCAGTATGGTCTCAGAACAGCTCTCCTCCTAAAGGACACCAGCAGTATGGTCTCAGAACAGCTCCCCTCCTAAAGGACACCAGCAGTATGGTCTCAGAACAGCTCCTCCTAAAGGACACCAGCAGTATGGTCTCAGAACAGCTCCTCCTAAAGGACACCAGCAGTTTGATCTCAGAACAGCTCCCTCCTTTGTAAAGGACACCAGCAGTATGATCTCAGAACAGCTCCCCTCCTAAAGGACACCAGCAGTATGGTCTCAGAACAGCTCCCTCCTAAAGGACACCAGCAGTATGGTCTCAGAACAGCTCCTCCTAAAGGACACCAGCAGTTTGATCTCAGAACAGCTCCCTCCTTTGTAAAGGACACCAGCAGTATGGTCTCAGAACAGCTCCTCCTAAAGGACACCAGCAGTATGGTCTCAGAACAGCTCCCTCCTTTGTAAAGGACACCAGCAGTATGGTCTCAGAACAGCTCCCTCCTAAAGGACACCAGCAGTATGGTCTCAGAACAGCTCCTCCTAAAGGACACCAGCAGTATGGTCTCAGAACAGCTCCCATCCTAAAGGACACCAGCAGTATGGTCTCAGAACAGCTCCTCCTAAAGGACACCAGCAGTATGGTTTCAGAACAGCTCCCTCCTAAAGGACACCAGCAGTTTGGTCTCAGAACAGCTCCCTCCTAAAGGACACCAGCAGTATGGTCTCAGAACAGCTCCCCTCCTAAAGGACACCAGCAGTATGGTCTCAGAACAGCTCCTCTCCTAAAGGACACCAGCAGTATGATCTCAGAACAGCTCCCCTCCTAAAGGACACCAGCAGTATGGTCTCAGAACAGGTCCCCTCCTTTGTAAAGGACACCAGCAGTATGGTCTCAGAACAGCTCCTCCTAAAGGACACCAGCAGTATGGTCTCAGAACAGCTCCCCTCTAAAGGACACCAGCAGTATGGTCTCAGAACAGCTCCCTCCTTTGTAAAGGACACCAGCAGTATGGTCTCAGAACAGCTCCTCCTAAAGGACACCAGCAGTATGGTCTCAGAACAGCTCCTCCTAAAGGACACCAGCAGTTTGGTCTCAGAACAGCTCCCCTCCTAAAGGACACCAGCAGTATGGTCTCAGAACAGCTCCCTCCTAAAGGACACCAGCAGTATGGTCTCAGAACAGCTCCTCCTAAAGGACACCAGCAGTTTGGTCTCAGAACAGCTCCTCCTAAAGGACACCAGCAGTATGATCTCAGAACAGCTCCCCTCCTAAAGGACACCAGCAGTATGGTCTCAGAACAGCTCCCTCCTAAAGGACACCAGCAGTATGGTCTCAGAACAGCTCCCCGCCTAAAGGACACCAGCAGTATGGTCTCAGAACAGCTCCCCTCCTAAAGGACACCAGCAGTATGGTCTCAGAACAGCTCCCCTCCTAAAGGACACCAGCAGTTTGATCTCAGAACAGCTCCCCTCCTTTGTAAAGGACACCAGCAGTATGATCTCAGAACAGCTCCCCTCCTAAAGGACACCAGCAGTTTGATCTCAGAACAGCGCCCCTCCTTTGTAAAGGACACCAGCAGTATGGTCTCAGAACAGCTCCTCCTAAAGGACACCAGCAGTATGGTCTCAGAACAGCTCCCTCCTTTGTAAAGGACACCAGCAGTATGGTCTCAGAACAGCTCCTCCTAAAGGACACCAGCAGTATGGTCTCAGAACAGCTCCCTCTAAAGGACACCAGCAGTATGGTCTCAGAACAGCTCCCATCCTAAAGGACACCAGCAGTATGGTCTCAGAACAGCTCCCTCCTAAAGGACACCAGCAGTATGGTTTCAGAACAGCTCCTCCTAAAGGACACCAGCAGTATGGTCTCAGAACAGCTCCCCTCCTAAAGGACACCAGCAGTATGGTCTCAGAACAGCTCCCTCCTAAAGGACACCAGCAGTATGGTCTCAGAACAGCTCCTCTCCTAAAGGACACCAGCAGTATGGTCTCAGAACAGCTCCTCCTAAAGGACACCAGCAGTATGGTCTCAGAACAGCTCCCCTCCTAAAGGACACCAGCAGTATGGTCTCAGAACAGCTCTCCTAAAGGACACCAGCAGTATGGTCTAGGACACCAGCAGTATGGTCTCAGAACAGCTCCTCCTAAAGGACACCAGCAGTATGGTCTCAGAACAGCTCCTCCTAAAGGACACCAGCAGTATGGTCTCAGAACAGCTCCTCCTAAAGGACACCAGCAGTATGGTCTCAGAACAGCTCCCTCCTTTGTAAAGGACACCAGCAGTATGGTCTCAGAACAGCTCCCTCCTAAAGGACACCAGCAGTATGGTCTCAGAACAGCTCCCCTCCTAAAGGACACCAGCAGTATGGTCTCAGAACAGCTCCCCTCCTAAAGGACACCAGCAGTATGGTCTCAGAACAGCTCCCCTCCTAAAGGACACCAGCAGTATGGTCTCAGAACAGCTCCCTCCTAAAGGACACCAGCAGTATGGTCTCAGAACAGCTCCTCCTAAAGGACACCAGCAGTATGATCTCAGAACAGCTCCCTCCTAAAGGACACCAGCAGTATGGTCTCAGAACAGCTCCTCCTAAAGGACACCAGCAGTATGGTCTCAGAACAGCTCCCCGCCTAAAGGACACCAGCAGTATGGTCTCAGAACAGCTCCCCTCCTAAAGGACACCAGCAGTATGGTCTCAGAACAGCTCCCCTCCTAAAGGACACCAGCAGTTTGATCTCAGAACAGCTCCCCTCCTTTGTAAAGGACACCAGCAGTATGATCTCTATCATTGACTCTCTTGATCCTCTCCCTGAGAATACCTTGTTAGTTACTTTTGATGTCGAGTTTTTATACACAAATATTCCACACAGTCTATTTTCAATCCTTTCATAAATGTTTTCTTGCTCAACATCATTATTTGGAAACGGTATATTGATGATATTTTTGTTCTATGGAGGGGTGATGCAAAACAGCTCCAGGCGTTTTATGCTTTTCTTAACTCCTGTTCTGAACATTTGAGATTTACTATGCAATCTGACACATGTCAAATCAGTTTTCTTGATCTTCTGATCTCTTGTGAAAATAATGTTCTATACACTGATCTTTACAGGAAACCTACTCATCGTAACAGTTTGTTGAGGGCTGACAGTTGTCACCCACTTCCCTTGAAAAATTGTTTGCCCTACAGCCAATTCTGTCGAATCAAAAGAATTTGCAAAAGGCAATCAGATTTCGACAGAAATATGGCTGAGACGCAAAGAAAGTTCAAGGAGAGGGGGTACAAAAATGATCAGATTAATATTGCCATTGAGAAAATTCAAAACAAAACGAGACATGACCTTTTTCAAGGTCAGTCTCGTAAAAAGAAGCATTCTTGCGTTCTAACCACTCGCTATTCAAAGTGCTCTGAACAAATTAAGGGAATCGTTCACAAGCATTGGCACATTCTAAAATCCGATGATAGTCTCAGTAATGTGTTTTCAGACCCTCCCTTGGTCGTATTCTCGCGGGGCAGAAATCTCAGAGACCAATTGGTAAACTCTGATTTACCACCCCAAGATATTCCTGAACAACGTCTATTTGCGCCCCTACTGAATGGAAATTACAAGTGTAATGGCTGTGCTCAATGCAATGGCACTTATAAATGTAGATCCTTCAAACACCCCCAAACAGGGAAACAGATCCCAATCAAAGGTGTTATTATGTGCCCCACTAAGGCAGTTATTTATCTTATAACTTGTCCTTGTGGTAAAAATTATGTGGGTAAAACAAAGCGTGAATTAAAAGTACGTATCTCGGAGCATCGTAGCACCATTAGGTGCAAAAACTTGATTTACCCAGTTGCGGCCCATTTTTTGGAAGCAAACCACTCGATTTCATCTCTGCGTTATATTGGCATTGAACATGTCACCCTCCCTAGGAGAGGGGGTGACCTCGACAATTTCTTGTTAAAACGAGAGGCTGCCTGGATCTTTAATTTAAAGACCCTCGCTCCCTTCGGTCTCAATATAGACTTTGATCTGAAACCATTCTTGTGATTATGACTTTGCCATTGTGATTGTTAGTAGGCTTATGTAGCCTTAATCTATGATCGTATGCTATCCATTTGTTTTTTTGTATGTCATTTTAATATCTCAGAATTAACCAATGATATTAGGCCACATTTGGCCATGATTACAGACACCTGTGTGTGTCCTTTGACACTATATAAACGAGTCATCCCGCAGTGTTTGTGATTATACCCTGATGAAGACAGCTTGCCTGTCCAAACGTTGGACATTAAATATTTTTTGCATCTGAGCTCCTAGAGTGTGCGGCTCTTCTTTATTTTCTAGTTTTCCACTCCGCTAGCCAGCACCTCGCCTATATAGGTGTGCGTTTCTTTTTCTTCTTAATTATTAATCTAACTGGAAGTGGCTCTGGATAAGAGTGTCTGCTATATCATTAGACAATATAAATGACGTCAATGGAGGTTGAAAAAAAACTCATATTACAGAACCTAACACCTTGTTACAATAGCCTAAATTTATAATATGATTGACACGACCGTAGTAATCATCATGAAACAGTCTTGGGAGTGTCGTAAGTGCAAGCCAACATAATTCATTATTTGATTAACCTGTTTAAATGCGTTGATGTGGCTTAATTGACAGTCTAGACTCAAAATACATAATACATGCTATAATATTTGGTGTGGGGACAATGCTATTGTACAGTGCATTCGGAAAGTATTCAGACCCCTTGACTTTTTCCACATTTTGTTACAGCCTTATTGTAAAATTAATTCAATCATTTTTTCCCCTCATCAATCTACACACAATAACCCATAATCACAAATCAAAACAGGCTTTTATAAATGTTAGCACATTTATTAAAAATAAAAAATGAATTATCACATTTACATCACCTTTGGCAGTGATTACAGCCTGGAGTCTTCTTGGGCTATGACGCTACAAGCTTGGCACACCTGTATTTGGGGAGTTTCTCCCATTCTTCTCTGCAGATCCACTCAAGCTCTGTCAGGTTGGATAGGGAGCATTGCTGCACAGCTATTTTCAGGTCTCTCCAGAGATGTTCGATTGGGTTCAAGTCTGGGCACTGGCTGGGCCACTCAAGGACATTCAGAGACTTGTCCCAAAGCCACTCCTGCGTTGTCTTGGCTGTGTGCTTAGGGTAGGTGAACCTTCGCCCCAGTCATCACCATGCTTCACGGTAGGGATGGTGCCAGGTTTCCTCCAGATGTGACGCTTGGCATTCAGGCCAAAGAGTTCAATCTTGGTTTCATCAGACCAGAGAATCTTGTTTCTCATGGTCTGAGAGTCTTTAGGTGCCTTTTGGCAAACTCCAAGCGGGCTGTTATGTGCCTTTTACTGAGGAATTGCTTCCATCTGGCCACTCTACCATAAATGCCTGATTGGTGGAGTGCTGCAGAGATGGTTGTCATTCTGGAAGGTTCTCCTATCTCCACAGAGGAACTCTGTCAGAGTGACCATCAGGGTTCTTCTCTTCCGTTTGCTCAGTTTGGCCAGGTGGCCTGCTCTAGGAAGAGTCTTGGTCGTTCCAAACTTCTTCCATTTAAGATTGATGGCGTAAACATGTAAAATATGTTTGAATATTTGAATGATATCATATATAGGACTGGTGGAGTTATGTCACACATGCAGCTAACACAGACATATGGAAATGTCTGCTCTACCCAAAATTACAACCAACTAATTGCAGCCTTACCGCAAAAATGAAAGAGGCAAGTAGAAGGGGGGGAAAGTAAGGAACTTGTATGTCGGCCCTGCATTAAAGAACATAAATGGTTAAAGAAAAGTGTGATAAATAAAAACAAAAAAACTGACAGCTGTGCAATATAAATTTTATGAATTGATATGCAAAACAACGCCGGATTCAAAACTTCAAAATTTTCTATATAAATTACTATACAAAATTCTTGCAACCAATAGAATGTTATATATATGGGGGATACAATCTTCCCAGCTCTGCAGATTTTGCTGTGAGGAGGCAGAGTCGTTAGATCATTTATTTTGGTATTGTCCATATGTAACTCGTTTTTAGTCACAGGTCCAGGAATGGCTGAAGAATTGCAACATTTGCCTAGAACTAATGCCGCAGATAGCAATACTGGGTGATTTGAAAAGCTATAGTCAATCAATCAATAATATAATAATTATTTTAGCAAAAATGTTTATTTTTTATTTACAATCTGTAGAAGGTATGAGAATAGAAAGGTTCAGTACTTTTGTGAAGCATCACAGCACAGTTGAATAATATATATGGCAGATAGAAATCCACTATGGATGGTGTTAAGAGATAGATGGGAGTGGTTGAATGGAGCTGAAGGGTGGGACTAATAACAAGATAACCAATGTAAAACATACGGGGGTCTGTAAAATGTATTTAGGTTCAGAAATGTTGTGAAATAGCACAGTTACAAATATAAATCAAACTGGATGGACATTAGAAATAGATGGACTAAAAACAAACAAAATATAACGTATGTGAAATAGATTGTGTCTGTAAAATGTGTATAAGATGTATTAACTGAAGGTAGAAGCCTAAGTGTTATTGTTTATTAGTTTACTCCAATTGGGGGAAGGGTGGTAGGGATTGGGGATTAATAAGGGTATATTCTAAAAAAGTATGTATATCTATATAGGTATGTGTATGTATATATGTGTATATCTATATAGGTATGTGTATGTATATATGTGTATATGTATATCTATATAGGTATGTGTATGTATATATGTGTATATGTATATCTGTATAGGTATGTGTATGTATATATGTGTATATATATATATATATATATATATATAGGTATGTGTATGTATATATGTGTATATGTATGCATATGTGTATGTACGTGTATGTATATGAATATATATATTTACCCCAAAAAATATATGGGGGATTGGAAATGATGCGGACAATTACATTGATGGAGGCAACAATCTTTCCGCAATATTAAGCTGATCGACCCCTAAAAAAAATTATTATGTCTAAAATATAATCCCACTTTCAATTTATGGAGTATTGTGTTTGTGCCAGTGACAGAAAATCTCTATTTAATCCATTTTAAATTCAGGCTGTAACAACTAAACTGAAAGGCAAGATCAAATCCCCGAGCTGACAAGGTAAAAATCTGTCGTTCTGCCCATGAACAAGGCAGTTAACCCACTGTTCCTAGGCCATCATTGAAAAGAAGAATTGGATCTTAACCTGTTTGGGCTAGATCATTGAAAATAAGAAGTTGTTCTTAACTGACTTGCCTAGTAAAATAAAATTAAAACTGTCAAGGGAAGCCTCATCGTAGCCTTTCTAACGAGGCAATAAAGGATAGCTGGAATGGGAATTTCAGTTGACTTCCTGAATTGACCCCAACCAACCCCAGTCTCTCATGACAGGTTTAATTATTAATCTAACTATCTAACTGCTATTAAATTAGACAATATAAATGACGTCAATGGAGGTTGAAAGGAAACCTCATAATACAGGTGTTCAAAGAGAACTTTTGCCCCCTCAATTTTCCCTTTCATGTCTCTACAAAGTTGGTTGTATTGTTTGTCACTTCCAAACCAAATAAACCTCAAGCAAATAAATGACAATCTTGCTTGGCTAGTTGCTTTACTCTTTAACTCTCCTTTTTAATTGAAGAGAATGCCACCTGCTGACTGAAATGTGATATCAAATAGTCCTTAATTGTCCATTTGAACTGATAAGGAACATTTCATGATCTCTTTTTCACGATAGCCATTTAACCCACTTTAGCAGGCATTGTTGAACAAAGTGCTCATTCTACTAGCAGAAAGTGGCGGTAGAGCTGCAAGCATTGCATTTGCCTCTGACACACGTGAATTAGCTCTGGATGGAATGGCTAATGACATCTTTGAACGTAAATTTGCCCAACAGTTTTGATATCCGATCGTCATGATCCATTAAACCTCATAGGACAGGAAACTGCTTAAATTACAAGAAAATTTACTGGGAAAATTACAAGAAAATTACTAAATAAAATTCTAAAACTTTTATTGCATAAAATGGTTGTTTTATTCAACAGAATAGACTATTCTTAACTATTGTGTGAGTGTTCTACTGAGAATGGGCCTCTGGGAGATAACACTGACAGGAGATTTACGATGTCTTTTGGGTGATGAAACCTAAAGAGCATTCCAGAGCACGAGTTAACGTTTCTGTTCTATACCGTACTAGGGAGAGATGGTTCCAGTTTGGAGTCGGAGGGACAGACACTGGTCTCTATACAATGAAAACTGTTTATACAGCAGATACTGTCTGCTATGTATTATAGGTATCTTTCATACAAATCTTAACCTTGTGACCCATTCTATATACAGTAGGGCAAAAGTATTTAGTCAGCCACCAATTGTGCAAGTTCTCTCACTTAAAAAGATGAGAGAGGCCTGTCATTTTCATCATAGGTACACTTCAACTATGACAGACAAAATGAGGAAGAAAAATCCAGAAAATCACATTGTAGGACTTTTTATGAATTTATTTGCAAATTATGGTGGAAAATAAGTATTTGGTCACATACAAACAAGCAAGATTTCTGGCTCTCACAGACCTGTAACTTCTTCTTTAAGAGGCTCCTCTGTCCTCCACTCGTTACCTGTATTAATGGCACCTGTTAGAACTTGTTATCAGTATAAAAGACACCTGTCCACAACCTCAAACAGTCACACTCCAAACTCCACTATGGCCAAGACCAAAGAGCTGTCAAAGGTCACCAGAAACAAAATTGTAGACCTGCACCAGGTTGGGAAGACTGAATCTGCAATAGGTAAGCAGCTTGGTTTGAAGAAATCAACTGTGGAAGCAATTATTAGGAAATGGAAGACATACAAGACCACTGATAATCTTCCTCGATCTGGGGCTCCACGCAAGATTTCACCTCGTGGGGTCAAAATGATCACAAGAACGGTGAGCAAAAATCCCAGAACCACACGGGGGGACCTAGTGAATGACCTGCAGAGAGCTGGGACCAAAGTAACAAAGCCTACCATCAGTAACACACTACGCCGCCAGGGACTCAAATCCTGCAGTGCCAGACGTGTCCCCCTGCTTAAGCCAGTACATGTTCAGGCCCGTCTGAAGTTTGAGAGCATTTGGATGATCCAGATGAGGATTGGGAGAATGTCATATGGTCAGATGAAACCAAAATAGAACTTTTTGGTAAAAACTCAACTCGTCGTGTTTGGAGGACAAAGAATGCTGAGTTGCATCCAAAGAACACCATACCTACTGTGAAGCATGGGGGTGGAAACATCATGCTTTGGGGCTGTTTTTTCTGCAAAGGGACCAGGACGACTGATCCGTGTAAAGGAAAGAATGAATGGGGCCATGTATCGTGAGATTTTGAGTGAAAACCTCCTTCCATCAGCAAGGGCATTGAAGATGAAACGTGGCTGGGTCTTTCAGCATGACAATGATCCCAAACACACCGCCGCAACGGAAGGAGTGGCTTCGTAAGAAGCATTTCAAGGTCCTGGAGTGGCCTAGCCAGTCTCCAGATCTCAACCCCATAGAAAATCTTTGGAGGGAGTTGAAAGTCCGTGTTGCCCAGCGACAGCCCCAAAACATCACTGCTCTATAGGAGATCTGCATGGAGGAATGGGCCAAAATACCAGCAACAGTGTGTGAAAACCTTGTGAAGACTTACAGAAAACGTTTGACCTCTGTCATTGCCAACAAAGGGTATATAACAAAGTATTGAGATAAACTTTTGTTAATGACCAAATACTTATTTTCCACCATGATTTGCAAATAAATACATTAAAAATCCTACAATGTGATTTTCTGGATTTCTTTTTCTCATTTTGTCTGTCATAGTTGAAGTGTACCTATGATGAAAATTACAGGCCTCTCTCATCTTTTTAAGTTGGAGAACTTGCACAATTGGTGGCTGACTAAATACTTTTTTGCCCCACTGTAGTTGAAGTATAACTCTTGACTTGTGTGATAAGTGTGTCTCTCCTCATTTGCAGTGCAGGCCCTCAGTCCCAGGGTCTAACCCTCCCCACATCAAGTACCATGAATCAGACATTAAGCCATTGCTTGCATGGTGAACTTACCTGGAAGGAGATGTGAGGAAAGGAGCCCCATATCCACTCTGCTCCGGTGCCTCCAGGAGAGCTGTGTGTCTCTACTGGGCTGGAGATCTCCGATGCCTCCAGGAGAGCTGTGTGTCTCTACTGGGCTGGAGATCTCCGGTGGCTCCAGGAGAGCTGTGTGTCTCTACTGGGCTGGAGATCTCCGGTGCCTCCAGGAGAGCTGTGTGTCTCTACTGGGCTGGAGATCTCCGGTGCCTCCAGGCGAGCTGTGTGTCTCTACTGGGCTGGAGATCTCCGGTGCCTCCAGGAGAGCTGTGTGTCTCTACTGGGCTGGAGATCTCCGGTGGCTCCAGGAGAGCTGTGTGTCTCTACTGGGCTGGAGATCTCCGGTGCCTCCAGGAGAGCTGTGTGTCTCTACTGGGCTGGAGATCTCCGGTGCCTCCATGAGAGCTGTGTGTCTCTACGAGGCTAGAGATCTCCGGTGGCTCCAGGAGAGCTGTGTGTCTCTACTGGGCTGGAGATCTCCTGTGGCTCCTCCAAAACCACCACCTCATCGCTAACAAGTTTGACCCAGAGGTGGATGATGTAGCCATTAGATGTCTGGAGTCATACCTTCGTTTCAAAGCAACATATGGTTAAGATAGGAGTGTCTGCTTAGTTATACCAAAAACATATTGTCATAAACCTGGGGCACATAGAATGCACTGTCTTTACGACGGTTAATTCACTAGGCCTACACAGGATAAATAACATAAACGGAGGATGTAAATAAAACGGATAATAGAGGTGTTCAAATAAATCAATAAAGACTTATTTAAATCTTCCTTTCACCCTCAATTTTGCTTTTCATGTAAAGTTGGTTTCACTAGTCAATAATCTGCTATCTGAGCGTCATGTCTGTCATTACAGGAAATGTACCAGTATGTGAAATTGTATAAATGAGAAAACATGTTCAAAGAAAGCTGTCAATTCTCATTCCTCCACAGCACACCTGTTTTTACCAACGTACCTCTACTGAGAACAACGGAGTCCCTGCCCATCTTCCGAAAACATCTAAAACACTACTTCTCTGAAGAGTAGGCCTATCCTAAATCATTTTCGCCTCGCACCTGACGCCGTACCACCACAGGGGGGCCACAACACTGCGGTCAGAATGGGCGTTAATGAAGGGCCCTCGTCCAATCATCTTTAAGAAGACAATAGATGATTGTTCCCAAATATATTTAGATGAATACAAATATATATATTTTGGCTTGCTATGCTATGGCTAAACATCCACCATCATTTCCATCAGTAACATAGACTATTGTTTGTCTCACTTGATCAAAATGCTATGGTTGAGGTTTGGTATTTATTTTCTTCTGTTCATGGAATGATTTGTTTTCCAATTTTTTCACTGTTTAAAAACAGGTTATGTTCCAGAAAGAGGATGAAGAAGAAATTAATATTTCTAATTTGTTCAAAAGGTATTACAGTGTTACTAATTTGTCACCAGGAAACAAACCAGTTGCCGTACTTGTTTCATGTGAATAGACTGCCATCTACTGACGTGCACCTGAAATGCAATGGTCAAAGAGGTCTATAATGCCCATTTGAATTGATGAGGAACATTTCATGATCTCTTTTCTGTTATATATTGTTTGTTTTTGAAAGCCATTTGTATTGCTACACAGTCACTAAATTCAGAGGCAATATTGTACCACCACCCTATTTTATTCCTACCCAGGCCTGGCCAGTTTGATGTGCAGTTCTCCTTTCTCTCATGACAAATGTTTACATGTAACTCACATATCAATTGTGGAATCAAAATACGTAACTGACAGATTACTAATTAACCTCCACCAAAAAAAGAATTATATGGTGATGTAATCCTCACGAGCCATGTGTTTAAGTTTGCGTCTACAGAGCCATTTACTTCATGTTCATATTCTTATCTATTACTATTTCTTACTGTTGCATTGTCGAGAAGGAACCTGCAAGTAAGCATTTCGTTGGACAGTATATACCATGTGTATCCTGTACATACGACTAATACAACTCAACTTGTGTGTGCCTATGTGTATGTGTGCCCGGGTTGGGGTCAATTCCTTTTCAATTCAGTCAATTCAGGAAGTTAACTGAAATTCAAATTCTACTTAAAAAATCCCTCATTGCCGCTCTTTGAGAAAAAAAATGAAATTCAAACTGGAATTTCTGTTTACATACTCAATTGAAAGAATTGAAATGAAACTGATCCCAACCCTGATGTGAGCGGAATATCAGTGTCAATGTTCCCTTCTCTTTCTGGCATTTGTGCGAGCTGATGTCTTCTGCTTTACACCAGCTGGCTGCTCTCTTGCTCCAAATGTTGCCAGACTTCTTATCTGAAGTGCTGACTGGCTTCTTCCTCTGTCGCTGCTGCTTCAGTTTAGGCCTCTTGGACTGGCTCAGCTGCTTCCAGGAACGGTATCCGGACACCTGACTGGCATTGGCACTGGCCTCCACATGCTTCACAGCACTCTGTGTGGATGCTGCAGGGCCTGTTGGGTCAGCTCAGGACACGACACAACCTTCTGAGTTAAGCCTAGACAACCAAACTTCCTCAAGATCATCTTGATCGCAGAAGAGTTTCTGGGGTCAGCACACAGGATTTGACTCCCAGAAGACTGTGGCCTTGCGCTGGTCAGCAGTTCCAGCACGGTAAACGGCTTTGACTTTGGAGTCAAGAGATTAAGCTGTGGTAGGGTTGTTCTCACCTGAGAACAGAGACTTGACTGGTAGACCACTTTGGAGACGGAGGTTCTCTGAGGTGTGTCCTATGATAACCTCAGCACACAGATCCAAGAAAATGTGTTTTCTCTCAGAAGAGATTTTACAAGCTAGTTGAATTTACACCTGATATCACCTGATGTACTTAACGAAAGGTGCATTTCAGTAGCTGGTGCAGATCTCCTCATGGCAAGGCACAAGTGGATGGGTGGGACTTTTGTCCTCTATTGCTCTTCTATTGTTCCAGCAATCAAGAGGGAATGCTGATGACATCTGAGTGCACCCATCAGAGAGACTAACTCCTTGAATACATATTTTTCTTCTTCTGAAAAACACTATTTTGCCCAAGTATGTTTACTTCACCCTTACTTGCTGGTACTTTACTGTATATATACTCGGAAAATCGTTTTTCGAAGGGGAAAGAAAGTAGCTGGAGAGGGTATTTAATAAATGGACGTCTTGATTTGAAAGGCTCTGGGAAGATAATTGTTTAGACTTTTTAGAGTGGTTGTCATAGGCCCACAGGCCAAACCAGTCCACTTTCTACTAATGTCGTTTATGAAAGTTAAATCAGGAAGGTTGGTCTGAATGCATAGCCGCGGGAAGTAGGGGTGCACCATTAGCACCCCATGAAAAATCTGAAGAAATGTTGTAATATTTTTTGTTTATATATTTTTTTTTGGGGGGGGGGTCCCAACAAAAGTAGTGCACTGGGCTTTTAATAGTCCTGTATTAGTGGACCAATATAGCTGTCTCCTCCTGCTCAGCATCATTCTGTTTCTCCAAACCTCACATTTTGAAGTTAAGGGTTTTGGATAAGGACAAAACATAAAGTTTAGGCATTCATTCCGAGTTGTTAAATTACATTTTAAAATGAGTGCGTACCACTGGGATTAAACACGCAACCTTCAGATCCGGTGTCATGAGATTACAGTGTCGTGTCTTTGGCATCATTAAAGTGAAGACTGTTATTTTATCAAATCAATTCTCTGTAATTATTATTACGTGAAGTCGGGGTACCAAGGAAAATCTTCAGGTTACAAAGTTATAATTGTCCTAATATATCTCTTCAGATATTTTAATATCTGATCAATTAGTCTTATAATAATAATTATTATTTTCTTCAAACATTGTAAATTGTTGGTTATCTGCATGAACCCAGCCTTTACTAAGTCAAAGTCACCATTATTAGTCAGTTGTACAACCGAATGCCTTCAACTGAAATGTGTCTTCTGCATTTAACCCAACCCCTCTGAATCAGAGAGGTGCAGGGGGCTGCCTTAATCGACATCCACGGCGCCCAGTGGGTTAACTGCCTTGTTCAGAGGCAGAATGACAGATTTTTACCTTGTCAGCTCGGGGATTTGAACTTGCAACCCTCTGGTTACAAGTCCAACGCTCTAACCACTAGGCTACCCTGCCGCCCTATGAATCATCCATACACCAATTGTCTTAATCATTTATTTACTAACTAACTAAATAATCACAGAAATGCATAAACAAACAACACAGTGGATATGGTTACAAGGAAATGATAGGGGAGGTTTCCTAGTGGGCTAAACCGATATGACGGCTTGGCGGACAAAGGAAAGTGGGCGTGGACTGAAAAGGCGGGAAAGAACAGAAGGAGTCGCTACACAGTTGATAATTATATTAATTGAAATGCTAATCCTTTGCACATGAACGCTCACTCATTCGGGAATAATCGTAATCAATATATATTTACACCCAGTGTGTAGTCGTGATTTCTGTTGGAATCGTCAGTCCTTCTGTTGGAGAGTCAGTTCATCATCGTCTCTCTCTCTCTGCTTCCCCGAAGATCCGTCTTTCGTGGTTAGAATGGATACTTCAGAGTACCATTCAGAAATGTTCTCATAGAATAGATGCATCGTCGGTTGTCGGTCTTCGCATCCCAGGTTGACATAATTTCTAGCTGCAGACTAGTAATTAGTATCTAAGATTTGCTCTTATTTTGTCGGGATCGATAGTCTCAGAGTTTAACCATTTCCCGTCCATATGGTATGGTTAGGAATTCAACAACCATTACAACCTTAGTTTATACTGAGGTTTTTGTAGTCTCTACTCCAGCCCCCTCAGCTGACCGAGGTAGGCGTGGTCTGCAGAGGATTTCTTCAGCTGGGGGTTTTATTCGGAACAGTAGAAAAGGGCTGTCCCATGAGCCAGATCATGTCTGTGCTCATGGGGGCGGGCCAATGACTTAGTTAAACTTTAAAGGGAATACAATTCTCTCACATTAACGGTTTAACATCATTACATAATTTCACAAATAGTTTAATCTTTACTCATTCATTTCATACAATAATTAGACGCAAACCTCATAACGGAGGCTCCTGTATCAACAGAGTTATAGTAATGTGTCTGTATTGTCTTTCATGAGGTCACGAACATGAAACAAAATGGATCGGGTCGTAGCTGGCTTCTCCACCGACCGTTTACACATTCTCCAAAACACGGATATTGTTCAGTTCTCAAGTTCTGTGATGTAGAAGTTCCTTTGTTCTACTGTGAAACTCTCTCTCTATATACTGCATGGCCAGGAGTCTCCTCCAGGAATTTATGACCTGAGATAACAGAACCTGGGTGTAGGAGAGAGAGAGAGGGATGCCACGATCTATACCCAGAAAGGGCCACGTCATGACAATGCCCATCTGCCATCCCCGTCCACAACGCCCTAGCAAAACTGAAGGCATTTGCCGTCATCCTTAGGACATGGACAGAAGTCCAATTTCAAAGTGATCTTGAGCCTGATGTGGTGACTATTGGGAAAACAGCAGGCAAAATTAAAGCGCTTATATCTAACCTGTGCTAATCCCAAATTGTGCAATTATAACAGAGCACACGTAAATAATGTTTCAGAAACATGGACTGTACTGCAATTTGAGGTAAAAATAGAAGACAGCTGATTGCTGATTTCAGCTCCTTGGACACTGAACAGCGTTGCACCCAGTGCCGCTACCAGGTCCCAACATAGATGATTATGGCAATACTGCTCAAGATCTTTCTGGTGTCTAGTAGTTTAACCGTGCTCTGATGTGCTACAATGGTATACTGACAAGACTTTGTCATGAGCGCATGAAGGATCCTTTACAATACCTTAAGAATAAAATATGTTTTGTCTTTATCAACATTTCAACTGATGTGAAACGGCGCGTTAAGTAAGGATCATTATGACATGACATTATAGGGTGGTGTTGAAAGTGCATTATAACAGCATCATGCAGGCCTTTGTAACGCAGGTAACACACAGAGACAAAGCTCAACATAAGGCATGTCATAAACTCTTTAAGACACGTTCTTGTTGATCATCTTTTATTTACAGCTCGATTTTAAATGTCGATAGAGAAGACTTGAAGCTCAATGTACCGTCTCAGAAATGCTGCTCTGCTTCTGACACAGCATGCTGAGTTGAACATACTTAACCGGCAAGGTCCACACAAGTCATTTAATGTCCACACACGCCATTTAAGGTACCTACAAGTCTTCCAGGTCAGATAGAGTTGTTGCGAAAGCTGGCCATTCCATGGGGCAGCAAGTAACTTTCAGGGCCCACCCCTCACTGTTGGCTGCTAAGAACATGTGTGATGACACAAACATAAAAAAATATTACATCCATTCAAGCGGTATGTCAACATTATCTCATCCAGTTTTCCACTGTTTTTCACATTCCAATGTTGAATTGTGCACCATTTGTGTCCATGA
Organism: Brachymystax lenok tsinlingensis; assembly: GCA_030435695.1. NCBI lineage: Eukaryota > Metazoa > Chordata > Actinopteri > Salmoniformes > Salmonidae > Brachymystax > Brachymystax lenok. The sequence continues at coordinate 1,455,194 of CM059812.1, read as the reverse complement.
GCGAGAAAAATGACTTTCCTCAACTTTGTAAGCAACAAACCTTGTAGTCCTTCGTCTATTGTTGTCAACATTCTTCTCACCGTCTGGCACACGTTTTCGAATGATTAGTGATTATGTCTCATCTGTTTGGGAAGGGACTGGTTAATGGGTTCGGTAAAAACTTTGTACAATTTGATTGCCACAACTGAAATTACCAATAGAATCCGTCGGATGTCATAGGCTGTGGATTACCATTTTTTTCAATCCTTTTTGGTGCAATTTTCACAGCAAGCACACAAGTCTAAACAGATCATTACAATGGCTCACGTTTCAAAACTCCAAGCACATTTTCAATTGACTGAGTACAACAAACAAATTCACAAAGTTGCTGCATCAAATCACTCTTTCAATTTGGATATATATTCATTCTAAGTGCCTTCTTTTCAAAATGCAATATTCACTTAATTTTTTATATGATTTTCTTAGAATTTGTTAAGAATACAATTATCTATCACTTAATGAATCTGCTCAAAGCTGATAACTAACTAAATTATGTAATGCCTACTTTACGTACACAGTTTGATAACTGCTGAACAATATTTTTACCTCATAAATGTATCAGTTCAACATCAATTTATGTTGGAAGGTAAATCCAAATCATATATGGATGTGACTGTAAATACTACATCATTCTTCGTCAGCCAGTGTGCTCCAATAGGACGAAATGGAAAGAGTCACTGTATGTGCTACCATTTGGAATTATAGTGTAGTGTTGAAATGCCTGTATTGTGTATAATAATATATTTCACTCATCATCTGAATTTCATTGGTACAATGTAAGCTGATGAATTTCAAGCAGAGCAACAGGCGATACTGTATTAGTCGACAAGTCACGTAGAAAAAGGTGATCTTTCACAATGTTGAATGCGGCAGAAATAGCATACGACACCGTACTACGTTTTGTACAGTAGCCAACTGCTTTACAATACCCTATTTCTGATGATTTGTCCTACATGTGTGCTGTATAAGGATAACGAAACTGTTAAACTGACATATTTCTCAACATGCTCACAACCTGCCATTGGATACAAATTGTTTTAAAAACGTGTATGTCAAGTTACAGTCAAATACTGTATGGAAAAAATATATTTACCATCTAGAATTCTTTCTATTCAGCACTGCAAAAAGAACAGTTTTGAAATGTGTATCAGCAGTGCATTGTGCACTGCACTATTATCCCAAACTGTAGCACATAGTGACTCTTTCCCTTTCGTCCTATTGGAGCACACTGGCTGAAGGAGTATGATGATGTAGTACTTACAGTCACATCCATATATGATTTGGATTTACCTTCCAACATCAATTGATGTCAAATTGATACATTTAGGTAAAAATATAGGCATTTACAGTGTTCAACAGTTATCAAACTATATATACGTTGACTAGGCAGTACATAGTTGTGGTTCAGTAGTTATCCGTTTTGAGCAGTTTGATTAAGTGATGGCTTATTGCATTGCTAATAAATGACAAGAAACTCATATCAAAAGTAAAGTGAATATTGCATTTTGAAAATCAGAGACTTAGATAATGTATCCAAATAATTTTTGTGAATTTGTGAATTTGTTTGTTTTACTCAGTCAATTGAAAATGTGAGTTTTGAAACATGAGCCATTGTGATGATCTGTTTAGATGTTTGTGCTGGTTGTGAAAATGTACCACATACTAGTGAAAATGTACCACATACTAGTGAAAATGTACCACATACTAGTGAAAATGTACCACATACTAGTGAAAATGTACCACATACTAGTGAAAATGTACCACATACTAGTGAAAATGTACCACATACTAGTGAAAATTGCACAAAAGTGATTGAAAAAAAACAACAGCTGAAAATGTTAGTTAAAATGACTACATGGTGAGCCTATCACTATCTGATGTATTGGTGATTAAACTAAATGTGTTCATGGTATTTCATGGAAAACTTTCATTTTGCATGAATGACTCAGGGATGGAAGATATGAAACCCCAATGAATGCACAATCAAAGGTTCTGAACAAAAGATACGGGGAGTTACACGTGATATTAGTTTAGAGTTTTGAAAATATACCACTTACATCTGAAAGAAAAGAGGGTTCTTGCTTTTCAAGTGAGACTAGTATTTTTATACAATGTCCATTTGATTCAATCTTACCAAACCACCCATAAGAATTATGCTTTTTTTGTATATATACTTATATATATACTTATATATACACACATGTGTATATATATATACTTATATATACACACATGTTTTATGTGTGTGGTATGCCTGTGTGGGTATTTGCGTCATTTCATGTTATTCAATCTCATGTTGTTCTCCATGTTTTAGAGAGAGAGAGAGAGAGAGAGAGAGAGATGCTTGTGTACGCGTGTGTAGGTCCATATGTAAGTGTGAGTTTGCCTGTGTGCACCTACAAACACACATAAATAACACATCATAACAGCTGCACCTTGCATAACACCTCAATAAAGGATGGCGAGAGTCTACAAAAAAGACCAACAAGATTCCCACATCTCACCGTGGGAACTATGTTTTCATCTCTGGTTTCGTAAAAATAAAACATCTCCTCTTATATTGGTCTTCAGTCAGCGAACAAAATGTCCACACCAACAATTCATCCTCCTGAATCTACAGGGGGGGGCGCTCAATTCTCTCACACTGCTCATACCGCTCATACAGAGGACTCCCGGGCGGTTTTGGAGTGCAGGGCCTTGGTTTGGCTGAGGAAGGGGTAGGTGGTGCTGAGGCAGCCCGACGCCACGGTCAGTCCCAGGCTGACCCAGGCGCAGAAGATGGACCAGCCGTAGCCATGGTCCACGTCGCCGGGCAGTCCGTAGATGAAGGGTGGGTTCCGAGAGAGGTCGTAGGAGACGCTGGCGGCGTAGGTACACAAGGAGATGGTGCAGAAGATCCCTGGAGGGGACAAATGGTTAGATCCAAGATTTCTTTATTAAAGAGACAATACAGGATTCAAATAACAACAAAGGACAGGTTAGACAGTTGAAGTAAGATCCTTAGGCATTTTATAAGTTATATTCTTCAAGAATCAATGGCTATATATTATTCATTAAAAAGTCTACAAATGGATGTACCAATCCCGAATTGCCACTTTAATAACCATCCGCATGGAATGGTAATTCACGAGTATAACATCAGTATATAAACAAAAACACACAAGTTGAAAGGAAATCTAAAACTGAAATGAAAAATGAGCCGCCCCTATTGTGTAATGTTATAAATATGTTATAGGAATATTTGCATACAACCATTGAAGTAGTCTCCTGTTTGTAGCAATTAGCTATTATGAATGGCTGTGGCATGTTTTATTATGCATATTGACACTCGTGTGTAAGGTATTATGAAGGCATCTGTATCCATTATTCATTTACAAGTTATGCTAAAAAAAAGAGCCTTTTCTGCATGTGTTTGATGAACACTTGGGACGAAGATTTGGACGAGAGAAAGAGAGAGAGAGAGCGAGAGAGAGCGAGAGAGAGAGAGAGAGAGAGCGCGAGAGAGAGAGCGAGAGAGCGAGAGAGAGAGCGAGAGAGCGAGAGAGCGAGAGAGAGAGCGAGAGCGCGAGAGAGAGAGCGAGAGAGCGAGAGAGAGAGCGAGAGAGCGAGAGAGCGAGAGAGAGAGACACAAAGGGGGACTAAAGACATAGATACAGAGATAAGCTGCAGTAAAAGAGGCATAGAAAGACACAAGTTGAAATCAACAATGAAAGGGAAAGAGAAACACACACTCTCTCTATATCTCTGTCTCTCTCTCTCTCTCTCTAACACACACAGGAGAGGTAGGTTATTGGCAATGAAAGCCCAAACACACACACACAGGATAGGTAGGGTGTTGGTAGTTGGCAGGCTTTGTACCTGCCATGAGGAAGAGCAGGCCGGAGACGTGCTGGGTGAGGCTCTCCTCCCAAAAGAAGCCCACTGTGGCCACAATGCTGCCACACAGCAAAACGGCAGCCGCCATCCCCAGGAACCCCGCCGTGATTCGCCGCAGATCTGAGACACACACACACATATATAAACATAGCACGCACACGCACAAGCAAGCACACAAAGACACAGACACCAGCATACACAAAAGCAAACACATAAGCACACATGCACACACACACACAGACAAACACAAAGCGTACACACACACAGACAAACACAAAGCGTACACACACACACACACACAAGGGCACACACACAAGCAAAAACATTAGCACACACGCACACACCAACATTTCCATGACAACCACCCCCTAGTAAACCCGCTGCTCGTGCTAACCCTCAACAGTCTCCAAACAAACATGGGAAACGTTTGTTTTTATTAGGTAATACTTTGCTTTTGGTCTTCCCTGTCCTACATTTGTTACAACCCTGTCATAAGAACGACATGACGCCTGTCCTAAACGTAAAATGGCCAGCAACGACTGTCAAAAATATGTGAATTTGAATTATTTCCTCAACGCATCATGACAGCATTGTGCTTTGTTTTTCAGTTATGGCAAGCATTATGTCACTCAACACACAGTGTTACAGCGGGGGGGACGTTGACGGAAATATTCAATTCCTGCAACTATACTGGAACAACATTAGGACACATTGATCATAAATCACATATCCGATACTCTACTCCCCTCCCAAAAATGTACTCTGCATGTCATACATTTGTCAGATGGAGTTGCAGTATCCTAACACAGGATCAAACTCGAACAGGAAAAACACTGGCAACGTCCCAAATAACACCCAATGCACTAAACAGGGAACAACTGTGCACTCAAAAGTAGTGCACTTAATAGGTAAATAGGGTGCCATTTGGGATGCAATCACTCCCTAAATGTGGCAGGCAGACAAAGAAAACCAATCGCATTTTGACTTTGATGAATGTTCTTCCTCAGACTAGTTGTGTGGTAATAATAAGACTGTGTGGAGTTAATATGTTTTTCTTTTACAAATTGACATTCACCTCCTCCCCGTGAACATTTTCTATAACCATGTAGTAATCCGATCATCAGAGGTCGGACATTGGAGTAGGAATGCTAGCTTCGAAAGGTTAGCTTAACGTATTCAGCATGTGGGTAGAGTAGTAGCTTAACGTATTCAGCATGTGGGTAGAGTAGTAGCTTAACGTATTCAGCATGTGGGTAGAGTAGTAGCTTAACGTATTCAGCATGTGGGTAGAGTAGTAGCCTTATTACAGATCATGGTTATCTGAAGAGATCACTAGGGTCATCTGAAGAGATCACTAGGGTCATCTGAAGAGATCACTAGGGTCGTCTGAAGAGATCACTAGGGTCGTCTGAAGAGATCACTAGGGTCGTCTGAAGAGATCACTAGGGTCATCTGAAGAGATCACTAGGGTCGTCTGAAGAGATCACTTGGGTCGTCTGAAGAGATCACTAGGGTCGTCTGAAGAGATCACTAGGGTCATCTGAAGAGATCACTAGGGTCGCCTGAAGAGATCACTTGGGTCGTCTGAAGAGATCACTAGGGTCGTCTGAAGAGATCACTAGGGTCATCTGAAGAGATCACTAGGGTCGTCTGAAGAGATCACTTGGGTCGTCTGAAGAGATCACTAGGGTCGTCTGAAGAGATCACTAGGGTCATCTGAAGAGATCACTAGGGCCGTCTGAAGAGATCACTTGGGTCGTCTGAAGAGATCACTAGGGTCGTCTGAAGAGATCACTAGGGTCATCTGAAGAGATCACTAGGGCCGTCTGAAGAGATTACTAGGGTCGTCTGAAGAGATCACTAGGGTCGACTGAAGAGATCACTAGGGTCGTCTGAAGAGATCACTAGGGTCATCTGAAGAGATCACTAGGGTCGTCTGAAGAGATCACTTGGGTCGTCTGAAGAGATCACTTGGGTCGTCTGAAGAGATCACTAGGGCCGTCTGAAGAGATCACTAGGGTCATCTGAAGAGATTACTAGGGTCATCTGAAGAGATCACTAGGGTCGTCTGAAGAGATCACTTGGGTCGTCTGAAGAGATTACTAGGGCCATCTGAAGAGATCACTAGGGCCGTCTGAAGGCTCTAAAGGTTCGACAGCATGAAGCCAAATTAATATGGAGCACCGGGATTTGGGCTTCCACTGTTATTTCATTATCAAACCTGGTCACAACAGTCATGTTCAGAACCTTTAGTCTACAGTACTGTACGAAGCATTGAAAAACATATTTAAAAAACACACATACAAAACATGTAACTATTTATACAAAAAAAACCACACAATACAAGGGATGTGAAGAGCAAGTAACGGTAAAAATATGGGTAGGGATACAATGATATTGTTTGAGCAAAGACGGTGGTAGAAATTTGCCCCAATCATCCGTAAGATGAAAGTTAGGGTCGCTATGTTTTTGCACCAACCACTACCTGGAAAAGCCCATCTTAAAGGACCCTAACACCACTCATCATGACAGACGTCCGACTATCCCACCGCAGACACCAACAGAGATCAGTTGTGGGGCACCTGGAATCAAACTTCTCACACCACACCAAGACCATCTAACCATTGTTTGGCTCAGACCCAGCCGGAAATGAGCTAGCACTTTCTACCTCTGGTTCGTTGGGCATTGCTATGGGGGGAAATGAATGGGGAAAGAATGGGATTTTAGGATAAACTCTAAAAATAAGATATGAAGTTAACACAGGCTTAGGACATCTTATATGTTTTGTTCTATGAGATAATATCAGTCAGTTTACATGACCTTTATGAATTATAAAGTATTTATGTGCTATACGTGCTTGTTTTGATTACATTAATGCTTAAAAATTCACAAATTGACGTTAGCTGAGTAAGGTTATCTCATAGAACGAAACGTATTAGATCTTATAAACCTGTGTTAACCACATACCTTATTTTTTGGCATTTATCCAAACATACATTTCCCTATAGGCTTTGGCCAACGAACCATGTTGCAGTTAGCCTCCTATAGTTCCTCCAAAAACACACCATTACTATTACTACTCTCTCTGAAAAAACAGCTAGCCATGCAAGCGGTTTAATTGCAGGTGGTTCTGGGACGCTGAGTCTGCAACACTTACGTAAGAGATGCCATTCATCTTGCTGAATGGTTCTCGTCAGGTTGAGCGGGATGTTTCGAAGCCGAATGGGCTGAGAGAAATGATACTTGACAGTTGTGCATCGGTCCGCAATACCTGTGGAGAGAACGGATTACTGAAAAGCTCTACGTTTTAACATTAGCACGCATTACTTTTGTTATGTAAAATCTTTGCCCTACTTGCATATCTTTACTTGAAGTTACCATAAGATGTATACGGCATAATGCCATATTATAATGGTTTATAATCATGTTTGAGCTAACGTTGGTTAATGAGATTAGCATGAGGTTGTAAGTAACCACATACGTCTTGTGTCTGAGCCGTTGAATTGCGACTCTACTTTGTCTCTATACTGACGCTTAGCTTGTTTGATTGCCTTGCGGAGGGAGTAACTACACTGTTTGTATTCAGTCATGTCATGATTAAAAACAGTGGTTCGCACTTTCAGTTTTGCTCGATTGCTGCCATCAATCCACGGTTTCTGGTTGGGGAAGGTTTTAATAGTCACCGTGGGTACAACATCACCAATGCACTTGCTAATAAACTCACTCACTGAATCAGCGTATACATCAATGTTGTTGTCTGAGGCTATCCGGAACATATCCCAGTCCATGTTATCGAAGCAATCTTGAAGCGTGGAATCCGATTGGTCTGACCAGCGTTGAACAGACCTGAGAACGGGCGTTTCCTGTTTGAATTTCTGTCTATAGGCTGGGAGCAACAAAATGGAGTCGTGGTCAGATTTGCCGAAAGAAGGGCGAGGGAGGGCTTTGTATGCGTCGCGGAAATTAGAGTAGCAATGATTCAGAATGCTGCCAGCCCGGGTCGCGCATTCGATATGCTGATAAATTTAGGGAGCCTTGTTTTCAGATTAGCTTTGTTAAAATCCCCAGCTACAATAAATGCAGCCTCAGGATATATGATTTACAGTTTACATTGAGTCCAATGAAGTTCTTTCAGGGCCGTCGAGGTGTCTGCTTGGTGGAGATATACACGGCTGTGATTATAAATGAAGAGAATTCTCTTGGTAGATAAAGCGGTCGGCATTTGATTGTAAGGCATTTTAGGTCAGGTGAACAAATGGACTTGAGTTCCTGTATGTTGTTATGATCACACCACGACGCGTTAATTATAAGGCATACACCCCCGCCCTTCTTCTTACCAGAGAGATGTTTGTTTCTGTCGGCGCGATGCGTGAAGAAGCCGGGTGGCTGTACCAACTCTGATATGATAACATATCCCGAGTGAGCCATGTTTCCGTGAAACAGAGAAGGTTACAATCTCTGATGTCTCTCTGAAAGGCAACCCTCGAATTTCGTCTACCTTGTTGTCAAGAGACTGGACATTGGCGAGTAGTATACTCTGGAGCGGTGTGCGATGTGCCCATCTACAGAGCCTGACCAGAAGACCACACCGTCTGCCCCTTCTGCGGTGCCGTTGTTTTGGGTCGCCTACTGGGATCCGATCCATTGTTCTGGGTGGTGGTCCAAACAGAGGATCCGCTTCGGGAAAGGTCGTGTTCCTGGTCGTAATGTTGGTAAGTTGACGTTGCTCTTATATCCAATTGTTCCTCCCAGCTGTATGAAAATAAGACTTAAGATTTCCTGGGGTAACAATATAAGAAATAATACATAAAATATCAAAATACTGCATAGTTTCCTAAGAATGCGAAGCGAGGCGACCATCTCTGTCGGCGCCATCTCGTTATTGTAGCAAACTCTTAAATAATTCACTGAGGGGATCGAACTTGACCATAATAAACTAGATTGAGCCCAAAACGGCCGACCCCCCAAGTAAAATTTGGCCGTTCTTGGGATCGTAATTTACACAGGTTTTCTAGGGCAGACAAGGGATTTTGGCACCACTAGGTTGCTACGCAGTAGCAAACCAGCAGAGCGTGTGACTTCACGCTCCAGACCGGACACTGGGAGCCTGGGTAGAACCCTTTTTGGTTCCAGGTAGAACCAAAAAGGGAACCCAAGAAGGTTCTACCTGGAACCAAAAAGGGTTCTTCAAAGGTTTCTCCTATGGGGACAGCCGAAGAACCCTTTTAGGTTCTAGATCGCACCTCCGGGATGCTGGCCATCTAGTTGCAAAGAAAAAGCCATATCTCAGACTGGCCAATAAAAATAAAATATTAAGATGGGCCAAAGAACACAGACACTGGACAGAGGAACTCTGCCTAGAAGGCCAGAAATCCCGGAGTCGCCTCTTCACTGTTGACGTTGAGACTGGTTTTCTGCGGGTACTATTTAATGAAGCTGCCAGCTGAGAACTTGTAAGGTGTCTGTTTCTCAAACTAGACACTCTAATGTACTTGTCCTCTTGCTCAGTTGTGCACCGGGGCCTCCCACTCTTTCTATTCTGGTTAGAGTCAGTTTGCGCTGTTCTGTGAAGAGAGTAGTGCACAGCGTTGTACGAGATCTTCAGTTTCTTGGCAAATTCTCACATGGAATAGCTTTCATTTCTCAGAACAAGAATAGACTGATGAGTTTCAGAAGAAAGTTCTTTGTTTCTAGACATTTTGAGCCAGTAATCAAACCCACAAACGCACAGGAATGATGGTCATTGATCATCCTTGAGTTGTTTCTACAACTTGATTGGAGCCCACCTGTTGTAAATGCAATTGATTGGACACGATTTGGAAAGTTACACACCTGTCTATATAAGGTCCCACAGTTGACAGTGCATGTCAGAGGAAAAACCAAGCCACGAGGTCGAAGGAATTTTCTGTAGAGGTCCGAGACAGGATTGTGTCGAGGCACAGATCTAGGAAAGGGTACCAAAAAATGTCTGCAGCATTAAAGGTCCCCAAGAACACAGTGGCCTCTATCATTCCTAAATGTAAGTTTGGAACCACCAAGACTCTTCCTAGAGCTGGCCGCCTAGCCAAACTGAGCAATCGGGGGAGAAGGGCCTTGGTCAGGGAGGTGACCAAGAACCCTGATGGTCACTCTGACAGAGCTCCGGAGTTCCTCTGTGGAGATGGGAGAATCTTCCAGAAGGACAACCATCTTTGCAGCACTCCACCAATCAGGCCTTTATGGTAGAGTGGCCAGACGGAAGCCACTCCTCAGTAAAAGGCACATGATAGCCCGCTTGGAGTTTGCCAAAAAGGCACCTAAAGGACTCAGACTATGAGAAACAAGATTCTCTGGTCTGAGGAAACCAAGATTGAACTCTTTGGCCTGAATGCCAGGTGTCACGTCTGGAGGAAACCTGGTACCATGCCTATGGTGAAGCATGGTGGTGGCAGCATCATGCTGTGGGGATGATGGGGAACCTCCAAGCTAGCGCCCCACTGCTCCTTAAGAGGTTTTAAGGAACTGGGAGACTAGTCAGGATCGAGGGAAAGATGAACAAAGCAAAGTATAGAGAGATCCTTGATGAAAACCTGCTCCAGAGCGCTCAGGACCTCAGACTGGGGTGAAGGTTTACCTTCCAACAGGACAACAACCCTAAGCACACAGCCAAGACAACGCAGGAGTGGCTTCGGGACATGTCTCTGAATGTCCTTGAGTGGCCCAGCCAGAGCCCAGACTTGATCCCGATCTAACATCTCTGGAGACACCTGGAAATAGCTGTGCAGCGATGCTCCCCATCCAACCAGACAGAGCTTGAGAGGATCTTCAGAGAAGAACGGGAGAAACTCCCCAAATACAGGTGTGCCAAGCTTGTAGCGTCATTTCCAAGAAGACTCTAGTCTGTAATCGCTGACAAAGGTGCTTCACCAAAATACTGAGTAAATGGTAATTTGCAAAAATGTCTAAAAACCTGTTTTTGCTTTGTCGTTATGGGGTATTGTGTGTAGATTGATGAGGGGGGAAAAACTATTTCATTTTAAAATAAGGCTGTAACATATTTTTTTTTTTTTAAGTCAAGGGGTCTGAATACTTTCCTTATGCACTGTATATATGGTTCTATATACAACCCTTCATGCCTTCCAAAGAATCCTTCTTACCTTCCAAAGAATCCTTAATGGCTTCCAAAGAATCCTTCTTACCTTCCAAAGAATCCTTCTTACCTTCCAAAGAATCCTTCTTACCTTCCAAAGAACCCTTCTTACCTTCCAAAGAACCCTTCTTACCTTCCAAAGAATCCTTCTTACCTTCCAAAGAATCCTTCTTACCTTCCAAAGAACCCTTCTTACCTTCCTAAGAATCCTTCTTGCCTTCCAAAGAACCCTTCTTACATTCCAAAGAACCATTCTTACCTTCCAAAGAATCCTTCTTACCTTCCAAAGAACCCTTCTTACCTTCCAAAGAATCCTTCTTACCTTCCAAAGAACCCTTCTTACCTTCCAAAGAACCCTTCTTACCTTCCAAAGAATCCTTCTTACCTTCCAAAGAATCCTTCTTACCTTCCAAAGAACCCTTCTTACCTTCCAAAGAACCCTTCTTACCTTCCAAAGAATCCTTCTTACCTTCCAAAGAACCCTTCTTACCTTCCAAAGAACCCTTCTTACCTTCCAAAGAACCCTTCTTACCTTCCAAAGAACCCTTCTTACCTTCCAAAGAACACTTCTTACCTTCCAAAGAATCCTTCTTGCCTTCCAAAGAACCCTTCTTACCTTCCAAAGAATCCTTCTTACCTTCCAAAGAATCCTTCTTGCCTTCCAAAGAATCCTTCTTACCTTCCATAGAATCCTTCTTGCCTTCCAAAGAATCCTTCTTACCTTCCAAAGAATCCTTCTTGCCTTCCAAAGAATCCTTCTTGCCTTCCAAAGAACCCTTCTTACCTTCCAAAGAATCCTTCTTACCTTCCAAAGAATCCTTCTTGCCTTCCAATCAACAAATAACCCTTTCTTCCAAAAACGGTTCTTAGGATGTTAAAAGTTCTAGATAGAAACTTTCGCCTTACAAAGAACCCTTGTCTTCCAAAAAGGGTTCTTCTGATCAAAACGGTTCTTGGTAGAACCCTAACCTTCCGCAAAGAACACTTTCGGAACCCTTTTTTCTAAGAGTGTATGGGCACAATCCTTCACAGGTTGAAGCAGGTATCAAATGAAATCAACGTTGACAGAAATCAAAGGGTAGTTGTTGAAGCTTGAGGTCCTTTACATGACACCTCAGCTGTTTTAGATGCAAGGTGGAAAGTGGGTTTCGGTGACATTTAACCGCTGGCTTAATCAGGGCGACATTAATCTTGATGGACTGGACACCGCGCGGAAAAGTTATCCTTTAATCCCGATCGACTTTTTGAGTTTCAACCTTAAAAAGACTTTGAACTTCAGTTCAAGGGACTTGAACTTCAGCACATTGGGTATGAATTCCGTTTTAGAAAAAGGTTTATTCTGGCGTTTCCCTGAAGGAGAACCCTTTATGGTTGTAGGTAGAACACTTTCAATCAAATAAACCTTTTAGATCAATTTGTCCATAGAGAAGGTTCTTAAGAGCCCTGTAGGATGTTTGTTTTACTCTATGTGTAACTCTGTGTTGTTGTATGTGTTGCACTGCTTTGCTTTATCTTGGCCAGGTCGCAGTTGTAAATGAGAACTTGTTCTCAACTTGCCTACCTGGTTAAATAAAGGTGAAATAAATAAATAAAAAATGTTGAACACTTTTCCCTGTAGAATAAAAAATGGCTTCAAAGGGGGTTCTTTGTGGGTAAAAAAAAAAAGTGCTATCTAGAACCTAAAAGGGTTCTTAGGCTGTCCATTCCAGGTAGAACCCTTTTGCTTCCAATTAAAACAATTTTGGGTTCCATGTAGAACCCTTTCCACAGAGGGTTTTTACATGGAACCCAAAATGGTTCTACCTGGAACCAAAAAGGGTTTAACTGGAATCAAAAAGGGTTCTCCTATGTACAGCCAAAGAACCTTTTGGAATATTTTTAGTCAATCAACATAAACAAACATTTCCAAGGCCTGACTACAACGATTGCCACTGTGGGAAAATGAGAGGGAAATAAATGTAAAAATGCTCCTCATAAATTAGCCTATTAATAACCTAAAACATTAGGCTATAATTTCCCAGCACCTTCATCATGATGCGACAACTATAGAAACCATAATAGCCTACTAAAGCAAGCCTTGGTAATGAGTTTGAAATAGCAATTAATGTTCCTGGAAATTAGTTTGGGCGTGTATAATCATGAGCCCTTGTGTATATGAGCCCTGATAAACCTTGTTTTGACGCAATGCACGTATGTAGAATCATCACCACAGATGGAGCTTCCTCGAATAAAGAGATGCAAAACAGTCATTGCCTAATAGTCACGGATTATTGACAGCAAATTTGCCAACTGTTTTTTCTTTTCTCCCACTTTTTAGGTGTGCACATTAAAACTTACCCTTTGATATGAGTTTATCGATATCCCGGTCCATGCCTTGAAAGTAGCATTTTCTCCAGAGTCCAGAATATGTGGAGAACAACGGACGCCCACATTCCGTCTCAAGAATCCCCATCCCCAGTATCGCCCTCCAGTTCTCAAGTAATTCCTCCTCTCTACTCCCGACGTGAATCGGCTTCATAAGCGCCACGTTCCGTTTGGAGTTGCCGTTGTCCACAAGAGGCAAGTGGTATATTGGCATCTCCCTGTTTTTCTGGTCGTTAGAATCCGACCCATACTTGTCGCAGTTCTCCTTATGCCTTCTGGTGTCTGTCTCGTACCAATGGTCGGTGAAGATAGCGGTGACCAACAAGAGTAAAGAGACAACGCTCATGGACAAGCTCAGAGCCGTTGCAAGAGCTTGTTTCTCCATGGTTTGAACATCAGCGCTCGGCGCTATGCGCACAGTTTAGACGTGTTGACAGTCGGACGCCCTTCTCCCAGCACCTGCTATTCCACTTACTACGCATTTTTACGCATCCTCTGACCAGCGAGCACGGTCCACAGTCGAGAGCGCATTGGCATTGGCTGCTTCCCACCCGCGGGTTGCTGAAAAAATGGAAGATACAACAACACAGGTGGATCGGTACGGTGTCCGCAAGCGTGCTGGGTGTGGGCTAAACTCCGCGCTTGCCTCTCTGTGCTCGAGATTACTAGTGTTTACCTGCATAAACCACACCACCCTCTCGCTCTTTCCCTCTCCTCAGCACCTGGGCTTGTCCTCTTCGTCCGTGACACAGTCGGGTAAAACTGAGGGCTCCTCCTATTCGCATGGAGAGGAACATGACCATGTCCCGGAGGCGACATACAGCGTGTGTGAGGGAATGTCAAGGTTGTCCTACTCTTTCACAGTCAGTAATAAAGATGGGTGTGTCTATAAGAGAAAATAATGGTTTCCTGTAACGTACCCTGGCATCCTCATTTTGATAAAACATCCACACTCCCAATAGACCAAGTAACAAGTAACAGTTTGACAATTTTAATGTGTACAATTTCAATTACTCTCTTTTTCTCTCTCTATCAGATGCAGACACATACACACACACATCACACATACGAAACAGGCCCGAAACGTTTGTCTTATCTACCTACCCCTAAATTAAATTAATACTAAAAAGAAACCTTGAATCTCCTTTTTGAGTGCCGACCAGCTACAATGTTGGAATTCTATTACCTTTTGGTCGACACACCTGTTCTGAGCACAGTGGTCACACAAACTTTCAAGGAATGATATGAGCCATTATTGTAGTACTCTCTGTCTCTTACACACACACAACACAATACCAAACAATTGACTCCCATTCAAAATCCTATTTTCACTACCCCCTTAATCTAACCTTAACCCTAACCCCTAATCCTAAACCAGACCCAAACTCCTAACCCTAACCCTAACCCTAACCCTAACCCTAAACCTACCCTAACCCTAATTGTAACCCTAAACCTAACTCCTATGCCTAAAATAGCCTTTTTCCTTTGGGGGAAGACTGGTGAAAAGTCCCCAATTTTCCTTGTTTTACTATCCTTGTGAGGACTTCTGGTCCCTACAAGGATAGTGAAACCAAACACACACACACCCACACAATGGCCATATCAAAGTGAACTAATGAACAGAGTTCATGAACTGTACATAAAGCTTTCAGGGGACATATCCAAAATGTCAGGATTTTCAACAATCCCCTATCAGTCCCGAAAACAAATTATCAATAGCCATTTCTGCATCATGCTATTGCAATTCTATTCTGTGACAGTATCAAAGTCTGAACTGAACTCATAGTGATGAAATAATTGCCACAAAGCGAGCATTGCTGAAATGGATTTGTGGGTGTTTACTTGGCTTGTTTGATCTGCGCCTTTGCCAGCTCTAATAATGGCCCATTAAAATGGAGCCTGGATGTGTGCCTGGCTTGACAAAAATTGCATAAATAAACATGTAAATGGTGATGACAATGATTGCAATCTGTACTGGTAGAGTGGACAAGGGAAAAAACATTGAGCAATTAAATTGGCATATTTGCTAGGTTGACCAAATTGGTACAAATCACAAATCAAATCAAATATTATTTGTCACATGCACCGAATACAACAGATGTAGACCTTACCGTGAAATGCTGACTGACCAGCCCTTAAACAACAATGCAGTTAAGGAAAATAACTGTTAAGAAAGTATTTACTAAATATAATATATAAGTAAAAAATAAATAAATACAAAAATAAAAATAACAAAATATAAAAAATAACAAATAGTTAAAGAGCAACAATAAAATAACAGTAATGAGACTATATACAGGGGGTACCGGTACAGCGTCAATGTGCGGGGGCACAGGTTAGTTGAGGTGTTTGAGGTAATATGTACATGTAGGTAGAGGTAAAGTGGGGGGGACAAAGCAAATAGTCTGGGTAGCCATTTGATTAGCTGAGTCTTATGGTTTGGGGGGTAGAAGCTGTTAAGAAGCCTCTTTGGACCAAGACTTGGCGGTCCGGTAGCGCTTGCCGTGTGGTAGCAGAGAGAACAGTCTATGACTAGGGTGGCTGGAGTCTCTGGCAATTTTTAGGGCATTCCTCTGACACCGCCTGGTATAGAAGTCCTGAAGGGCTGGAAGCTTGGCCCCAGTGATGTACGTGATCAGGCCTACCACTGATGTGTCGTTGACAAACTTAACGATGGTGTTGGAGTCGTGCTTGGCCATGCAGTCATGGGTGAACAGGGAGTAGGAGGGGACTGAGCACGCACCCCTGAGGGGCCCCTGTGTTGAGAATCAGTGTGGCAGATGTGTTGTTACCTACCATTACCACCTGGGGGCCGCCCGTCAGGAAGTCCAGGATCCAGTTGCAGAGTGAATAGCATTCTCACATTGATGTTCTTTTTGTCTGGGTCGGTAGTAATTTAGGCAGCTTACCTTGGTGTTCTTGGGCACAGGGTCTGCTTGAAACATGTTGGTATTACAGACTCGGTCATGCTCAGAGTACACGTCCTGGTAATCTGTTTGGTCCGGTGCCTTGTGAATGTTGACTTGTTTAAGGTCTTACTCACATTGGTTACGGAGAGCGTGATCACACAGTCGTCCGGAACAGCTGGTGCTCTCATGCATGCTTCAGTGTTGTTTGACAGTAAATGTTATCAAAATAACACCTCAGGGCATTGGAAAAGGTTACTTTCACATTCTGTCGGTGATTGTCTTTGTTGAATACATTTTTGTGCTGTGCATTCCTATTTTCAGATTAGTATAGGTCCAGGGAGTAGGGACAGATCCATCTAGTGACACCTGTGTTTTTCTGGAGGATATTACACAAAGGCAGGCCATAAAGGGAAATTAAGAATAAGAGTGATGTGTGATATGGTCATTTTTCGATCAATCAGTAATATAGACTTTTAAAAGTACTGTACAATAATAAATTCTATCAAATAATAAGTTACAAATAGTACATGTATTGCAAACTTTCCACATGCACAAATGCTTAGTAATTATGTCTCACAAGGCAATAGATTATAATAAATTCACACAATATGATTGATTGTATGGTTATTACTTTGTGTGCTTTCCTGAAAAGCAATACAACGTATCAATATAGTAGCCTAATGCAGCATATTATCTATTATACCATAATTATTGATTGATATAATCAAACTCATAAGATCGTGTTTTCCAAGTTTATGATCTTATTTTCCTAATGCTATTCTACTCTATTGCACCTCTGGATATTTGTGAGAATGAGAAGAAAGGATCCAGCTGTAAACAAGTAGAGAATTACTAGGTTATTCACGATACTCGTGTCAAAGACATTTCTGTAGGATACACAAAACCAATCCAGTCGCTCCTAAATTCTGGTTTCAGATCAGTTTAGCGTTTCACCCCCCAACGATTGAGAATTAGTGGACGTTAAACTGATCCTAGATCTGTGTCCAGCCAGCCAGTCAGCCAGTCAGCCAATCAGCCAGTCAGCCAGTCAGTCAGCCAGCCAGTCAGCCAGTCAGCCAGCCAGTCAGCCAGTCAGTCAGCCAGCCAGTCAGCCAGTCAGCCAGCCAGCCAGTCAGTCAGCCAGCCAGTCAGCCAGTCAGCCAGCCAGCCCATTCCTTGCATTCCCGTCTTGGACAAGCTGGCTGCGGCGCAGGCGCAGTGCTCAGAGGAGTCCATGTTAAAGTTACAGTGAAGTCAGGCTGTGATATTGTCTGACGACGTGGTGTTTATATTGTATGTTTTTCGTTATATGTGGTGTCAGTGTTCCCACAAATATAGCGACTGGATCACTAAACCGGGACCTAAATATGGCTTCCACTTTCGACCTTTCAAGGCGAAATCCGCAGGAAGATTTCGAGCTTATTCAGAGAATTGGGAGCGGGACCTACGGAGACGTATACAAGGTAAAAGGGATTTCAGCTATACACTGTCCTCTTATTTCTCTGATAAACCATTGATATGCTACCGATAAAGACAGTGTTATTAGTAGGAACCTGACTCCAATGTAGGAGCTTGGAGTATCCTTCGGGAGTTTAGCCAGTGGGACAATAACAGTGGTTGTTGAACTAGTATATCCAAGCTGGTAACATGTTTTACCAACTCGCTACAGATGTGTCCCAATTCACTAAGCCTACTGCATCCGTAAGGAATTCCACCTAGTCTTCTAATAAATGCATACGTATCCCGGTGGAATTCCACGAACGATATTGTTCTAATGTTTCAATTTGCTTTCACAGTGTTGTCATCGCTATCCTTAGCACAATAGCGGACTAAAGTAGCCTAACATTATTCCTTATAGTCAAAGGACCTTACATGTTCTGTTTCTTCTTCTGTGGTATATTGGCAATCGCACAATGTAATGTGTATCCTGCCACCTACTGTACGGGGTGGAAACAGGATTCCCCCACAAAAAACAAATAAACTAAACTAAATCAAAACTTTTCGGATAAAATATAAAACAGATCTGATCGCTACACAGGCTCAAGGGGAAAGTGGGAGGACGGGTCTTCCATGTAAAATCCTTCAGTCCCCAAAACGTTTCTGCCGCAGCCACAATAATGTCCAGTTTCTTAGACTTCTTTGAGACTTGTGCCGTAGAGTTTTTAACAGGTGGCAATGAACGCCATAAAATCCACCTTTTTAACACACAGGGTATCTTTTGACTGGCGGCAAACATTTACTACAGGCTGTTGTCGGTCCACTACCATATCTTCTCTAGCATCACTTGTTTTCTCAAACCTTTTTAATCTCCTCCGCGTAGGATATTTGATTGACCACTCTAACTTTTGCCACCTCAATCTCCTTCACCTTTACAGGGCACTCTAGGAACTCGGAATCATGATCCCCACCACAATTGAACACCGCCGTCCTTCTACACACCATTCTTCAGTATACTCTGTCCGTCTGCGCCTCACTTGTAACATGGCCAAGTCCTTTACAATTCTTCCACTGCTGTGGTTTGGGGAAGAAAGCTCTCACAGCGTATCCTACATAACCAAGCTTCACATGCGTAGGTATTTGCTCTTCATCAAAAAACAACAGGACTGACATACTTTCTTATTTTTCTCCGTTCACCCAACGGGTCGGACGCCGGGCCAGGATTTCTCTTCGGGTATTCAACCTGTACATCCGTCGTCACCCCTGAGAGGATTTCTTTTGACTGGTGATCTACTCCAAAGTTCAAAACTTCAGTTGTCCGGATTCTTTTGGAGGCCCACTGCGATCTTCCTCTGTCCTTCAGAAATACAATCAATCCAAAATAAGACCCCTCCTGGCCACTCTTCACAGTGCGTACTTCTCCATTTTCGGCACCTCAAACCTCAACAGAAGGTTAGCAAGTTAATTTTGCGATATCGACACCGATAATATTGTTAGAAAAACAAGGCAGTTCGTTGCCGCTATAAGAGTTTTAAAGAAATGCCGTCAACGGCCACTATGGGTTATAAAAGGCAAATTGTTTCTGGAAGCGAAAACAGCCAAATGCTGCATCTAAATGTGAATCGATTCTCATTTGTGGTATGGTTCTAGAAACATAAATCCCTCTACTTTCGTATCACATATAAATAATTTCACAAATGCAAAATACACACTTACTGTTTTTAACACAGTTGCAGCTGATAGTATTTTTCAGTGACAACATGTTTGTGGCGTCCGTCTTCCGTTTAAACACAGTTGTTCGGAGACGCAGATAGCTAATTAGCATAGGTAGTCCACTTGGTCTTCCTTCTCTTTTTGTAAACAAACGCTGTAACATGAAAATATGGCCATGTGGGAACCCTAACCTTTTAAATGTGTGTATTAATACACACGGTACTGTGCAAACGTTTTAGGCAGGTGTGAAAAAATGCTTTAAAGTATGATTGCTTTCAAAAATATACATGTTAATAGTTTGCATTTTGTTAATTTATAAATATAAAGTGAGTGAACAGGAGAAAAATCTACATCAAATCAATATTTGGTTTCAAAACAGCATCAATTCTACTAGGTACACTTGCACACAGTTTTTGAAGGAACTCGACAGGTAGGTTGGCCCAAACTAACCACAGTTCTTGTGGATTTAGGCATCCTCAGGTGTTTCTCTCTCGTCATGTAATCCTAGACAGACTCAATGATGTGGGAGCCAAACCATCACTTCCAGGACTCCTTGTTCTTCTTTGCGCTGAAGATATTTCTTAATGACTTTCACTGTATGTTTGGGGTCGTTGTCATGCTGCAGAATACATTGTTGGGCCAATCAGATGCCTCCCTGATGGTTTGCGTGATGGATAAGTATCTGCCTGTACTTTTTAGCATTGAGGAGACCATTCATTCTGACCAAATCCCCAACTCCATTTGCAGAAATGCAGCCCCAAACGTGCAACGAACCTCCACCATGCTTCACTGTTGCCTGCGGACACTCATTAGTGTACCGCTTTCCGGCCCTTCGGTGAACAAACTGCCTTCTGCTACAGCCACATATTTCAATATTTTGACTCATCAGTCCAGAGCACCTGCTGAAATTTTTCTGCACCCCAGTTCCTGTGTTTTCGTGCATAGTTTAGTCGCTTGGCCTTATTTCCACGTCAGAAGTATGGATTTTTGGCCGCAAGTCTTCCATGAAGGCCACTTCTGACCAGACTTGTCCAGGCAGTAGATGGGTGTATCAGGGTCCCACTTTTCTGCCAATTCTGAGCTGATGGCACTGCTGGACATCTTCCGATTGCGAAGGGAAGTAAGCATGATGTGTCTTGAAATTTCTGTCTGGAAGAGACCTTGCTGATGCAGTTTAACTACCTTGTGTCTTGTTGCTGTGCTCAGTCTTGCCACGGTGTATAACTACCTTGTCTTGTTGCTGTGCTCAGTCTTGCCACGGTATATAACTACCTTGTGTCTTGTTGCTGTGCTCAGTCTTGCCAGGGTGTATAACTACCTTGTGTCTTGTTGCTGTGCTCAGTCTTGCCACGGTGTATAACTACCTTGTCTTGTTGCTGTGCTCAGTCTTGCCACGGTATATAACTACCTTGTGTCTTGTTGCTGTGCTCAGTCTTGCCAGGGTGTATAACTACCTTGTGTCTTGTTGCTGTGCTCAGTCTTGCCACGGTATATAACTACCTTGTGTCTTGTTGCTGTGCTCAGTCTTGCCAGGGTGTATAACTACCTTGTGTCTTGTTGCTGTGCTCAGTCTTGCCACGGTGTATAACTATAATTTATATGTTTATTCTGTTCACTCACTTTACATTTAGTTAATTGATAATAGATTATATTTAACATGTCTTTTTGAAAGCATTCTTACTTTACAGCATTTTTTCACACCTGCCTAAAACATTTGCACAGTACCGTGTGTGTGTAAATATATATATTTTTTCTTGCTGATATGAAAGATAAGGAACTGAGAGTCGTGATCGAGGGCTATGCGTTCCCCTGTTATATTTATCAATGTACATATTATATCTAAAGATGCACAGGACAATAGTCTACAGATGATGATGCCTTTAGTTTGACTATTGTTACATTCACAGGAGCCTATCTTTTAACAAATGTCCTTTTCAGGCCCAAGAAAACAATCGCTCAAGGGGCTCCCAAAGAGAAATCCTGGCTTACACGGTTAAGGGTTTCTCATTTTTTAACTTATTATGTGAATGTGTTTTGAAATACACTGCAAAATTTTTCTGTGTAATCTTTTTGGAAGTATTATTATTATTATAATATTTTAAAAAGACTTCAAGCTTACTTTGTTTTTCTACCCCTTGCATCGATGACTGTTCATATAATGATTTTCTATCCATACTTCAATGTTGGGATTCAACCCACTAGTCAATCTTGTCATTCTGAAGGTTTTAGCTCACAAGCACTAGAGTTTGGCCAGAAGATGAGCTACTATACCAATGTTCTATTTTGAAGTAAATTGGTCCATATCAGAAACCAGCTGTGTGGGTTTCACTTTTAAGTAACCTACAGTACACATTAAACAGGCCCTCTAATGGGTTTCTTACTTTCTATCATGAAATACTTAGGTAAATACCTGGTAATTGGTGCTAACATGGGTAATTCTGTCATGACAGTTGGCGCAAGATTATTAACAAGCACTTATAATAATACGCAAACGTATTTTTTCACCTTTAGTGCCCGCAGTGCCCCCCGAATAAGAGCGATAAGGGAGATGGTATATTTTTCTTTAGGTAGGCCTATCGCCTCGAAAGGGCACTACACATCAAAGATCTTGTGTATTTCTTTTTCCACACTGTCTCTCCTGAAATAGACCTAATTATCATAGACCTATTGCTGTAGTATCCATTAGTGCTAAGTTAGGGACTACTTATTTCATGAGAAAAGCATTGTGACAGGAAGTCTTACTCAAAGGTACGGGAAAGGGAAGCAGTAGGATGAAAGCCCATGTCATGTGACTGAAACTGAAAAAACAAAGAAACAATTAGGCTATGTACATACACTCTCTCTCTCTCTCTCTCTCTCTCTCTCTCTCTCTCTCTCTCTCTCTCTCGTGCTCAACACAACTCATTGTCTTTGGGCCATGAACAATGCCCCCCTCCCTGTTTCACCCCTCAAACTACAGTGTGGTTGGAAATGATTGACACCCTTGATAAAGATGAGCAACAATGACTGGGTCCTGGAGCCCTTGTTAAGGTCAACGGTATCATTAATTTTACCAAGTACCAGGACATTTTTTTTTTTTATACAAAACACTGGTTGCTGAAACTTGTCTACAAGTGGATTTTTAGCAAGACAATAACCCCAAGCACACATCGAAATCCACAAAGAAATGACCGTCTCACTCAGTCTTAGGACTTGAACACCTGTGATGTTTGAATTAAAGAGCTGGAGGCAGTCCGTAAGCCGGCAGACGAAGGATATCAAGGATCTGGAAGGATTCTGTATGGAGCATTGGTCTAAGATGTGTTCTCCAAGCCATAAAACATTTTAGAAAAGCCTCAGTGCCCTTATCCTTGCAAGGTGAGGTATATATAAGGTATATATAACATATTGAAAACAGGAGTGTCAATAATTTTGCCCCCTACCTTTTTGAGGATAAATAATATTGCTTTTTAAACGAAATATCTTTCCCTGAGCAATTGTATTATTATAAAATAATATAATTTTCCCTTTTTTTGTTGCATAGAACAGCTCAGTATTTACATTTTATTTTACAGTTGTTTTTGCTAAATGTTATGATCAATAATTTAGGATCCCACTGTATGTCTAAAAATGGCAATTGAGTTGATCACCAAAATATTTTGAAGTCCATTTTATTGTAAATGTATTGACAACCTCAGTTGACTGTCATTTGTTTTAAACTGCCTAGATAGACTTGCTCTTCATAATGCTGAAATAATGAAAGCCATAGTTGTTCCATTTATCTGTTTTCTTTGCCAATTTCATAGCTGCTGGGTTGTTTTCAGTCATCAGCAGTGAGAACATTTGGTAACATGGGAATGTACCCTACCTACAGTGCCTTGCAAAAGTATTCATTCCCCTTGGCATTTTTACTATTTTGTTGCATTACAACCTGTAATTTTAAATGGATTTTTATTTGGATTTCATGTAATGGACATACACAAAATAGTCAATTGGTGAAGTGAAATAAAAGAAAATACTTGTTTAGAAAAAACTGAAAAGTGGTGCGTGCATATGTTTTCACCCCCTTGGCTATGAAGCCCCTAAAGAAGATCTGGAGCAACCAATTACCTGCAGAAGTCACATCATTATTTAGATTGCACACAGGTGGACTTTATTTAAGTGTCACATGATCTCAGTATATATACACCTGTTCCGAAAGGCCCCAGAGTCTGCAACACCACTAAGCAAGTAGAACCACCAAGCAAGCGGCTGCATGAAGACCAAGGAGCTCTCCAAACAGGTCAGGGACAAAGTTGTGGAGAAGTACAGATCAGGGTTGGGTTATAAAAAAAAAAAATATCCGGAACTTTGAACATCCCACACAGCACCATTTAAATTGATTATTAAAAAATGGAAAGAATATGGCACCACAACAAACCTGCCAAGAGAGGGCCGCCCACCAAAACTCACAGACCAGGCAAGGAGGGCATTAATCAGAGAGGCAACAACGAGACCAAAGATAACCCTGAAGGAGCTGCAAAGCTCCGCAGATGAGATTGGAGTATCTGTCCGTAGGACCACTTTAAGCCGTACACTCCACAGAGCTGGGCTTTACAGAAGAGTGGCCAGAAAAAAGCCATTGCTCAAAGAAAAAAATAAGCAAACACGTTTGGTGTTCGCCAAAAGGCATGTGGGAGACTCCCCAAACATATGGAAGAAGGTACTCTGGTCAGATGAGACAAAAATGTAGTTTTTTGGCCATCAAGGAAAACGCTATGTCTGGCGCAAACCCAACACCTCTCATCACCACAGTGAAGCGTGGTGGTGGCAGCATCATGCTATGGGGATGTTTTTCATTGGCAGGGAGTGGTAAACTGGTCAGAATTGAAGCAACGATGGATGGCGCTAAATAAAGGGAAATTCTTGAGGGAAACCTGTTTGTCTTCAAGGGATTTGAGACTGGGACGGAGGTTCAACTTCCAGCAGGACAATGACCCTAAGCATATTGCTAAAGCAACACTTGCGTGGTTTAAGGGGAAACATTTAAATGTCTTGGAATGGCCTAGTCAAAGCCCAGAACTCGAACCAATTGAGAATCTGTGGTATGACTTAAAGATTGCTATACACCAGCGGAACCCATCCAACTTGAAGGAGCTGGAGCAGTTTTGCCTTGAAGAATGGGCATAAATCCCAGTGGCTAGATGTGCCAAGCTTATAGAGACATAGCCCAAAAAACTTGCAGCTGTAATTGCTGCAAAAGGTGTCTCTACAAAGTATTGACTTTGGGGGGTGAATAGTTATGCACGCTCAAGTTTTCTGTTTTTGTCTTATTTCTTGTTTGTTTCACAATAAAAAATATTTAGCATCTTCAGAGTGGTAGGCATGTTGTGTAAATCAAATGATACAAACCCCCCCAAAATCTATTTTAATTCCAGGTTATAAGGAAACAAAATAGTAAAAATGCCAAGGGGGGTGAATACTTTCGCAAGCCACTGTAAATGCGTTCACATTCCAGAAAACACTTGCATGAGTGCACTACCAACACTATTATGGAGGCCCGTAGAGGCATGACACCATTTCTAATGGTGATTTACCTAGCTGCAACATGACACTTTCTAATGGTGATATACCTAGCTGCTACATGGCACCATTTCTAATGGTGATTTACCTAGCTGCAACATGACACCATTTCTAATGGTGATTTACCTAGCTGCAACATGACACTATTTCTAATGGTGATATACCTAGCTGCTACATGGCACCATTTCTAATGGTGATTTACCTAGCTGCAACATGACACCATTTCTAATGGTGATTTACCTAGCTGCAACATGACACTATTTCTAATGGTGATATACCTAGCTGCTACATGGCACCATTTCTAATGGTGATTTACCTAGCTGCAACATGACACCATTTCTAATGGTGATTTACCTAGCTGCAACATGACACCATTTCTAATGGTGATTTACCTAGCTGCTACATGACACCATTTCTAATGGTGATTTACCTAGCTGCTACATGGCACCATTTCTAATGGTGATTTACCTAGCTGCAACATGACACCATTTCTAATGGTGATTTACCTAGCTGCAACATGACACCATTTCTAATGGTGATTTACCTAGCTGCAACATGGCACCATTTCTAATGGTGATTTACCTAGCTGCAACATGGCACCATTTCTAATGGTGATTTACCTAGCTGCAACATGGCACCATTTCTAATGGTGATTTACCTAGCTGCAACATGGCACCATTTCTAATGGTGATTTACCTAGCTGCAACATGGCACCATTTCTAATGGTGATATACCTAGCTGCAACATGACACCATTTCTAATGGTGATTTTACCTAGGTGCTACATGACAGCATTTTGGCGCTCCAGTGGAAAAATTCCCCTAGGTACAGATCTAGGATCAGCTGCCCATCACCCAATCCTAACCTTAACCATTAGTGGGGAAAATGCTAAACTGGCCCAAGATCCGGGTCTAGGGGCAACTTCACCCTACTCCCTGTAGCTCTATTTGGCTCCATAAGATTCCTCATCGTCTATCATCCTTGACTTTAAGATAACATTCTTGCATGTGAAATAATGCTAATGAAATGTCTGAGTTCCTTCATTGGCTTTTTTTTGTGAGTCTGAGGACTTGGCTTTTCCAGACAGTGTGCTTCACTTGAAGTGTGTCATACTGTCGTAAGAATGACTGAACAAGTACAGTAATAATATAATAACTATGAATAATTTGTCATTGTCAGGTAACATTATTGACATATGCTAAGACAAAAGTCGCTCTGGATAAGAGCATCTGCTAAATGACTAAAATGTAATGTACATTTATTTACCTATCGAGAGCTTGGATTCTAAGATTCTATCTGCAGGAAGATAACTCTGAGATAATTGGCTTTAAAGTTTCAAACCCTCATTGGTTTTGAATGGTGTCAGCAATTTCTGTCTTGTATTCTTTTGAACTACAGATAGAGCGCTTGGCACTATAAGGTTCTCTTTGTCATTCTTATGACTATGTCATGAAGCTGTTATAACTGTTATTGTAATGGACAGCGTACCAGTTGTTTGCTAGCAAATGGCTTATACTTAGTGGGCAAAATATATCACTGTATTTTTCAAATTTTGGACGGTATTTATGTTTTTGAATAATAAAAGTTCTTAATTTGCTTTATTAGTGATTTTCAATGGGTCTTTCTCAATTCTGATTTGTTTTATTCTGTTCAATTCAACCTCAAAATAATTTCCTGCATTTCCATCAATTTTTGAATTTCCTGCACTCATCTGAGATCCTTTCTACACTGCCACATAGGGCTGCACGATATGGAGAAAGAAAACAACTTATTTTTAACCAAATGTTGCGGTTTGACTTGCGATTTAGATCAAAACACTCGGGTGAATTGTTGGAATCATGGAAATAGACTGAACAAAAATATAAATGCCAACATGAAACAATTTCAAAGATTTTACTGAGTTCATTTAAGGAAATCAGTCAATGGAAATAAATTCATTAGGCCTTAGTCTATGGATTTCACATGACTGGGAATACATCTAATGCGTCTGATGGTCACAGATAAAAAAACTAAGTGCTTGGATCAGAAAACCAGTCAGTATCTGGTGTGACCACCATTTACCTCATGCAGCACGTCACATCTCTTTAGCATAGAGTTGATCAGGCTGTTGATAGTGGAATGTTGTCCCACTCCTCTTCAATGCCAAGTTGCTGGATATTGGCGGTAAATGGAAAATGCTGACGTACACGTCGGTCCAGAGCATTCCAAACATGCTCAATGGGTGACATGTCTGGTGAGTATGCAGGCCATGGAAGAACTGGGACTTCCAGGAATCTTCCAGGAATTGTGTAGAGATCCTTGCGACATTGGGCCATGCAATATTATGCTAAAAAATGAGGTGATGTCGGTGGATGAATGGCACAACGATGGGCCTCAGGATCTCATCACAGTATCTCTGTGCATTCATATTGTCATCAATAAAATGCAATTGTGTTCGTTGTCTGTAGCTTATGCCTGCCCATACCATAACCCCACTGCCACCATGGGGCACTCTGTTCATAACGTTGACATTAGCAAACCGCTCTCCCACACGACGCCATACACGCTGTCTGCCATCTGCCCGGTACAGTTGAAACAGGGATTAATCCGTGAAGAACACACTTCTCCAGCATGCCAGTCATCGAAGGTGAGTCAGGTCAAGACCCTGGGGAGGATGACGAATACGCAGATGAGCCTGAGACAGTTTCTGACAGTTTTTGCAGAAAACATTTTCATCAGCTGTCTGGGTAGCTGGTCTCAGATGATCACGCAGGTGAAGAAGCCGGATGTGGAGGTCCTGGGCTGGACTGGTTACACGTGGTCTGCGGTTGTGAGGCCAGTTGGATGTACTGCCAAATTCTCTATAACGACGTTGGAGGTGGCTTATGGTAGAGAAATGAAAATGTAATTATCTGGAAACAGCTCTGCTGAACATTCCTGCTGTCAGCACGCCAATTGCACGCTCCCTCAACTTGACATCTGTGGCATTGTGTTGTGCGACAAAACAGCACATTTTAGAGTGGCCTTTTATTGTCCCCAGCACAAGGTGCACCTGTGTAATGATCATGCTGTTTAATCAGCTTCTTGATATGCCACACCTGAATGGAGGTGGATAGATTATATTGGCATTGGAGAAATGTTCACTAACGGGGATGTAACCAAATTTGTGCAAAACATTTGAGAGATATACACTTTTTGTGCGTATGGAACATTTCTGGGATCTTTTATTTCAGCTCATGAAACATGGGACCAACACTTTACATGTTGCGTTTTAATATTTTTGTTCAATTTATAAGGTTTATTCTAATTCTATGGCTTTTAATATGACTAAATATTACTTTTTAATATGCAAACGTCTGTCAGGATTCTTCTACAATATATCAATTATATGTGGAAATATGTGTTTTGATTTAGCCAGCAGCTGATGAAACCTAGAGAATTCTTTCCTCCTTCTCTCCCTGGATTTAGCTTGTGGCTATCACTGTCTAGCTGGCTAGGTTTAGGATATGTACTAGCCCATAGCAGTGACAAACTTAGTTATGTATTCAACAAATTGGCAGTACACAAAATCTAGCGCACTTATTTTGCCAGCTGGAAAGAAATGGCCAGAAACTGATTCAGAAAACGGGGGGAGAGGATCGCTACGGCAATGTCAGCAGCTGCCTCTTCAACGAGAAGCAACTGTGACAACATTGATCCTAAAATCAAAAAAGAAACATGAGCAAAATCCACAATCCACCCCTCCATTGAAAGCATGGCTCTCGGGCTTCTCCGAAATGCCGCCAGATCCGCCATGAGATCCATGGCCGAAGCGTGCGCACCTGGCAGGCTGTATAGAAAACTCCCCCGGAGTCACACGCAACGGCCGAATTACCACAACATGCAGTCCCCACAAACACCGTAGACTTGCTCTATACAGTAGCAGTGACCTCCAAGGACAAAATTACTATTTCCCATAAGCTTGTGCTGTCTATAGCTGTGATCACCAACCTTTGCTGAATCAAGATCACTTTCGCAGTTCAAAAGCAAGCTGAAATCTACTGCTCCGTTTTTTTTTTGTTTTTTTTTTAAACATGACTTTAAAAAAAAATGTAAGCCTATGCAACATTAATAAAAACAATTCTGTTGGACTGAGGTTTGTGCAGTAGTCTGTATATACTGTATTATCACAGCATATTGGCTATTTGCTTGGCCTGACAATATTGTTCTTTTAAGACCATACTATATTCCAAAACACGAGCTTTGATAACAAAATAGATCAGTTGTTGTATCACAGCATAAATTGAAATAATTCGCTTTTTATTTTTTATTTTACTGGGCTGACGGTGCCTGCATCTGATGGCCAGTCTCACCGGAGGGAGAGAACAGCAGAGGGTCCATCTCTCACTGTCCCTGCTCTCTCCTTTCCTAAAGTGAGACTGACAGGTGAGGGGAACCCGTCCTCCCACTCCTTTTTAAATAGCTGAACTGCCTGTTTGGACAGTACGTCAGGCTTGGGTCGGGTTGTTTTGATAGTTCTGCGGCTTCTATGCGTCTAGAAAATGGTTTTGTATTGATTTCAACAATCTGAGGAAGCCCTATTGTCTGGGGAGGGAGTGTGTCAGTTTGGAGTTGGGGGATGGAAAGATGAAAAATGGAGGGGGAAAGGGAGGCAGATAGATACAGGGAAAGAGAGAGGGGGAGAGGGGAGAGAGGGAGAGTGAGAGGGGGAGGGAAAGAGAGAGGGGGAGAGGGAAAGAGAGAGGGGAGTGAGAGGGGGAGGGAAAGAGAGAGGGGAGAGGGGGAGAGAGGGGAGTGAGAGGGGGGGAGGGAAAGAGAGAGGGGGAGAGGGAAAGGGGAAATGAGAGGGAGAGTGAGAGGGAAAGAGAGGGAGAGTGAGAGGGAGAGTGAGAGAGGGGAAATGAGAGGGAGAGTGAGAGGGGGGGAGGGAAAGAGAGAGGGGGAGAGGGAAAGAGAGAGGGGGAGTGAGAGGGGGGGAGGGAAAGAGAGAGGGAGAGGGGGAGTGAGAGGGAGAGTGAGAGAGGGGAAATGAGAGGGAGAGTGAGAGGGAAAGAGAGGGAGAGTGAGAGGGAGAGTGAGAGGGAGAGTGAGAGAGGGGAAATGAGAGGGAGAGTGAGAGGGGGAGGGAAAGAGAGAGGGGAGAGGGGAAAGAGAGAGGGGAGTGAGAGGGGGAGGGAAAGAGAGAGGGGGAGAGGGGGAGAGAGGGGGAGTGAGAGGGGGGGAGGGAAAGAGAGAGGGGAGTGAGAGGGGGAGGGAAAGAGAGAGGGAGAGAGAGGGGAGGAGGAAAGAGAGAGGGGAGAGAGAGAGAGGGAGAGGGGAGAGGAAAGAGAGAGGGAGAGGAGAGGGAAAGAGAGGGAGAGTGAGAGGAGAGTGAGAGAGGAAATGAGAGGGAGAGTGAGGGAGAGTGAGAGGGAGAGTGAGAGGGAGAGTGAGAGAGGGGAAATGAGAGGGAGAGTGAGAGGGAGAGAGGGAGTGAGAGGGAGAGTGAGAGAGGGAAAGAGAACAAGAGTTATAGTGAGAGGCAGAGTGCAAGTCTAAAGGAAATATGGTGACGTTGCATATTTGCGTCGCAGCCCTGGTTTGAGTGGAATTTGTCCATTCTCTTTCTAAGGGCTGTGGTGGTTAACTTGGAAATGGATTGTGTAATCTCCTCATACAGAACTAGGCCTCCTTCAAACACAATGGCCTTGTTAGAATACTTTAAATGCATCCTTCCTTGTTTCCTTGAGGTAATCAACAGATCTAGAAGTGATTGGAAAGATGAAAGAAAGGATACTACCCCATTACTTTCACTGATCCAACCAATTGCGATCTGCGATCACTTCAAGAAAGGGAGGAGGGAAGGATGCATTTGAAGTATTCCAACAGGGCCGTTGATCTTCCTCAACTTTCAGGGGTGTATTCACTAAAAACCAAAACAGAAGAAAACAAAATGAAACGATGAGGGACCCACCTGAATTTGTCCAATAGAAACTTGTTGCGAAACATTTTGCTACAGTGTGCACTGAATACACCCCAAGTTCAGCTCAACCGGAACTCTTTGAAGTTTGGGGCTGAACTTTGAATAGACATCGACTGGATGTGGTCCAGCAGTAGCCATTGTGTAGTGAAGAGCCTACTTGGCATCCAGTCATCTCAGTCCATTTAAGCTGTGAGGTACGGCTATGGAGGGGATGTTCTTGATTTGGTGAAAGTGATTAACACTTTAGCTTGCTAATCCTCTTGTCTTGAGCCTTGTTGGCCTGCCTTCTTCACAACACGTACTACTACTCTCTCTCTCTCTCTGTCTCTCTCTTTCTCTGCCTCTCCTGTTCTCTCTTCTCTTCCTCCTAGTCTATTAGATACTAATCTGATACATGTTCAGTCTGTTGAGATCTTGCTCTTTCTTCTTCTCTATCACTCTCTCGCCGTTAATCTCTCGGTAGTCCTACAAATCTCTTGGTACGTCTTTCTCATGGTATGAGAATAAAATCAAAAGTCTACCCTTAGCTAGGAGACAGTGAGGCCTTCCTTTTCATGTGTCAATACAAAGCATCTATTTTACAGTATCAATGAACTGTCTTTGTATAAAAAGCCTGTTGCGAAACACAAGACGGCACCAATGTTCTTTTCCTCAACGAACCCTCATAAATGTTGTCACCCAATCCTTTCACACTTGGAATTTTTAATCAATTATTTACCCGAGTCCCACAACTGGGACATTGTCCCTTCCTGTTCCGCTATCACAGCGCCGAGATTGGAATCTCCCCATGCGGACCAACCGGGGCTCACGACCCTGACTTTGAACACACCTGGCTCTGATACATCGTCGGCAGTGCTTTATTTGAAGGGTACCTACATAAGGCCTTCATAACACATTCATAACCCTTACATAACACATTCATAAGAGGTATATGAGCGGTTCATAAATGCTTATGTCACTACTGCTTTAAAATAGCCTAACACTTTTGTTTTAAATGTGTCGTCGTAATGCCTAGCTACGTAAGGTTGTCATAAACACTACTTAATTGACATTACATAACAAGTTGACAAATGATGTCACATAACCAGATTCTGTCTGGTATGAAGCACAAGACCCTAAACCCGTCTCCTTACTTTGTGCTTGAATGACATGCTTATATGACACCTCCTATGTAGGCATTATAAAGGAGCTTTTAAATAATGAGTAAATATTTCGTAACGTTACAGAATGGAGTTAATGGTCAGACACTGAAATCCTCCTCCGCAGGCGCTTTGTATGAACTTGTATAAACATCCTGGAATCGTCAAAAACACCCTATTCAGGAGTCAAATGCTTTGAATAATAAAAGGCCTGTTTTTCTGATCACAAGAACGGTGAGCAAAAATCCCAGAACCACACGGGGGGACCTAGTGAATGACCTGCAGAGAGCTGGGACCAAAGTAACAAAGCCTACCATCAGTAACACACTACACCGCCAGGGACTCAAATCCTGCAGTGCCAGACGTGTCCCCCTGCTTAAGCCAGTACATGTTCAGGCCCGTCTGAAGTTTGAGAGCATTTGGATGATCCAGATGAGGATTGGGAGAATGTCATATGGTCAGATGAAACCAAAATAGAACTTTTTGGTAAAAACTCAACTCGTCGTGTTTGGAGGACAAAGAATGCTGAGTTGCATCCAAAGAACACCATACCTACTGTGAAGCATGGGGGTGGAAACATCATGCTTTGGGGCTGTTTTTCTGCAAAGGGACCAGGACGACTGATCCGTGTAAAGGAAAGAATGAATGGGGCCATGTATCGTGAGATTTTGAGTGAAAACCTCCTTCCATCAGCAAGGGCATTGAAGATGAAACGTGGCTGGGTCTTTCAGCATGACAATGATCCAAAACACACCGCCCGGGCAACGAAGGAGTGGCTTCGTAAGAAGCATTTCAAGGTCCTGGAGTGGCCTAGCCAGTCTCCAGATCTCAACCCCATAGAAAATCTTTGGAGGGAGTTGAAAGTCCGTGTTGCCCAGCGACAGCCCCAAAACATCACTGCTCTAGAGGAGATCTGCATGGAGGAATGGGCCAAAATACCAGCAACAGTGTGTGAAAACCTTGTGAAGACTTACAGAAAACATTTGACCTCTGTCATTGCCAACAAAGGGTATATAACAAAGTATTGTTGACCAAATACTTATTTTCCACCATAATTTGCAAATAAATTCATTAAAAATCCTACAATGTGATTTTCTGGATTTTTTTTTCCTAATTTTGTCTGTCATAGTTGAAGTGTACCTATGATGAAAATTACAGGCCTCTCTCATCTTTTTAAGTAAGAGAACTTGCACAATTGGTGGCTGACTAAATACTTTTTTTCCCCACTGTAGCACTGCTTTGGATTTCACCCCCATCTCAAACCGTTTGGAAGTTTTTTGTTGTCCTTTATGAAATTATCAACTTTACCCTGTGTATCTTAAAATGACCAAAAGCTATTACTGATGGTAGACCTGAACAAGTGAAAATGGAATGTAGCCTAAGCCCCGATTAGCAGGCCATAGCCTATAGCCAGATGAGACGTTTCTCAGGCGGTTAGTTTAGACTACTTTATTTCGATAAAAAAAAAAAAAACTTTTCAACACCGCATTTGATTACAATAATCTAGAAAATTACATTGGTTGTCACTCAACTAATAAAGCCGAAATAATGCGCAAGCCATTGTACAGATAATTTTGATTCTGAAGGTGACGCGCGGCCTACCTCTTGGTCAGCGCGCGAAGCAGTGCACCGAGCGCAGTTTGACTAGGCTACTGATAATGCCTGGGGTTGTTTTGGCATGTAAAATGACTTGTTCATCAATGACTGTCAACACAGTTGCTTTTAGTTCCACACTGAAGGAGAGGATGTATCAGTTGTCAGAAAATATGAGGTATTTTCGCAAGGTAGAAAGTAATGTGCACCGCCGATTCGTAACGTTTGAATCGATTTGTTGACCGATTCATGCTAAATCTGGATCAGTTTGGGGACCCGGGGACATTTGAACCGGGACCAATGCGTTTTGGTGATTCGTTACATCCCTAGTTAGCGGTTGATTTTGTCCTTTATCTACCCAACCCTTTTTCATATGGGTGGTCCCAGGAATCGAACCCACTATCCTGGCATTGCAAGCGCCATGCTCTACCAACTACAGAGGACCACAACATTGTTTAACATTTCATTAACATGACCTGTAAAACAAAGTGAAACATAAAGACTTGGACCTGAGGAGGATGCATGTTCAGATAGAAATGTACTGTGTAGAACCTGTTTTGATTATCTGTCATGTACAGTAGAATAGGGAGTTGTCAGCTCTATTAATTCTATTTCTATCTGCAGCGTGCTTTCTAATCGTTGATTTTTCCGTACCCCCCTCTCACAGAGGTGTCACCCAAAAGTGTGAGGCTGGACACAGATGTTTTCTCACTTTTGGACCCCGTGGTTTGGAAAGCTGATGAAATTCTCTCTGTCAGCTCTTAACGGACCTGTTCTTCAGTAGTCTTGAAAACCCAACCCTAAGCAACAGTGATTTAGGGTCTGGTTTCAATGACGGACTCTTTAGGTATAGATTAACTACGTCACTGCCTACATCACTATTTTATCCACTTTAATAAAATACAAAATAGTATCTAGCAAGATGGAGTTCACAGAGGTTATTTTTAATGAGTGCATTTCGCAAGTGGCTAGTTTGCTTCAGCTACCTTCACTAAAACCACTGCAAAGGTTTTGCCTGAAAACTTTGGTTTCGAATTGCTACATTCCCCCTGTTTCCTAGGGTTGGGGTTTTGAGACTTGTTCCTCAGACCTTGGAAAACATTATCGCCTGTGCAACTCCCGCGGTGATCGCATGCACTTACTAAACTATAAGTCACTGGCTATAAAGCATCTGCTAAGTGACATGTTTTCTTATATTATAAATATGTCATTCTGAGTGTCTGTCAAGTCAGAAGTACACTGTTGACATTCTAGTGGCCTGGTCTTTATCAAACCTGCATTAAAGATTTGTGGCTGTATTTTTGTAAAACTTTTTTGTGGTTTGCATATTTCAGACGGTAGTCTACCTGGCATTTTTTTTATGGTCGCTACGCAAAACCATACACCAGTTTTAATTGACTTAGGAAAATGTTAAAGGGCTAGTTCACCCAAATTACAAAATGACATATTGGTCTCCTTACCCTGTAAGCAGTCTATGGACAAGGTGTCTTGCTTTGGTTTAGTTTACCTGGCGACTGTCTCCAAGTGCTAACTTTATTTTTTTGCATTTGAGGCACAAGTACAATGCAAGTCAAGGCATGCCATTTAAAAAAAAAAAATATATATATATATATATATATTTGGGTGAACTATCCCTTTTAACACATTAAATACTTTACGGATGCCTTCTCTCCACTGTAACATTTTTCAGTACAAGTTCAAAAGAGGTATTTTCTTTCCTCACCATGAAAGATTAGCATTTATCATTAGCCACACCCATCTGTCATACTCCCTTTGTAAACAAAGCTGCAGGATCAATGGCAGTTGTTGTTTCACTCAGACCCGGAAGTGAGTGGAATTCCACAGCACTGCGATGAGCACGCACGCAGAAGGTAAATAGGGTCATTCTGTGTGAAAATGGAACAAAACCGTGACGTATTTCTCAATCCATTTGGAGACTGATGTCAAAATGTATAATAAACATATTTCCTCCAAAGGTCATTTCTATGGGTTTACGTTTCAGAAAAGTCCACAACGTCAGGGTCATTAGTTTCTCCGTTTTTCATGTTAAATGACCCAATAAAGACAGACGTTTCTGCCATGAACATGCTCTCTTTAGTCTCCCTCCTGACATGTCTCTGATGTTTGAGTGTTGACGTTCAGGACTAGATTGATCAGACACAGAAAACATGTCTCACTGCATTTCTGGATTATATTTCCATCCGTTATTCTTACAAACAATGACAGTAATTACTTCACACCACAAAACCGCTATAACTGACCACATCCATAAGCACCAAGCCTACACATTGCCTTGAACATGTATCTATCTAATTGGATCAAAATGCAGTGAAATAAATGCTGCCCTGGTGCAAAGAACAGGTTGTTCCAGATTCTGCCCTGCGGCCCCGTGTCGCGTTGGCCTATGTTGTGTTTTTTTTTCTCTGGCTGTAATTACCTGAGATGGTAGCCAAAGGGCCAGCTGTGCCCTGCGCCTGTGCTGCCTGAGCTCGGCTGAGTGCATGGCACTGGGGCGGAGGAGAGTTGGGTCAGCGTTCCCCATGGAGGGAAAAGCTGTATCTTGCACCTGTGTTGCCTTGGCTGAGTGGCACTGGAGCGGTTGGGGTTGGGGTTAGTGCTCCCAATGGAGGGAAAAGGAGCATGGGTAGCCTGCAGGGGAAGGTTGAAAGGAGTAAGGGGTCGAAGTTCGTAGAGAGGTCGGAGTAGAGTTAGGTGAGGGCCGGTCGGAGTAAAGGTTTCACGGCCTGTCTGCTTCTCCTCATTTTCCTTTGCCACCATGACGACGGCGGGAGGATAATGTTGGTCGTGGAATGTTGCAGAGTGTGTACTGGCAGTGACATTTGCTTTAAGCTCATTTTCTTTAGTCACTCGTGGACAATGTTGCAGTGCACTGGGTTTGCGTCACTGGTTATATTGAGGAATCACAATTTCGCAGGGCGGGACATCCTTTTGAATTTCGAAAGGGTAGGTGACGTTTTGACCCCTAAGACTTGCGGAGAGGGGGATGCAGCCACCAAAGACTTTCCGGCACCTATCTAACACCCCCAGAACCTAATCAAGTAGTTTACAATATATTTTTGGTTCAGGGTTACTGAAATGATTAGAGCTATTGAGAGCCGTTGAGAGCTATTGAGTCTTGTTCTCTTGTTCTTGACGATCAGAAATCTGAAAACGCCTGGATAGGTGGATCAACATGACAGCGACTTGCTTCCGATTGCCCATTCTAGCATACTGTACAACTTCAAATGCATGTATTGGAACATAGCCTCTTGATTCCAGAAGGCTAGATGATGGTGCCATTCTAGTATCTAACTAGACATAGAGAAACCAGACAGAAGGGGAAACCCAACGGACTTAACCACACCGAGACCTTGTGACATGATCATCATCAGCCAGCCCCTTCCTCTCCCTTCGCCCCCTCAAGGGCACTGGTCGATACCCGGTGGGCGGTTTCCCACGGTCCTCAGCTCTCACTTTTAGGGTGGGGGGGTGGATGGTGGGGTTGGTGTGCTGGCGGTGGTCGTTGTACTTCACAGGCGTAGTTGGCATTCAACGCGCGGTAATGGCCAATATGATTTGCCATTTTCTATGAAATTAGATATCGACCTTTGGTAGAAGTGCCTGTTAACACCACCAGTGCAGTTGATCTCTGAGCGGTCTACGTTTCCCATAAGGTGCTAGTTAACCTTTTGGAGGTGTTTTTTTTTCGCAAAGCGCATCCAGGTCATTAGTGAAAGACTGCGCAGAAATTTGTATTCAATTTCAACAAGTTTTTAATACGCCTCACAAGTTTTTGTTTGTTTTTTTTTTGTGTGTGTGCTAATTTGTTTCACTGTCTTTTGTGGGAAATCAATGTGTTGCTTTTTCCAATCGCTTCATAAGAAGCGCAGAAGTGTCACCTTTTGCTGTGAAACTTGCCAAGATACCATTATAAATATGACATAGATTTTTGATGCACTTTGCTCCCGGGGGTCAGCTATGTTGTATAGTAAGTCTATCCACAGGAAATGGAGTATCTTATGACTGTACCCTGCTGGCGTTTTTCATTTTATGTGTCATTCTCTCAAAGTTCAGCCCTTCATGGATGTAACAGACAATGTGAGCTTGCTGGCTCTGAAGAGTTGAATTTTTTTTCCATTTTGAGGTGAATGATTTTCTTGCTCATCACATCTGCTGCTAAACTGGGATTCTCTGCATCATCTGATGGTGGAGCAGATAGAAGGCGTGGAAAAATAGACTCAAGTCATTGATCCTGCGTCTTGTTTCCTCCCATGCCTTCCATCCACTTGTGCTTTTGTGGAAGAAATTCCTTTGAGAGTGCAGTCTAAACGGGATGAGTGCCCATACATGTTTAATGCTTGGCAGTGGTAACCCTAACCTTAACCTCCCCCCCCGACCCTAACCCTAGCTCTAACTTAACCCTTACCTTAACTCACCCCTCCTAAACTCAACCTCAATCCTAAACCAATTTCGATTAACCTTTGAATCCCCTGGCTAAATGTCTTCCTTTTATGCTTCTTTTCTGTGTTTTGATTTCCCCTTCTAGTAATAACCTGTATTGAAGGTAGGCCTATTGCATTTCTCCACAATAAAATAGATGTTGTATTATCTAAATGATAAGTACCTGATCCTGAATGACCACATGGTGGTTTTCAATCCATAATGACTATCTTCTCACTGAACACATGAAACATGAGTTTCCTTGTGACCGTCAAATTCCTCACTAGTCCGATTGGGATAAAAACCAGAAAACACAGTAGTCCCATTTATACCAGAATATAAAAAAAAAACGGAGTCATCATGACTATGCAAGTTTTATCTGTAGCTATTTAAAGGCCCAGTGCAGTCAAACGTGATTTCCCTGTGTTTTATATTTCCACACTATGAGCTTGGAATAATACAGTGAAATTTCAGCCTGTTTTGGTGGGATGTAGTTTTGGCCTGTCTGGTGTCATCACCAGGCAGATAATTAGTTAATAGACCAATAAGAAATAGAGTTCCAAACCAATCTACCAGTAACAGCTAGTTTTCCGTTTTCCTCTCCCCACTCAGACCATTCCCAGACAGTCCTAGCAAAATTCTTGCTTGAGAAATTGCTCTTTGCTAAGAAAAGATTTTGTTTCTTTTTGACCATTTTTAAATGAAAACAATCACAGTAAGGTACTTAATTGTTACCCAGAAATGATTCTATATTCAGATAAAAATGTCTCCATTGGACCTTTTTGAAGTCGAGCGCCGTGTTCCAAAACACATCCTCTTTTAAGGTATGCTCTTGGGCAGCTCTCCATCGATCGCCCGCTGCTTTCTGTGTGTGGAGACTGGTCTATGTGCTCACCCTCGGTCTTGTTTGTCTTCCAGGCTCGGAGCGTCACCACAGGGGAGCTGGCGGCCATCAAGGTCATCAAATTGGAGCCCGGTAAGAATCTTTACCTCCCTCTTCTCACGCTCCTGGGGTGAAGTTTCCCCTACGTGCAGATCTAGGATCAGCTTGCCCTCCACCAATCAGTGAGGGAAATGCAAAACTGACCCAAGCTCAGCGTCGAGGGGCAACGTTACCCTACACCTCATCTCACTGTCTCAGCTAGTTTAGCTTCTCCTGGCCTATTATTCCGTTTGACTCTTTTTAAAAACAATGTATTTATTTCACCTTTATTTAACCAGGTAGGCAAGTTGAGAACAAGTTCTCATTTACAACTGCGACCTGGCCAAGATAAAGCA
The DNA here is from genome assembly GCA_030435695.1 of Brachymystax lenok tsinlingensis. Lineage (NCBI taxonomy): Eukaryota > Metazoa > Chordata > Actinopteri > Salmoniformes > Salmonidae > Brachymystax > Brachymystax lenok. The sequence continues at coordinate 1,415,796 of CM059812.1, read as the reverse complement.
AAGCAGTTTGATACATACAACACATAGTTACACATTGGAGTAAACAAACACACAGTCAATAATACAGTAGAAAAAAACCTAATCTATATACAATGTGTGCAAATGAGGTAAGATAAGGAACGTAAGGCAATAAATAGGCCATGGTGGCGAAGTAATTACAGTATAGCAATTTAACACTGGAAACTCACTTAAATCTTCTCTTCCCCGCCATCCTACTTCTCCAGTCATTACTGTGCCTGTTTCTGAGACCCACTAAACATTTGGAGGAATTGACTTAAGACCCTAGGCAAAAAGACAAAATAGTTATGCAAATGAAGCCCACCTGAATGCCCCAGGACCAAATGCATGGAAGTACAGTATATTGTGACCCAGTGAGAGAATAACATCAGTGGTTATGTTGGTTGAAGCATGGTGTTTACAGCAGAGTTGCGGGTTTAAATCCTGTATAGGCCACACACCGGCCTTATTAGTGTAAAAGGCATCTGCTTCATACCTACCATATTATTTGTTACCAATCGCTTTAGATGAGAGTGGTGTGTGTTTATCTGGGACTTGCTCTATAATAGTCAGGCAGGCCTGGTTGCGTCCCAAATGGCACCTGTCCCTCGTCAGGCCAGGAATGTGGAGTGGAGCTAGCCTCGTCCCTCGTCAGGCCAGGAATGTGGAGTGGAGCTAGCCTCGTCCCTCGTCAGGCCAGGAATGTGGAGTGGAGCTAGCCTCGTCCTCGTCAGGCCAGGAATGTGGAGTGGAGCTAGCCTCGTCCCTCGTCAGGCCAGGAATGTGGAGTGGAGCTAGCCTCGTCCCTCGTCAGGCCAGGAATGTGGAGTGGAGCTAGCCTCGTCCCTCGTCAGGCCAGGAATGTGGAGTGGAGCTAGCCTCGTCCCTCGTCAGGCCAGGAATGTGGAGTGGAGCTAGCCTCGTCCCTCGTCAGGCCAGGAATGTGGAGTGGAGCTAGCCTCGGGAGCCATAGCAGACCAGATTTACCTTAATCTCAGCCTCAGGTGGCAGGGCTTGATTAAGTTGGAGTGTTAGAGTAAACCTGTTGGAGCTTGCGGTCAAGCTCTTTGTCTGCGCCACAGATAAGATTATCATTTTCTCTAAGATGATCATTTTCTAATAGAGAGGAATATCAGATTTGGAGTCTCTTGTGTTATTTCAAAAGCTGCCCGCTCATATCGAATGCATCAATATCCAAGATGTACTTATAATTTGATAAGATGATAAGGATGGATATGTCCTGTTGCTAGTAAGTAACCTGGAAGGATCCTGTGCAATTACACATTATTGCATAGCAGTGAAACACAGAGCTCAAACGCCTTCTATTATTAAAATGCATTGAATGTCACACACTGTCACGATGCAACAATGTGTGAAGATTGCAGGACTTCCATAGGCGAAGTGTTACCTCTTACTCTACATCAGTGCTGCTCGTCCATTTGCGTGACACCCTCAGGGGGTACACGTTTTTATTCTAGCCCAGCACTAACACAAAATATTCACAATACGGTTAAAAAAAAAATCCTTATTCTGGGAATTTTCCAACCGAGATTTCTGGAAAACCTGGGAATTTTGGGAAAGTTACCAGAATTTTGCAGCCCTAATTCTGAATATGGCGTCCGGCGTTGGTTAACTGTGACATGTTAGAGGGTGTTAGCCCCCACCCTTGGTGTGTGGGTGTGTGTGTGTGTGTGTGTGTGTGTCCACTCCACACACTATGATAGTCAATCTGTCAGCCTATGTCTAACCTATGTAGTTTTCCATGGTTCTGGCATTGGCGACACCGCATTCTGTTCTGTTTCTTCCATATGTGGGAATAATAGCAAACTAGCTCTCGGAGGCTAACTTTTTTGTTGTTGCCTAAGGCCATTTCTGTCCCTTGGCTGTGATACGTGGATTGATTAGTTAATCTATTGAGGTTGAATTGATCGTATGTAAGTAATGATAGAATTAGTCTGGTAGTGATGTTCCATTCACGTGAAACAGGTGCTTGATGTATTTGATACCATTCCGCTCCAGCCATGACCACGAGCCCGTCCTCCCCCAGTTAAGGTACCACCAACCTCCTGTGGTTCCATTCTAGTAATCATAATTTATTCATTTGCTAAGGATGTTTGCTATGTGTGAAAACGCCAACCTTAAGGAAACACTCCATTGCTATGAGTGGTCTCGTTCCGCTCGGGGGTACTTTTGAGCTTTTTCCAAGTCAACCGATCGCTCTAACACCTCTTAATACGAAATCGGGAGAGGTTTTTCGGGAATAGATCTAATGCAATATCACGAAAACGTTTGACAAAGTGGAGCTATTACTTTATTGCTTATACAAATCCAGTTCTTTCAGATCTGCAAGTGGGTGGCTAGGGGGTCAATGTGGAATTCTCATTCTGTACAGTCATATGACATTGTATTGGTATTTTACTGATTCTAATAGGTATGATGCTATTAGAATCCGAATCAAACAACAACTCAATACATCTCATTAACATTTTGGTCTTAGTCGACTTTCAGAATCATTTTACTGCTGCTGCTATAGTCGAACCAACCCAGGGGGTGGGAACTGGTGGGTGTTGGCTAGGCTAGAGACTATAGAAATGTTTACTTACATTTTCTTGCTATAAATCAAAAGGGATTCACTTTGAGTTTGGCTTGTTAGACTGGGTGTCAGTCAGCAGGGGGTAGGCTTGATGTGTGTGTGCGCGTGAGTGTGTGTGCGCAGGAGTGTGTACGGGCATGTGCGCGGTTATCTGTGCGTGTGCGGGTGTGTGTACAGATATGCAGCCTGAGGCTTGTGGGGTACCATCTGATGTTGCGGCTGGTAAGAGTTCAGACAGGAAGAACTAGCTTCTATAGAAATAATGAACACTACTGCAGCCTCTGCTTGTGTGAAGCTTATTTCAGCGTTCAGGCAGTCCGTTAAATCTACAGCACAGAGAATACGATCATAATTTGATTAACCTGTTGCAGGGTAATATTCCTACAGTACAGGACATTTTAAAACCTTTGGTGTATTGCGGTTTTAAAAGGCTTCTGAAGTTTGTAATTTCCACTTTGACATTTCAGACTTCCTTTTCCCTTACAAAAAATGTATCAACCCCTACAAAAATGTCCATAAATTATAATCCACATAATAATTCACATTTCCTGTTGCTGCAGGATTATTTGCCTGCTGTAGCAAACTGGCTCAGATGAAGTTACTACATCTGTAGGTATCCAATGTTAACTTTCATCATTTTGTGTTTGTGTGTGTGCACATGCGGCCGTGTGTGTTGTTGTCCTTGTACGTGAGCGTGTTCTTCAACAACCAAAGCTATTCTTGGGCGGAAGGTTGAGGGGTCAGTCAGCATTGAACCGCCCCCCCCCCCTGACTCTCCCAATCCTCTCCTTTTAATGTCAAACCACCTCTTTACCATATCCGCTGTGACAGCTCCTGCCTTGCTTTTGGTCGTGTGTCCCAAATGGCACCCTATTCCCTATTTTATAATTATTTTTTAAATAATCGTGCACTACATAGGGAATAGGGTTCCATTTTGGAAGGAGCTTTAGTATAGACACAAGACTAGAGTATTTCTGCAAGGCTTTTGGACTGGGGGACCTCTGTCGTAGCGCTTTGAACGTTAATAGACACTATCGATTTGCTGCTACTCTCCTCTCCCTCTGTGTGTCTATTCTTGTAAGGACACTGCATAATTCTACAATAACAGGAATTGATTTGGAGGTTTATTTGTGGCATATTTTTAGGTTGTACTCGTGCCATGGTAGTTGTATTATCATCCACAGCTGACTGTAAACCATGTTTTATTTACATAAAGGGGTAGTAATCCAAATGACATATTTGTAACCAGTCCTTACAGAGTCTCGTTGTCTTCTGCATGTAGTCGCTCAAGGCACTTTTTTCAATGCCCCCTTTATGAAAGACCATCAATGTTAGGTGTGTTTTTTTATTTATTTTTTTATTTTACCTTTATTTAACTAGGCAAGTCAGTTAAGAACAAATTCTTATTTTCATTGACGGCCTAGGAACTGTGGGTTAACTGCCTTGTTCAGGGTCAGAGCGACAGATTTTTTAACCTTGTCAGCTTCGGGGATCCGCCTTATCTCAGCTCACTAATCACCATAGCAACACCCACCCGTAGCACGCGCTCCAGCAGGTATATTTCACTGGTCACCCCCAAAGCCAACACCTCCTTTGGCCCGCCTTTCCTTCCAGTTCTCTGCTGCCAATGACTGGAACAAATTGCAAAAATCACTGAAGCTGAAGTCTTATATCTTCCTCTCTAACTTTAAGCATCAGCTGTCAGAGCAGCTTACCGATCACTGTACCTGTACACAGCCTGTAAATAGCACACCCAACTACCTCATCCCCATATTGTTACTTATCCTCTTGCTCTTTTGCACCCCAGTATCTCTACTTGCACATCATCATCTGCACATCCATCACTCCAGTGTTAATGCTACATTGTAATTATTTCGCCTCTATGGCCTATTTATTGGTCTTACCTCCCTAATCTTCTACATTTGCACACACTGTACATAGATCTTTCTATTGTGTTATTGACTGTACGTTTGTTTATGTGTAACTCTGCGTTGTTGTTTTTGTAGCACTGCTTTGCTTTATCTTGGCCAGGTCGCAGTTGTAAATGAGAACTTGTTCTCAACTGGCCCGCCTGGTTAAATAAAGGGGAACTGGCCCACCTGGTTAAATAAAGGGGAACTGGCCTACCTGGTTAAATAAAGGGGAACTGGCCTACCTGGTTAAATAAAGGGGAACTAGCCTACCTGGTTAAATAAAGGGGAACTGGCCTACCTGGTTAAATAAAGGGGAACTGGCCTACCTGGTTAAATAAAGGGGAACTGGCCTACCTGGTTAAATAAAGGGGAACTGGCCTACCTGGTTAAATAAAGGGGAACTGGCCTACCTGGTTAAATAAAGGGAACTGGCCTACCTGGTTAAATAAAGGGAACTAGCCTACCTGGTTAAATAAAGGGAACTGGCCTACCTGGTTAAATAAAGAGAACTGGCCTACCTGGTTAAATAAAGGGAACTGGCCTACCTGGTTAAATAAAGGGGAACTAGCCTACCTGGTTAAATAAAGGGAACTGGCCTACCTGGTTAAATAAAGGGGAACTGGCCTACCTGGTTAAATAAAGGGAACTAGCCTACCTGGTTAAATAAAGGAACTGGCCTACCTGGTTAAATAAAGGGAACTAGCCTACCTGGTTAAATAAAGGGAACTGGCCTACCTGGTTAAATAAAGGAACTGGCCTACCTGGTTAAATAAAGGAACTGGCCTACCTGGTTAAATAAAGGAACTGGCCTACCTGGTTAAATAAAGGGAACTGGCCTACCTGGTTAAATAAAGGGAACTGGCCTACCTGGTTAAATAAAGGGAACTGGCCTACCTGGTTAAATAAAGGGAACTGGCCTACCTGGTTAAATAAAGGGAACTAGCCTACCTGGTTAAATAAAGGGAACTAGCCTACCTGGTTAAATAAAGGGGAACTGGCCTACCTGGTTAAATAAAGGGAACTAGCCCACCTGGTTAAATAAAGGAACTGGCCTACCTGGTTAAATAAAGGGAACTGGCCTACCTGGTTAAATAAAGGGGAACTAGTCTACCTGGTTAAATAAAGGAACTGGCCTACCTGGTTAAATAAAGGAACTGGCCTACCTGGTTAAATAAAGGGGAACTAGTCTACCTGGTTAAATAAAGGGAACTGGCCCGCCTGGTTAAATAAAGGGAACTAGCCTACCTGGTTAAATAAAGGAACTGGCCCGCCTGGTTAAATAAAGGGAACTGGCCCACCTGGTTAAATAAAGGAACTGGCCTACCTGGTTAAATAAAGGGAACTGGCCTACCTGGTTAAATAAAGGAACTGGCCTACCTGGTTAAATAAAGGGGAACTGGCCTACCTGGTTAAATAAAGAGAACTGGCCTACCTGGTTAAATAAAGGGAACTGGCCTACCTGGTTAAATAAAGGAACTGGCCTACCTGGTTAAATAAAGGGAACTGGCCTACCTGGTTAAATAAAGGGAACTGGCCTACCTGGTTAAATAAAGGAACTGGCCTACCTGGTTAAATAAAGGGAACTGGCCTACCTGGTTAAATAAAGAGAACTAGCCCACCTGGTTAAATAAAGGGAACTGGCCTACCTGGTTAAATAAAGGAACTGGCCTACCTGGTTAAATAAAGGGAACTGGTCTACCTGGTTAAATAAAGGGAACTGGCCTACCTGGTTAAATAAAGGAACTGGCCTACCTGGTTAAATAAAGGGGAACTGGCCTACCTGGTTAAATAAAGGGGAACTGGCCTACCTGGTTAAATAAAGGGGAACTGGCCTACCTGGTTAAATAAAGGGGAACTGGCCTACCTGGTTAAATAAAGGGGAACTAGTCTACCTGGTTAAATAAAGGGGAACTGGCCTACCTGGTTAAATAAAGGGGAACTGGCCTACCTGGTTAAATAAAGGGGAACTAGCCTACCTGGTTAAATAAAGGGGAACTGGCCCGCCTGGTTAAATAAAGGGGAAATAAATACAATACAAATTTGTGACACATCCAAGGGCTTAAGACAACATCCAAGATGGGGTTTCTGGTGTGTTTTCAACTTCCCTTGCAGATGTTTAGGGCTATTGTCTTCTTACAGTGCATTAGAGGTAGAGAATTCAGGGCTTTGATGGTTTTTGAGAGAGAGAGAGAGAGAGAGAGAGAGAGAGAGAGAGAGAGAATTTATCAGGTGGACCACATGCGGTGGAGTTCAGCCCGGAGGTCTCTTATTAGCCATTCCCACACTGCAGGAACCCCATCTAACATTCATGCTGCCAAGGTTTTCACCCTACCTCTTAAAATGCCAACAGGGCGGCAAGATGAGGGGAAGGTGCCACAATCCACTGTGACAGCGTGGAGTGACATGGAGGTGCTTGTCAGTACGCATCACGGCCAGGGCAGCTGGCACTCTTGACAGATGTCGCCATGATGTCCAGGAGTGTGTTTCGTGGCGACAGGGTTGATGGCTCGAGGTGTGTCGCCAATGCCAGAACCATGGAAACCTACGTAGGCTAGACATAGGCTGACAGATTGACTATCATAGTGTGTGGAGTGGACACACACACACACAGACACACACACACACACACACACACACACCAAGGGTGGGGGCTAACACCCTCTAACATGTCCCAGTTAACTAACGTCGGACACCATATTCAGCACCTTGTTATATCTGCCTGTCTGTTTCAGTCTCAAATGTGAAACTGTTTCCCAAAAGATGCTTTCAAAGCTTTAGCCCGACTAATATTCCCTAGCAACAGTTTGCTGGGGTGTAATTGGCTTATCTCGCTTTAGTGGCGTGCTGTGCAGAATTCAAAGAAGTCATTTAATATTTTTTTTAATTTTTATTACTTGTTCCAATTTGTTCTAATTTGTGCTGTTCGATTTTCAAATGGCATCTCGGTCACAGATTCCTTTTCATTTGGGCTGGCTGCCAGGCTTTATCTTCATCTTGTGCTTCGTGCTGTCCATGTACAGTCCAACAATCTGGGTTAGAGGCTGCCAAGATAGATCGCAATCTGTTTCCATAAGGCCCCCTCCACCAAACCTGGATCCTGTTCATTAGGGCATGCAACGGGAAAAGTTAAAACGGAAAACCAAAATGAGCATTTCTGTTTTTAATTCCTTTTTGGTGCCTAATGAGCATAACCCCGATGGCTTCCAGTCGTCCATGGTATCTGCCAACTCTAAGCAATTTTCTGTTCTATTAGCCAACATGAGATTGTGCTTGTACAGCCATCACATTATGTGGTCCTTGCTTGCTATCAGAGGCCAGAGGCTTAAGCTGCACCGGTCAGGGGTTAATGCTGCAAAGAAACTGACCTTATGTCAGAGCTTAAAGGGCAAAAGCATTCCATTATCCTTGTGCTAAGGTGAGCTTGGCTCTTCTGGGGTCAGCAATACGAGTCTTTATTCCATGTCACCTTGGATGAAAGGAAACATTCACTACTGTTTGCTAAATAGTCCAAATTAATAACTACCATTGGTCCATACAGTTGCAGTACGTAAGTGCTTAGGCACCAGAATGTAAATATTAAACACTATTTTGTAACTGCAGATAAATACTTAATTCCATGTATTTGTAAGGATATTGTGATCAAAAAGAATACATAAGAGTAAATGAATGACAGAAGAAAAAAATACTTTTAGAATTATTCATTGTTACGCAAAAATAAAAAGAAATGTAAGAAATTCAACTTACATTACATCTCTGTAATAAGCTAGTAAACCTCCACTTGGGTTCTAAATATATAATATTTATAAATTGTTTTGAGTCCGAAGACTCATTCTGGCAAGCTCGAGATAAGTATGCAGGAGTTTATCCAAAGTCACTCTTTTGGTGTTAGCGCATAGAGTCCTACATGCCCCTAGACGCTGATCTTGGATCAGTTTAGCCTTTTCCCAACTAATGGTTAAGGTTATGATTGGAGCAGGAGACGCTGATTCTGGATCTGTACCTAGGGGAAACTTCACCCCAAGAGCTTTCTACACAGTCAGCCCCTCTCTCCAATCCCCTCTGTGCTGGGAAAATGTCACCGCGTCACCGGAGAAGGACAGGCTCACCACGACAGGAAGCACCAGGGCCATCTGACCTTGGTCACTGTTGAAAGTGAATCCTGGGACGCTCCCCAGGAGGAGGCCGTAAGCAGAAAAAGACCCACAACCCCATCGCTATTTCATTCGTCATAGGGTTCGTGTAAACCTTATTCATAGTAATTTTTTTCCTGCAGCGCCAACGCTACAGACAACCCTCGCCTTGACTTTCCAGCACGTTCCATACATTTTAATGAGCCGTTACGCAAGCCAGCATACATATTTATTTTCATCTCTCATTGAGACTACAGAAGGAATTTTGAACGCGGTGCGAGCGACAGGCTTAGAAATATTGAATAGTGGCGAGAGAGAAAAAAAGAGAGGGAGATATACATTTTTTTTTTAAATGATCTGCTTTTTAATGAGGCCTGGAGCGTCCATCATTAAGCCAGCAGTCACACTAAAGTGCCTTTGTTCTCTCTCGCTCTCCTCCAAAGCGTTTGTCCCGTCGAGCGTGAGATGACGCACACGGTTATAGATGTTGAGACCCGAGACGGAGATCAAGGACAGCCCAGATCGGCGCCGTCAGGTCCACGAACCCCAGTGGACATTGTAGAGAGGAAAAAAAAAAGAGATTCTCAGCCAATCAACCGGGCCCTGCCGTCTGTCCCTCGGGCCAATCGAAGACGAGGGAGAGCTTCATGGGCAGTCATTTCTCGTTAAAACCAATAAATGTGCCCTGCTTCTCCCTCTGAAGAAGCATCGGGTGGAGCTGCACTCAACAGCTCTGCCTGGGAGAAAAGCGCTGACGTAGCAACAGTGCTGGTGCTATGGAGAGTGCCGGGTTTGAATGTGCAGCACGCATCACGTATTGACAGAGGTGCTAGAAACGAAAGCAAGCATTCCCAGCGGATTTTAGTCAAGGGCTATTCACTGCCGCCTTGTCATTGAGAGAATTTCTTATCTGTGAGTGTGTGTGCATGTGTCGGAGTGTGTGTTTGAGTGCACCCTCAAGGTGACAGGCCCCCAAAACATAGCTTCTATTGGTTTCTATATCCCCAGTTTCCAAGTCCATCGCAACACTGGCCTTCTGGTGGTGTTGACAAGCTGCCAAAACGGAATATTCCCAGCCTGTGTAATTATGATCTGTGGAATTGATTCCCCTCAGTGATCGTAGTTGGACGTCGTGCGGCTCATTGATTCTGAGATGTATGGTCCTCATTTGGGAGGTGTGGAGCTTAAAGTTTGCACTGATAGCTTTGCCGGTTTGACAGACGCCTTCATCGAAAGGGACTAGCATAGATTACAAATAACGCATTGATTCTGCTAAATCAATCCTCCGAGCCATTATCTCTGCACATCCGGGTTAGTATGCAGACTAATGCACAGTTGGTACTTGTTTAGAGACAGAGAGGAGTCTGCTTACAGAATTGGCAAAAAATTCAGTTCCCAGCTAGTCTTGCCAGAGTGCTTTGGTTCAGCGAGATGGTCTAAGCGTGTCTGTGTCTGCATTCAAAAAATGAATAATTCAAACTTATTTTATGCCATTTTATTCATGTAGAAGCAACTGAAGTTCCTTTTTGAAGTTATTCAAGTGTGTTTACATTTATGTGTGTTTGTGTACGTGTGTTTATAAATGTGTGTTTATATGTACGTATGTGACATTTGTCTCTCTCCTCACGTCTGCCGTCTCTCCACAGGGGAGGACTTTGTGGTGGTGCAGCAGGAAATCGGCATGATGAAGGACTGCATGCACTCTAACATCGTGGCCTACTTTGGCAGTTACTTAAGGTAGCATATTTAAAGGCCCGCACCCTGCGCTCCCTCCGCCACCACCCCCAACCTACCCTTCCCTCCTCCACCCCTGCCCTGGCTCAGTCAATTCCCAGCCACTCATAGGCTTGGAAGTACACACACACATACACACACACACACACACACACACACACACACACACACACACACACACACACTTGAAAAATGATAGCTGGTTCAACTGGTACGATGAAGCCAAATTCAATACGTTTCTTTGTTTTTAAGCTAATTCCTCACTCAAGCTAGACGTCCTCTTACTAGGGGTACGTCCCAAATGGCACCCTATTCCCTTTATAGTACACTACTTTATACCACTGCCCAGAGGGGAATCGGTTGCCGTGTAGGAAGTAACCTAGCTCCTACCACATAACCAGACAGACAGTTAACAGATTCTTATTATTCTTGTCTTGGTCATTAAAGGGAAAACATCCATTTCTGGACTTTAAAAGAGATGATATATATACCCATGTTAATTCTGGAAGAATATAATTTATAAATCAAATCAAATTTATTTATAAAGCCCTTCTTACATCAGCTGATGTCACAGAGTGCTGTACAGAAACCCAGCCTAAAACCCCCAAACAGCAAAGCAATGCAGGTGTAAAAGCCCGGTGGCTAGGAAAAACTCCCTAGAAAGGCCAAAACCTAGGAAGAAACCTAGAGAGGAACCAGGCTGTGAGGGGTGGCCAGTCCTCTTCTGGCTGTGCCGGGTGCAGATTATAACAGAACATGGTTAAGATTTTAAAATGTTCATAGAACAGGCATAACAGTTGGAACTGGAGAAGCAGCACGGCCAGGTGGACTCGGGACATCAAGGAGTCATCAGGCCAGGTAGACCTTGAGGAATGGTCCTAACGCTCAGGTCCTCCGAGAGAAAGAGAAGAAAGAGAGAGATAATTAGAGAGAGCATACTTAAATTCACACAGGACACCAGATAAGAGAAGAAATACTCCCTAAGAGAACGTTAGTTTAATAAATTGTTTGCACTTAGTTCAACTGTCTTACCCCATCACAACCCAAAATGTACGCTGTTTTTAGTCCAATGTTTGTAAACATTGTAAATTGTAAACAAACACTGTATAGATTTTAAACATGGTTAAAACTATGTTTGATGTCATGGATGGTCAGTCCTTTCATCCATAGCTCCGTCTATACATTGGAGTAGTTACAGTTCTCCAGCCCCGTCCCGGAGTTATGTACGAAGGCACTGGTGGCGTGCCCTCTTGGGAATTGTTTGAACTGCAGATTGCCCATTTAAAGCACAGGTCATTAGAGCGGCTGTCTTAAGCAGCTGTTGTCGCACTTGTCGCACACACACACACACACACACACACACACACACACACACACACACACACACACACATACATACACTCACAGAGATGGTGTTGATTCTGCTCTTAATGACTGTGCTGAGCTCATTAGAGAGACAGAACAGCAGTCGACATCACCGACTACCGTTGATCTCAGCCTCCCGCATGTCAGCTCCCCGCTGCCACGGAGACGGCCCGCTGCTCGTAACGTCCCCAACCCTAGGCTCCGTCTACGTCTCTCCGTGGGGGAAATGGAGGGTCCCTGAAACGGAAGGCCTTCCCCTGTAGTTTCGTCGCGTCGTCACCTTTTAACCTTGGGCGTTTAGACGTCGGTGTATTCTTGACAAGGCTTTAGAGCCGCCCTGTAGGCAGGTGGCGGGAGGAGGTTAAAGGGGGCGATAGTCTGACATAGCTTCCTCTCCGTCTGCATTGATCTTGTAACGCCCAGGCCCGCGATTACAGGCTGGAGCGTTTTGGTTTTGTCTTGGTGTAGGGTTTGTTCGTTCTAGGTGTCGTGTTTCTATGTTGGGTAATGGTTCCCAATTAGAGGCAGCTGTGTGTCGTTGTCTCTAATTGGGAACCATATTTAGGTTAGTAGGTTTCACTCTGGGTTGGTGGGTTATTGTGAGTTCATAGCTGGTTTTGTTAGTCAGTTATGTTCATCGTTACGTTCTCCGTTTATTGTTTTGTTCCGTCTTGTTCCCGTATTATTATTATTATTAAATCATGTATTCTGGCTACATCGCTGCGTCTTGGTCTGTTCCCTCAGAAGATCTGAACACGGAGGATAGGTGAAAGCAGTATGGTGCACCCTAGCTGGGAGTATGCTGTCACCCGTATAGGTTATTTCAGGTCAGTGCCGATGAGAGAAAGAAAGAATAGAAAGGAGATCGTTTTTGAAACAGGATCAATGAGTTGCCAGCTAACCTGTGTAAATATTTGGAAGTAACGTCATAATTCTTTTGTTAAAGATAATCTTGAAATGGGAATGTTATAATTGATTGGACTAGCTAACTTGGTGTGACCCTGCTTGTTGATAAACCCCTTAGAGCCCCGAGAGAACGTTAGTTTAATTAGCACTGCCATGTGACTGACTGCACCTTTATAATCAGACCCCAATCAACCGGTGCTATCATGACTTGCAATCTACTTAGTAGAGACTTTAAGATGATTAGCCTCTCAATGGTATGGCCAAAGCATGTTCTCACTCAAACTGAAGGCAGACGGGCAGACGGACAGACGGACGGACAGGCGGGCGGGCAGACATGTGAGCCAATTCCCGGAGAATCATGTTTGAATAAAGTTATTTGTTTATGCCGGCGATCTCATTGAGAATATGCTGTTTCCTGTATAGTACTATAAATGATATTGAAATCTAAGAAGAAGAATCTAGCTCTGCCTAATTCAGTAGAAAATATATTTTTGTTGTGTTTTTAGTAGGCTCCTGTTGTGCCTGGTCTGTTCTGTCCAGTCATAACTGTTCTATAGTCCCAATAATGACCTTGAAATAACCTAACGTTGCCGGGTAAAGCTGTCAGATCCACATCCATTTGTGAAACCCTGAACCTACATTGCCCACCTTGAAACCCTATTTATGATTTGCGTTTGAAGCTGGGGTTAAATGACACAAATACTTCAAATGTGGCTTGAAATGCTGATATGTGCCCAAATAAGAACTTTAGCTTATATAATATTAAAGAAATACATGATACGTTTGAATTCAGGTACTCCGGAACCAACGGCCCGAGGAACATTTTTTAATAAAGCACGTGTGCTTGTCAGGCTCCAACCATGTCTCTCCTTATCTTTCAGTGACGGGGCCTCTCACAGAATCACAAATAGCCTACGTGTCTCGAGAAACTCTTCAGGTACGTCCATTCAGTTGGCCTCCTCCAACGCTCAAGTATTCACTCTTCTTCAGACACACGTCTTTCATCTCACAGCGTTGCCTTTGAATTGCGTCTCAACTTTGATTTGATCCACCCACTCAAAATGAGATTGAAAACAGCCTTTAGCAATAGGAAGGGAAAAGGGGGGGGTACCTAGTCAGTCGTACAACTGAATGCCTTTCAACTGAAATGTGTCTTCTGCATTTAACCCAACCCCTCTGAATCAGAGAGGTGTGCGGGTGGGTGCCTTAATCCACATCCACGTCTTCGGTGCCCCGGGAACAGTGGGTTAACGGCCTTGTTCAGGTGCAGAACGACAGATTTTTACCTTGTCAGCTCGGGGATTCGATCCGGCAACCTTTCGGTTACTGGCCCAACACTCTCTAACCACTAGGCTACCTGCATAGCAACATCGTAGGACTATTGTTGTCATTGGATTTGTTTTGATTTTGATACACAACTATTATACCATAATAAATCCATTATTACAAATCCCCCACCCCAAAAATATGTAACCAGGCTATTGCTTTCCTGGTAAAATGACAACGCTCTCATGCTTTGGAAAAGTAGATGTGGCTGATTTTGGTTGAATGTTTATTGGCTAAAAAGGGACACCGTATTAGGATGGGATATTATTTGTGAAGAGGTCAATGGACTGACTCGCTGTAGGCATGTTTCCCCTCCACAGGGTCTCTACTATCTACACAACAAAGGGAAAATGCACAGAGACATAAAGGTAAGGTGGGACAAATAGCAGATTCTGGCAGGAATACACGGCTTCCCATCGCATAGAATAGAACAGAGTGCACAAAGACAAGGTGGGACTGGGACCGTAACCGTTTCAAGCGGGAATACATTGTGTAGATTAGAATAGAGTTTATTGTCCTGTTCAAGGAAATATATTTTTACACAAGCTTGTAGGTACACACAAACGTCTTCACCCAGACATGCGCCATTTACATTGGCAGTAGTTTTACCTCCTCTGGAATTTGGCAATGGCCATTATAAAAACATTTCGGACACTATTGGCCTCCATTTCAATCCCCAACAAGACGTCTTTCAAAGTCACTCCAGGCGTTCCCCTGTGAAGTTTCCTTTGATAGACGGCCTTGTTAAGAGACTGCTGCATATATGAAACTGCATTGAAAATGCACAGATACAAGTTAGTTAGACGTTTGACATGCTGTTGAGGAAATAATACGTAAAAAAGGTACTGAACGCTTCCATAGGCCTATGCAACCGCAGATCCATTGTGACGTTCTGATCTTCTTTTATGTGCACGAAGGGAGCAAACATACTGTTGACAGACAACGGGTACGTCAAACTAGGTAAGGAGTCCAGACGTGCAACTGTTTTCTTTGTGTGTGTGTGTGTGTGTGTGTGTGTGTGTTTCAATATGATGAATCATGGCAATTTGGTGAGCGTGTGAATCATCACCTGGCGAAGATTGACAAGCTGTTAATTGCGCTTGGCTGTGAATAGCACCTTCTGCTTTCACATTCTGTCTGTCCTCTCTCTCTCTGTCCTCTCTCTGTCTCTCTCTCTCCCTGTCTGTCTGTCTGTCTGTCTGTCTGTCTGTCTGTCTGTCTGTCTGTCTGTCTGTCTGTCTGTCTGTCTGTCTGTCTGTCTGTCTGACTGACTGACTGACTGACTGACTGACTGACTGACTGACTGACTGACTGACTGACTGACTGACTGACTGACTGACTGACTGACTGACTGACTGACTGACAGTCAGTCTGTCTGTCTGTCTATGTCCTCTCTCTCTGTTTCTCTCTGTCTCTGTCTCTGTCTCTGTCTCTCTCTCTCTCTCTCTCTCTCTCTCTCTCTCTGTCTCTCTCTGTCTCTGTGCGTGCTTTCATATTCAATGTGTGTGGTAAGCGAAATCCAGTCTGCGATGCAGGCACACCTTGGACAGTGATAATTGTATCAGTGCTAACACTACAATTTATATCGTATTCCTTTTTTGGGGGAATTTACCTGCACCAGCTTTACAAAAGATGTATAATTATTATTATTACAATACATGAGCGTTGTATGATTTTCATTGATTTCAATCATCGTTATGTATAGTTTATCATTTATTACAGAGCGAACCAGGCTCAGGAAAAGCTCATCAAGCATTTATTAGCCATTCCATTTATTAATGATAAACTGTTGTGGATTGCATTTGGACATTTATTATTAGCCATTTATTCATGATAAACTGTCACTGTATTTTAATGTAACTCTGACTTTAACAAGGAATTTACTGGATGAAGTCATTCATTGGCGAGTAACAACATCTTTAAAAAGGCATCGTTAATGATGCTTAATGGACGCGTCGTGTAGATATAACTACAAAGTCAGGCTTCTCATGTCTTTCTTTTCTTGGCAGCTGACTTTGGCGTCTCGGCCCAAATCACGATGACCATCGCCAAGAGAAAATCCTTCATCGGCACACCTTACTGGTAATGTCCTTCATCACTCCCCACCCCTTCTATCGATTCTCTCTGTCCCTTGATACCCAAGTCAGGTGAATCTATCCATGGATCTATCATCCACCGTTTTGTCAAGCAGGATAGGAATGTGCCCTTCAATTGATTTGAAAAGGCGTTTAACCCCCTAGACATCCGCATCAAAATCCATCCGTTTAAGCTAGAGAGAGATGTGGGTTTCTTTGCATTGCATCCGCCGATGTTGCACTTCCACATGTGCAGTGAAAAGGTGGCACAGCTAGAGCGGTGTTTGGGCGGACCATGAGACATCCCAAAAATCGGTCTTCTCACGAAAAAACTTCTGTAGCTTTCGAAACGGTTTGTCCTACAAAACTATTATGACCCCTTCTATTGAACGATGAGACTCGCAAACACGATGGTGTTCTCTGTCTTGCTTTACGCCCCCTGCAGGCCTCACAAGACTTGTCTGAAGGTAACAGTTTAAAACAATTGAATAGAAGTGTGTATATATGGAGAAGGTTTAGTGCCAAAAATTTGGGCTTAAATACACATTTCAATGCGTGTCTGTCACCAGAGATTTTAACAGTTTGAGAATGCTTGACAGAAAGATATGCAAGCCTTAACATGTTTTGCATTTCAAGCTACAAAGCTAGTAGAATATATATATATTTTAGTTTTAGTTTTTTCTAAACCCAATCCAGCCCCTTACCCTAAACCGGGTTCGTATCTTAACCCAGATCCAGCCCCTTACCCTAAACTGGGTTTGTATCTTAACCCAGATCCAGCCCCTTACCCTAAACTGGGTTTGTATCTTAACCCCGATGCCGTCCCTTACCCTAAACCGGGTTCGTATCTTAACCCAGATCTAGCCCCTTACCCTAAACCGGGTTCGTATCTTAACCCAGATCCAGCCCCTTACCCTAAACTGGGTTTGTATCTTAACCCAGATCCAGCCCCTTACCCTAAACTGGGTTTGTATCTTAACCCCGATGCCGTCCCTTACCCTAAACCGGGTTCGTATCTTAACCCAGATCCAGCCCCTTACCCTAAACTGGGTTCGTATCTTAACCCAGATCTAGTCCCTTACCCTAAACCGTGTTTGTATCCAAATCATGACCCTCCTCCCCATCCACTGATACATCACACTCTTTCCCTGCTCTGAGCCCACCCCTCTCTTTATTCGTGTTTTGTTTAGTCTGATGTTTTGTTTTTCTTTTTTAATTTCTATAATTGTAAAGCGACTTTCGGTCCTTGAAAAGCGCCAAATAAGTCCCATGTATTATTATAATTATTATGCTTGGCGAAAATCAATCACTGCATTCCACAGTAACAACCTCATACCAACAGTCAAGCATGGTGGTGGTAGTGTGATGGTGTGGGGATGCTTTGCTGCCTCAGGACCTGGACCACTTGCCTTAATAGAAGGAACCCTGAATTCTGTTCTGTATCAGAGACTTCTACAGGAGAATGTCAGGCCATCCGTCTGGCAAATACCTTTTCACGGCACTGTAGTACAGACACTTCAGAACAAACTTATTTTAGATTGGGGGACTATCTGTTGTTCCATGTAGTGACTGTTATTTAGTGTGTTCTTATGGGCTAATTCAATGTTTAATCAAATCATCATTTTATTCATTTTTTAATTTATTTTATACTTCAAATAGCTAAATGATCTTTGGTATGATCTTCTTAAAACAATTCCATATGTGATCTTTGGTGTGACATTCTTAAAACAATTCCATGTGTTAGCTTACTAGAACCCCCGCTCAGCTTAGGTAGGGCTTCGACTCTAGGGGGTTAACGAGTCAAACATATTGTGATTTATATTGATTTGGTGGTGGTGGTGGTGATGATGATTGATGATGGGCCGCAGGTAGCCTAGTTAAGCGCGTTGGGACAGGAACCGAAAGATCGCTGGTTTGAATCCCTGAGCCAACTAGGTGAAAAATCTGTCTGTGCCCTTGAGCAAGTAACTTAACCCTAATTGCTCTTGTAAGTCGCTCTGGATAAGAGCGTCTGATAAATGACTCAAATGTAATGATGATGCTGGTCTTGTATTATTTTAAAAGTAGCCTATTAAGCAAGTCAAACGATTCTGATTATATTGATTTCAATTATGATAATACGATGATGCTGTAATGATGATGAGGATGACTGCTGGTATAATCAAATTAATTTAAGACCAGTGTTTGGCTTACACTTTATAATGTCATGAATAATCCCTATAAATGCTTATGAATTTTACCACTTCCAACCAGTGCTGACTGTAGCTGGCTGTAGCTGGCTGTAGCTGACTGTAGCTGACTGTAGCTGACTGTAGCCATTTTGGGGCCTTAAGTGAGATTTGGGTGGGTTGCCACCCCCAACCGTGGGGGCAAAACATTTTAGTGATCCCCCACTTGGCGGCCCTGGTGGTCGCGCCAAGTTTGGAAATATTTACAAAGTGTGTTCACATTTCTAAAGGAGTAATTGGCACAGTGGGTTATACTGAGCCGACTCCCTGTGCGCAGGATGGCACCCGAGGTGGCAGCCGTAGAGAGGAAGGGCGGGTACAACCACCTGTGCGACATCTGGGCCGTGGGCATCACCGCCATCGAGCTGGCAGAGCTGCAGCCGCCCATGTTCGACCTTCACCCGATGAGGTCAGTGTTCGGACCCGTTGGCATCAGACCAGGGCTCTCTTTTTAAAGGGGAGCGGACTCTCCTTTCGTATTTTATTGTTTTTGACAGAGACCGTTATGAAATGAAGAGCAGACAGAGAGAAGGGGCCCCGCTAGGTGCCGGGATTCTTATCCATGCAGGCAGGGGAATACACACTCACACCTCCCCATATGTATTTGGACAGGGAAGCATATATTTTTTTTTTGGTGGGGGGGCTCTATACTCAAGGATTTTGGATTTGAGATAAAGTGTTTCATGTGAGGCGACAGTACAGAATGGCACCTTTTATTTGAGGTTATTTTCATTTGTTTTAGCGGTAAGAAATGAAAGCACTTTATGTAGCTAATCCCCCCCATTTGAAGTCAAAAGTATTTGGACAAATTCACAGGTATTCGGTCCCATATTTCTAACATGCAAGGACTCTACGAACTCGTCGTATGCATTTGCAGAACATAGAGAAAGCGGAGCATAACTATTTTAAATGTATGTTTAGTAAGGTAGCACCTCTGAGTAAAAGCAAGGATTGGAAGTGAAAGGACTGATTGCCTTAAATACACAACTGCACCTTTTTCATTTTTCTCAGAGCCCTGTTTTTGATGACCAAAAGTAACTTCCAGCCGCCCAAGTTGAAAGACAAGTTGAAGTGGTAAGTGTCTTTAGGCTTGCTGCCTGCAACATTACCTACACCCTGGCCAGTTCTATCTCGCTGCTTGAACACACCGCCTTCTCCCACCCCGACTCGTATACATTGTAACTGGATGGAAAAAGAGACGTAATACAATATTAATGAATCAAATCAAAATGCTGCTAAATTATTAACAGTCAGAGACACACCTGTCATAGCGGTAAAGGAGCCTCAGATTTGTGTCGATGTCATTGGACTCAGTGAAAGGCTGTTTTTGTGGGGAGGGGTTGGAGAATTGACAGCCTAACTAGATTTACACATAATATGGGGTCAGGTTTCATCCCAAAGTGGTTTGATCATTATTAGCATATAAATTGAATATTTATGGTCGAATAGGCGGAATATTTTTTTTAATCCAATTTCGTTCTCCCTCTCCAAGGACCAGTAATTTTCATCATTTTGTAAAAATATCGTTGACGAAGAATCCAAAGAAAAGGCCCTCCTCAGACAAACTGCTGCAGGTAATATGATCGGCAATGGGATTGTAGTGACGTCATTGTGTAGGTCAAGGGATTTGGTTGCCGCAATGACAACCCATAGAGCATTGTTAGCAAGTAACTCTTTCAAATGTTCAAGGTCAAGATTTAGTGAAATAAGTGTGAAATATTTGGAACTAGAGCCCTCTTACAGGAGCAATATGAAGTTTAAACAACAACACAGCAGTTACTCCGCCACTGTTTTTGTACACAGCTGAGGGGTGGTGCTGGGACTGACCATTCATGATACTGTATCAAAATGATAGTTTTGAGGATATAGTGTTTTTTTTTTTTTTTTTTGTAAAACAAGCTTATATTTTGGGTTCTGATGGGGTACGACAGTTGAGCTAAGCTCATGAGGCAGTTAAAAGATTCCTTTTATTTTAAAAGCCCGAAAAATTAGGTAGCAATCGCAGAATGTGCTGCAGTGTTTACATAGCAACTCTTATTTACTAGTAACCTGAGGTTTGTGTTCTTAGAACTCGACCAAAGAATCTTGGACAGAGGAACCCACCTAACTCTTACAAGCTTTTTAATATTGTATCTTAGAAATCTTGTTTATCAAATCATTTGAAGATCTACTGCACTTAAAGTGCCTTTTAAACATTAATCTTTAGCCTTTTTAATAATCTATCGCACTAGCATGTGATAAAAAAAATGGGATAATATCTTGTGTCATGCTTGTCTGAGGCAAATGGCACCGTATTCCCTATGTAATGCACTACTTGACCAGGGCCCATATTTGGGACGCAGCCTAAATGCGTTGTGTCTGTCTAGTGTTTGTATATCAGTTCATATCAGATGCACCACTTTAGCTCTGAGTCTAATGGATAAAGGGGATGGATAAAGTTGTATCTCATCTCATCTTAGAAAACATTTTCCCCAAGCCAACTCCTATTTTTGTTTAACTGCTTTTTGGCTCAAGAGGGAACAACCATGGCAGGAAATGTATTTATAATTTTTTCAATAATTGAGTGCTATGATTAATTTGACAATATAGGTACAAAGAAAAGTGTTTTATTCGATTGCATTTCTCATAATGCAATCTTTCTGACACGTGGATTTTCTTGACTGAATCTGGCCCGTAGTCTCCTACAGTTTGTCCCAGTCCCAGATCTGTTTGTATAGTCTTGCCAACTGCTATGGTCATTGCCCCACCAATAACCATAGGATTTGGCAAGACCTCACAAACAGATCCGAGACCAGGCTATCCTACAGTATGAACACAACAGCTTCATTGTTGTCCCTTGATGTTTTCCCAGCATCCCTTTGTCTCGCAACCCCTGAGTCGAACGCTGGCCATCGAGCTCTTGGACAAGGCCAGCGACCCGGACCATTCCTCCTACGACGACCACTTAGATGACGAGCCCGAGGAGCCCGAGGAGGTACAGTGCAGCTGCAGACACTCACAGGACATGTCCTCCTTCAATCAGAACCAGTAACCTTTGCCTCTATTGAGGGTGCTAGTCTGTTTCTACTATCTTGCCAACTCCTTGTCACTCGGTGTCAATCCAAACGTTTGGCATGACTATTCCATAAGGAGGTGGCAAGATTGGCACCCAGGCTAGGTTTCCTCGGAGGTTGGTAAATGGTGACATCGATTCTCACACCGGAATAGTAATAATTTAGATTTTTGTTTTCTTTCCTGTATTCCTGGTTACCGGTTTTGATTGATCAAGGCCCTAAATCATTTTAATTGACTGTAGAGGACAATAATTGGTTATAGAGCATCTACTGTACTTTGTCATACAGAACATGTTGTCACTGTAGGTTTTAGTGGTCAATTTACTCTGTGTATAATGCACAGCAAGAGTTTGCCGAGAGTAGCTTTTTGCTATTCATAGCCACAGTATTCACACTCCGCAGTACTTTCTATCGTTGCCAATATTTTACTAGAATACACTGACTGTACATTCTGTCCTGTTCATTGGCACATTTAAATGGATATTTGTTAGACAATTACAAAATGTATAGTATTATACAGCGTCTATATATTGCTGTTTTCATTTTAAAGATGTACTAGCCTTAGCATAAGCATTAATTCGCCTCTTAGCTCACTTTAGCTGGCAGCAGTCACTTTGTCCAAGGTCCATAATACCTGTCTGTAGGTGTTGACTGTAGGTGCGTTGACTGTAGGTGCGTTGACTGTAGGTGCGTTGACTGTAGGTGTGTTGACTGTAGGTGTGTTGTCTGTAGGTGTGTTGTCTGTAGGTGTGTTGACTGTAGGTGTGTTGACTGTAGGTGTGTTGACTGTAGGTGTGTTGTCTGTAGGTGTGTTGTCTGTAGGTGTGTTGTCTGTAGGTGTGTTGTCTGTAGGTGTGTTGTCTGTAGGTGTGTTGACTGTAGGTGTGTTGTCTGTAGATGTTGTGCCTTTAAAGGAATTATTTAGGCTGTTACACCCCCCTGCCTTGTCCTCACCTGGGGTAAAGTTTCCCCTAGGTACAGGTCTAAGATCAGCTTCCCTTCCCCTAATCCTAACCTTAACCATTAGTGGGGGAAACGCAAAACTGACCCAAGATCAGCATATGAGGACAGTTTCACCCTACACCTCCTCAACTCCTCTCATCAGTTGGGCTGAGTGTCTCTGCCTCTCTCCTTCGCCCTTAGTTGAAATACAAGAGGGTGCTTTGGCTCATACTGGGGTGTTCCAACCCGTTCACCCCCCATACCCTTCTCGGCAACTCCCACGCTTTGCCGTTGGCAGAGAGGTACCGTGTGTGTGTGTGTGCGTGTGCGTGTGCGTGTGCGTGTGTGTGTGCGCGCGTGCGTGCGTTCAGATGCAACATGAGAAATGGACATGTGCTGAAATGGTTTGACGTGGAGAATGGTGTGATACCATTGGGTCCTTGCTAAATGTATGCTAAACCTTACCTTTTGAGTACTTAGTCCCACTTTACAGTGGGATGACCATAATAGATATTTACATCAGGTAGTGGAATTGCAGTGTAGATACTGTAGCTCTACATGTAAATACAAAGGTATTGGGGACACTTATTGTACATTGGAACCAAATGCTATTTGTCTTTAACTGGATAAGAGCATCTGCTAAATGAATAACATGTAAAATGTCTAAAATACAGACAAGAATGATCCTGTAATCCCAAGATTACGTTGTGCTGGTGAAGGTCCTTCAACCGCCCTTGGCTTCCGATGGTTTGGCTCTAAATGCTTTTAGTCTCTACTTCAAAACATCCGGGCAGTGAAGGATGTCATTCAACTGCCATTCTGTGCCCTGGAACTGTCAGTTCCACTGTGAAGCCCTTCACATAAAGTGCATGTCCTCTGATGCACGAGGGAGGACACACTGCTAAATAAATAACAGTGGAAGCCATCCTGGGACTACCTTGGCTGCCCCCAAATGTCACCTTGGTCCCTGCGTAGTGCACTACGTAGGCTGCCGTCAAAATTTGTGCTGCCGTTTGGGATGCACCCATTTCTCATAGTCATGACACAAAGGAAGACTGGCCGCCAACTAATGATTTCCCCTACAGGGCTTAGTGGGAAGGCGGAAGGGTCATTTTCATTACGCATGTGTCATCAAAGTGCGACATTCGGTGGTGTTATTTTTTACACCAGCCTTTTTTTAATTAGGGAAACATGGAAGGTTGCCAGGAAGACGTGACTCACCTGAGTGTCCCAAATGTAACCCTAATCCCTATATGGTGCACTACTTTTGACTAGGGCCCATAGGGGTCTGGTCAAAAGTAGTGCACTATAAAAGGAATAGGGTGCCATTTGGGACGTATGCTCCGTCTGCAAAGACAGTTACACATTTTAATTCTTGTTCTTCTCTCATCATCGTTATCGCTGATTGTCGTTACATTATATTGATCTTATCAGAGAGGAAGAGGCGAAGCGAGAGGTTTCACTTTCACCAAAATCTAAGCTTGTCGCCTGCCTTCTGCTTTTGGGACAACAACTCCCATTGTTAGGGAGGAGACATAAGCATCTATACAGATCTCTGATCTTACCTCCTGACGCTATATATATATATATATATATATTCAGGTTTTTAGAAATGTTTACACATTTTATGAAAAATAATAATAAGCAGAAATACCTTATTTACATATGTATTCAGACCCTTTGCTATGAGACTCTAAATTGAGCTCAGGTGCATCCTGTTTCCATTGATCATCCTTGAGATGTTTCTACAACCTGATTGGAGTCCACCTGCGGTAAATTCAATTGATTGGACATGATTTGGAAAGGCACACCTGTCTATATAAGGTCTCACAGTTGACAGTGCATGTCAGAGCAAAAACCAAGCCATGAGGTCGAAGGAATTGTCCACAGAGCTCCGAGACAGGATTGTGATCTGGGGAAGGGTACCAAAACATTTCTGCGGCATTGAAGGTCCCCAAGAACACAGTGGCCTCCATCATTCCTAAATGGAAAAAGTTTGGAACCACCAAGACTCTTCCTAGAGCTCGCCGCCCGGCCAAACTGGGCAATTGGGGGAAAAGGACCTTGGTCAGGGAGGTGACCAAGAACCCGATGGTCACCCTGACAGAGCTACAGAGTACCTCTGTGGAGATGGGAGAACCTTCCAGAAGGACAACCATCTCTGCTGCACTCCACCAATGAGACCTGTATGGTAGAGTGGCTAGACGGAAGCCACTCTTCAGAAAAAGGCACATGACAGCCCTTTGTGAGACGCGGTGTGGGTGAACAGATGATCTCCACATGTGTATTTCCCACCGTAAAGCATGGAGGAGGAGGTGTTATGGTGTGGGGGTGCTTTGCTGGTGACACTGACACTGTCGGCTTAGTGGGACTATCATTTGTTGTTCAACAGGACAATGACCCAACACACCTCCAGGCTGTACAAGGCCAATTTTACCAAGAAGGAGAGTGATGGAGTGCTACATCAGATGGCCTGGCCTCCACAATCCCCTGACCTCAACCAAATTGAGATGGTTTGGGATGAGTCGGACTGCAGAGTGAAGGAAAATCAGCCAACAAGTGCTCAGCATATGTGGAAACTCCTTCAAAACTGTTGGAAAAGCATTCCAGGTGAAGCTGGTTGACAGAATTCCAAGAGTGTGCAGTACTGTCATCAAGGCAAAGGGTGGCTATTTGAAGAATCTCAAATATAAAATATATATTTGTTTAACACTTTTTTTGGTTACTACATGATTCCATATGTGTTATTTCATATATTTGATTTATTCTATAATGTAGAAAATAGTAAAAATAAAGAAAAGACATTGAATGAGTAAGTGTTAAAACTTTTGACTAGTAGTGTATAAAATGTGATATTTCAGTGTATAAAATGTGATATGTGCAAAAACCTCTAAAAACCTGTTTGTCATTATGGGGATTTATGTGTAGATTGATGAGGGAAAAAAACAATTGAATCTGTTTTAGAGTAAGGATGTAACGTAACAAAATGTGGAGAAAGTCAAGGGGTCTGAATACTTTTTTTACACACCCCTTGCACAGTCTTCACATTTTGCTCAGAAGGGATTAGGGATTACACTGGATGTTTTACCTACAGATCTACACAGTCTACTCCACATTTAAAGTGATAGAAAGTTTGAGAAACATTTCTAAAAGATGTCTTGATTGCGTATGTTAATACTTGGTAGAAGCACTTTTTGGCAGCCATTACAGCTGTAAATAATATTCTACCAACTTTGCACAACTATTATGGCAACATTTGTCCATTATTTTTGTCAAAATTGCTTAAGCTCAGTAAATTTGGTTAGGAATCATTGGACAGGAATAATTCAACCTTATCTCTGATTTTCAAGCAAATTTAATTCACGACTGAGACTAAACGGGCGGCAGGGTAGCCTAGTGGTTATAGCGTTGGACTAGTAACCGAAAGGTTAACCCACTGTTCCTAGGCCGTCATTGAAAAGAAGAATTTGTTCTTAACTGACTTGTCTAGTAAAATAAATAAATAAACCACTCAGGAACACTATTGGAAAGCCATTCAGGTGTGTCTTTGGCATAGCAATGTGTGTAATTGCCTCGCTGAAAAGTCTAACTCTAAAGTCTAACTAACTTTACCTGGGCTTTGCTCCTTTCATATTTATTTTGATCCTGACAAATTCCTCAGTCCCTGCCGGTGACCAGCATACCCATTTCATAAAGCTGCCACCACAATACTTTAAAATACAATTCAATCATTTTTTAGATGTGATTTTAAGGCAGTTTCAGATGCGTACAAGCACAGTGAAATAATATTAAACACACATAACAGTGCTTTACTTTCAAATACAGGGTTTTTGTGAAGCTTTAAAAATGGTACTGTAGGTAGAATGTATGTCAGAATGCCTGCATCCAACAATGCTACATTTTTGAATAATGTATTACTAGCCTGGTCCCAGATCGGTTTGGGCTGACAATGACCATAAAAGTTGGCAATACAGTACAAACAGATTTGGGACCAGGCTGGTTAGTGTTGTACTGTTTCCCTCACTCCACTTTATCTGTTTTGACAGCCCCCTATACCGGTGCCGCATCGGATTCGCTCCGGGAACACACGAGAAGGGAAGACCCTCTCTGAGATCAACTGTGAGTGTCTTCAGTAGCATTTGACTTAATCCCTCTGGTATAAGACTGTTATAAGAGTGACATTAGCATGCCGTAGTATGTCATAAGCAGTCATGACTAGGGCTGTTGCGCTGACCGTATTACCACCACACCGGTGGTCACGAGTCATGAAGGCAGTCAAATTCCACATGACCGTTTAGTCACGGTAATTAGGCTTCTCCAAGCTCTGATGCCGCTGATGGTCATTAGTAGCTTACCAAACTTGCTAACTGCCTGGTACTCAGCACTCTATTGTACCTCTAATCACTCTGACATCAATGCAAATTTACGCTCATAGCGTACTACCATGTGCGCATTGCAGCGCTTATAATGGGAAGAAATAGCCTAATAGTTTATCAACATTTTAAGTTAAACGTTAAACGTTGATCTGTCGCATCAGCCACATTTTTTTTAATGCGAATGGTTGTGTTAATATGGGATCTATCGCATCCCACAACTGTCCCAGACTATGTTTGGAACATTTATTTCTCGCACAGAATAGAATAGGTTGACCTTTGTACTATGGGGGATAGTAGATTGACATAGGCTAGTGCTGTCGCTGTTCGTTAGGCTTACTCATATTGTTGGCTGACGAAAAGTAAATAGACGGGTCTTCCAATGTCTTTAATATGCAATATGTTAGATAAGGACGCACGCAGTAGCGTCCCCAATGTCTCTGGCTTCACTTGTAGCCTGTGGGAAAGACCCGGTTACGTGACGGAGCACTCAGGACAACACAGAGTAAATAGACAACATTTTCTTTACATCATGTCTAAAGGAAATAATGGATTTCTTGTGAAGGTGTAGGCTACATTACATGGATTTATTGTGAAGGTGTAGGCTATATTACATGGATTTATTGTGAAGGTGTAGGCTATATTACATGGATTTATTGTGAAGGTGAGGCTATATTACATGGATTTATTGTGAAGGTGTAGGCTATATTACATGGATTTATTGTGAAGGTGTAGGCTATATTACATGGATTTCTTGTGAAGGTGTAGGCTACATTACATGGATTTATTGTGAAGGTGAGGCTATATTACATGGATTTATTGTGAAGGTGTAGGCTATATTACATGGATTTATTGTGAAGGTGTAGGCTATATTACATGGATTTATTGTGAAGGTGTAGGCTACATTACATGGATTTATTGTGAAGGTGTAGGCTATATTACATGGATTTATTGTGAAGGTGTAGGCTATATTACATGGATTTATTGTGAAGGTGTAGGCTATATTACATGGATTTCTTGTGAAGGTGTAGGCTACATTACATGGATTTATTGTGAAGGTGAGGCTATATTACATGGATTTATTGTGAAGGTGTAGGCTATATTACATGGATTTATTGTGAAGGTGTAGGCTATATTACATGGATTTATTGTGAAGGTGTAGGCTACATTAAATTGATTTATTAGACTTTTTAAAATGTAGATGTTCCAAAGGTTTGCATCAGTGGCTTGCAGGCTATGTGTGGAATCCAGGAGATGCTAATATGTTTGTGCTAATTAATGGTCAATTACCGTGAGACCGACAGTTATTTGCTTGACAATCACCGGAAGATTGAAAATGATTTAAAAAAAAAATGTAAACCTGTTTTGGACTCGACGTGTCGTTGTATGGCTCATATGTGCATAAATTACGATCTACAGTCCTCTCCAAGCGGATAAAGCAACTAAATACGTACGTTCTAAACTCCCATCATTGAGTGCATGAGATTACGCACTCGTGCCTGTCATGTAGTGAACGTGCGCTCTGAAGCAAGTTTTCAAGTGCCTGCATGGCACACCATTAGTTAATTTGATAACAGCGAAAAATACATCAAGTACCATCATAAATTAGAAAACATCCAAAATTAGAAATTATTTATATTTTTTGTAATCTAGCAGACACTCTTATCCAGAGAGACTTACAGGAGCCATTAGGGTTAATTACCTTGCTCAAGGGCACATTGACAGATTTTACACCTAGTCGGATCAGGGGTTCGAACCAGCAACCTTGTATTTTGTTTTAATTTTTGGAATATATTGCACAATAGTCTATAAGGTTTTCCATTCGTGAATGGCGAGTGTGACACAACACACCACACACCTGTAATGCGCTCGAGAAAAGTATACTGCAAACTTTCACCCACTTTAAAATATCGGCCCAACTTTAGGTTGTGTCAACCATACATTCAAGTCAAATAGTTCCATGTGTCCACCTTTAAACTTTCACACATGTATGAAATGGGGTAATCCAACACTGCAGCTGTTGAGTGCCAGCGATCATCATTCATCACGTAGGCAATATAATTTAATCGATACGCGACTTTCAAGGAGTAGGACATTTGATGCGAACACACTATATATACAAAAGTATGTGGACACCCCTTAAAATTACTGGATTCGTCTATTTCAGCCACACCCCGTTGCTGAGAGATGTATATTATTTAGAGCACACAGCCATGCAATCTCCATAGACAAACATTGGCAGTAGAATGGCCTTACTGAAGGGCTCAGTGACTTTCAACATGGCACCGTCATAGGATGCCAAGTCAAATTTCTGCCCTGCTAGAGCTGCCCAGGTCAACCGTAAGTGCTGTTATTGTGAAGTGGAAACGTCTAGGAGCAACAACGCCTAAGCCGCGAAAAGTGGTAGGCCACCCAAGTGCTGAAGCGATTAGCGCGTAAAAATCTCCTGTCCTCCGTTATCAACACTCACTACCGAGTTCCAAACTGCCTCTGGAAGCAACGTCAGCACAATCACTGTTTATCGGGAGCTTCAGGAAATGGGTTTCCATGGCCGAGCAGCTGCACACAAGCCTAAGATCACCATGTGCAATGCCAAGCGTCGGCTAGAGTGGTGTAAAGCTCGCCGCCATTGGACTCTGGAGAAGTGGAAACACGTTCTCTGGAGTGATGAATCCCTCTTCACCATCTGGCAGTCCAACAGACTAATCTGGGTTTGGCGGATGCCAGGAGAACGCTACCTGCCCCAATGCATAGTTCCAACTGTAATGTTTGGTGGAGGAGGAATAATGGTCTGTGGCTGTTTTTCATGATTCGGGCCCCTTAGTTCCAGTGAAGGGAAATCTTAGCACTACAGCATACAATAATATTCTACACAATTTGTGGTAACAGTTTGGGGAAAGCCCTTTCCTTTTCTAGCATGACAATGCTCCCGTGCATAAAAGCGAGGTCCATACAGAAATGGTTTGTCGAGATCGGTGTGGAAGAACTTGGCCTGCACAGAGCCCTGACCTCAACCCCATCGAACACCTTTGCGATTAATTGGAATGCCGACTGCGAGCCAGGCCTAATCGCCCAACCTCACTAATGCTCTTGTGGCTGAATGGAAGCAATTCCCTGCAGCAATGTTCCAACATCTAGTGGAAAGCTCAGTGGAAAGCCCAGTGGAAAGCCCAGTGGAAAGCCCAGTGGAAAGCCCAGAAGAGTGGAGGCTGTTAACGCAGCAAAGTGGGGACCAACTCCATATTAATGCCCATGATTTTGGAATGTTTGACGAGCAGCTGTCCACGTACTTATGGTCATGTAGTGTAGAGGTATGCGATTTTCCATTGTTTAAAATTACATTATAACATTTTCTTGCTCGTTTGCCATATTAGTCTGATGAGACCATAACCCTACAACGGGAGCTAGCCTGCCAACAACCGAACTTGATGGACAATGTTGATTGGCAGGTGGAATGAGGTCCAATAAGGTTGCAAGTTTATAGTGGGAGGCGGGATCAGGTCAGCACAGTATTGTCCAATGAGGTTGCGGTGTGAGCCCAACATGCACACCCCACATTTACTGACGTTGTACACAATTGTGCGCAGTGTTTGGGGAACCGTTTTTGGCTCGTGAGCGCTTCTTTCAAAACTACTGGCTGAAATTGTACAAATCATTCATAAGGCATCTTTTACAACTG
Source organism: Brachymystax lenok tsinlingensis (assembly GCA_030435695.1). Lineage (NCBI taxonomy): Eukaryota > Metazoa > Chordata > Actinopteri > Salmoniformes > Salmonidae > Brachymystax > Brachymystax lenok. The sequence goes on along the minus strand of CM059812.1, from coordinate 1,385,482 downwards.
CGTCAAGTGAGTAGCCACAATCTAACGTCTACTAAGGTCTCTGTGACTGGTTAGGACATCTATAATGTCACGTTTATAACAATGTAACAAAAGCTTTTATGATTTCTTCCTGATCGGTCCTTCTAATGACCTTGCGGTTTAAGTATGGAAAACCACTCCTTCCTTATCTCTTCAGCTCTCATTTTTTTCCCCCACTCAGAGTGGCAGAGACATCTCTTCCCAAGAGACTTGAATATTCGCCCTGCATCTGCAAAAGGCATATGGGGAACTGCTTACTGTTCATTCAGGGACTCTATATCTGAGGGTCTTAAACTTTGCCATTACGTTTTGACTCTGTGCCCACAGGGATTATGGGGAAAAGTGCCTGCACTAGTAGGAATATGCCCATAAGCTATCTTTAGCGATATGCTGTGCTTATGTTACTGTTCGACGCATGCGTTTTTATTTATATTTTCATTGGCAGGCCACTGTGACTATATTTCTCAGTGTGTCGTGTGTTCATTTCTTAGTACTGCAGTTGGTGTTTAATTCTCGGCGTTTCATTTTTTTTAACCCTGATAGTCGTTCAAGTCAAGTTTGATCCCCCGCTTAGGATGGAGACTGAACCTCATCACGAACCAGCAGTGAGTGACTCTCCCTAATACACACACACACACACACACACACAACACACAACACAACACACGCTTGCCCATCAACATTTCACCCTTTTCGACCAATCAAATCACGCTTTGCAACAATGACTGTTTAAATTCAGAACCTCACAATTTCCATGGTTACTGCTATTGCTATTGCACTGCTACTATCCACTTAACTGTGCATTGTATTCTGGACGAGGCGTACTACAGTATTATATGTTATATAGACTATATTATGTGGTATAAAAGTGATGACAGACGCCTCATACAAAGCTATATTGGAGACCCGGAATGTGTTCTCCAAATGACACCATATTGTCCCTGGTCAAAGGTCAGTGCATTATGTATGGAATAGGAAGTCATTTGGGAGGTACCCACATGTCAACAGATAGGAGTTGTAGTTTGTGTGTTGACTTCAAAACACCGAAAGGTGTGAGAGACTCTCACGTTGTTAAATACTTTTTTCAAACCCTTCCAACAATTAAATATCTAACCTAGTTGTGACAGTGTGTGAATGTGACAGTGTGTGAATGTGACAGTGTGTGAATGTGACAGTGTGTGAATGTGTGACAGTGTGTGAATGTGACAGTGTGTGAATGTGACAGTGCGTGAATGTGACAGTGTGTGAATGTGACAGTGCGTGAATGTGACAGTGTGTGAATGTGACAGTGTGTGAATGTGTGACAGTGTGTGAATGTGACAGTGTGTGAATGTGTGACAGTGTGTGAATGTGACAGTGTGTGAATGTGTGACAGTGTGTGAATGTGACAGTGCGTGAATGTGACAGTGCGTGAATGTGACAGTGTGTGAATGTGACAGTGTGTGAATGTGACAGTGCGTGAATGTGACAGTGTGTGAATGTGACAGTGCGTGAATGTGACAGTGTGTGAATGTGACAGTGTGTGAATGTGACAGTGTGTGAATGTGACAGTGTGTGAATGTGACAGTGCGTGAATGTGACAGTGTGTGAATGTGACAGTGCGTGAATGTGACAGTGCGTGAATGTGACAGTGTGTGAATGTGACAGTGTGTGAATGTGTGACAGTGTGTGAATGTGACAGTGTGTGAATGTGTGACAGTGTGTGAATGTGACAGTGCGTGAATGTGACAGTGCGTGAATGTGACAGTGTGTGAATGTGTGACAGTGTGTGAATGTGACAGTGTGTGAATGTGTGACAGTGTGTGAATGTGTGACAGTGCGTGAATGTGTGACAGTGTGTGAATGTGACAGTGTGTGAATGTGTGACAGTGTGTGAATGTGACAGTGTGTGAATGTGACAGTGTGTGAATGTGTGACAGTGCGTGAATGTGTGACAGTGTGTGAATGTGTGACAGTGTGTGAATGTGACAGTGCGTGAATGTGACAGTGTGTGAATGTGTGACAGTGTGTGAATGTGTGACAGTGCGTGAATGTGTGACAGTGCGTGAATGTGTGACAGTGCGTGAATGTGACAGTGTGTGAATGTGTGACAGTGCGTGAATGTGTGACAGTGTGTGAATGTGTGACAGTGTGTGAATGTGACAGTGTGTGAATGTGACAGTGTGTGAATGTGTGACAGTGCGTGAATGTGTGACAGTGCGTGAATGTGACAGTGTGTGAATGTGTGACAGTGTGTGAATGTGACAGTGTGTGAATGTGTGACAGTGCGTGAATGTGTGACAGTGTGTGAATGTGACAGTGTGTGAATGTGTGACAGTGTGTGAATGTGACAGTGTGTGAATGTGACAGTGTGTGAATGTGACAGTGTGTGAATGTGACAGTGTGTGAATGTGTGACAGTGTGTGAATGTGACAGTGCGTGAATGTGTGACAGTGCGTGAATGTGTGACAGTGCGTGAATGTGTGACAGTGCGTGAATGTGTGACAGTGTGTGAATGTGACAGTGTGTGAATGTGACAGTGTGTGAATGTGTGACAGTGTGTGAATGTGACAGTGCGTGAATGTGACAGTGTGTGAATGTGTGACAGTGCGTGAATGTGACAGTGTGTGAATGTGTGACAGTGTGTGAATGTGTGACAGTGTGTGAATGTGTGACAGTGTGTGAATGTGTGACAGTGCGTGAATGTGACAGTGCGTGAATGTGACAGTGTGTGAATGTGACAGTGTGTGAATGTGTGACAGTGTGTGAATGTGTGACAGTGTGTGAATGTGTGACAGTGCGTGAATGTGACAGTGTGTGAATGTGACAGTGTGTGAATGTGTGACAGTGTGTGAATGTGTGACAGTGTGTGAATGTGACAGTGTGTGAATGTGTGACAGTGTGTGAATGTGTGACAGTGTGTGAATGTGTGACAGTGTGTGAATGTGACAGTGTGTGAATGTGACAGTGCGTGAATGTGTGACAGTGCGTGAATGTGTGACAGTGTGTGAATGTGTGACAGTGTGTGAATGTGACAGTGCGTGAATGTGTGACAGTGCGTGAATGTGACAGTGTGTGAATGTGTGACAGTGTGTGAATGTGTGACAGTGTGTGAATGTGTGACAGTGTGTGAATGTGTGACAGTGTGTGAATGTGACAGTGTGTGAATGTGACAGTGTGTGAATGTGACAGTGCGTGAATGTGACAGTGTGTGAATGTGACAGTGCGTGAATGTGACAGTGCGTGAATGTGTGACAGTGTGTGAATGTGACAGTGTGTGAATGTGTGACAGTGTGTGAATGTGTGACAGTGTGTGAATGTGTGACAGTGTGTGAATGTGTGACAGTGTGTGAATGTGACAGTGTGTGAATGTGACAGTGTGTGAATGTGACAGTGCGTGAATGTGACAGTGTGTGAATGTGACAGTGCGTGAATGTGACAGTGCGTGAATGTGTGACAGTGTGTGAATGTGACAGTGCGTGAATGTGACAGTGCGTGAATGTGACAGTGTGTGAATGTGTGACAGTGTGTGAATGTGTGACAGTGTGTGAATGTGACAGTGTGTGAATGTGACAGTGCGTGAATGTGACAGTGCGTGAATGTGTGACAGTGTGTGAATGTGACAGTGTGTGAATGTGTGACAGTGTGTGAATGTGTGACAGTGTGTGAATGTGACAGTGTGTGAATGTGTGACAGTGTGTGAATGTGACAGTGCGTGAATGTGACAGTGCGTGAATGTGACAGTGCGTGAATGTGACAGTGCGTGAATGTGACAGTGCGTGAATGTGACAGTGCGTGAATGTGACAGTGCGTGAATGTGACAGTGCGTGAATGTGTGACAGTGCGTGAATGTGACAGTGCGTGAATGTGTGACAGTGTGTGAATGTGACAGTGTGTGAATGTGTGACAGTGCGTGAATGTGACAGTGCGTGAATGTGACAGTGTGTGAATGTGACAGTGTGTGAATGTGTGACAGTGCGTGAACGTGTGACAGTGCGTGAATGTGACAGTGTGTGAATGTGACAGTGTGTGAACGTGTGACAGTGCGTGAATGTGTGACAGTGCGTGAACGTGTGACAGTGCGTGAATGTGAATAAGATAACATGAGCTGGCGCACATCCAGTACGAAGTTTGTGTGGAGGTGCTGACTAACGGCGAATAAACTATACACTATCAAAATAAATAAAGTGGCACACTACATATATATACTCTCCCAACAGTTTAATGGGGATTTACCAACGTTTCGCCATCACTGTGCCTTCCTCAGACCCTGGAAACGTTGGTGAATACCCATTAAACTGTTGGGAGAGTATATATGTAGTGTGCAACTTTCTTTATTTTGATAGTGTGTGAATGTGAATCAACAATCCGTTAGAAAGTACCTTCCAATCCTCCAGTCTTGAAGTAATCTCATATTTTATGCTTTAAAAAAAAAAAAAAATATATTTGTAATTATTTTTTATCAACAACAAACAAATCATAGGCTTGTAATACCAATGCCGCCAATACGCTCTTTCTCTCTCTCAACTTCTGTCTTTGATGTGCTTCTGTTGGCCACTTGTTTTAGAAGTCCATGAAAGATTATTTTCTGAAGGTCCCACTTGCATGGTATCCGTTTGGCACCCTGGCCAGCCTTTTGAGTCTCTCACCCCTTATGTGTGTTTTTTTAAATGTGTTTATATATTTTTTAACCCAGCCATCCCACCTCTTTGGAGAGCAACTTAAACACCTCAAAACATTTTATACTGTGTGCGTGATAATTTTTTATTTATTTTTAAATACCCGTTGACTGTGAATAATCTGTATTTTCTTGGTCTGTCTACTAAACAGCCCGACTGTGACGATTTTTTGGACTGTGTGGAAGAACAGTACTACACTGCAAGATCTAACATGGTACTTTTGTTCTTATTTTTGCCCATATTTGACCTCCGTTTTGTGTTGTGTCTCATTCTCATCGCTGTTCGTATGTTGTCAGTTCATGCCTTTTCACTCTGAAGCCCTCTTGTCTTGCCGCTTTCGTTGGCATCCCATAACACTTTCACTTGTCGTTGCGTGTAAAGACGTAACCCGCGCCCTTGCGCCATGTACTGTCTTTTGTAGCATGCAGTTTGCAGCCTGTAGTTCCTTTTGGTTATTACAGCGTCATGCATCACTGCACATGTATTGATGCCCTGTGTACAGTATGATCCATTTGTATTCCTACCTGGTTTTGACGTGGATGATGAAATAACTGTAATATCAGCAGGAGAAATCACCAAACAGGTTAAAATGATGAAATATATCGCATGTATGTCGTTCCCTGGCCTATTTATTTTTATTTTTAGGCCTTGTCACAATGCGACTCGTCTCCTTTTTTCAAAGAGAGAGAGAGAGGGGGGGACGGTTATCAAAGTGCAACGCCCTCAATGATGGCAGACTCAGACGAGGGAGGACAGGGAGCTGGAGAGATGAGAGATGAAGAGGGGGAGGGAGGGAGAGAGAGAGAGAGAGAGAGAGAGAGAGAGAGAGAGAGAGAGAGAGAGAGAGAGAGAGAGAGAGAGAGAGAGAGAGAGAGAGAGAGAGAGAGAGAGAGAGAGAGAGAGAGAGAGAGAGAGAGAGAGAGAGAGAGAGAGAGAGATGTTGAGGTTAAGAAAGCGCTTGTGAATGTGAGGGGGGAGAGGCAGAGGTTGAGAGAGAAAAGTGTCATTGTTTGTCCCATCGGGACGTTCAAACTGTAGTGAGCTGCAAGTCTCTCCGAGTTGGACAGGGGAGTGCTGCCAAAAGCGTAACAAACGGTACATACAGCAACCATACAACAGCTGCACCGCGGTAAAACAGGCCTCCGCTTAGCACCACAACCTCCTCACAACCTCTCACAACCTCCTCACAACCTCTCACAACCTCTCACAACCTCCTCACAACCTCCTCTCAACCTCTCACAACCTCCTCTCAACCTCTCACAACCTCTCACAACCTCCTCACAACCTCCTCTCAACCTCTCACAACCTCCTCTCAACCTCTCACAACCTCCTCTCAACCTCTCACAACCTCCTCACAACCTCCTCACAACCTCCTCTCAACCTCTCACAACCTCTCACAACCTCCTCACAACCTCCTCTCAACCTCTCACAACCTCCTCTCAACCTCCTCACATCCTCACAACCTCCTCTCAACCTCTCACAACCTCCTCACAACCTCCTCACAACCTCTCACAACCTCCTCACAACCTCTCTCAACCTCCTCACAACCTCCTCTCAACCTCCTCTCAACCTCTCACAACCTCTCACAACCTCCTCTCAACCTCCTCACATCCTCTCTCAACCTCCTCACAACCTCCTCTCAACCTCTCACAACCTCCTCACAACCTCCTCACAACCTCTCACAACCTCCTCACAACCTCTCACAACCTCTCACAACCTCCCCACAACCTCTACATGAATGTGTTGTGACGTGATAACATTTTACAAAAGGTACCCTTGTTATAAAGGGGTTATTGTCAAGTGTTTCCTATTAGGCCGTTCAGCAGCAATGTGCCCTGGAATTATAATATTGTAATATGGAATTTAGCTGATGCTTTTATCTAATCTAAAGATATAATTATGCACACATCTTACGCATACATTTAGTTGTACATATACGTTGTAGTTGTACATATATACAGTGGGGCAAAAAAGTATTTAGTCAGCCACCAATTGTGCAAGTTCTCCAACTTAAAAAGATGAGAGAGGCCTGTAATTTTCATCATAGGTACACTTCAACTATGACAGACGAAATGAGAAAAAGAAATCCAGAAAATCACATTGTAGGATTTTTAATTAATTTATTTGCAAATTATGGTGGAAAATAAGTATTTGGTCAATAACAAAAGTTTATCTCAATACTTTGTTATATACCCTTTGTTGGCAATGACAGAGGTCAAACATTTTCTGTAAGTCTTCACAAGGTTTTCACACACTGTTGCTGGTATTTTGGCCAATTCCTCCATGCAGATCTCCTCTAGAGCAGTGATGTTTTGGGGCTGTCGCTGGGCAACACAGACTTTCAACTCCCTCCAAAGATTTTCTATGGGGTTGAGATCTGGAGACTGGCTAGGCCACTCCAGGACCTTGAAATGCTTCTTCACGGCCACTCCTTCGTTGCCAGGCGGTGTGTTTGGGATCATTGTCATGCTGAAAGACCCAGCCACGTTTCATCTTCAATGCCCTTGCTGATGGAAGGAGGTTTTCACTCAAAATCTCACGATACATGGCCCCATTCATTCTTTCCTTTACACGGATCAGTCGTCCTGGTCCCTTTGCAGAAAAACAGCCCCAAAGCATGATGTTTCCACCCCCATGCTTCACAGTAGGTATGGTGTTCTTTGGATGCAACTCCGCATTCTTTGTCCTCCAAACACGACGAGTTGAGTTTTTACCAAAAAGTTCTATTTTGGTTTCATCTGTCCATATGACATTCTCCCAATCCTCATCTGGATCATCCAAATGCTCTCTAGCAAACTTCAGACGGGCCTGAACATGTACTGGCTTAAGCAGGGGGACACGTCTGGCACTGCAGGATTTGAGTCCCTGGCGGCGTAGTGTGTTACTGATGGTAGGCTTTGTTACTTTGGTCCCAGCTCTCTGCAGGTCATTCACTAGGTCCCCCCGTGTGGTTCTGGGATATTTGCTCACCGTTCTTGTGATCATTTTGACCCCACGGGTGAGATCTTGCGTGGAGCCCCAGATCGAGGAAGATTATCAGTGGTCTTGTATGTCTTCCATTTCCTAATAATTGCTCCCACAGTTGATTTCTTCAAACCAAGCTGCTTACCTATTGCAGATTCAGTCTTCCCAACCTGGTGCAGGTCTACAATTTTGTTTCTGGTGTCCTTTGACAGCTCTTTGGTCTTGGCCATAGTGGAGTTTGGAGTGTGACTGTTTGAGGTTGTGGACAGGTGTCTTTTATACTGATAACAAGTTCAAACAGGTGCCATTAATACAGGTAACGAGTGGAGGACAGAGGAGCCTCTTAAAGAAGAAGTTACAGGTCTGTGAGAGCCAGAAATCTTGCTTGTTTGTATGTGACCAAATACTTATTTTGCAAATAAATTCATTAGAAATCCTACAATGTGATTTTCTGGATTTTTTTCCCTCATTTTGTCTGTCATAGTTGAAGTGTACCTATGATGAAAATTACAGGCCTCTCTCATCTTTTTAAGTGAGAGAACTTGCACAATTGGTGGCTGACTAAATACTTTTTTGCCCCACTGTATATTGCCATTATTCACTATGTCATCACGTAGATACGAAAGATGGTAGCTGAACAGTTTCTTAAATGCACCCTCTGAGATTCTGTGTACATTGGGTTCAAGGCTGACACCTGGTTTGTCCCAAATGGCCCCCTATTCCCTATAGGTCACTATTTTTACTGCTAAATATAGGGGATAGGGGGCCATTTGGGACTCAGCCCCGGCATCTCTGTGACTAAGAGACAGTTATTATAGGGGAAGGAACGGAAGAGAAGCGACGGGGACGGTAATCAAAGCGCATCGCCCTCGCATTGATGGTCGACTCAGACAAGGGGGAGGATGGAGAGATGAGAGGCGAGGGATGGAGGAGGGCAGAGAGGTGACAGAGTCACTGAGCTGGAAAGCCTGGGATCTTCTGTCAACTCTCCTTCCCTCTCTCTCTCCCTCCCTCCCTCTCCCTGCCTCCCTCTCTCTCTCCCTCCCTCCCTCTCCCTGCCTCTCTCTCTCTCTCTCCCTCCCTCCCTCTCCCTGCCTCTCTCTCTCCCTCCCTCCCTCCCTCTCCCTGCCTCTCTCTCTCCCTCCCTCCCTCTCCCTGCCTCCCTCTCCCTGCCTCTCTCTCTCTCTCTCTCTCTCTCTCTCTCTCTCCCTCAACAGAACGCATAGCGGTGAATAATGAAATTCCGTCTGGTAATCTAGGGGTGGGAAGAAATCGATGTGGTTTTGCATGACTGAGAGTTCTGCTCCAAAGGCAGACGGTGGTAAATCTGATTAAGACAGATGTGTCGTCCACACGGTTTATCCTCTCTTTACTTTGGAGATAAGAGTTAAAAAGGCCTTTGCCATTAGTTTACCCCTTCCTACTCTATACAATCTTGAGACTAAACTGACAGAATTACCAAGCTTTTCTGATTTTATTAAGCGAAAAGTTAATCTTTTCAAAGAAAACTGTATTTTAAAGCTGCTCAGCCTGTTTTGTTCTGACTCTAAACTATGTTCTGTATTAGATATCTGCGTTATTTCTGAGTTGCTGTGTCGTTGTCGAACTTGGTCATTTGTCGTCATTGTTACTAAATCCTCATAACGTCGCGCTTTATAGCGATTGTTTCCTTTTGACATGTTGGTGATACCTCAATTGGAGGCGCCTAGAGTTAATACCCCACTTAAAATACGTACGTTGTATCAACTAATAATATGTTTTTAAGTTTTGTCATATCAACTTCATTTCCTGAGTTTAAGGCTGTTGGCCTAACTAATGATGCATCTTATCTTTTCAAATGTATTCTGTAAATATTTTAAAATGATTTTATGGTTGTACTGTGTCCAGCATAAACAGCTATTTGTTTGGTTCATATACAGTAGCTGCCATTAAATGAAGTGTCAACCAACATGTATTTTGTTGACGTTCAGACAAACAGCTCATCCACCAATCAGCATCTTCTCTGCTTGTGTGTATCCCCATTACGTGCTTAACCAATTAAATTGTTATTATGTATGAGGTATTTGCATGAATGACTGCCATAGGGCATTGCCAATGAATAGAAGTTCACCAACTGAATAAATCAAAAAGCAATCACATTGCATTTTCGACTAGAATTACAGTATACATAGCACCTCTGCACAAACAAAACCGCAATATCACCTATCACTCAAAAGAGATGGAGCTTTAACATGTCATGATTTTCATTTCGATCGAACCTTATTAATTTATTTCTCATTGCTAATACTCCTCATCATGCAGATATAATGACTGTCTGACTCTTGAGGAATGGAACGTGCAAAGTGAAATGAAATAAGGCTTCTGTCTTGTGTAATGGTCTTCATTTCTCCTAGGACTTGCAGATGGAAGACGAAGAGGGATCTCCCAAAAGCTCCTTCTTGGGAGGGCATAAGTAAGTGAGACTGCATGCATGTCCCGTGCACGAGTAACAGTGAAACGCTAATGCAAGCTCTAAACCCAACAATGCAAGCATTTTTCGCTACACCCGCAATAACATCTGCTAAACACGTGTATACGACCAATACAGTGTTATTTTTGATTTGATATGCAATAATCAATATCAATGTAGTAGTCAAAATAACAAGGTAGAACCAAAAAAAACAACACAATAAATAAAAATAAGAACACGAGAAAGTCAGTAAGCTACTATAAATACAGCGTCAGTTCCAATACCATATTTACAATATTAAGGGATACAGGAGCGATAGGGGGTACAGAGCCTCTATTTTTGCATATTTAATACTGAATGTTATCAGATCTTCAACCAAAACCTAGCATTAGATAAAAGGGAACCTGAGTGAACAAATAACACAACAATGACATACTTATTTCGTTTATTTAATGAACAAAGTTGTGCAACACCAAATGCCCCTGTGTGAAAAAGTAATTGCACCCTAACACTCAATAACTGGTTGTTCCACCTTTATCTGCAACGACTCCAACCTAACGCTTCCTGTAGTTGTTGATCAGTCTCTCACGTCGAAATGTGGCCCACTCTTGCATGTAGAACTGCTGTAACTCAGCGACACTTGTGGGGTTTTCAAGCACGAACTGCTCATTTCAAGTCCTACCTCGTCATCTCATTTGGGATTAGGTCTGGACTTTGACTAGGCCGTTCCTAAACTTCAAATGTGTTTCTTTTTTAGCCATTTTCATGTAGACTTGATTGTGTGTTTTGGATCATTGTCTTTATTTATTCAGTTAGGAACAAATTATTATTTACAATGACGGTTTACCCCGGTCAAACCCAAACCCGGTCGACGCTGGGCCAATTGTGCGCCGCCCTATGGGACTCCCAATCACGGCTGGTTGTGATACAGCCTGGACTCGAACCAGGTCTGTAATGACGCCTCAAGCACTGCGATACAGTGCCTTAGACCACTGTGATACAGCCTGGACTTGAACCAGATCTGTAATGACGCCTCAAGCACTGAGATACAGTGCCTTAGACCACTGTGATACAGCCTGGACTTGAACCAGGTCTGTAATGACGCCTCAAGCACTGAGATACAGTGCCTTAGACCGCTGGACCACTCGGGAGCCAGGAATACTTTGCTTACTTTTTTAAAACCTCATTAGGTGGAGGCTAGAGAGGGATTGACAAACCACAAACTAGTTCCAACATATTGGAACCTTCCAAACTGATTAGAATTAGTAATTAAATAATAATTAAACATAATTAACAGTTATGTGGGATAGTCAACCTGAGCATGCAACAGTTGAATTGATGTTTTGTTTGTCTGTGAGGGTAAGATGACTAGGCAAGTTGCATTCAGATCCGAATACTATTTGACATTTATACTTTCACAGTTTTCTTTAGTTTATCTGGAGTGCACTTGTGCCACTAGGCAAGGCCAATCAAGCCCAGATAAAGTATTTGAAATGATTTCTAATAGTCTTTGAACCCAACTCTGGTTGTATTGCACTGAATCGTAATGGGAATCTTGAGTGTGTGAGTGAGTGGATCATTTATTTTTTCTCCAAACTTTTCCACTCCTTATTGCTGATTTGTAGAGACAACCATTAATGAAAGGGGAAGGGGGAGATTTGAGAAGGCTGGTGGGGCGTTTCGAGGCAGATGGAGTGACACACGAGTGAGACCGAGGCGATTGGTGCCCGCTCCCAGTTACACTAACAGATGGGCCTAGTCACAACCTGTGAAGTTGGAGCTTTCCACACCAAGCTATGCAGCACCCTTATACATTATTAGTTATAATATGACAGTCAGTTAGCGTAGCCACAACCTGTGTACCTAGGGCTTCCCACACAGAGCAACGTAACAGTACTAGTAATAATATAATCATTTGGTTATTTAGCTTAGCCACAACCCGTTAACTACTTAGGGAGTAGCTAGCGGGCCATTCCTGACACAACCCGGTGAAATGTAAGGCGCCAAATTCAAAATCCCAAAGTTGAATTATTAAACATTCACCAATATACAAGTGTTGCATAGTCATCAAAAGCTCTGTTTCTTGGCAATATCACAGCGTTGTCAGATTTCTAAAAGGCTTTACGGCGAAAGCACAACATTTGATTGTTTGAGGATAGCACCTCATATATTTTCCACATTAGCATAAATTCATATCCAGCGCGGGTCACACAAAACCCATATAAGAGCTAAAAAATATCACTTACCTTTCAAAGAACTTCTGCTGAGGGCTTCCCAAGTGTCCAACGAAGACATCCAATGGTTCTTTTGTTAGAAAAAGTCATTTATTATATCCATAAATCTCAGTTTGGTTGGCGCATTATGATCAGAAAATCCACCGTCGAGTCGCCCATTGAACCGTGAAGAGAACACGTTCAAATTATACCTATAAACTTTCTCCAAACAAATCAAACATAATTTTTAATGTGTCCTTAGGTATCCTTTTATGTATATTTACTGTAATATTTCAACCGGACGATAACGTGAACAATAGGAAAGGAAAATAAAGTGGGGCGCGCTCACAATCTTGCGCCCTCAAACGTTGTTGACAAAAGTGGTCCCTTCACTACTTCCTCTTCCTATCCGTTCTGCTTAGTGCTAGAGCTTACAGACACTGTATAAAGACTGTTGACATCTAGTGGAAGCCATAGGTACTGCAGTCTCAGTCCTAGTTAAAATAGAAATGGAAACGGCAGATTTTTTTTATGGAATATCTACATAGGCGTTCAGAGGCCCATTATCAGCAACCATCACTCCTGTGTTCCAATGGCACGTTGTGTTAGCTAATCCAAGTTTATCACTTTAAAAGGCTAATTGATCATTAGAAACCCCTTTTGCAATTATGTTAGCACAGCTAAAAACTGTTGTTCTGATTAAAGAAGCAATAAAACTGGCCTTCTTTAGACTAGTTGAGTATCTGGAGCATCAGTATTTGTAGGTTCGATTACAGGCTCAAAATGGCCAGAAACAAAGACCTTTCTTCTGAAACTTGTCAGTCTATTCTTGTTCTGAGAAATGAAGGTTATTCCATGCGAGCAATTGCCAAGAAACTGAAGATCTCGTACAACGCTGTGTACTACTCCCTTCACAGAACAGCGCAAACTGACTCTAACCAGAATAGAAAGAGGAGTGGGAGGCCCCGGTGCACAACTGAGCAAGAGGACAAGTACATTAGAGTGTTTAGTTTGAGAAACAGGCGCCTCACAAGTCCTCAACTGGCAGCTTCATTAAATAGTACCCGCAAAACACCAGTCTCAACGTCAACAGTGAAGAGGCGACTCCGGGATGTTGGCCTTCTAGGCAGAGTTGCAAAGAAAAAGCCATATCTCAGACTGGCCAATAAAAAGAAAAGATTAAGATGGGCAAAATAACACTGGACAGAGGAACTCTGCCTAGAAGGCCAGCGTCCCGGAATTGCCTTTTCACTGTTGTGTATATTTTGTTTTAAAAGTATTTTCAAGACTACAATGAAAATACGTTTTTAAACTCATCCTCAATGATTTTAATGCCATTGTACTGTATCCACGTGTGGTTGTATTGTGTTTAAATGGTCACCCCCCCCAAAAAAAATGTTTTGTGTAAATCATAGTAATTATGGTAATATGGTAATTTAGTGTAGCTGCAACCTGTGTAACTAGCACTTTCCACACAAAGCAATGTAGCGTTCTCTCTTATACAATACTACTAATATGATAGCATTTAGAGGCACACATTTTACCAGACCCTTCCAAAACAACGCACAGTTAACCTGTACCCAGTGTGGACCGTGCAGGAATCAAACCCAAAATGATTGTGTTGCAAGCATTATGACATAACTAACCGAGCCATCGGAACCACCAATAGTAGATTGAGTAGCCTACTGCTGAGCATAGTGTGTTTTTTGAGAGGTTGTTGTGCACTAACAGGGAACCCTGTCAGCTTCGATGTTTGTCTGTGTTTTAGTTTTTTTTTCATGTTCAGCCGACTTTCTTTCTACCTATCGGGAGGTTTCGCCCGAGTGCTAATTCATAAAACATAAGTAGCCTTCTTTTTTTCTGCTCCTCTACAATCACTTGGCAATTTGTTTGTTGGAACCTGCCCCCCAGCGTACGACGCCCCCCGGGTCACACTAAATAATTTAAAACCAAGACACAGAGAATCTAGATTGGAGAAACAGGCAGTAAATATGACTCTTATTTTTAGACAAGAAAGCGGAGGTGGTTTGGTACTTTCACAGCATCTTCCGAAAAACGGGCGGGAAATCTGGCGCCGTCTTTACACTCCCAAGTCAATAAAAGCCTTTTTGTTTTTTTGTAAATCGTCTCCCTCATCCCCAACCACCCCCTTGCAAGTATCCCTTGTGTGCAAATGTAAACGTGACAGTAGCTATCTCCTTTTATCTGTTTAATCTCCTGTCGTTATCTCGGCAACAGGAGTCTTCTGAAATCGGTGGAGGAAGAGCTAATCCAGAGGTAGGCCCAGCAGTGCTTTCCCTCCTGTCCCCTTTTTGCTAGTTTCTAGTCCTCTTTCTCTTTCTCACACACTCTTTCTGTCTGTCTATATATCTCGTCCTCTCTTTTCACAGAAACTCAATTTTTTTCCTATCCTTTCTTCTCATTTCTACCTCTATATTGGACAGGGCTCACTTGGAAAAAATAAATGTGGCTTCCCTGGTTAAATAAAATAAAAGTTATTATTATCTCTGTCATCTCATTCTCAACTATTTTATTCTCATCCCTTTCCCCTCATATATTTTTCTCATCTTTCAGCCTCTCTCCCTCGCTTTCTCACTCTGCTTCCTTCTCCCCTTCTCTTTCTCCTTCCCTCAGCTTTTCTCTCTCTCTCTCTCGCTCGCTCTCCCTCTCCCCACCCCTCTCTCCTGAGCCTCTTGCTCTTGCACTACTCAATATTTAATGTGACCTAACCTTCTGCCTCTGTGCTTGTCCGAGTGATATGGTCGACTAACTTGCTTTAGAACCACTCCCGCGGAGACCGGGGGGATCTCTCACCCTGGCTGAGGCGTTAAAGCCGTATGTCCAGTTATAGCGCAGCGGGGCTGAAAGCCGGCGGGATGTCCGCTATTGTTTACTGTAGTCTTTGTCTCTCGGCGGCGGTGGTGTGCCGCTGGCATGCATTAATTCTCAGCGTTAGGGGGAAAGAAAAAAAAAGAAAATCACCTTATGCAGGAAAGATACCTGTGCACTGATTTCCAATGCACAAGTGACGAGCAGGTCAGCTAGCCTGGTCCCAGATCGGTTTGTGTTGTATAGTCAACTTCTATGTTCGTTGTCTTGCCACACGTGATGTTTGACAAGACGACACAAATAGATAGCTAGACTCGGTTCAAAATAAGGCGTTGAATGTTTCGGGTGTCTTCTCTGCTTTTATCTTTGTTGATGAAACGGCACTTACAGAAGCAGGGCACTCTCAAATTTTGTCCTGTTCACTACTAAAGGCGTCAGCTGCTGGCGGCTATCCAAAGGCGGCTAGGCGAACCGAATGAGTGTGCTCGCATACTCCCTTAAAAGACCTCTGCTTGAAAAAACAGATAAAAGCGGCAATAGTACTGTTTGTTCTTTTTGAGATGCCGTAGCCAGTATACACTTCCTCAAAATAGACAGAATGACTATTATAACTCAAGAAATATCATTCATTTTGAAGTTTTTGCCAAGGAGATCTTAGTTGTGCAATTTTACATTTAAATACTGGTCCAGTATTTCTCAACAACAAAAAAGTTGCATGAAAACGAGTCGCTTTGTTGAATGACACCAAAGACTTGAATTGAGGAATCCCTACTGTTAAACAATCACCGATGAAGGGCCGTAGACTTCGGGCTACCAACTTCAGGTTGCCTCAAGAAAAAAAACTATGTGCCCCGAAAAAACCCTCAAGTCCAAAATGAACAAAAACCTCAGAAAATGTCGTCCTAATATATGCACAAACACTTCTGATGTGTTTTGGTTGGGAAGCATGTAGACTCCTTAAGGTAGACCTCACATTGAAATGGATGATGGTGCATAGTATCAAATTTCACAGTTGAAATGTTTTGGACATGAGGTGCCTACTAACAATTTTCCTATATTGGACAGGAGAAGATCATGTTTCCCGCTGCTGAAGTGCTGTTCAATAGGATTGTTGTTATGTTGTTGTGGATCTTTCCTCATCTCTCCGAAGCCCTTAGAAGGGAGAGCTCAGCCGATTCTGAGCCACGATGGAGAAATGCCTCTCTCTACGACTGTACCTCTTCAATTCAATACAACTACATATAATTGTATTGTATTAATCCCAAGAGGGGCAATTACAAAGGCATTAATAAAGTTGAAATGTACACCCCTCTTCTTCTCCCTTAGGGGACACGAGACTCATTTAGATGACGATGGTGGTGGTGATGGTGACCATGAAGATGAAATGCAACAGTAAGTCCTACTGTCTTCAACCCCTTTTTCTCCTTTCAACTTAACAACGGTCCTCTTAACATTTCATCTATAAACTGTAGTTATGATTGGAACTGGCTACTCTACTAGGGGCCAGGTTCATGTCCATTAAGCCTTTCTTATTGGACAAGTCCAGATAGTCCATTTGATGCCTAATGAACATGACCCAGGATATGTACTGAGTGTGTGAACACCTGCTCTTTCCATGATGGACTGACCAGGTGAATCCAGGTGAAAGCTATGATCCCTTATCGATGTCACTTGTTAAATCCACTTCAATCAGTGTAGATGAAGGGGAGGAGACGGGTTAAAGAATCATTTTTAAGCCTTGAGACATTGTGTGTGTGTCATTCAGAGAGTGAATGGGCAAGACAAAATATTTAAGTGCTTTTGAACGGGGTATGGTAGTAGGTGCCAGGCCCACCGGTTTGTGTCAAGAACTGCAACGCTCAACAGTTTCCCGTGTGTATCAAGAATGGTCCACCACCCAAAGGACATCCAGCCAACTTGACTCCTGTGGGAAGCATTGGAGTCAACATGGGCCAGCGTCCTTGTGGAATGCTTTCGACGCCTTGTAGAGTCCCATGCCCTGACGAATTGAGTCTGTTCTGAGGGCAAAAGGAGGGGGGGTGCAACTCAATATTAGGAAGGTGTTCTTATACACTAAACACAAAGGTATAACTATTAGTACCATAGGTTGTTCTAATAGTTATGCCCTCTCTCTCTCTTAGTGCCAAGGGCTCCACATTGCGGCCCAAAGAGCCTCCACCACCGCATCCCAACGTCAAGGTATGTATTCTTCAAATGACTCAATGTCCATCGTATGAGACTGAGAGCATAGCGTTTCCTCACATATAAACCTGGAGATGATCTCTTTTCTACAGTGTACACACAGGAATCATTTTGTGGCACCACTTTAAATTGAACATAGGAACAAATGTTGTTGTGCTATCTCCTATAGCCCTGTTGTGTGCAGTAGGGCATAATACTTGACATACAATGATGATGTTTCCATGTTGATGTGTGTGCTTTTATGCCGATCCTGTAGCGTTGTGGGTCAAATCAATTTCAACTTATGATTTATTTATTTTATTTTTTACAAATGTCATTTGTTTAAAGTCAGTTGACTTCCTCCATTAAACGAGAATTTACCAGAACCCTGTTTTGTATTTTGCTCTCAGCCAATTCCCATTCCACAGGACAGTGCCAACTCCCCTGCTCACCATGGATCCCCCGGTCTCTACGGCTCCCCCGGTGACCATGACGACCACGGGGGGACCATAAAGCGGTGTCCGGCCGCCGACAGCCCCGCCCTCTCTGCCACTCATGTTCCGCCCAGGCCGCCGGCCCCCAGACACCCCCCGCTCAGGCAGCTTAGCTTAGGTAGGTAACATAGTCTACAGGCATGCTCACAAACTGAATGGATGCATCCTGGGAGTGGTGGTATCCCCTGTGTCAGAAATGCATTAATGCTGGTTTTCTTATCTCCCCTGCACTTAATTGGAGGACCAAAGCTGTGGTCCCCTCAAATGAATGAATGAATTAATTAATGAATGGGTCGGTGAGTGAGTGAGTCAATTAATAAATGAATGAATCAGTCAGTCACTTCAATTCAACTCATCACAATACCAACCACAATACCCAGCCCCGACCACGTAGACAATAAGTGTGATGATGCTGAGATAAAAGCTACCACTGTTTTCAGGGATCTCTCCTTCCAACCCTGCCAACATCCGCCCCACTCTACTAAACTCAAGAAGCTCTGCCCCACCTCCTCCCTGTCTTAGCCAGTCAGCTTTTCCAAAGTCGACCTTGTGTGTGTGTGTGCGCCCCAGCTAGTATTTATAGCCCGTTTAATTAGGAACAGTGGTGTGACTGGTGTTGCGATAATGTCACAAACCCACTCTGCCACATGAGTCACCTTCCAATACACACACACACACACTTCCCCAGTTTCCACATCCTGTCTGCTTCGAGTAGTCTGGTGGCAGGGCCCAACTTTCAAACGAAGCTGACTGTCCCTCACGTGTGCATCTCAATAGTTTTCCTCCCCTCATCAGCTTGACGTGAAAGAACTGGACTAGTACCTGGGCTATTCCATTCAGGTAGCCTAGTGGTTAGAGCGTTGGACTAGTACCTGGGCTATTCCATTCAGGTAGCCTAGTGGTTAGAGCGTTGGACTAGTACCTGGGCTATTCCATTCAGGTAGCCTAGTGGTTAGAGCGTTGGACTAGTACCTGGGCTATTCCATTCAGGTAGCCTAGTGGTTAGAGCGTTGGACTAGTACCTGGGCTATTCCATTCAGGTAGCCTAGTGGTTAGAGCGTTGGACTAGTACCTGGGCTATTCCATTCAGGTAGCCTAGTGGTTAGAGCGTTGGACTAGTACCTGGGCTATTCCATTCAGGTAGCCTGAGTGGTTAGACCGTTGGACTAGTACCTGGGCTATTCCATTCAGGTAGCCTAGTGGTTAGACCGTTGGACTAGTACCTGGGCTATTCCATTCAGGTAGCCTAGTGGTTAGACCGTTGGACTAGTACCTGGGCTATTCCATTCAGGTAGCCTAGTGGTTAGACCGTTGGACTAGTACCTGGGCTATTCCATTCAGGTAGCCTAGTGGTTAGACCGTTGGACTAGTACCTGGGCTATTCCATTCAGGTAGCCTAGTGGTTAGACCGTTGGACTAGTACCTGGGCTATTCCATTCAGGTAGCCTAGTGGTTAGACCCGTTGGACTAGTACCTGGGCTATTCCATTCAGGTAGCCTAGTGGTTAGACCGTTGGACTAGTACCTGGGCTATTCCATTCAGGTAGCCTAGTGGTTAGACCGTTGGACTAGTACCTGGGCTATTCCATTCAGGTAGCCTAGTGGTTAGACCGTTGGACTAGTACCTGGGCTATTCCATTCAGGTAGCCTAGTGGTTAGAGCGTTGGACTAGTACCTGGGCTATTCCATTCAGGTAGCCTAGTGGTTAGACCGTTGGACTAGTACCTGGGCTATTCCATTCAGGTAGCCTAGTGGTTAGAGCGTTGGACTAGTACCTGGGCTATTCCATTCAGGTAGCCTAGTGGTTAGAGCGTTGGACTAGTACCTGGGCTATTCCATTCCAGGTAGCCTAGTGGTTAGAAGCGTTGGACTAGTACCTGGGCTATTCCATTCAGGTAGCCTAGTGGTTAGAGCGTTGGACTAGTACCTGGGCTATTCCATTCAGGTAGCCTAGTGGTTAGAGCGTTGGACTAGTACCTGGGCTATTCCATTCAGGTAGCCTAGTGGTTAGACCGTTGGACTAGTACCTGGGCTATTCCATTCAGGTGGCCTAGTGGTTAGACCGTTGGACTAGTACCTGGGCTATTCCATTCAGGTAGCCTAGTGGTTAGAGCGTTGGACTAGTACCTGGGCTATTCCATTCAGGTGGCCTAGTGGTTAGACCGTTGGACTTGTAACCAGAAGGTTGCAAGGTCGAATCCCCGAGCTGACAAGGTAAAAATCTCGTCGTTCTGCCCCTGAACATGGCAGTTAACCCACTGTTCCCCGGGGCGCCGAAGACGTGGATGTCGATTAAGGCACCCACCCGCACCTCTCTGATTCAGAGGGGTTGGGTTAAATGCAGAAGACACATTTCAGTTGAAAGGCATTCAGTTGTACAACTGACTAGGTATCCCCCCTTTCCCTATTGCATTCGCCTGTCCTGGTGTTTTCAGTTATGTCAAGGAGAAGAGACGAGGTCGCCACTTTAGACTATTGAGACAAGGTCATAGTTTAGTCACTGTGGTGACCTTAGTCGTATCAGTGTCTTGTTTCAGCACAATTGTTGGAATTTCTCGGTTCCCACAAGAGCCACATTCTCTCTCGCTTCCTTTTCCCTCGCCACAGAACCAATCAGATTGTGGCTATCGTGGGAATCGTTTAAATAAATCATGTCATATTTAAAAATGAGCCATTCATACATTTCCCTCCCAACAGGCAATGGGTTCAGCTCGTCAGAAGTGAGCGGGGATGCTGGTGGTGCCGAGAAGCAGTCTACTATGCCACCTAGCGTCGCCACGAGGAAGGACAGGAAAGAGATTCCGGTAACATCATATTAATGTAGCCTCGGTCAGAAGCTGTGCGTAAAAAAATTGGTGGCAACACTTTCTGTGAATAACTTGTGTATGAAATGCACTTTAAAGTGTGGAAATCCATAGTGCATTATAAGACTTCCTGTAAGCATTGTGTTAAACATACAGGTAGTAAAGTGCATTATATTGATAAGTGGTCATGGCGTCCTTTAATTCATTAATGCCTATAGTGTGTGCAGAGTGCTGGTTCATAGAAAGTGTTATAAGGTGTTCATTAGATACAGAATGCAGAGTGCTGGTTCATAGAACGTGTTATGAGGTGTTCATTAGATACAGAATGCAGAGTGCTGGTTCATAGAACGTGTTATTTAGACAGTTCTTACACTATGTGTTACCTGCAAGGAAGTTATTTGGAGAATAATTCATGTTAATGGTTATTAATTCATTAACATGTCCGAAAACAGCTTTGATTAACAGACTTACATTTTCATTTTGCGTTATGACTAAACATAAATCTTCTCATTCTACCTAGAAAGTGGACTTTTTATTTGCGCCCAGAGCTCTGAAAAAAATAGTATTTATTCTATGTTTACCTCGTTAATAAGCAACGACTCATGAATTAAAGATCACTTACAGTGCATTCAAAGTGCTACCGTGTCATTCCCAAGTTATTACAGCACTGATGAAGACAGAAGGATAACCATTGTTAAAGCATAGTTAAATAGAACTCTATAAGATCTACATATTATTTTTTATATTTAACAATATTACAGTATAATTATACAGTATATTTTAACTATGATTGTTAATCATTCTACGCTGACCTTGGCGTGGTGATGTCATTTCCTGTTTCCTCAGAAACCAATCAGTAATGGCCTTCCCCCCACGCCAAAAGTCCACGTAAGTCTTAACATCCCCCTTTACCTGCTCGTACACACACACATAGTCGAGTAGAAAACTCTTAACTCTCTTGTCCTGTAGGAAAAAGCAAAGGAGCACTAAGATACAGAATCAAAAGCACAAATGTGTTGATTTACACATTCATTGTCTAAATAATTTATTTATTTAATTGTCATTTTCATTCATTAGCAACCTTAAAGTGGTAGCGTTGAGTTCATAACATAATTACCGCGACTCTCGAGCTCGAGATCTTGCCGCAACTTAGTTTAAAAAATAAGCTATTTATTATATTGTACTGAATTCATAAAGGGCTTTTCCCAGGCGCTCTACATTGTGAAATGCTCTACATTGATCAACTAGAACTAAACACCTACGTTCCCTCTACATTTTGTCTTCTGTTTTCGCTGCACAGATGGGAGCCTGTTTCTCCAAAGTCTTCAATGGCTGCCCTCTAAAGATCCACTGTGCGGCGTCTTGGATCAATCCCGACACGAGAGGTGGGCCTCGTGCCAATTCATTTCTGTCTAACTGCCATGGACCCTGATTCCATCAATTGCAGATAACAGGAAACTGTATTTATGCTGTATTTTAAGGACAGGTTTCAATGACAATGTCCGCAAGGGGTGTGCAGGGTGTGACAGACAGAGCGCGGTTAATATTTTGACCGAACCCGCCGTGCGATTTACCTTTTATTTGCAATTGATTGAATTGAAACATTTGATGACTTTATTTTCAGTCTGGCGCTGCCAGGCGTCCCACCGTATTCTTGTTGAAGAAAGGCTTGGAGAAACCTAGAGCAGGAGTCGAAGCTAACTTGATTTCAGTCTTACCCCATGACTTATTTGCAGTTTGCGTGATGCTACTATTAGTTTCCTTCTTAGGCAGCGTGCTAAGCAATGTGTGTATTATCCAAGTTTGCCAGTCTCTCTCTCTCTGATATAATACTTCATCGTTTCATTCTCTGTTTAAGACCAATACCTGCTATTTGGCGCCGAAGAGGGCATTTACACTCTGAATCTCAACGAACTGCACGACTCGTCCATGGAACAGGTCAGTGTCTCATTATTTCATTTGGATTATCTTTTTGTCAGTAAATAAAAAATTGTTCTAACTGCTCCCAATGTTTTTTTTTTTAACGGTGTAACGTGTAAAACATAATCAATGTATTTATGTGAAGGTGTAAAATATTTTCTATCGCATCACACTACAGAACTATAGTTCAATTTGAATGCTTGCTTGCTTTGTGACGCAAGTAAAGGATTTGAGGTTTTATCCACAAGGACTTGAGGTTTTATCCACAGCTGGTCAATAAGACACAGGTTATGATTCATTGTACCACCTATTAAAAATTGAAGCATGTTTTTATTCCCTAGCTCTTTCCCCGGAGGTGTACGTGGCTTTATGTCATGAGTAATAGTCTGCTCTCCATATCTGGTAAGGATTCATCATAGAAACCTGTATTGCCACACATTGCTAATATACCTCAACAAATAACTGTAGTGCACACAAAGGTTTACGTTGTTTGTTTTATTTGTAGTTTATAGAATAGAATAGATTCTCCAGACACATCATATAAAATGTACCTTTGGCCGTACACACATTTTTTAAAATGTATTTTTAATTTTATTTAACTAGGCAAGTCAGTTAAGAACAAATTCTTATTTACAATGATGGCCTACCAGGGAACAGTGGGTTAACTGCCTTGCTCAGGGGCAGAAAGACCGATTTTGATTTTTTTACCTTGTCAGCTCGGGGATTCGATCCAGCAACCTTTCGGTTACTGGCCCAACGCTCTAACCGCTAGGCTACCGGCCGCCCCAATGACAGTGACAGACATTAAACACATAAACTATAAGCAGAAATATGTCATCAAGAGCATTTTATAATTAAATATGCACTCGTAAATATAAATCGTAAATACTACTTGTCAATACTTGCTTCAGATATACAAGCAGTTAGACACTGTACTGTTTGCGTGAAAATCTAAGATATTATAATTCCCTTCAAAGCATTCAAAAGGTGAGTTCGTTGTGTTTTTTGGCAGGAAAAGCCTCGCAGCTCTACTGTCACAATCTGGCGGGTCTGTACGAGCATGCTCGACAGATGCAGAAGCTGCCAATGGCCATCCCCACCCACCGGCTCCCAGACAAAATCATTCCAAGGTAAGAAGATGGCGATGTCTCTGTGTGTAGGAGTTTCCTGTGGGAAGAGTCCCACTTTTCAGACTAAATTCCTTGCTATTATGGTTTTTAGGAAATTTTCCATCTCCAACAAGATTCCCGACACCAAGGGATGTCAGAAGTGCTGTGTGGGTGAGTAGACATGGACATTCTCTCTGTCTTTCTCTCTCCCCCTCAGTTTTCCTCTCCCCCCTCGGTTTTCCTCTCTCTCTTTCTCTCATGCCTTTTCTCTCTCTCTCCCCCTCGGTTTTCCTCTCTCTTTCTCTCATGCCTTTTCTCTCTCTCACCCCCTCGGTTTTCCTCTCTCTCTACATCCAACCCGTTACTTCCCCACAAGTTGCTACATAATCTTTCTACAAGATTGAGAGTAGTTGCTACAATACTGTGTTTCTTAGATGCATCACTTCACTACATGTAATAAACACAATAGTTCTCCATTCCCCTTATAACCAATTAGGACAACAACCTCTTCATCTGAGTACCAATAGTAGAAAGGTCCTTGAAATACATTATTGTGGTCACAGCTTAGTATGATTGACAACCCTGGCTGATTACCAACTTTTCCCCCTTAGTGAGAAACCCTTACACGGGCCACAAGTACTTGTGTGGTGCCTTCCAATCCAGTGTGGTCATGTTGGAATGGGTGGAGCCCATGCAGAAGTTCATGCTTATCAAGGTAAGAATTGTTGCATCTGTGCGCATTTATTTCGTGTTTTTTGTGTTTGCCAGGCTCACGGTTGACTTTCCGAACCTTTGAGTGCTAACAGCCCAGGTCATAGCCATATGAGGTCTCAGCCAAAAACAATAAAGCATTGACGGTAGCTGTGCTAAGAGCCTCCGGGGAAGAATGAACTAATAACAATCCCCAACCTTCCCCTGACTGCCCTGTCAAATGGAGGTGTTTGTGTTTGAGATAAGCATGCTAACCCGCCAACATAAACTAAGCTACCCTTGCTTTGTAATCTACAAGCTAATGCTAACTCTAGCCCTCTCCTCCCAAGAACATAATTTGAGATTAGAGTGCTAGAGTCTAGACCAGGGAGTTTTTAGGTCAGTCAGGTAAGTAGAATTGACAAGTGGCAATTTCGAAATTTGCTTGTGCATCACCAGTGTTTCTCTCATGTCAGTCACTGATAGTCAGTCAATTAGCCCATGTCAGCAAACACATTTTTCGATTGCTAAAGTTAGTTTAGCGGCCAGCTACTAAACCATGACAAAATTAGTAGAATTGCAGGAAATTTGTTTTAAAATTGCAAAATCTTCTTTCCACTCCATGGCAAATGTATAGAATTTCAGCAAACTTGCATTAAAACTGCACCACGAAATTAACTCTAAAACTTAAAAAATGTCTCTTGACAGAAGGGGGCCACTCAAATGTTTTGATGTCAATTAGCCTCAGAAGAAGATCAGAAGATTCTAAAGCCATGACATCATTGTCTGGAATTTTCCAAGCTGTTTAAAGGCACAGTCAACTTAGTGTATGTAAACTTCTGACCCACTGGAATTGTGATACAGTGAATTATAAGTGAAATCATCTGTCTGTAAACAATTGTTGGAAAAATGACTTGTGTCATGCACAAAGTAGATGTCCTAACAGACTTGCCAAAACTATAGTTTGTTAACAAGACATTTGTGGAGTGGTTGAAAAATGAGTTTTAATGACTCCAACCTAAGTGTATGTAAACTTCCGACTTCAACTGTATATCGTACAAGTTGTCAATAATACTTTGATTGTAAGCCAACCCTGTCTGTTTTTACTTTGTGGTTGCGCTACATGCCTAATGCTAACTCTCCAATGTAGCATAATGATAATGATAACCCTCTCCTCCTAAGAACATTGACTTTCCCCTGCCCTGCCCGATGGAGGTGTTTGAGATGCTTGTGGTGCCTGAGCACCAGTACCCCCTCATCTGTATGGGCGTCAGCAAGGGCACGGAGCTCAACCAGGTGGTGCGCTTTGAGACGCTGGACCCCAACACCACTTGCCCCTGGCTCAAAGAGTCCGGTAAGGTCTCATTGAAAGACTGACCTTGACTCCTCATTGACATAGACTTGACACAACTCTAGAGAAAATACAGTCCTATATGATTCCATTCATAATGGAAAATGTTTGACGCTAATAAAGCAAAAGATGAAGTGGTTAGTTGACGTTTTTATGTTCAATCTCCTCCTAGACACTCCACAGACCTGCGTTATCCATGTGACTCAACTGGAAAGAGACACCATTCTTGTCTGCCTGGATCGTGAGTCTAGCAGCATGTCTTCGCTATCCAAAAATCTGATTTGCATCGTAATATGATCTATGTAGATTATACATGCATTGTACGTTTATTGTATACATTGCTAATAACATTATGACAATATATTAACCGTGTATCGTGTTTAATCACTGAGCAGTCCATTTAAATGACATGGGGGAAGCTCACCTCAATAGCCACCAATGTGTTGCACCCCGCCTGGGTGGACGGCAGCCATTTTGTGCCTGGATGTCTTCAGTTTCTTGTAATAGCATCATTGTTTAACTCCTCAGGATCCATTAAGATTGTGAGTCTGCAGGGGAGGTTGAAGTCCAGTAGAAAGCTTTCAGCTGAGCTGACGTTTAATTTCCAGATTGAGTCGATAGGTAATCGCCCTTGACCCCTTTGCTATAGTTTAGCCAACACACACACACACACACACGTATCAACAGCTATAGAATGGAGAGCAGAGTATCACCGCCATGTTATGATGAATGACATTCTGGTAAAATTTAGAATTTTTCATACGGTATATTAAACATCCATATTTTCCACAGTCTGTCTTCAAGACAGTGTTCTGGCTTTTTGGAGACATGGCATGCAAGGACGGAGTTTCAAATCGAATGAGGCAAGTTGCGTCAATGCCCCGGCGGATGCAATTAACTGTATATAACAATAGTATTTGAACTGTTTATTGTTGTTGTAATATGATGACTATGATAATGACTGCGATGACGTGAATGTTAGATCCTGTCCATATTCCCACCAGATTACACAGGAGATTTCCGACAACACCAGGGTATTCCGACTCCTAGGATCAGACAGGTGAGAAATCAATTTTTAGATTGAGGCTGAATCCGTTTAGCAAGGATCATCAACTAGATTCAGCCTCGGGGGACGGAACGTAATTTCAAAGAATTTGTGAACTGCGAATTGACCGCAAAAAGCTCAAACGGATAGAATATGTGACTAAAACATAATCATGTCAAACCTTGCTTACATTTGTAAACAATCACATACTGTATGTCTCTCTATTATGAGTGGGAACACTCTGGAACAGATTTCCAAAATGAAAATCACTTGGAGCTGATTTGCTGGTGTTTTTACAGTATTTTATGTCCAACAATAAAATAATAACACATTTAAAATAAACATTTTTTATTTTATTTTTGCTCAGAAAACTTGCAAATAAAATCACCACCATTTGGAGAACCCTGCGTTTAGTGTTGTGGATACAAATTAATTTAGCGAGCCCCTGCTGACATGGGTACGAATCCCCTCTGTCCTTCTCATCTATCTCTCCCTCTACACGTGTGCTGTCAAATTACTAAATAAAAATATGCAAGGTAAATATAATTTTTAAGTGCCTCGATTATTGCCTGTAATAGCTATGGTGGCGTTCCAGATGTAATGTTTTGCGGTTGCATCTCAGAAGATTGCTATATCGTATTCATGCAGTTCATGCTATGTTTAACACTTATCCAAGCATTGTGATATCTGATCGTCTGTGCCATCGAGACTGAAGTCTGTCTGTGGCCATAGAGTCACTTAGGGCTGTTCATGAGGATGTAACAATATAAAATGTTCAGATAGAAATGTATTGTGTAGAACAGATATGATTGTCTGTCAGATGGAATAGGTACAGTATTTGGGCTAGCTCTATTAATTTTATTTCTATCTGCAACATTCAGAACATTTCACATCACTGAATACACCCCTGTTGTACCTTTTGATTGCAGGGTTGTGGTGCTGGAGAGCAGACCCACAGACAACCCTACAGCACACAGCAGCCTATACATCCTGGCTGGACACGAGAACAGTTACTAACCACCCTGTGCTCTGGGAACCAGGGTCCTGTTCAGTAGGGACAAAACTTTCTGAAACGGAGTGATACAGGGATGTACAATCTGAACTTGTCCAATAAGAAACCTTAGGTTTCATTGTCGGTTGCAAAACATTTTTCCATTGTATGCCTTAATGAACATGGCCCAGGATTGGTTTCAGTTACATATCAAGAGGTTATGAATCTGAATGAAATTCATTCACATGAAAATTGCAATTAGGTTTGTTTTTCTATTCATAAATTGGAATTCATGTCCTGAAATAAAACTATGGAACTGACCCCATCCCTGATGGGAACAGAATATGATGAGGAGGACATGTCTGACTCTGCATCTGATACCACGGAGTTACAATCGGACCCTTCATCGAGCAAGTGACCTTGGATGGATCGGACCATTCATCGAGCAAGTGACCTTGGATGGATCGGACTATTCATCGAGCAAGTGACCTTGGATGGATCGGACCATTCATCGAGCAAGTGACCTTGGATGGATCGGACCATTCATCGAGCAAGTGACCTTGGATGGATCGGACCATTCATCGAGCAAGTGACCTTGGATGGATCGGACCCTTCATCGAGCAAGTGACCTTGGATGTGTCCGGTTTTTAATTCAACCGTAGGATTTTAATTGAAAGTTGACATTTTATAGTAACACAAACCCACATTCCTGGATATCACACTATTTCAGTATTGACCAACTTCTGAGAGCATGCAATGCTAACAAGTGCTTGACCGATGTGTTTTGTAATTCATGTAAATAGAATATTGAGGTTGTACACTATGAGTATGTCATGTAGAATACCATGCTGCATATATTTTGTACAGTTGCCCCCAACTTTGAGAGATATAAAGAGTTGTTGCCTAATCAATGTGGGGTACTACTTTTAAGGGCTTGTCAACTAATGTCATTTTACAAAACTTAGTGGTAGGATGTCAAAGAGCAAAGTGTCTGTTCGTTTTGATCATGCGTAGTATGTTAGACTCATTTTTGATATGAAGCCATATGCAATGTTATTTTATTTTCACACACTTTTATTTCCAACCCCATAGAAAGTTGGCAATGCTCAGATATGCACTGGTTGTGACATTTGCACATAGTTGTATGCAATAAAACACTTTATTCTTACATTTTAAGGAATGGTTAACAAAGTATCTGCATTAGAATACATTATACTATACACTTTAGATGTAAACTCAGACAAATGTTAACCAGGAAATATAAGGTTTATTTTTTTACATACACGCCAAGCTATTGTTAAAACTCCAGTCAAACTGAAGAGACTCTGGGCAGTTGTAGAATCTTAGAATCATTTTCCTTATGGTGGCCAATGAGTTGAATGCTGAATGTTTGCCAAATTGCATTGTTCATATTGTTTGTTATGCTGTTTGGGTGTCATAGTAAGACCTCTACCTCATGCATTGGGGAGTCAGTGGGAATATGTGGGGCCAAATTGAACATGTAACACTAAATGTCCCTTGCTGACTCCATGTAGCTTACACAACTAAAGGAGGGTATGATGAAGTACAAGGATCTTCTCACTTGGTTTATTTCCATATTTCTTTTGTTTCATGTAAATACTGTAAAATAAAATGGCTTAATTGTGCCTGTAACAACTGCTATATTTGGACATGTTACATATTAAACATTTTAACTCATGATGGGATACATTGATTGACTGATGACCTATAGAAATAAAACAATGAAAAGAAGAAAGCCTAATGTTTTTCTCTCTGACATTTTAGTGGGTATATGTCTTTTTTTAAGCCTATTAAACCTACGGAATCATTTCTGCCAAGATGTAGATGTGTATTTTGAACATTGGGAATACATACTATACCATGAGCTGTTCCACCCAGTTAGTTAGTGGAGGTGTCTGCTTTGGGAAGTCTCTACAAAAAGATGAATGCTTTCCATGATGTTTTCTCTGGGCTCTGTTAGTCAAGTCTGCGACACAAAACTAGCACTAGTTCACATGCATCGTTGGTATGTTTGTAGTTTTACGTTTTAATGTCACATGTACAAGTACAGTGAAATGCCTTTATTGCAAACTCAACGCAATAATCCAAAACTATTACCAGGAAAAAAAAGCACAAGAGAAATAACAATAAGAAATACACAAAGTAATTAAGTAAGCATACTATATACAGAAAATATTTTTTAAAGTCAGTTCCAATACTATATTTACATGAGCAGGGATAGGAGTGACGGAGGTCGATATGTATGGAGGTAATGTGACCAGGATCTAAGATCAACAGAGTAGCCGCAGTGTGTAGGGGGCCCTGTGAGTATGCAATGAAGTGATCTTCCTCATCACACGATCTTATTTCATGCTATCGTTTAATAATAATCAATTATTGCTGTCGGTTTATCCAGATTGTATAGAGATCTGGGAATGTGGGCAGACCAGACGATGATCCAAAACAAGCCCCGAGGACGTCTTTAGCTGTCCTGTGCGCCTGTGCACTTCTTGTAGCAGCAGCTGCACCCGAACCGAGTCATAACACCCGTCTAAATAAAGAAATCATCTGGACCAAAGGTAAACTGGCCAATAAAGCCAGCCTTTGCGTCCATTCTTGGTCTTTCTAGATAACCAACCCCCCTAAAAAAAAAAAGCTGAATAGTCTAGAGACATGTTTTGGAAATGCTAACTTCATGGAGGATTAACACGGTCATCAATATCCACCCTGCCGAAGATTCGGTGAAAACGGGCGATTTATATACCGAATACAGATTTCTTTTTTTTGGTTTGTTTTCCCCAACAACAACAACAAAAAATCTAGGGAATAATTGAACTGGCCGAGAAAGGACGAAGAAGTGTGTGAATATCCCGCAAGGTGAAGTGGCACGTTGCTCCCCCCCGGTTGGGTCGGTATCTAGTCAGCTCCGCCACCGGCCACGGAGCGCTGTTCATCACTAGCGGCAACCACCTCCCCACCGCCACCGGGACGGAGCGCTACCAGCCGCAACGACTCACGGCCATCTGCCAACGCAACGTAAACTTGTTACTTAACGTTTTTGAAGTATCTTTTTTCTTGGGGTGGGGGAGTATTATTTTATTTTAAACTCTCGGTTTTCCGAAAGAGCAAAACCTGCTAGCTGACGGTAGCTACTTGCTCCGGTAGCTGGAGACGGCTGGCTGGCTAGCGGCTATCAACATCTGTACACCGTCGATGCAATGGTCCTGTCGGTAACCGCTTTGGTCGAGGGACGCTCGTTCGGTGGATATTCTGAGGCAACGGGCCGCGCAGAATATTGCACCTCCCGGTTCCAGCCGCGGGCCGCACTATATATGCTGTTTTTGATGTGAACGGTGGCCGCGGACACACGGTAGCGCCCGGAGACCGGGCAGCTGGAGCCATGCAAGCCGCCCAGCTGCAGTACGACTTCTTCAGCGAGGAGAACGCACCGAAATGGCGGGGGCTGTTGGTGCCTTCCCTCAACAAGGTAGGCTCGGATCTCAGGCAGGTGCCAAGCGAACTAACTCACGGTAAACGGCGACGGTATGCACTACAAGCTAACGTTTTAATTAGCTACCTGAAACCTGTGTTGTCTTGTAGGAATTGATTTGTTGTTGTTGTTGTTACAAACAACATTTGACGGTGCCACGTCAAAAACACACCGTGTTGCCAGTGACGCATGGTTTTGGTTGGTCAAATCTCATTTTATTGGGGTGCATACACGTATTTAGCAGATGTTATTGCGGGTGTAGCGAGCTGCTTGTGTGTGTGTGCTAATATAGTACCTAGATAACATTGTATACCGACTCCTGTTAGCTGCACCCGCGGGGACGCTTCTATATGACACACAGCCCTGTGCTTCACTCCAAGTTGTTTTCTTTGATCCCCACACCGAAACTGGAACGTCACTAGTTCCCCATGCATTACACCATTCCTAAAAACGTCCCCTCTTTTATCTGGATCTGCTATCTCGGCATGCACATCTTGTCCACAGTGTGACGGCACTGGAAGCTTCAGTAGTGGGGGGGACGCTGTCACACTCACAGGACACGTCCCCCCTTCCCCTCCCTCGGCAAAACTGCATCACTTTTTCCTAAGCGAAGGGGTCCATAATAACGTTGAAACTGGGCCCTCTATTTCAGACATATAATACATACAGTACTTGTTAGCAGCAACCCTGAATATATTGTAGTACTAATCATCATCATGAAACGAGTCATTTGTTTGTTCTTGTCCCTGAAGGCAATTTTGGAAATTCTATGTTGGTGATGGTGGACTGTCATATCCTATCCATAACCAATAAAAGACAATTTGACCATTTTACATGGACAACATCATTGACACTACAGAAGTTGTTGAGAAATGCTAGATTAGTCATAATTATATTTTTATATTGTTGCAGTGGTGATACTCTGTTTTACTCTACCCCCTTCCCCAAAGAAAATAAGAACATGCAAATTGCACACCTAGACTTGCCAGCTATTTAAAGGGAAATTAGGTTTTGAAACATTACATACTTGGGTCACGGCCCATCAAGATTGACGCAGCACCTTTTTTCAAGTAGGTTCTGACTCCGTTTCAATATTTTGGGACACTCATATAGTCTCATGAAGGTGGTGGCTGTGTTTTGGATGATTTACAGACTCGCTGCTGAGTGAAATTGATGTTATTGATTAAAACAAACGCATATCAGCCTTTGGGGTGGTTTGAAATAACATGTCTGATGTGGACAAGTTTTAGTGACACACCACACACGTTACCTTGGTCTACACAGAGTGAACACTGACTAGAGCCTCTCTGGTTTGTGTGTGTTGGTAAATAGAGGCTTATAACTGGCGTGAGGCGATCAGGGTGGGGTTTTTTCAGCAAGATGCTGCAAGCAGGGGAATGCCGAGTCAGGGAACTTCAGTCACAGCCCTCTCAAGTGAAATGTTACAATAACAGTTGAGCAAATTGTTTCTTTTTTTAAAATGTTCTTTACATTTTTTCCTTTTTCACCCCAGCGCTTTCTTAAGATAAGTGTTGTCAATGACTAGTGTATATTTAGTTCACGACAGCCTTGCCCAAGTTTGGCACGGTAACATGCTTAGTTAAAACCACTCCAGACAGACCAATTTAGGCCTGAACAGAAAAACTATTAGGCCTATATAATGGTAGTGGTCAAGATGAAAGGACAGCTGAATGACAAACACCATAAGTTGCCCAATTTACAATGGGGGTTTGACATGAAGGGGTAGACCCAGCCTCAGACCCTCTGTGTCACATTGGGCCAGAGGTAGTGATCAGGAAAATAATAGGGAGCGGCAGCAGAGGTGACGGTTTTGGAGAGTCTGTTGTGCCCAAAGTAAAATGCCTGCCACTCAGGCCCAGAAAATATACATAATTAGTACTCTTGGATAGGAAACACTCTGAAGTTTCTAAGAGTGTTAAAATAATGTATGTGAGTATATCAGAACTGATATAGCAGGCGAAAACCCGAGGAAAATCCATCCGGATTTGCAGTTTTGTTTGTACATTACTTTTTTCTCTAGGCTGCCTATTGATTTCTATGTTATCCAGGACTGAGACTGCAGTATCTATGGCTACCACTAGATGTCAAGTCTTTATACAGTGTCTGGAACCCCCAGCACTAAGCTAGAGATGTTGTGCTTTCACCGTAAAGCCTTTTTGAAATCTGACAACGCTGTGATATTGCCAAGAAGCAGAGCTTTCGATGACTGTGCAACACTTGTATATTGATGAATGTTTAATAATTACACTTTTGGATTTTGAATTTGGCGCCTTACATTTCACCGGGTAGTGTCGGGAGCGGCCGCTAGCACGCCGCTACTCCCTAAGTAGTGAAACAGTAGGTTAATAATACTGAAACTGAATTCTAGCCTACTGGGGGAAAAAATGGACCAGCTAGGACTGAATTATGTAATGATAGTGTGCCACTTGATATGAAAATGACCTTTGACATGCCTCGGTTAATCTTTTAACTACTGCTGCAGAAACAGTACACTGTTCATTATGTTGAGAAGAGGGTCTTATGTGGGGGATTGAATGAACTGTGGAGGAATGCTGCAGAGAAACAGTTCAAGTCTTTGCTCGAGTTCCCACTGTTGGACGACTGGCACGTGTGTAATCCAAACGAGGGGGGGGTGGCCTCTGCATTCCTGTTGTGTGTAGACTGGCAAGGGCCGGCAAATGCCAAAGTGCGATGATGCCGTAGCAATGCAACGCCACAGGCATGGCAGGAATGTAGCCCAGTGTGTGAGGTCAGAGCAAGTCAGCCCTCGCAGAAAGCGGGACTGAGAGACAACGGAGGGGAGGTTATAGCCCCAGTGGGTCGCATTAAGGACATTTTTGCGACAAGCTTTTACCCCCTTTCTCCTCCAAACCACCCCCCCCTCGACCCGTCAAGTGTTGCTTTCCTCACTCAAGCTGTGTCAACAAGTCAAGGAGAGGTTATGGAAGACTTCAAAAGAGCCCCATGGCAAGACCAGCTTCTCCGCATTGAGCCGTTCAAAGTTGACACACCCTCTGTTCACCCTATTTATTTAGCCATTGGCCTCTCGGCTTCAAAAAAAAATTGTTACATTTGTCTGGAATGTGCTGGCACAGGGAACTGAGAGGATTCGAAGACGAGCATGCGCTCCAGTGGATGAGCATTGTTCAGGTTCCTGCTGTGGAATGAAATGGGGAAATCGGGTTTGTTTTTGTCATGCCATTTTAAAACAAATTCGCTGCTAAAGACATTTTGGCCTGCTTTGCCAAAGCCAAAATGCCAGGTTTGCCAGCCCTGCCAGGAAAGGTTTGGCAAGAGCGAGCCCTCATTTTTGCTTCTCCACACATTTCCAATGGATTTAGTTTGCAAAGTCTTTGAAGTTCTCTGCTGGAATCTTTCAACTTTATGCACAGAGTAATTTGTTCATTGTGTGGGGAGGGGATATAACGATTCGCCGATTTATGCATCGGTCCACGATTCAAATGTTTAACATCGGTCCGTGGACCCCAAACCGATCCAAATGTTTAACATCGGTCCGTGGACCCCAAACCGATCCAAATGTGGCTTGCATCTGGTCAAAAAAATCGATGTGAAACTTTACGAATCACCCATTCAGTTTTTTTGGGGGGGGGTGTCGTATTTCATTCTTTCTACCTTCCGAAAGTACCTCCTCTTTTGTGACAACTGATGTGTCCTCTCCTTCAGTGTCAATCTGTGTGTGATTTGTTGACAGTCATTGATCTACAAGTAATTCTGCATGCTGAACAACCCCAGACATCATTAGTAGCCTAGGCAAACTGTGCTCAGCTTTGGACGCTGACCAACGTGGGGTAGGCGACCTGTTCCTGATATTGCACATCTGCTCGGCACCTTTCAGCATTCAAATGGTAAAATTGCTTGCGTGATATTAGGCTTTATTAGTTAAGTAAAAATCAATGTGTTTTTTGGGGTATTGTTATCTATGCACTGTTGAACATTGTGTTTTAGGGGAATAAAAGTAAGCTACCGGAGACAACTCTCATCTGGATTTATCTGCCGAACAGGGCTTAAAATAGATTTTATTTGGATTGATCAGGTTCACCGTCTGTATATGGTCATAATTATATATAAAGGGTAAAGTGGATCATTTCATAACGAGGACAGCAATCCTTTTTGCGAGGCGCACTGCATGGTTGAAGCGAGAGGTGAAGAAAATGACACTGTAAAAACTTCTAAATGGTCAAAACCATTCGATTTTTGAGATGGGGTGAAATCCAAACTATTGCTATATATTCATTGGCTATGTCATAGCTAATTTTGTAAACGATAAATATTGATACACTACTTGCTTAAAAAATTAATCCACTAATTAACTTGTCATTTTAGCAGGTGGTGGTGATTTTAGAAGTGGGGTTGACAAAAAACAGGCTCCACCCCCCCTTCCCCAAAAATATGATAGTGGTAGATGCCTGGTCTCCCTTATGGCTCAGCTCATGTGCCTACATAGTACACCATAGAGCATACATCATTTACACACACACATAAATCAACTCTGACAGATCCAGCTCAGAGAGGCCCAGCTCATGAGTTCCATCAGCAGATTTTTATTTAGAATGGAAAATGAATGTGTTTTATACAACAAATGTTAGCGCGTCGAACTGAATTGCATTGATTCGTTCTCCAATCGAACCGAATCGTTTCAAACTAAAAAGTATCGTTCCTGTATGGGAAAGCTGCACATCCCTACTATTTGCATGTCGTGCCGTGCAGGCCCGCACTGGCTGGGGTTCCTGGGAATGAAATTCCTGGCATTGCTTTGGGTTAATCTGGCATGAAGGAACCAGGGCCTTCTCTCCACCACACCCACCTGCCTGGGACGGGTAGCACCGGCCTGGATTCCTGCTGCTCTTTAACCCCTTTTCTTCAACCTGGGACGGGCAGCTCAACTCAAAACGTGTTTTTTAAATGTTCTTCAAGCCGTGTCCTCACCTCCAGACATGTGTAGTAGAGCAGTGTGGTCCTCTGATAGACAACGTCAAGTAAAGAGTAGAATGAAATACTTAGAAAGGTCACTCTCCAACCCCAGGTTATGAGTGGACTGAGTGTCGTTCTAGAAGGTAGCACGGCAGTCTCAAATTCAGAGTAAGCTGCTGATCAAGTTTGTGAATGACGATTCAAGCTGAAGTGAATTGACTCCAGATGTGCAAGGTGGCCTTGTGAGCCCTAGCCCCACAGGACCTCTTCACCCGATCCTGTGTCACTCTTGGCCCAGAGGTTGCCGATGACAATCAAGCCGGTGTACCCAGGTGCTCCTCCCTCAATCTCGGCTCAATTCCGGTCCCCAACCCTTGCCCATTGCCCTTTCCTCAAGAGTCTTATCAGAACTGAAGGGACCAGACAGATCTCCTAATCCGCAACCTAGCTCTCCAATAGCACTTCCACCATACTGCTTTCACGTGTCCAGGTCCTGTCAGGTCTGTGCGAGTCATGTGAAAAGGGGGAAAAGAGCAGAAGGAATCCGGAAAGGAGCTGCCCGTAGCCCCTTTTCACATGACTCGCACAGAATACAAGCAGAGCTTTCTAGTCAATCTCCCTGTTTTTTTTTTTTTACCCATTTGGCAATCATGATGTAGCCTAGCCAGAAACAAGGCTTGTTAGGCTACATCTTTTACATTATCTCAGGACCTCATGTTAGGACCTTGATCGTTCCCCACTCAAAACACACTTCTGAAAGCACCTACGTATATATGCCCACGACAGATGAATACCTCTGTGCGTTCACGACGTAAGGTGAGAAAGGTAGGTAGGTAGGTGTGTGTCAGTGACAGTCGTTGCAGTTTAAGATGAGGTGAGGATGATCTTGGTTTATGAGCATTGTCTTCTTTCTATTACAGCGTATTGAATGACTCATTCATGTTCCATTCACCCAGCTCAATGTAACGTCGATAGTTGTCGGCTCCTGTATGATACTCCCATTTTCCTGTACCCTCCTATCACCTTTTCCCGTCGCTTGTGGACTTCATTGCACAACACATCAGCTGTCTGACCAGGCAAAAAAACCTTTCCAAGCCAAACCTTCATATCAGGACCACTGGCCGCTACACACGGCCTACATCGTTGTCATGTCATAGTCAACATAGCTACTAGAACTAACGTGTTAGTAAACTGGCTACAATCATGCAATACAATGTACAGTCAGAAAGCAGTTTAGCAGTTACACCGGCGGGCCCCAGTGGCAATAAATAAGGCCAAAAGCTTGACTTGGAAGAGTTCCAGTGTTGAATAGCCAGCTAGCTAACATGGCATCCCTCTCTGTTTGAGTAGGCTAAACTAGCTAGCTGCATTCGATAGCTAAGTGAAAGTTAAAAAAAAAAACATACAAACATATATATATATATATATATATCTCGTTTCTCCTTAATTTTGGAAGAAATTGATGTTCTCAACTGTCTTTCTCGCTCGGAGTCAACTACTCACCACATTTTATGCACTTATTTTTTTCAGTACTAGAGTCATTCTCTGATCCTTTCATTGGGTGGACAACATGTCAGTTCGTGCTGC
Source organism: Brachymystax lenok tsinlingensis (assembly GCA_030435695.1). NCBI lineage: Eukaryota > Metazoa > Chordata > Actinopteri > Salmoniformes > Salmonidae > Brachymystax > Brachymystax lenok. Next base: position 1,347,737 of record CM059812.1, on the reverse strand, counting down.
AAGAGCTCTGATAGGTTGGAGGACATTCCTCAGGAAGTTGTCATAGTGACCGTGTAAGTCTATGGAAGGGGGTGAGAACCATGAGCCCTCCTAAGTTTTGTATTGAAGTCAATGTAACCAGAGGAGGACAGAAGCTAGCTGTCCTCCAGCTACACCATGGCGCTACCCTACAGTGCTGTTGAGGCTACTGTAGACCTTCACTGCAAGACAGTGTGTTATAATTATTTGGTATTTAGTATAGTTTTATTTCTATTAAATTCACTGGTGAGGATGGTCCTCCCCTGAGGAGCCGTGTGTGTGTGTGTGTGTGTGTGTGTGTGTGTGTGTAATGGAGGCATTAGAGAACATTCAGGCTTTATAGACCCAGTACAACAACCTCTGTATTTCCATAGAAGAAGTCCACTGGGCATTTTCTTGGCCTTTTAATGGGAGAAGATTGCACTTCAGCTGCAGTATGATTTTTGCCTCACGTTCCGATTCTCTGCCTTTTCTATCTGAAGTTTTGTCACTTGCTCACTTCCTTGTTGAATTGGCGTTTGTCATGGGCTTGAATTGGTTTCCACCGTATTTCTTGCTCCGGTGAAGTGTCAAGAGTGTGCAAAGCTGTCATCAAGGCAAAGGGTGGCTACTTTGAAGGATCTCAAATATATTTTGATTTGTTTAACACTTTGTTGGTTACTACATGATTCCATATGTGTTATTTCATTAGTTGTGATGTCTTCACTATTATTCTACAATGTAGAAAATACTCAAAACAAAGAAAAACCCTTGAGTGAGTAGGTGTGTCAACTTTTTACTGGTACTGTATGTATTTTGGAGTTTATTGAGTTATTTTATTTTAATTGTTGGACATTAATGACTGTTAACAGCAGCAAATCAGCTCCAAGTGATTTGTAATTTAGGTAATCTGTTCCAAAGTATTCCCATGCCTAATAGATGTGTGTAATTGCATACCAATGTAAGCAAGGTTTGAAATGCTTATGCTTTAGTCAAGTGTATCTGTTTTGGGCTTTTTGCGGTCAATTTGCAGTCTACAAATAATTAGTAATCATGCTGAGTAAAATCATCCCGCGGCTGAATCTAGTTGATGATCCCCGCTGTAGGTTATAGTCTCCTCTTTACTTACCTCCCTTTTCACGCCACCAACGTTTCCTGGAAGCTGAGTTTGGGATTATGGTTCGTTGCTTAGCTATCTAGACACCTGTCTAAACAAGACTCCACTATGCAAGTAACCATTTCACTGTACCGTGTGTCACATGCACAGGATACAGGAGGTGTAAACATTGATTTTATTTGATATGGTGTGTGTTTACCAGGGATTGTAATGCAAAGAACAACATCACCTGCACCAAAGTCAAATTAGGATATAACGTTAGGCCAACGAGACAGTTGTCCAAGTTCTAACATTTTCCTGGGGAATGCCCTGATTTTCCTTAGTCACTCTCCCAAGCGTAGGCTATTTTCTGTCGTTAGCCATTACCTTGTAATTCATGCGCCTTTTTGCTTTTCTTCACTCTCTGCACCTTTTTTTTAGGGCTCCGTTTACCATTTTATTTAAATGTTATATTTGTCACTTAAAATGAAATGGCATGTTCATAGAAACCGTTTTTACTTTCTATTTCTACGGTCTCCATCTTATCACAATCTGACCTCAGTTCCACAACACCATCTCTCTCTCTCTCTCTCTCTCTCTCTCTGCCTTTCTCTGCCTCTCTCTGCCTCTCTCTCTCTCTGCCTCTCTCTCTCTCTCTGCCTCTCTCTGCCTCTCTCTCTCTCACGGCCTCTCTCTCTCTCTCACGGCCTCTCTCTCTCTCTCTCTGCCTCTCTCTCTCTCTGCCTCTGAAGAGCTGCCGAGTTGAGTAGAGACTGTGCCTTCTCTAAGAGGAGGAGGGGAGTAGAGCCTCTCGGAGCTTGCTTAGTCATGCTCTGATTGGATGCCTCGGCTGGCGAGGCGAACTGAGGAGACCGGAGTGTCTATGCTGTGCTCTCGTCACTGGGCTCAGTCAGTTACCAGGGCCACAGCTTTAGAGGCAGTAGTCCCACTCCATGGGCTACAACTGCAAACGTATGCGTATTTCCAACCTAAACTCAAGTAGCCTAATTGTTTGAGCGACTGCATGAAGTCGGCACAAGTTCGGCAGTAGTCAACACAAAATTAGTTTGGGATAATGAGTACTTACATAGCAATTTTCTGCTTGAAATATATGAATTGAAAATAGCTCTCATCAATAATCATGTAGCCTATGTCTAGTGTTTGATTTAAAGCCAACCATGGGCTGTGTTCAAGGAGTTTAGGTCTATGTTATGATCATGTTCTGCAAGAACTCCTCATGTACGTCTTTCTATACAGTGCCTTGTGACTATTATGATGGAGTGCACTTGACTGGAAAGCAGATGGGCCTATCCAGAGTAAGAATGTATTTGAGTAGGCTAGGTACTGGTGAACACAGCACTCTGAATGTGCATTTCATCAGGTAGGCCTAATACTAGTCGACTGTATTGCAATTTGCAAATGCATTTCTAGAGGGGAGCCACACTACGAGCCTATTTGTCTTTTTGGTTCTTCACGTTATATTCTACCACATCCTATCCAACCAAAAGTATCTCTGAGAGTGTGTAGTCTAGCCTACTTTCACTATTATTTTATTCTGTCTGTTTTTCGAGTGGTCCAAATGAGAAATCCTCATGTACTTACTTTTACTAAGGGTATTTTCTCATATATTCCTCTTTAACGGGAACTCCGGGGTAATTTAAAAAAAAATATATCAAAATAACTCAATTGTCTTTGTATTCAAACTGCCCTTGCCTTTGAATGAGGACTCAACTCTTTTCCCAGTTCACTACACCTGTTTTGTGGTCCGAGTCCTCTTTGTATTCACATTTGCTACGTTTAGAAAGGATCCAAGAGCTTTTTCCAACATTCCCTCAATGCACTCTGGGTTTTTACAAAGTGCAGGACAAGCCATTCCATCAGAATTTGTTATCAGACAGCTAGATATACCTACTTACAGCGGTGGAAAAAGTACCAAATTGTCATACTTGAGTAAAAGTAAAGATACCTTGATAGAAAATCAAGTAAAAGTCAGTCACCCAGTAAAATACTACTTGAGTAAAATAATTTTGTTTTTAAATACACGTAAGTATATTCCTTATAAGGCAAACCAGAAGGCACCATTTAAAAAAAAATATATATATTAATAATTTACTTACGGATAGCCAGGAGCACACTCCAACAGACATAATTTACGAACAAAGCATGTGTGCTTAGTGAGTCCGCCAGATCAGAGGCAGTAGGTCGATGGTTTTGTGATTTGAAAGTCGTATTCCTATTGCCTTCCAGTGTAGTGAGCGCGACTTTGTCATAGTGCTACGTCGTACCGTCCGGATTCTGCCTGCTTGAACGCCAATAACTTCCAAGACACATGAAATCACCCAGGGAGCAGATAGAACATCACTCGGAGATCAACAAAAAACAATACAACATTCAAAATAGGTGAACCTTTCCTTTAACTACTTTGCACCACTGCCTACATACATTTTGGAAGCTAATAGATTGCAATTATGTCTAATCTTTTAACTACTTAGGGAGTGGTGGGGCGCTAGCACTCCCGACACTACCCGGTGAAATGCAAGGTGCCAAATTCAAAATCCAAAAGTTGAATTATTAAACATTCATCAATATACAAGTGTTGCATAGTCATCAAAAGCTCTGCTTCTTGGCAATATCACAGCGTTGTCAGATTTCAAAAAGGCTTTACGGCGATAGCACTACATTTGATTGTTTGAGGGTAGCACCTCCAATATCCAAAATGAGGCAATGTGTCAAATACACTTTTTCCAGGACAGACATTCCTCGGGTTTTCGCCTGCCATATCCGTTCTGTTATACTCACAGATAATATTTTAACACTCTTAGAAACTTCAGAGTGTTTCCTATCCAATAGTACTAATTATGTGCATATCCTATTTTATGGGCCTGAGTGGGAGGCATTTTACCTTGGGCACGCCAGACTCTCCAAAACCATCACCTCGGGAGCTGCTCCCTAAGAAGTTATCTAAATGCAATCAGAAGATACTATTAACATGTAAATATTATTGGTAACAGAATAAATAGCAGTAGAATAACTGCAGATTAAATAATGCTGTAATTGAATATCGAATGTAGGATACTGCCCCTTTTAAGAGAGAGAATTTATTTAGCACGGCATGTTTTGATTTTCACTAAGTATGTTGTCTTCTCACACTATTCAAACCTCACAATCTAATGAACAGCGTATGATACGATCTCAGCCTATAGATCACATATTGCAAACAAAGAATCTGAATTAAAAACTCCACGCATTTAGGAATTTCTGTGGCGTCCTTGACAAACGTTAATCGGTATCCAAAAACAGCCCTTATTTTTTTTTTCTTCCTTAAACCTACACTTTACTTGACACCCAATGTCGTAACACATTATGACACGGTCATAACAGCAGTCATAACCTGACATAATATGGTCATGCCCAATATATTTACACCTGTTGTGACATATATAGTGCGTTATTATGTGACTGGTTATGACAGCTACTTAAGAGCGTCAGAATCCACATTTTATTCAAGTAAGTTTTTTTTCTCTGCCAAGAAGTTTCCTTTCCAATCGTATGTAGGTTTCAAAACAGCCCTAAAATAACACTGTCACAACAGGTCTAACTATGTGTCTTGACAGTGTTATGTCAGCTGACATGGTTATGACCGTGCGATAATGTGTTATGACTCTGCGGGTCAAGTAAAGGGTTACCTCATCTTCTGTCTTTTGTGGCACCGATGTGAGGGCTTATGGGAATCAGTGTTGCAGTAGTCTAGTGTGGTCTGTTAGGTTTGCTTCGGGAGTTCTTTTGAGGGGTCTGAGTTCCTTTTGGAGTGTTTACACGGCACATCAAGCGAACCGCACTGAGTTCTTAGTTTCTGTGTAAAGGTGCTGAGCCAGATGCACCTCAAGCTTTTTAACAGTTGATAAAAAGACAAAGGTGTAATGGTAATCAACTCCACCAATACTGAACTAACACATGTTTACCACGTATTCTACCCATTAAATCAACTCCTACTGAACTAACACATGTTTACCACGTATTCTACCCATTAAATCAACTCTTACTGAACTAACACACGTGTACCACGTATTCTACCCATTAAATCAACTCCTACTGAACTAACACATGTTTACCACGTATTCTACCCATTAAATCAACTCTTACTGAACTAACACATGTGTACCACGTATTCTACCCATTAAATCAACTCTTACTGAACTAACACATGTTTACCACGTATTCTACCCATTAAATCAACTCCTACTGAACTAACACATGTTTACCACGTATTCTACCCATTAAATCAACTCTTACTGAACTAACACACGTGTACCACGTATTCTACCCATTAAATCAACTCCTACTGAACTAACACATGTTTACCACGTATTCTACCCATTAAATCAACTCCTACTGAACTAACACATGTGTACCACGTATTCTACCCATTAAATCAACTCCTACTGAACTAACACGTTTACCACGTATTCTACCCATTAAATCAACTCCTACTGAACTAATACACATCTGTCTCTGTGAAGGTGCTGAGCCAGGTACATCCCAAGCTGTCGTCCCAGGAGGATGCGCTGCAGTACATCGAGGAGCTGATCCTGCTGCTGCTCAGCATGCTCTGCCAGGCACAGCCACGCAGCGTGCAGGACGTGGAGGTGAGGATCCCCGTCAATAACGCAACAGTGTCTGCACCTAAAACCTTGTTGACCTCCTTTTTACAGAGTGTGAACAGAGGGGGTTTTACACACTTCCAAAGCAGTAACAGGAGCTTTGGACAAAAAAGGTCCAGTACATAGAGAAAAAGGGAATGTGTGCTCAGTGTTGTTTTGCCCTCAAATGTGATCTTTTACTGAAGCTTAGGTTCAGGTGATAAAATCACAACATTTCAATCACAATTAAGTTGAATCGTTGTGATTGATCCCGTTTTGGGAGCAGAAAAACAGTGAGCAGACCTTCCCGTTCGGAGTCCCTCAGGGCATCAACAACAGATGAATGAACTGTGGCGAGGTAGAAGTTGCCTCAAAATCACAGGTGTAGGATCAGACAACTGTTCCCCTTGATACTCTTTTTTTAAAATTGTTTTATTTCACCTTTATTTAACCAGGTAGTTCTATATGATGTCATAATACACCTTTATTTAACCAGGTAGTTCTATATGATGTCATAATACACCTTTATTTAACCAGGTAGTTCTATATGATGTCATAATACACCTTTATTTAACCAGGTAGTTCTATATGATGTCATAATACACCTTTATTTAACCAGGTAGTTCTATATGATGTCATAATACAGGGAGGCCAGTTGAGAACAAGTTCTCATTTACAACTGTGACCTGGCCAAGATCAAGCAAAGCAAAGTTCTCATTTAACCTATCGTCTGGGAAATGAACTGACCCTTGACCAGTGGTTAGGGGCTACTTCTACTTCAAGGGGCAATCAGCAGTTGCTACACTGAACATAAATATAGATGCATGATGTAAAGTATTGGTCCCATGTTTCATGAGCTGAAATAAAAGATCCCAGACTTTTTCCATACGTATTTCTCTCATTCTGTGCAACAATTTGTTTACATCCCTGTTAGTGAGCATTTCTCCTTTGTCAAGATAATCTATCCACCTGACAGGTGAGGCATATCAGGAAGCTGATTAAACCGTCATGATCATTACACAGATGCACCTTGTGCTGGGGGACAATGAAAGGCCAGTCTGAAATGTGCAGTTTTATCACAGAGCGAGCAATAGGAACGCTGACTGCAGGAATGCCCACCAGAGCTGTTGCCAGAGAATTTAATGTTCATTTCTCTACCATTAACCTTTTTTTTTTTTAAGGCATCTTTGACCAACAGATGCATATCTGTATTCCCAGCCATGTGAACTCTATAGATTAGGGCCTAAGTAATTTATTTCAATTGGCTGATTTCCTTTTATGAACTGTGACTCAGTAAAATCTTATAAATTGTTGAAAGTTATATTTTTGTTCAGTATACATACATTTTGGGACTTAAATTAATGATTTGAACCCATTTTGATTCTTGAAGAATATAATTTTATAAATGCCTCATGAGCTTAGTTCAACTGTCGTACCCCATCAGAAGCCAGAATATATGCTTGGTTTATTCCAATGTTTGTAAACAAACACTATATAGCCTCAAAACACGGTTAAAACTATAATATTGATATCGTGGATGGCCAGTCCTTGCATCCATAGCGCTGTCTATGAATTGGGTTGGTTACATTTCTCCAGGCCCATCCCTCAGCTTTTTACCGGGGCGGACAGTCCGCTTTGTTATTGTCTCTACTGCTGATTGCTGCTTTAATGTCCCTCACAGCACAGTCAGAGCAGGGCACAGTCAGAGCAGGGCACAGTCAGAGCACAGTCACGGCATTCAGCTTAGTTTTATTCTGTAGCAGACAGTCTTTGTATTGACAGCTGGTGAACTCAGGGTTGCAGTAAAAGAGGATGTTGATTTTATGTGCCCACCCAAAAGGGGGAAATGATCAGTGTTTGTGAAGTTAATTTATTTGTAAGCTCAGGTCATGGTGAACTTTAGACAGTTTGTTTTACACCGAGATATAACTCCGTTTTCATCCATTTTAGTATTCTTACGAATCCGATCCGATCCATTTACCCAAAGTGACAGGTAGAAAAGTGAAGCTGTTTACGGACATGTATTTTGACTCGTATTGCTTTGACAATCATTTGAACAGAACTCACAACAGTCTCGTATATCTTGTTTGGTCATATGACAGTAGAATGTTTTCTTGAGCGTCATCACACTGTGTTGTCTTTTTTTGTTTTTCTGCAGTGATAACTGACATCTTTTAGATGGTCAACCTGTTTTCACCTCTTGTTTTTGTTTTTGTCCACCTTGACTCGTTTCTGCCAGCAGACGGATCAGGTGAAATCCGCAGGCGCTTTTTAGTGTCCATGGCACTAGCCATGGGGCATGGTAAAGTCCGACCACTGTCTTTTTATCATGTTTTACTCCTCCCTTAGTTCTGTGCTTTCTGTTGACCTCTCCCCCGTGACCCTGTCTGTATGAACTTTAACCCTTGACCTGCCTGGGTTGGTGACTGACCACACTCCATTTGTGCTTGTGTATATTGTAATTTGTGACCCATTTGAATCCAACGGATTGCGGGAAATTTGTATTGTTTGTGTACTATAAACGTACCCTACATAAGGACTACATAACACATTCATAAAGAGTTCCTTTTGTAAGCACAACATAAATGTTTGATTCCCTCTAATATACAACACAAACATTTTGCAAATGCCTAGGCCTCAGAAAGCCTATGTCAAGTTGTTGACATAAGCGCTTATGACTTTTTATGTAGTGCTTGATGAAGAAGTCCTCTGTTAACTGTGGATGTGTTTTCTAGTTCTCACCTTTTTGTTTTTTTTTACGGGTTACAGTAACTCTTAGCCTAACTCATACGTCAAGGGAGGGACATCCTGGTAGTGCCTGCAGCAGAAGTGTGACATGACACTTGACATGTACATGTCATGTACCCGCCCTCCCATTGACATAACCTGTCAGATGTCCCTTTTTTAAGGGGAAAGTCCAATGTGAAACGTCTACGGCAAATAAATTAAATGGTGAATGCATGGAAATGCTTATGTCAAGTGTCATAGGGCAGTTTGAAGGAGGAGGAGGAGGCATGTTTTAACCCCAGTGAACGAAGACATGTTTGCTTTGCCTATGGATGCAGCATCAATAGAGGACCAGGAAATATGTAAATAAAGTAAATAAGAGAAAGGTAAGGCCCTGTCTGCGGCCCAAATGGCACCCTATTCCCTATGTAGTCCACTACATTTGAAAAGGGCCCATAGGGCTCTGGTCAAAAGTATTGCACTATTGAAGGGCTCTCGATCTCCCTCACGCCTTCCCTCCTTTCCTCCCCTCAGGAGCGAGTGCAGAAGAGTTTCCCTCACCCTATCGATAAGTGGGCTATCGCCGACGCGCAGGCGGCCATCGAAAAGAGGAAGAGGAGGAATCCTTTGGCCCTGCCCGTGGATAAGATCCACCCGCTGCTCAAGGTAACCCATAATCCCAAACGTCTCTGGGTCATGTTCAGTAGGGCAAAGCAATTTGAAATGGAAAGCGAAAATGAACGTTTCTTTCAGGACACTTTCAGCAGGATCCGACATTAATGATGGCCCGCTGGCCAGTAAAAACATGTTGGGCCAGTATCTTCTCGGCCCATTTTGTCATTCCAGTTTAGCTGCTGTGTCGCAGTCTGCTTTTGAAAACTACACACTGAAAAGTCATGCAATTTTGTATTTGAGCAAAAATGATTGGCCGTTAATTAAACCGCACTCCTCGCAAGTCAGAACTTCTTGAGCCCTTTGATGTTGATGCCTTCACACGGCACACGTGAGCTGTCCAGAGTTAAAAGGGCTCAGCAATCTACTCACTAAGCTTATTTATTTTAGGGAAAGGGGTTTACAAAAGTAAAACTTCAATAGTGAACATACTAGCAAAAATAGTACAATGTCTACATTGTTAAATTATATTCGTTTTTTTTAATACAGTATATACCATAGTAACCAAATGTAACCTGTTACGAGCTGAATATATATATATATATATATATATATATATATATATATATATATATATATATATATATATATATATATATATATATATATATATATATATATATGACAGACAGACAGATCAAGCATATCAACTTAGGCCCTGCGTGACCCTAATGCATTTACAAAGACCAAGTTAACGTTGGACCCCGATTTCAGGTAGTTCATTGCTGTTTCAAAACGTTTTGTGACTACTGAACATGACCCTGGTGACTAGACCAATCCTTATGAAGGGACCTGTACGGTCAGCATGTAGCCTAGATCTTCAGCGCCAAGTACATTAGTCAGGCTGTGAACCACTCTGAGGAAACAGCTGGGTGTATTCAGTGATGTACAGTGCCTTCGGAAAGTATTCACACTCCTTGACCCCCAAAAAAAAAAAAAACATTTTTCATTTTTTGTCAAGGATCTACACAAAATACTCATGTCAAAGCAAAAAAAATAATTATAATCATATCTTGATTAGATAAGTATTCAACCCCCTCAGTCAGTACTTGTGAGAATCACCTTTGGCAGCGATTTACAGCGGTGAGTCTTTCTGGGTAAGTCTCTAAGAGCTTTGCCCATCAAATCAAATGTATTTATAAAGCCCTTCTTACATCAGCTGATGTCACAGAGTGCTGTACAGAAACCCAGCCTAAAACCCCCAAACAGCAAGCAATGCAGGTGTAAAAGCACGGTGGCTAGGAAAACATCTGGATTGTACAATATTTGCCCATTTTATTAAAAACATTCTTCAAGCTCTGTCAAGTTGGTTGTTGATCATTGCTAGACAGACATTTTCAAGTCTTGTCAAAATCGTCTTGAAAACCGGTCTGTAACTAGGCCACTCAGGAACATGCAATGTCGTCTTGCTAAGCAGCTTCAGTGTGTATTTGGCATGTGAAAGGTGAATTTGTCTCCCAGTGTCAGACTGAAGCAAGGATTTTGCCTGTGCTTAGCTATATTCCTGTACTCTTTTTATCCCCAAAAATCTCCCAAGTCCTTGCCAGAGATGAGCATACCCATAACATGATGCAGCCACCACCATGCTTGAAAATATGAAGAGTGGTTAGCGATGTGTTGGATTCGCCCAAAACATAACGCTTTGTATTCAGGATATAAAGTTCATTTCTTTGCAACATTGTGTGCAGAATTACTTTAGTGCCTTACTGCAAACCGGATGAATGTTATTTTCTGTACAGGCTTCCTTTTCACTCTGTCATTTAGGTTAGTATTGTGGCGTAACTACAATGTTGATCCATCCTCAGTGTTCTCCTATCACAGCCATTAAACTCTGTAACTGTTTTAAAGTCACCGTTAGCCTCATGGTGAAATCCCTGAGCGGTTTCCTTCCTCTACGGCAACTGAGTTAGGAAGGACGCCTGTATCTTTGTAGTGACTGTGTGTATTGATACACCATCCAAAGTGTAATTAATAACTTCACCATGCTCAAAGGGATATTCAATATCTGCTTTTAAAAAGAATCCATCTACCAATAGATACCCTTCTTTGCGAACCATTGGAAAACCTTGCTGGTCTTTTGTGGTTGAATCTGTGCTTGAAATTCACTGCTCGAATGGGGGACCTTACAATTATGTGTGGGGACAGAGATGGGGTAGTCATTTAAAAATCATATTAAACACTATTTAATTGCACGGATTGAGTCCATGCAACTTATTATGTGACTTGTTAAGCACATTTTTACTTATGGCAAGCCTAAATAACAAAAGGGTTAAATACTTATTGACTCAAGACATTACAGGAATTATTTTGTTAATTTGCAAACGTTTCTAAAAACATAATTCCACTTTGATGTTATGGGCTGTTGTGTATTGATCAGTGACACAATCAAAATTCAACAAAATGTGGAAAAAGTCAAGGGGTGTGAGTACTTTCTGAGGGCACGGTAAAAAGTCCTGAATGTTGCAAATAGGACTGTCTGTCATGTATTCCTTTATTCATCCGTTCTAGCTGTTCTACACGTTATATATCTGAAAGTGTTCCAACGTTACATCCTCCTGAACAGGGCCCAGTTACTGATGTCTGTGCTCTACACTTCAGGAAAACATTTTTTTTATGAAACAGACAAAGGATTGATTGAGCCGGTTTTAACAGGCATTTTGTGTTTTCTCTGGCCAAAATGTCTTCTGTTTCGGTGCCTACTGAACACAGCTCCAGGAGTGGTATTGGCCACTTTTCTCACAGTACCTATACTGACCAATAGAGGGAGACATTTAACTGTTTTTGTGGAATTGGTCACTTATTGAAAATCCATGATGAACCTATAATGCTTAACAAAATGTCTTCACCCATGCCAAATGCTTTAATTGAGATGATATTAATGGGGCAATATGCAGTTGAAATAATAACAAAGTTTTGGTAAAAAGATGTTGGATGGGTATGGAGAAATGTCGAAAGCCAGTATGAGAGTGTGCGCTCAGGCTAGAATGAATGGTGGCTGTAGAGTACTGTGTGGAGTTCAAAAAGGTATCCGCACTCAAACCTTTAAAAAGGAAAATTCCAAGGAGGCCCGAGATGCACAGATTTACTTAATTTAGACCATGCTTCAAAGTATACAAAAGGTTAAAGTTCTGTACTTTTTGTACTTTTCTTTGTTGTTGTATTATTTCACCTATTGCCCCTTTAAATAAGGAATGATAGTTAGCATTCTAAAATGTAAATCCTAACACCTAACCACATAGATTCTTTATGAGTGACCAAGCAACCTTTTAAAAACATGTCTCTTTTTGGGATATTTGATAAGAATATTCCACTTCTATTCTTTAGAGAAAAAAAAATTGCAATGAGCTCCTAGTGCTCTTTTGTTTTTAGAAATACACATATTGATGTGCAGCAACAACAGAATCATTTTAAGAACACAGGTTATACAATTCTAAGTCCTTATTACGTATTACGTTACTTAATTAGTATTTAAAGTACCTATTGTGCCCAATTTACTGTTCAGTGATGTGCACCGGGAACTAAAACGCGTAAAGGGACCCTAACCCTGCACATTCTGCATTCTGTGTACCATTCAGGCCTGCACAGTTTACATCAGTTTGAAAGCAAGGTGGTCAGATTGTACAGTAGTCAAACCACACTGACCCTGCTTTTTACCCATGACTCCTCTCTTCCTGGGTCATGTTCAGGAGGCTCTAGGGTACAAGACCACCAGTACAGTAGGTATATGTGTACATAGTGGACTCATTTTCCCATAATCCCTCTTCCTTGTTCAGGAGGTACTAGGGTACAAGATTGACCACCAGGTGTCAGTGTACATCGTGGCGGTGTTGGAGTACATCTCTGCAGACATCCTGAAGCTGGCAGGGAACTACGTGAGGAACATCCGCCACTACGAGATCTCCCAGCAGGACATCACCGTGGCCATGTGTGCCGATAAGGTGAGAGGAACGCCTGTGTTGTGCTTCACAATGTATTGTGATGCATTATGAAGAGGATCTTCAACATCCGCCACTACGAGATCTGCCAGCAGGACATCACTGGCCATGTGTGCCGATAAACGATGTTGCTATGACTATGACATGAGAGAGGCCAACAACAACAATAGCATTTACAAGCCTAAGTATGGCTGGTGGCGTGTGATGGGGACAAGTCCCAGGAACCACACTGACTGGCCAATATATACAACTAAAGCTGGAAGTCCACAGGGTCATTTCTGAACGTAAGCTGATGAAGAATGCCAGCTGAATGAGCGAGAATGTGTGCACTCTCTTTTGTTCGCCTGTGTTTACGCATGCCTGGGTCTCTCCGGATCCGTTTCAATTCAGGGAGTAAACTGAAATTCCAATTCCACATTTTCTTTACAGAAAATGGCTGAAGAAATGGGAATTTCAGTTTACTCCCTGAATTGACTGAACTAAAATGGAATTGACTCCAACCTGGTATCTCTGCTGATGTCCCTCTCTGTGTCACGTATTCATTAGGTTGAATAAAAATAAAAATAGATGATTGACCCTTTATTTAACTAGTCAAGTCAGTTAAGAACAAATTATTATCTACAATGACGGCCTACCCCGGCCAAACCCGGACGACGCTGGGCCAATTGTGCGCCGCCCTATGGGACTCTCAATCACGGCCCGGATGTGATCAGCCTGGATTCGAACCAGGGACTGTAGTGACGCCTCTTGCACTGAGATGTAGTGCCTTAAACTCTGGAGCAAAATGTGGTCCATAACACTCTTTGAGTAATCGGTAAGAATATGTCTGGCCGCTTCTATTCCCTCATCTCCAGGTTCTGATGGACATGTTCCACCAGGATGAGGAGGACATCAGCGGTTTCCCCCTGATGGACGAGGAGCCGTCCACCAGCGAGGAGCAGACCTACTACGACCTGGTCAAGACCTTCATGGCCGAGGTCCGTCAGTACCTGCGCGACCTCAACCTCGTCATCAAGGTGTTCCGCGAGCCGATCGCCTCCGACGTCACGCTCTTCCCCCACCATGTGAGTAGTGATGGAGGTAGACTCGCATGCACGCACGTCTAAGGTGTTCCATCAGGACTCTGGTCTGTTTCCACTCCTTTTCTCCCCTCTACCATCACTCTCACTTCTCTACTGACGCCTTCCTGCCTTACTCCGCTCCCCATCTACCCCTTCCACCCATCTCTCCATCACCCTCCCCCTATTCCCACACGACTCTCTCTCTCTTCCCCCAACTCTCTCCCTGCCTCCCTCCCCTTCCTTAATTCCCTGTCTCTCGCTCGCTCGCTCTCTCTCTCTACTACCCCATGCAGGATGTGGAGAACATCTTCAGCCGCATCGTGGACATCCACGAGGTCACCCTCAAGCTGCTGGGCCTCATTGAAGACACGGTGGAGATGACAGACGAGGGGAGCCCACACCCGCTGGTGGGCAGCTGCTTCGAAGACCTTGCCGAGGTGGGGGGGTGTTTGTGGGGGGGTGGGAGGGCTGGTGCGCGTGTGTATGTTTATGTGGTGTTTGTGGGAGCCCAGCTTGTTTGTGGCGGGCAGCTGCTTCAAAGACCTGGCCATGGTAGGTGTGTGGTTGGGGCGGGGACTGTTATGCATGTGTATGTGAAGCTGTCTGTGTTAATAAAAATAAAAAAAGTGTTTTTGTGGGGATGTGTGTGTTTACGTGCATATATATTGTGTGGGTGGGTGTGTGTGCTGTTTCTGCAAATAAATTGCTCCTGGTCACCCAAAGACTGAGCTACAGCTAGGCATGATGCTGGGGAGCTAACAGGAGTCTTCAGGTACCAGTGAAGGCTGCTCATTACACAAACCACTTCTGTTACACTGGAAATACATTGCTCCTGAGCACCACAAGACTGTTAGTCCGCCGAGCTTAAGCCCAGGACCTAGCCCAAGTCTTCAGGTCCCAGGCAGGGGTCCTTGTCATTCACAGACCCCTCTTACACCCTATGGCTGTGGCCATTGTCAGCAGCACGACTGTTATATTTGCTACATGTTTTGTTTTTATTTCCAGGAGCTGGCCTTCGACCCCTATGAGACGTATGCTCAAGACATCCTGCGGACTGGCTTCCACGATCACTTCCTCAGCCAGCTGTCTAAACCAGGAGCTGCCTTCTACCTCCAGGTCAGAGGCCGCCACCCCCGGTCAGAGCCAATTTGCTCATTAACTTTTTGTTGGTGACCATTCTTCGATGTGCATCTAGCAGAGTTTGGTGTTTAAATGATGACTGTTAGGGCAACCAGGCAAGGTCCACGCCAGGAAGGCCCAGAAATATCTCTCTAGGAACTTCACTGTGTGGAAGGATGTTTAATATGCTTTTTACATTTGTATCGCAAACACATTTTTTTTTAATCGAGATGAAAGTGGCCATTTGAAGCCCTTTTTACGACCTGGACATGCCTGGTGTAAAAGCTTTTGATTTGTGAACCGTACATGATACAGACATCTTGGTGTCCATTGTGCTCCAAAATATGAATTTGAATTGTGAACAATTGTATGTCGCAATCTAGACACACTCCATATTTTAGAGCAGACTATAATGAGTATAATTGCGTCAAGATGTTGTCTGTGTCATGTACGGTTCAGGGATCCTAAGGACTTACAGGAGGCATATATAGGTCTAAAAATGGCATAAAATGGCCACTTTAATAAATAAAATAGAAAGTGATTAAAATGTAAAAAGCATGTCAAACATTCCTCCCAATGACGTTCCTGTGAGAAGTGCCAGAATAATCTGAGATACTAAGAAATGTTATCGGACATTTCTGGGGTGGATTTTCCCCAAGTAAGAACTTTATAACCCCCCCAGATCACTGTTTGGTCTATACACCTTGATAAGATGTGACACTGTATTACCTGTCCAAGTTAACCCTCATCTCTCTCTGTCTCTGACTCCCCAGTCTATATGCGAAGGCTTTAAGGAAGCATTCCAGTACGTCCTGCCCCGGTTGCTCCTCACACCGGTCTATCATTGTCTCCACTATTTTGAGATCTTAAAGGTAAGCATGTATGAGCATTCACAATGTGGTCCTCTGTAGCTCAGTTGATAGAGCATGGCACTTGGATTGTGGGTTCGATTTCCCAGGACCACCCATACGTAAAATGCACGCTGGACTGAAAGTCGCTTTGGTGAAAAGCATTGGCTAAATTACATCTTTATTGTGTTTAGTAATAAAGTGTATAAATGTGTTGTGTATGGATTACTGAGAGGTACTGCGTATGGATCTGAAAGCCTTGGTTTCTCCCCCAGACGATGATCCGCCAGCCCACAGTGGATGGGCTCAATGTTTTTACTTCCTTTTCTTTTCTGAATATCTCCAGTTCAAAACAACAACAAAGGGCTCCAAGCTAAGGGACGGGGCAGGAGAAATGTAACCGCTCTCAAATTCATAGACCGGTCAATGGATTCAAGGACTTGACCACATCCATGAGATCAAAATGATAGTTTTAACCATGTTTTGAGACTATATACTGTTTGTTTACAAACACTGGAGTTAAAAACAAGCTTACATTTCAGGTTTCTGATAGGGTACGGCAGTTGAACTAAGCTCGTGAGGCATTTTGGGGTTATATTTTTCAAGAATTAATGGGTATATATCATTAATTTAAAAGTTTTATAAAAAATGATGTAATAATTGCAGATTGAGATTGCCTCTTAGAAGGAGAGGGAGGTTCCACTCTCCCCGTATTCTTCAACTAATTCAGACGGGTTTGAAATCAGAGAAGGGAGAGTAGCTGGGAGGGACAGATAGCAGGAAGGGAGGATGAGACAATGGGTCTCTGGTGGGTAGTCATGCTCGTGTTGAGAGCAGAAAGTGTTACCGCTGGACCACATGATCTGTACCAGTGTGGAATATCTGCTCAAAGTCACAAGGGCCCGAACCATGTGCCCCCTCCGGGAGAGCCTCAGTGTTTGGGCTCCTTGTTCACCCTTAGGCCTAGATTTGGCCCCCCACAGTCGCTATTCTCCCGTGAGCCTTTTTCCAGCAAGCCATGGAGGTGGCGGCTGCTCTGCAGAGGGCTAAATCGCTGAAACGCCCTTCTACCCCCAGCTTACTTACTGCGAGTCCAGGGTAAAGGGAACGCGGGTGTGGAGAGAAGTGGCATAGCCAAAGGGACAGACTTATGATGCAAACACATGGGTTATGTTCATTAGGCACCAAACAGAAGACAACAGAAGAACCGTTAGGGACTCTTTTTTTTTTTTTTTGTGCAAAATGTTTTTAAAATGTTTTATGTTTTACGGCCTCGGTTTCTCCATCCACTCTTGGAGGTGCGTAGTTTCTCTATTTTCTCACAAGGCGGCAAACTTATGGTGTCTCAAGCCATTCCAAGATGTAAAAACATGATTCCCCTGGTTTCTCGGGGAGATAATTATTATCTTCTATCGTTGTGCAAATACAGTATATAGACGTAACACCATGGCATTGTTAAATACTTGTTTCTGATTGGCTTGAAGGGCGTTCTAGAGTGTGCATTATTTCCCTATAGCGCACGGTATATCTGCACAGTAGAATTCAAATGTTATATCTTACATGTTCTATTTTTGAGCTGCTTTTGAAAGCAAAAGTCAAATTGAAAACATATGCCATTTTGTTAAATTAGATTTTCATACTAGCACGTCTGGTTGTTTGGTTACCATGGCAACTAGTAAACTTGCTAGCTGCTTCAGTGGATGTTGAATACATTTCTACCTGCAAATTAACACATTTTTAGTGGCAAATGTGTTTAATTATAGCCATGGTATAAAAGGGATAATCAACTCGAGGCTCTATGCGTTCTCTGGAAAATAATGCAACTCCGTGGAAGGTTAGTTCCTCTCCGCTAGCACATCGTAGAACACGCCTTCCACGTCGTTCATTATTTTCCATAGAACGCATAGCCCCGAGTTGATTATCCCTTAAATGTCATGCGTTTGTACAGGTGTACAAGACTATATCAAACGGTAGGGCTTTCTGTACTTTAACCACAGCATGCTAGCAGCCTTATTAGTTTAGAGACTATTCAATAAAAACTGCAAAGAAGATGACATGGTTTAAGGATAGGTAGAGGAAAAAATAATTGAATATTCAATGTTTTCTTCCTGATGGTTACTTTAGGCCCACTCACCCAGAGCCATGTACGTGTATATATGGCTTATACAGTGCATTCGGAAAGTATTCAGACTCCTTGACTTTTTCCACAATTTGTTACGTTACAGCCTTACTCTAAAATTTATTAAATCGTTTTTTTTCCCACCTCAATCTACACACAATACCCCATGATGACATCGCAATACCCCATAATGACATCACAATACCCCATAATGACATCACAATACCCCATAATGACAAAGTGAAAACAGGTATTGTGATGTCATCATGGGGCATTGTGATGTCGTCATGGGGTATTGTGATGTCATTATGGGGTATTGTGATGTCATTATGGGGTATTGCCTGTAGATTGCTGAGGATGTTTTTATTTTATCTTTTTAGAATAAGGCTGTAATGTAACCAAATGTGGAAAAGATCAAGGGGTCTGAATACTTTCCGAATGCGCTGTGTATATATAAAGAATGCGGGCGTGACTTGCGTGCTATTTCACAAAGGATCATGTGATGTCAGTTGAATGTTGGTAGCATTTTGTTCCTAGGTCGTCGTCAAAGAAAGTAAGAATTAAGGGGAAACACTGGAGTTGAGGGGGTTGGGAGTGAGAGAATGATGGAGAGGGCGTGCGATGAAGAACTTATTCTTTACTCAGCCCTAATCTTGCTCATGAGTTTGGCCTTATACCGACCGCGTCATGATCCTTCACCAGACTCCCCCTACCAGCGAAACCACCTGACCCAACATTCTCTACCCACTCTTTCTCTGCCCCCCCCCATTTCCACAGCAACTGGAGGAGAAAAGTGAGGACGAGGAGGACAAGGAGTGTCTGAAGCAGGCCATCACGGCGCTGCTCAATCTGCAGAGTAGCATGGAGAGGATCTGCTCCAAGAACATGGCCAAGAGGAGGCTGAGGTAGGCAAGGGGAGCGCCAACTTACAACCCTTCCTGGTCCATCCACACCTGGTTCTCTTTACTCAAGAACATACAAAGCTCTGGCACGCACAACGCTGACCGACGCAATAATAGAAATCCACAAGCAAAATATGGAAAGAGAACTAACTCAGACACACCCACATAATGGCACAGAGCAGAGAAGCACATACGTACCACATGTGTACCAGAAGGTTGATATGTCTTGAATGTGCACTATGTATGCTCAAAGAGGTGTGAATAACACTTGCACAACACACACATCAATTCATACTACTGCCTCATTGGTGTACTCCTCCCTCCCCCCTCCCCCCACACCCTAAGCTCAGTTCTGTGTTTCCCTCTGGACCTAAAATAGACCTGTGGGGGGAGGGAGAGGGTTGGAGGGGGGGACTCGCCACTGTGTTGTCGGAGGGAAGTTGTGTCAGGAATTGGGCTGTCCTGTTCTGGTATTATTGTTCCCGGCTTAGAGAACAGAAAGAAAAAAAAGGTGAGCGAGTTTGAAAGGGGAAACAAAGAATCCCTTTGCTTTCAACAGTGGACTCTAGCATCCCAACCTCGAGACCAGTGGACTCTAGCATCCCAACCTCGAGACCAGTGGACTCTAGCATCCCAACCTCGAGACCAGTGGACTCTAGCATCCCAACCTCGAGACCAGTGGACTCTAGCATCCCAACCTCGAGACCAGTGGACTCTAGCATCCCAACCTCGAGACCAGTGGACTCCTAGCATCCCAACCTCGAGACCAGTGGACTCTAGCATCCCAACCTCGAGACCAGTGGACTCTAGCATCCCAACCTCGAGACCAGTGGACTCTAGCATCCCAACCTCGAGACCAGTGGACTCTAGCATCCCAACCTCGCAGACCATTTCTTTCCATCCCTCCTTTTGTATTGGTGAAGAAAACAGGTTGTTTTTTTTTGGTTACATGCGGTTGTTGCTCGTTCTTTACCTGCGTGGAAGCGAAGAGCGTTGAGTATGAGGACGTAGGGTATAAACTCAAAACAATTACCCCTTTTGTTGCTGTTCTTTTTGGTTTCTTTTGTTTTTATTTTTCATGGGGAAAGGATGGCTTATCTTACGGTATGTCTTTGCACCCCATACTTTGGCGGGAACGTGGGGAGGGTGACACAAACAGGAGGCTAAAATGGACAGTTCGAGAGGACACACTGAGTTGGGGTACCCGGCAAGGGTTACCTTTGTTGACTTTGGCTGTTTCGCTACACCTTTCCTGTGTCTAGGGGGCTTTGTATTTCAAGAGCCAGAACAAAGAACAACCCAAGAGTTCTATTGTCACATCCATTTGAATTATGCTTGCTCTTTCGTAAGCTTGCTATTCATTAGGAAAACGTAATAACCTCTTAGTCGCTAATGCTCTGGCAAGGTCCATCGCTGCCTGGGATAAATTATGGTTTGATAATGATGCTCGTTATATATATATATATATTTTGCTTTAATTAACTACTTAATTTCATCATAAGACTGCTAGTTTATTAATGTAAATGCACTTCAAATATAACCTCTGATCAGACTTGAGAGTAGGCAAAGTTGACTTTCTTTCTGTATATAGTTTTTTTAGAGTTTCACACTTTAATGGGACTGGGAAATGGGAATTGTAGATTTTGGGCCAAGTTTTGAGTGTAGTCTCCCTTGCCCTTCAGAGATGCCCCTTGTCTCTCACCGAAAACGAATTCCGTCCGGTTGACAGTCCTGTACTTTGAGGTGCTGGTATGAAGACAGTCGCGCACCACTTGGCTTTGCCTGCCTTTCCTGCCTCTCGGGAGTGCTGATGCGAGTCGTTGTGCGTCCGCGAGAAACAAAGTAAGCTCCCCCCTGCGATTTGTTTACTAGATGCACTGTACTAGCGGGTGTTAAATCCTTGTTTCTTTTTTTCTCCATCCCCTATAACCCTGTCACTCAATCGATTGTAGAACCCCCCAACAAATCTTTAACCCCTCCCCCAGTGGCTCAATGCTGTTCTAATATTCTAAGTAGTTTGTTTTAGAAGAGATCATTGGAATTATTGCTCAGCTGATTTGTCATGAGCAATAGAGGTGAGATTCTGGTTCTGGTGGGCCGCAGAGCTTTCTCGTCTTCTGTTTACTTAAGTTTTGTCATTCTGGTTTTGAAAGACCACCATATGTGCTGGTTTTCACTCAAAGCAGTCTTTTTGTAGTGAATTGCTGAAAGAGTTTTGAACTTACTCTTCACATGACCTGACTATTACAGAGGGCATGGCCCTTTTTAAATAATGAATAAAGACTGAAAATAGACATTGGTATAATATGAGAATAAAGAGATTGATTAAAACAAAGACTAGTCTACATTGTGGTCCTAAAAGATCTGGAATGCGAGCTAGTCATACCATAGACCATGTTAAAGGTATGATGAACCAAAACAATCTTTAAATAGTGTCTGGAAATATATTCAGAATATAGTCTTTATTCTTTTAGACTCATTCTATTCTTATGCACTTTCTCAGTTGGTCCTCCGAGGCACACTGTTAACCATGGGTGTGGGCCCTTCCTCGGTAGACTACCGTTTTGTTCAGCTGCTGAAATGGTGAGGAAGTCTAGTCAATTGGCCTCTGCTGGTCCACCAGTGTTGGGTGGAAACTGAAGGGACATGACTGACCAGCAAACCGATATGAAATGACCTAATTGGTTCTGATTTAGGGTTATTGGTGTGGTTAAAGGAAATCTCTACCCATAAACTAGCTTTTGGTATTCGTTTCCTTAGTCCACTGTTGTGGAAGTTACAAAATGTTTTACATGTCAGCAGTCCAATTTTCAAGATATATGCAAAACGCATCATATCCCGCTGTATTTGAAAGTTATATATCTTGAAAAGCTGAAAGGAGATTGTTTTTGGATGTAATTTTCCTTTAAGGTTAGGGTCAGGATTATAGTTATGGGTGGGGATGCCAGTCACGTCTCTTCAGTCGCACCCAGTGTTTTGTTAATGAGATAGTGTTTGTTAGGAACCCCCTCCTGGACCAGGTTTAGTTATACCGCTGATTTAGAAACTCCGCCACCTACACTGACCCTACACTCCGTCTCCGTCGCGCTGGCTTTGTTGATTTGTTTTCCATTGTCAATGTTCTGTGAACATCAGACCCACATTTCCCTACCTCTCTTCTCCCCCCACCCTCTCTCTCTCGCTCGTTCTCTCTCTCTCTCTCTCTCTCGCTCGTTCTCTCTCTCTCTCTCTCGCTCGTTCTCTCTCTCTCTCTCTCGTTCTCTCTCTCTCTCTCTCTCTCGCTCGTTCTCTCTCTCTCTCTCGCTCGTTCTCTCTCTCTCTCTCTCTCTCTCGTTCTCTCTCTCTCTCGCTCTCTCTCTCTCCTTTTTTCCCTCTCACATTCTTTCTCTCACATTCAACTTCTCTCCTCAAACTCTTCGGTGGCACCAGCGAGTCGGCCTGCCGCTTCTACAGCCAGCAGATGAAGGGCAAGCACCTGGCCATCAAGAAGATGAACGAGATCCAGAAGAACATTGACGGCTGGGAGGGCAAGGACATCGGCCAGTGCTGCAACGAGTTCATCATGGAGGGGCTGGCGGCGTGGGCGCCAAACACGAACGGCACATCTTCCTCTTGGACGGCCTGATGATCTGCTGCAAGTCCAACCACGGCCAGCCGCGCTTGCCTGGCGCCTCGTCCACCGCCGAGTACCGCCTCAAGGAGAAGTTCTTCATGCGCAAGGTGCAGATCAACGACAAGGACGACAAGGAGGGCGAGTACCGGCACGCCTTTGAGATCATCCTCAAAGACGGCAACAGCGTGGTGTTCGCCGCCAAGTCGGCTGAGGACAAGAACGGCTGGATGGCGGCGCTCATCTCGCTGCAGTACCGCTCGACGCTGGAGCGCATGCTGGACTCGGCTATGCTACAGGAAGAGAAGGAGGAGCAAATGAGGCTTCCCGGGGCGGATCTTTACCGGTTCGCCACGCCCGACTCTGAGGAGAACGTGGTGTTCGAGGAGAACGTGCAGTCCAAGTCGGGCATCCCCATCATCAAGGCGGGGACAGTGCTCAAGCTCATCGAAAGGCTCACCTTCCACATGTATGCAGGTGAGAAAAAGCACACGACACAGAAAGAGTTTCCTGTGTTGACCTGTTATGACCTTTGAAGTGCGTGCCTTTTTCATACAGTAGGCTGTACAAATACCTCCCTCAGATGTGTGGAGTGACAGTAGTTGCTAAATCCTGAAAGAGAACATCTTGCAGACCCTTTCCCATCGTAGAACAGGGGGGGAATGGGGCAGGGTTTTGGGGTTCAAAAGTAGTCGGTAGGAGTCAATTTGGTTTTTAAACAGGTTTAACCCTTTACACTCGTGTGAATTGGCCTATATGGATAGGGCTACGCTGAAATGTTTTGACAGAAGAAATATGAGATTATGGGAACATTATTAGACCAAAGATGAGGACACGACAGTTCACCTTTCACAAGACTGAATCCAAACATTACACTGTTGATTTCATGTGCGTCTTACATTTACTGTACTTTTCACAGCCTTTGTCAATAAAAAAAATCTGAAAATACTCTGGATACATTCAGTGACATGATAACAATATTCCTGGAGAATGTGGGGTAGGTGCAACCTAAGATAAAAAATATAGTTTGAGTGAGAGGACTAACTGGCGTGCAGTGTTCCAAAGTAATTTCGATGCACTTGAATGACTCCGAGTCTTCAACTATAAGGTGCTTGTGTGTGTTCTCCTAGCTGAGCCGTTGAGGAACTACAGCAAGCACACTGGTTTTGTTAGGAACACAACGCCTCCATCCCCACCGTCACACAATTACTGTTGTTCACGCAATCCCAAAAAAAACGGACCATTTTATAAATCGCAAATCTGAGTCAACTGGGCATCATGAAAGCTTGTTCTATTGCCAGCTAAGTTGATAAAATCCTATCTTACAGTGTTAGGCTTTTCACAGGGCAATTCAGAGAAACGGATCGTAGTGTTGATGCGGATAGAAAAGAGTCACGCTTTAGACAAACCCGGCCCAGGGTGTGACGCCGTGTCATCTTGTAGCTGTACGTCATAGTGATCAGAAACGTTGACACTGCATGTTATTGTACGGCCACTGTGTTCCAATTTAGGCGCTTTTCAGTGCCCGTACACAGGTACGAGTGTAAAGGGCTACGGGGAGCAGGAAGTAGACATGGGTCACATCTCATGGCTCCCTCTCCACATGCATTTTCCTGAATGTGAGAGAACTGGACAGGTGAAAGCGAATTCCTAGAAACCTAGATATTTTCTGTATCTTGTTAATTTTGTCCTGACCGTTTTGTTTACTCACGTGTCCCCACCATTGTACACCTCCAATGTTTATGCAAGTATGCCCTTGCCCCAGCGCCTGTTCCTGTTATCACCTTGTTGTTCTACACACAAAACCTTGGAACTTGGCGCAAACGCAGTTTATGCTAAACATAAAAGACAAGATAGTGGAAGGCCTATTCCCCCACTTTCGTCATCCCCGCATCCATTTATAGCTGTTTTCACACTGCTTGTAAATATTTGGCCACAGTTGACGTCAGAACGCGGATATGTGATGCCCTGCTTTGTTTCAGTGTCAGTTTAGCCCCAGATAACACAACGAGAACTGATAAAGCACAACAAACAAAGTGGACGAAGCCTATTCATCTTCACGTCGCCATTTAGTAAGCGACCAGTAGTAGCAGATCTTTCCTGCCTGTAATTTGCCTATCTGTTTAGTGTTTAAAGGGGAAGTTCAGTATCCTCACCTTGTGCGTAGCTGTTTAAAGAAAACCAAACCATGGATTACACTTTTTTCAGGCCCATAGACTACTTTCAGGGTTAGGAACCCTCTAGTATCAAGTTATAAAATACTGAACTTCCCCTGGTTGATGCTTATTTATAAAACCCTCTTAGGCCTCACTCCCCCCTATCTGAGATATCTACTGCAGCCCTCATCCTCCACATACAACACCCGTTCTGACAGTCACATTCTGTTAAAGGTCCCCGAAGCACACACATCCCTGGGTCTCTCCTCTTTTCAGTTCGCTGCAGCCAGCGACTGGAACGAGCTCCAAAAACACTCAAACTAGACAGTTTTATCTCAATCTCTTCACTCAAAGACTCAATCATGGACACTGTTACTGACAGTTGTGGCTGCTTTGCGTGATGTATTGTTGTCTCTACCTTCTTGCCCGTTGTGCTGTTGTCTGTGCCCAGTAATGTTTGTACCATGTTTTGTTGCTGCTACCATGTTGTGTTGCTACCATGTTGTTGTCATGTTGTGTTGCTACCATGCTGTGTTGTCATGTGTTGCTGTCATGCTATGTTGTTGTCTTAGGTCTCTCTTTATGTAGTGTTGTGTTGTCTCTCCTGTTGTGATGTGTGTTTTGTCCTATTTTTATATTGTATTTAAAATATATATATCCCAGGCCCCCGTCCCCGCAGGAGGCCTTTTGGTAGGCCGTCATTGTAAATAAGAATTTGTTCTTAACTGACTTGCCTCGTTAAATAAAGGGTCAATAAAATTAAATGTAAACACAGCCCTTTGTTGAGTGTTGTTGAGCTAGCCATTAGTGTTGTTGAGGTAATCACTTTGCAGACTTCAGTGACACCTGAACTCCTTTAGTGAGTCCTCTCCTTTAGTGAGTCCTCACTAAAGCCAAACAAAAAGATTCCATGATTTTCGGGATGTTCCATTAAATAGTCCTTTGGCGAAAGGATTGTTGACATATTTATCTAAAAGTTGGCATATTTATGACATTTTGGGCTTAGCCAGGCCCCTTTTAAGACTCCATAATGCTTCATCTGTAGGTGCTACAAAGCAACAATTGTCATATGAAGCTTTACCACTTGGTCTATAATATGAATAGTTTTTTCACTAAAAAAAAATAATAAAATAATAATATTGAAAATATAAAATGTTTTGATTTGGCAAATATATTGTGGAACATAATATGGTCTACAGGCATATCAAAGTTCCAGAGTGGGATTTCTGCTAGTTTTAAAGTTATGGCCCATCTTATACAGAGAAATTGACGTAGTAGGCAATGTAACCAATCACAGCCCTCCTTTTACTTGTGTCCTGCATATCACCAGCAGAGGGCGATCATTTTGAATACATTTTCACGTTCACTGTTGGTAATGCTTACAAATTGGATCATAACTCGGAAGAGTAGCGCAGATCCCAATCTGGAACTTTGATATGCCTGTAGAGTAGGCTAAATCCTGTTCAAAAATATATCTTTTAAAATGCCAAATCAAATGTCGATATTCATAAATGAATGTAAAAAAGTGATTGAAACCAAATTACCGCTCATATTACAGAGCAAGCAATAGAACTTCATATGACACCAAGGTTTTCTTAGTAGCACCTACAGATGGAACACTATGGAGTCTTAAAGGAGGCCTGAATAACGTCAACATGTCAGCAATATGCCAACTTTATCGCATTATCTACCAAGAGAATTCTCCTCGATTATAATCACAGCCGTGTACATCCCCCCTCAAGCTGATACATCGACGGCACTGAAAGAAATTCATCGGACTCTATGTAAACTGGAAACCACATATCCTGAGGCTGCATTTATTGTGGCTGGGGATTTTAATAAGGCTAATTTAAGAACAAGGCTCCTGAAATTTTACCAGCATATCGAATGTGCCACCCGGGCTGGTAAAATCCTGGACCACTGTTATTCCAACTTCCGTGATGCATACAAGGCTATTCTCCGCCCTCCTTTCGGCAAGTCTGACCATGACTCCATTTTTTTGCTCCCAGCCTACAAACAGAAACTAAAACAGGAAACGCCCGTTCTCAGGTCTGTTCAACGCTGGTCCGACCAATCTGATTCCATGCTGCAAGATTGCTTGAGCACGTGGACTGGGATATGTTCGGATAGCATCTGACAACAACATTGATGTATACGCTGATTCGGTGAGCGAGTTTATTAGCAAGTGCATTGGTGATGTTGTACCCATAGCAAATATTAAAACCTTCCCCAACCAGAAACCGTGGATTGATGGCAGCATTACGCCAAAACTGAAAGCGCGAACCACTGCTTTAACCAGGCTAAGGCTACGGAAACATGACTGAATACAAACAGTGTAGCTATTCCCTCCGCAAGGCAATCAAACAAGCTAAGCGTCAATATAGAGACAAAGTAGAGTCACAATTCAACGGCTCAGACACAAGAGGAATGTGGCAGGGTCTACAGTCAATCACAGACTACAAAAAGAAAACCAGCCCGTCGCGGACCATGACGTCCTGCTCCCAGACCAACTAAACAACTTCTTTGCTCGCTTTGAGGACAATGCAGTGCCACCGACACGCCCGCTACCAAAACCTGCGGGCTCACCTTCACCGCAGCCAATGTGAGAAAAACATTTAAATGTGTTAACCCTCGCAAGGCTGCCGGCCCAGATGGCATCCCTGGCCGTGTCCTCAGAGCATGCAGACCAGCTGGCTGGTGTGTTCACGGACATATTCAATCAGTCCCTATCCCAGTCTGCTGTTCCCACATGCTTCAAGAGGGCCACCATTGTTCCTGTTCCCAAGAAAGCTAAGGTGACTGAGCTAAATGACTATCGCCCCGTAGCACTCACTTCCGTCATCATGAAGTGCTTTGAGAGATTAGTCAAGGATCATATCACCTCCACCCTACCTGACACCCTGGACCCACTCCAATTTGCTTACCGTCCCAATAGGTCCACAGACGACGCAATCGCAATCACACTGCACACTGCCCTATCCCATCTGGACAAGAGGAATACTTATGTAAGAATGCTGTTCATCGACTACAGCTCAGCATTTAACACCATAGTTCCCTCCAAGCTCGTCATTAAGCTCGAGACCCTGGGTCTCGACCCAGCCCTGTGCAACTGGGTCCTGGACTTCCTGACGGGCCGGTCCCAGGTGGTGAGGGTAGGAAACAACATCTCCACTCCGCTGATCCTCAACACTGGGGCCCCACAAGGTGCGTTCTCAGCCCTCTCCTGTACTCCCTGTTTACCTATGACTGCGTGGCCAAGCACGCATCCAACTCAATCATCAAGTTTGCTGGCGACACTACAGTGGTAGGCTTGATTACCAACAACGACGAGGCGGCCTACAGAGAGGAGGTGAGGGCCCTCGGAGTGTGGTGTCAGGAAAATAACCTCTCACTCAATGTCAGCAAAACAAAGGAGATGATCGTGGACTTCAGGAAACAGGAGAGGGAGCACCCCCCTATCCACATCGAGGGGACAGTAGTGGAGAGGGTGGAAAGTTTTAAGTTCCTCGGTGTACACATCACGGACAAACTGAATTGGTCCACCCACACAGACAGCGTGGTGAAGAAGGTGCAACAGCGCCTCTTCAACCTCAGGAGGCTGAAGAAATTCGGCTTGTCACCAAAATCACTCACAAACTTTTACAGATGCACTATCGAGAGCATCCTGTCGGGCTGTATCACCGCCTGGTACGGCAACTGCTCCGCCCACAACCGTAAGGCTCTCCAGAGGGTAGTGAGGACTGCACAGCGCATCACCGGGGGAAACCTACCTGCCCTCCAGGACACCTACACCACCCGATGTCACAGGAAGGCCAAAAAGATCATCAAGGACAACAACCACCCGAGCCACTGTCTGTTCACCCCGCTATCATCCAGAAGGCGAGGTCAGTACAGGTGCATCAAAGCTGGGACCGAGAGACTGAAAAACAGCTTCTACCTCAAGGCCATCAGACTGTTAAACAGCCATCACTAACATTGAGTGGCTGCTGCCAACATTTTTATTTATTTTTATTTTTTATTTCACCTTTATTTAACCAGGTAGGCAAGTTGAGAACAAGTTCTCATTTACAACTGCGACCTGGCCAAGATAAAGCAAAGCAGTTCGACACACAACAACACAGAGTTACACATGGAATAAAACAAACATACAGTCAATAATACAGTAGGAAAAAAAGAAATCTATATACAAAGAGTGCAAATGAGGTAGGATAAGGAAGGTAAGACAATAAATAGGCCATGGTGGCAGAGTAATTTACAATATAGCAATTTAACACTGGAATGGTAAAAGAAAACTTGTACAGTAGATGAATGTGCAATGTAGAAAAACTGGGGTGCAAAGGAACAAGATAAATAAATAAATACGGTAGGGGATGAGGTAGTTGGTTGGGCTATTTACAGATGGGCTATAAAGCAGGTACAGTGGTCTGTACACTGCTCTGACAGCTGGTGCTTAAAGCTGTTGAGGGAGATAAGTGTCTCCAGTTTCAGAGATTTTTGAAGTTCGTTCCAGTCATTGGCAGCAGAGAACTGGAAGGAGGCTGACCAAGGAGGAATTGGCTTTGGGGGTGACCAGTGAGATATACCTGCTGGAGCGCAAACTACGGGTTGGTGCTGCTAAGGTGACCAGCGAGCTGAGATAAGGCGAGACACACCTAGCAGGGACTTGTAAATGACCAGGAGCCAGTGGATATGGCGGCGAGTGTAAAGTGAAGGCCAGCCTACGAGAGTGTACAGGTCGCAGTGGTGGGTGGTATATGGGGCTTTGGTAACAAAGCGGATGGCACTGTGATAGACTGCATCCAGTTTGTTGAGTAGAGTATTGGAGGCTATTTTTGTAAATTACATCACCAAGTCGAGGATCGGGTAGGATGGTCAGTTTTACGAGGTAAGTTTGGCAGCATGAGTGAAGGAAGCTTTGTTGCGAAATAGAAGCCAATTCTAGATTTAATTTTAGATTGGAGATGTTTGATGTGAGTCTGGAAGGAGAGTTTACAGTCTAACCAGACACCTAGGTATTTGTAGTTTTCCCACGTAATCTAAGACAGAATCCGTAGAGTAAGTGCTGCTAGACGGGGACAGGTCTTGGTAGCGATCGGTTGAAGAGCATGCATTTAGTTTTACTTGCGTTTAAGAGCAGTTGTAGGCCACGGAAGGAGAGTTGTATGGCATTGAAGCTCGGTCTGGAGGGTAGTTAACACAGTGTCCAAAGAGGGGCCAGAAGTATACAGAATGGTATGCGTCTGCATAGAGGTGAATCAGAGACTCACCTGCAGCAAGGCGACATCATTGATGTATACAGAGAAAAGAGTCGGCCCAAGGTGAACCCTGTGGCACCCCCATGGAGACTGCCAGAGGTCTCGGACAACAAGGCCCTCTGATTTGACACACTGAACTCTGTCGGAGAAGTAATTGGTGAACCATGCGAGGCAGTCATTTGAGAAACCAATGCTGTCGAGTCTGCCGATGGGATGCGGTGATTGACAGAGTCAAAGCCTTGGCCAGATCAATGAAAGCGGCTGCACAATAATGTCTCTTGTCGATGGCGGTTATGATGTCATTTAGGACCTTGGCGTGGCTGAGGTGCACCCATGACCAGCCCTGAAACCAGATTGCATAGCGGAGAAGGTGCGGTGGGATTGAAATGGTCGGTAATTTGTTTGTTAACTTGGCTTTCAAAGACCTTAGAAAGGCAGGAAGGATGGATATGGGCCTATAACAGTTTGGGTCAAGAGTGTCTCCCCCTTTGAAGGAGGGATGACCGCAGCTGCTTTCAGTCTTTGGGAATCTCAGGCGTCACGAAAGAGAGGTTAAACAGAGGCTAGTAATAGGGGTTGCAACAATTTCGCAGATAATTTTAAAAAGAAAGGGTCCAGATTGTCTAGCCCGGCTGATTTGTAAGGGGTCCAGATTTCGCAGCTCTTTAGAACATCAGCTGACTGGATTTGGGAGAAGGAGAAGTGGGGAGGCTTTGGCGAGTTGCTGAGGGGTGCAGGGCTGTTGACCGGGGTAGGGGTAGCCAGGTGGAAAGCATGGCCAGCCATAGAAAAATGCTTATTGAAATTCTCAATTATTGTGGGTTTATCGGTGGTGACAGTATTTCCTATCCTCAGTGCAGTGGGCAGTTGGGAGGAGGTGCTCTTATTCTCCATGGACTTAACAGTGTCCCAGAACTTTTTGGAGTTTGTGTTACAGGAGGCAAATTTCTGCTTGAAAAAGCTAGCCTTGGCTTTCCTAACTGCCAGCGTATATTGGTTCCTGACTTCCTGAAAAAGTTGCATATCACGGGGGCTGTTCGATGCTAATGCAGAACGCCACAGGATGTTTTTGCGCTTGGTCAAGGGCAGTCAGGTCTGGAGAGAACCAAGGGCTATATCTATTCCTGGTTCTAAATTTCTTGAATAGGGCATGCTTATTTAAGATGGTGAGGAAGGCACTTTTAAAGAATAACCAGGCATCCTCTACTGACGGGATGAGGTCAATATCCTTCCAGGATACCTGGCCAGGTCAATTAGAAAGGCCTGCTCGCTGAAGTGTTTTGAGGAACGTTTAACAGTAATGAGAGGAGATCGTTTGACTGCAAACCCATTACGGATGCAGGCAATGAGGCAGTGATCACTGAGATCTTGGTTGAAAACAGCAGGGGTGTATTTGGAGGGCAAGTTAGTTAGGATTACATCTATGAGGGTTCCCGTGTTTACGCTTTGGGATTGTACCTAGTAGGTTCAAATATGATTTGTGTGAGGTTGAGGCATCAAGCTTGGGATTGTAGGATGGCCGGGGTGTTAAGCATGTCCCAATTTAGGTCACCTAGCAGCACTAACTCTGAAGAAGATAGATGGGGGCAATCAGTTCACATATGGTGTCCAGAGCACAGCTGGGGGCAGAGGGTGGTCTATAGCAAGCGGCAACAATGAGAGACTTGTTTCTAGAAAGGCAGATTTTTAAAAGTAAAAGTTCAAATTGTTTGGGTACAGACCTGGAAAGCAAGACAGAACTCTGCAGGCTATCTCTGCAATAGATATACGCCGCCTTTGCTGGCCGTTCTATCTTGTCTGAAGATGTTATAGTTAGGGATGGAAATTTCAGTGTTACTGGTGGTCTTCCTAAGCCAGGATTCAGACACGGCTAGGACATCCGGGTTGGCAGAGTGTGCTAGGGCAGTGAATAAAACAAACTTAGGGAGGAGGCTTCTAATGTTGACATGCATGGGAAACCAAGGCTTTACGGTTGCAGAAGTCAGCAAATGAGAGGGCCTGTGGAATAGGAGTGGAGCTAGGCACTGCAGGGCCTGGATTAACCTCTATATCACCAGAGAGGAACAGAGGAGGAGTAAGATAAGGATCGGCTAAAGGCTATAATGACTGGTCGTCTAGGGCGTTAGAACAGAGTAAAAAATAACAGGTTTCAGGGGTGATAAAATAGATTAAAGGCATAATGTACAGACAATGGTATGGTAGGGCGTGAATACAGTGGAGGTAAACCTAGGCATTGAGTGGTGATGAAGAGATAATGTCTCTAGAAAGATTTAAACCAGGTGATGTCATCGCATGTGTGGGAGGTGGAACTAAAGGGTTGGATAAGGCATATTGAGCAGGGCTAGAGGCTCTACTGTGAAATAAGGCAATAAACACTAACCAGAACAGCAATGGACAAGGCATATTGACAATGAGAGAGAGGCATGCTTAGCCTAGTGAACATAAAGGGTCAAGTTAGTAGTGAGGCTGGCGACACAGCGTTTCAGACAGCTAGCTGGGGGTAGCAAGCTAACGTCTAGCAGGCCGCTAACAAAGACGGAGGAAGACTGTTTATAGCCTCCTCACGCGTTTCCGTCAGTAGACCAGTTGTGATGGGGTTTCGTGTGGTGAAGGGGACCAGGCCAGTTGGCACAACAAATTGTCCGATGGACCTGAATTAGCTAGCAGCCGATATGCTCTGGACAGCGAGCGTTAGCAGGCCGCAGTTAGCTGATGGGCGTTCAGGTGACGTCGGCGTCGGAGGGCGGTTGAAATATCTCCTCGGGCAGATAACGTCGGCAGTCCACTTGAGAAGGCCGGTAGGTCTCCACACCCGACGGTAAGCGGGTCCGGATAGGAGTTGTAGCCCAGCAGCGTGCTGAAACTCCTCAGTCAGCCGGGAGAAGGGCTGGCTTCAGGCTAATTGGTGTATTGCTATGAGACCGGCGTTAGCCGATGGCACTCAGGTAGCAGCTAGCTAGCTGCAAGATCCAGTTGAAAAATGTCCAACTGCGGTAGGGGATCCGGGATATGGAGGGAAAAATAAATAAAAATAGGTCCGGTAAGCTCAGGTTTAGTCGTGTTATACGAGGGGCGGTGAGCTTTCGAGCTGAAGGTTAGCTGATGCCCGCTAGCAATAGTAAGCTAAATACTAACGTTAGCTAGTTGTTATTTGACCAGATTCGGGAACAAAACAACAACAAAACAGATCCGCACCACATTGGGTGAGGCAGGTTGCAGGAGAGTGTTTTGAAGTTGGATTTTAGAGAGCACATATAAAAAGATATGTGAAGAAAATATATAAAAATATTATAAAGACGATATTTACACAGGACAGGACGGGACAAGACAAATACACGTCTAACTGCTACGCCATCTTGGATCCATACTGACTTAAATCTCTAGCCACTTTAAACATAGGAATTGGATGTAACAAATGTATCACTAGCCACTTTAAACAATTTTGTATATAATGTTTACGTATCCGACATACTCATATCAAATGTATACACTGTACTCTAAACCATCTACTGTATCTTGCCTATGCCGTTCGGCCATCGACCCAAATCTCTAGCCACTTTAATAATTATAACTGGATGAAATAATGTATCACTAGCCACTTTAAACAATGCCATTTATATAATGTTTACATATCCTACATTACTCATCTCATATATATATATATGTGTGTATATACTGTACTCCATACCATCTGCTGCATCTTGCCTATGCCGGTCAGCCATCGCTCATCCATATATTTATATGTACATACTCGTATTCATTCCTTGTTGTGAATTTGTTAGATTACTTGTTAGATACTACTGCATGGTCGGAACTAGAAGCACAAGCATTTCGCTACACTCGCATTAACATCTGCTAACCATGTGTATGTGACAAATAAAATTTGATTTGATTTGACTTGTATTAATTCTGTCTCAATTATGCTTTTAGATACAAATGTCAAATATATGTCAACAGTCCTTCAACCTAAGGACTGTTCTATGGATTATATTTAATTGAAATTCAGAAAATCATCAGGTCGTTCTTTTGTCTGGGTTTCGTGAGGAGTCGCTCTTTAGAAAGGCTAAATGACCCAGCATGCATAGCAGTTCTTAGACCATAGGGGTCTGTATTCTTCTCTTCTGACGGGTGCCGTAGGAACCTAACCAGATACAAGGCTGCGATTGGACCAATAAGCTCTTCATTAATTAAAAGTAATGACGTCGTTTTAGGGAAATTAATCACCAAATTAAATCGCTCAAGGTCCAGGTGGATGTGGGCTCTGGTAATCCGGGGAGCAAAACATTTAGGCCAAGAGGTTCTGAATTTGGTCTGTTTCTATGCATTGTTGTTCAATGTCATGCAACCATACAGGTGTTGTATAACATCGTTTTAAAGACGCACGTTTTCATTTGTTTATCACGGAAGCCTTTCTGAACTCTTAGACATAAAGTTTGGGTATTTTCTCTGCAAGTCTAGAGCAGTGTTTCTTAACTGTGGTCCATGAGTACCCCCTAAACGGTACACATTTGTTGAAGCACACCTGATTCAACTCACCCAAGTGCTTGATAACTAGTTGATTCAGGTGTGCTTGTCCAGGGCTCCACCAAACCTGTGTGCTGTTGGGGAGTACTGAAGGACTGGAGTTAAAAAAAAAACACTGGTCCAAGGTTATTGCAGCACAATACAAAGCCAGGAGAGAACATTCCTCTTATGGATGGACTGTCCAGCTCACACCCCTGTGTAAACTTCCTCCGAATAAAGAGTAGGGTGTAAATATGGGCCACTATTTTTCATTTTAGTTTCCAACAGTCTGTGTGGCCACTGATTTCAAATAAGCCAAGGGAGACAAGCCTTTTGAGGGAAAGTGTGTGCTGTGTCTGTGTGCTGTGTCCGTGTGGCCAGGGTAATTTGAAAAGGGGAAAAAGGTGCTTCCTGTGCGATGCACCTCGTGCCTGGACACACCCTACTCCCACCCAGGAGACAGCAAGGCAGGGACAACACACACTTTCTCTCTTATCTCTCTGCCCTGACTTCTCTGCATTACAATTTGCACGGAACTATGCTTCTCTTTTGCCAATGTTCAGGTCAACAGAACGTGGGTCATTGACCCCTCTGGTACATAATAGCAGTGGGGGGAAAAGTATTGTCTTGAGTAAAAGTAAAGATGCCTTAATAGAAAATGGTTCGTTAGTCACCCAGTGAAATACTACTTGAGTAAAAGTAAAGATGCCTTAATAGAAAATGGTTCAAGTTAGTCACCCAGTGAAATACTACTTGAGTAAAAGTAAAGATGCCTTAATAGAAAATGGTTCAAGTTAGTCACCCAGTGAAATACTACTTGAGTAAAAGTAAAGATGCCTTAATAGAAAATGGTTCAAGTTAGTCACCCAGTGAAATACTACTTGAGTAAAAGTAAAGATGCCTTAATAGAAAATGGTTCGTTAGTCACCCAGTGAAATACTACTTGAGTAAAAGTAAAGATGCCTTAATAGAAAATGGTTAGTTAGTCACCCAGTGAAATACTACTTGAGTAAAAGTAAAGATGCCTTAATAGAA
The DNA here is from genome assembly GCA_030435695.1 of Brachymystax lenok tsinlingensis. Classification (NCBI taxonomy): domain Eukaryota; kingdom Metazoa; phylum Chordata; class Actinopteri; order Salmoniformes; family Salmonidae; genus Brachymystax; species Brachymystax lenok. The sequence continues at coordinate 1,312,062 of CM059812.1, read as the reverse complement.
AATGGTTCGTTAGTCACCCAGTGAAATACTACTTGAGTAAAAGTAAAGATGCCTTAATAGAAAATGGTTCAAGTTAGTCACCCAGTGAAATACTACTTGAGTAAAAGTAAAGATGCCTTAATAGAAAATGGTTAGATTAGTCACCCAGTGAAATACTACTTGAGTAAAAGTAAAGATGCCTTAATAGAAAATGGTTCGTTAGTCACCCAGTGAAATACTACTTGAGTAAAAGTAAAGATGCCTTAATAGAAAATGGTTAGTTAGTCACCCAGTGAAATACTACTTGAGTAAAAGTAAAGATGCCTTAATAGAAAATGGTTCAAGTTAGTCACCCAGTGAAATACTACTTGAGTAAAAGTAAAGATGCCTTAATAGAAAATGGTTCAAGTTAGTCACCCAGTGAAATACTACTTGAGTAAAAGTAAAGATGCCTTAATAGAAAATGGTTTGTTAGTCACCCAGTGAAATACTACTTGAGTAAAAGTAAAGATGCCTTAATAGAAAATGGTTCGTTAGTCACCCAGTGAAATACTACTTGAGTAAAAGTAAAGATGCCTTAATAGAAAATGGTTCGTTAGTCACCCAGTGAAATACTACTTGAGTAAAAGTAAAGATGCCTTAATAGAAAATGGTTCGTTAGTCACCCAGTGAAATACTACTTGAGTAAAAGTAAAGATGCCTTAATAGAAAATAGTCGTTAGTCACCCAGTGAAATACTACTTGAGTAAAAGTAAAGATGCCTTAATAGAAAATGGTTCGTTAGTCACCCAGTGAAATACTACTTGAGTAAAAGTAAAGATGCCTTAATAGAAAATGGTTCAAGTTAGTCACCCAGTGAAATACTACTTGAGTAAAAGTAAAGATGCCTTAATAGAAAATGGTTCAAGTTAGTCACCCAGTGAAATACTACTTGAGTAAAAGTAAAGATGCCTTAATAGAAAATGGTTCAAGTTAGTCACCCAGTGAAATACTACTTGAGTAAAAGTAAAGATGCCTTAATAGAAAATGGTTCAAGTTAGTCACCCAGTGAAATACTACTTGAGTAAAAGTAAAGATGCCTTAATAGAAAATGGTTCGTTAGTCACCCAGTGAAATACTACTTGAGTAAAAGTAAAGATGCCTTAATAGAAAATGGTTCAAGTTAGTCACCCAGTGAAATACTACTTGAGTAAAAGTAAAGATGCCTTAATAGAAAATGGTTCGTTAGTCACCCAGTGAAATACTACTTGAGTAAAAGTAAAGATGCCTTAATAGAAAATGGTTCAAGTTAGTCACCCAGTGAAATACTACTTGAGTAAAAGTAAAGATGCCTTAATAGAAAATGGTTCAAGTTAGTCACCCAGTGAAATACTACTTGAGTAAAAGTAAAGATGCCTTAATAGAAAAGGGTTTGTTAGTCACCCAGTGAAATACTACTTGAGTAAAAGTAAAGATGCCTTAATAGAAAATGGTTCAAGTTAGTCACCCAGTGAAATACTACTTGAGTAAAAGTAAAGATGCCTTAATAGAAAATGGTTCGTTAGTCACCCAGTGAAATACTACTTGAGTAAAAGTAAAGATGCCTTAATAGAAAATGGTTTGTTAGTCACCCAGTGAAATACTACTTGAGTAAAAGTAAAGATGCCTTAATAGAAAATGGTTCGTTAGTCACCCAGTGAAATACTACTTGAGTAAAAGTAAAGATGCCTTAATAGAAAATGGTTCAAGTTAGTCACCCAGTGAAATACTACTTGAGTAAAAGTAAAGATGCCTTAATAGAAAATGGTTCAAGTTAGTCACCCAGTGAAATACTACTTGAGTAAAAGTAAAGATGCCTTAATAGAAAATGGTTCAAGTTAGTCACCCAGTGAAATACTACTTGAGTAAAAGTAAAGATGCCTTAATAGAAAATGGTTCGTTAGTCACCCAGTGAAATACTACTTGAGTAAAAGTAAAGATGCCTTAATAGAAAATGGTTCAAGTTAGTCACCCAGTGAAATACTACTTGAGTAAAAGTAAAGATGCCTTAATAGAAAATGGTTCAAGTTAGTCACCCAGTGAAATACTACTTGAGTAAAAGTAAAGATGCCTTAATAGAAAATGGTTCAAGTTAGTCACCCAGTGAAATACTACTTGAGTAAAAGTAAAGATGCCTTAATAGAGAATGGTTCAAGTTAGTCACCCAGTGAAATACTACTTGAGTAAAAGTAAAGATGCCTTAATAGAAAATGGTTCGTTAGTCACCCAGTGAAATACTACTTGAGTAAAAGTAAAGATGCCTTAATAGAAAATGGTTCGTTAGTCACCCAGTGAAATACTACTTGAGTAAAAGTCTAAAAGTATTTAGTTTTAAATGTACTTAAGTATCAAAAGTTAACGAAACTGCTAAAATGTATTTAAGCATCAAAAGTATAAACCACAAAAAAATCCTTATATTAAGCAAACCAGACTGCACAATTTCTTAACACTCATACATAATTTACAAACGACGCATTTGTGTTTAGTGATTCCGCCAGATCAGAGGCAGTAGGGATGACCAGGGATGTTCTCTTGATGTGTGTGAATTGGACCGTTTTCCTGTCAAAATGTAACGAGTGTAATGGGTGTCAGGGAAAATGTATGGAGTAAATGGTAAAGTACAGATATAGCACTAAAGTACTACTTGAAGTATTTATACTTAAGTACTTTACACCACTGCATATCCGAATGACCTGTAAGTCATTAAAAAGGAAACCCTGATACATTTTAAACTTTCTTTGACAAGTGGTTCTTTCATGACCTTTCAAATTATATATAATACAGTGCATTTGAAAAGTATTCAGACCCCTTGACTTTTTCCACATTTTGTTACATTACAGCCTTATTCTAAAATTGATTAAATCGTTTTTCCCCCCCTCATCAATCTACACACAATACCTCATAATGACATCACAATACCTCATAATGACATCACAATACCTCATAATGACATCACAATACCTTGTAATGACAAAGCAAAAAAAAAAACGTTTTTTAGAAATGTTAGCAAATGTATATAAAAATGTATTTGAAAAAAGATCACATTTACGTAAGTTTTCAGACCCTTTACTCAGACTCGAGTCTTCTTGGGTATGATGCTACAAGCTTGGCACACCTGTATTTGGGGAGTTTCTCCCATTATTCTCTGCAGATCCTCTCAAGCTCTGTCAGGTTGGATGGGGAGTGTCGCTGCACAGCTATTTTCAGGTCTCTCCAGAGATGTTCGATCGGGTTCAAGTCTGGGCTCTGGCTGGGCCACTCAAGGACATTCGGAGACTTGTCCCAAAGCCACTCCTGTGTTGTCTTGGCTGTGTGCTTTGGGTCGTTGTCCTGTTGGAAGGTGAACCTTCACCCTAGTCTGAGGTCCTGAGCACTCTGGAGCAGGTTTCATCAATGATGGTCCGAGTCCTTCATGTTCTGAGAGTCCTTTAGGTGCCTTTTGGAAACTCCAAGCGGGCTGTCATGTGCCTTTTACTGATGAGTGGCTTTCGCCTGGACACTCTACCATAAACGCCAGATTGGTGGTGCTGCAGATATGGTTGTCCTTCTGGAAGGATCTCCCATCTCCACAGAGGGACTCTGGAGCTCTGGCAGTGACCATCAGGGTTCTTGGTTACCTCCCTGACCAAGGCCCTTCTCCCCAGATTGCTCACTCTAGGAAGAGTCTTGGTAGTTCCAAACGTCTTCCATTTAAGAATGATAGAGTCCACTGTGTTATTGGGGACCTTCAATGCTGCAGAAAGGTTTTAGTACCCTTCCCCAGATCTGTGCCTTGACACAATCCTGTCTCGGAGCTCTACAAACAATTCCTTCGACCTCATGGCTTGGTTTTACTCTGACATGCATAGACTGTGAGACCTTGTATAGACAGGTGTGTGTGCTTTTCCAAATCATGTCCAGTCAATTGAATTTACCACAGGTGGACTCCAATCAAGTTGTAGAAACATCTCAAGGAGGATCATTTGAAACAGGATGCACCTGAGCTCAATTTTGAGTCTCATAGAAAGGGGTCTGAGTACTTATGTAAATATGGTATTTGTTTTTTTTATTTGTAATACATTTTCTAACATTTCTAAAAACCTGTTTTGTCCATATAGGGTATTGTGTGTAGATTGATAATCCGTTTTAGAATAAGGCTGTAACGTAACAAAAATGTGGGAAAAGTCAAGGGGTCTGAATACTTTTTGTGAGTGTGAGGGAGATGCACACACATTTATACTGACTACACACACTCACATACAATCATCATATAGGCTGCTACTTTATTATATCCTGATGCCTAGTTACCTTACATGTCTACAGTACTAGTCAAAAGTTTGAGCACACCTACTCATTCAAGGGGTTTTCTTTATTTCTTTATATTTTCTACATTGAATAAATAGTGAAGACATCAAAACTATGAAATAACACATATGGAATCATGTAGTAACCAAGAAAGTGTTAAACAAATCAAAATATATTTGAGATTCTTCAAAGTAGACACAGACACAAACATTAACTGTTCAGAAGAGACTACGTGAAATCAGGCATTCATGGTCAAATTGCTGCAAAGAAACCCCTACTGAAAGGACACCAATAATAAGAAGAGACTTGCTTGGGCCAAGAAACACGAGCAATCGACATTAGACCGGTGTAAATTTGATATTTTTGGTTCCAACCGCCGTGTAGGTGGACGAATGATCTCCACATGTGTGGTTCCCACCGTGAAGCATGGAGGAGGAGGTGTGATGGTGCTTTGCTGGTGACACGGTCTGTGATTTACTTAGGAGGCACACTTAACCAGCATGGCTACCACAGCATTCTGCAGAATAACGCCATCCCATCTGGTTTGCGCTTAGTGGGACTATCATTTGTTTTTCAACAGGACAATGATCAAAAACACCTCCAGGCTGTCTAAGGGCTATTTGACCAAGTAGAGTAATGGAGTGCTGCATCAGATGACCTGGCCTCCACAATCACCCAAACTCAAACCAACTGAGATGGTTTGGGATGAGTTGGACCGCAGAGGTGAAGGAAAAGCAGCCAACAAGTGCTCAGCATATGTGGGAACTCCTTCAAGACTGTTGGAAAAGCATTCCAGGTGAAGCTGGTTGAGAGAATGCCAAGAGCGTGCAAAACTGTCATAAATGCAAAGGGTGGCTATTTTGAAGAATCTCATATATAAAATATATTTTTTGTTTTGTTACACTGTGTTGGTTACTACATGATTCCATATGTGTTATTTCATAGTTTTGATGTCTTCACTATTGTTCTACAATATAGAAAATAGTACAAATAAAGAAAAACCCTTGAATGAGTAGTTGTCCAAACTTTTGACTGGGTCTTGGTGTGTGTGTGTGAAATAAATGACATAAGGTTTGGGATGGTAAAACGTGTTCAGTGTAAACTTGAATGATTAAAACCAGATTTAAAGTATGTAGAAAAGATAATGGAGCTGTATATTGTTTTAATAAGATCATCTTTGAGAACTAACAACCACCAGAATAAAAACTCAACTGTCAGGGAGAATCTAAAATACATTGTTGTTTTAAAGTTTGAGTCATTCCGATAGCATAAGAACACCACATAAGCCAAGGCAAAATGTGTACAATTGCAGGAAGTTAACTTAAAAGTAACTGCCCAGTGAGAATCTAGCTTTTATAAGTTCATATTCTGTTGAGTCATACCCAAATAATGTTGTTAACATGTCCTACAGTATACTTGTATTTGTGGCCAAAGCCTAGGAGAAACACTGCAGTGTGTGTGTCAGTGTTGGGAAGGGCAGGCTGGTAATCTATTTTTAAGCGTGTGTGTGGTGGAGTGGCAGTTGTGTGCGTCAGGGCAGCGTCTGTTTCCTGGCTGAAATGGTTCCAGGCCGATTGTTTGTAAATCCACACTGAGGCAGCTATTGTGTCCCCCCCCCCCTACTGCCCGCCAACCCCAGCCGGCCCTGGTGAAAGGGCTTGGACAGATCCATCATGTGAACCACTAGCTAACGGTCCTGTCTGACTGTATAAGATCTAGCCCTTGCTAGGTGCCCTGTAGCTCCCACTCCAAGACCCGCATAACCACAGCATCCGCACTCCTAATATACACACAGACCTGGGTCATGTTCACTAGGGAATGTTTGACATTTGTCTTATTGGACAGGTCGTTGTCCTCCATGTTTCAGTCTGTTTTTTTCTGTTTGGTGCCCTAATACACGACATTGGTTATCTTATCTTAGACTGTTAACTTAATAGTTAAGGTATCTAGCTGGCAAACAGTAGCGAATTTCATACGTGATCACCGAAAGTCATGAAAGAAAAATTAGATACTTGCACACTGCTGGGAATGATTAACAAAATGGCTGACAATCCCCTTGTTTTTCCTTCTTGCAGATCCAAATTTTGTCCGAACATTTCTAACAACCTACAGGTCGTTCTGCAAACCTCAGGAGCTGCTGGGTCTTCTTATGGAGCGGTGAGAATGTTGATGCCATTCTACCATTTGGGCTCCACTGTTATTATTCTATGAAGAACCGCCTTTGTCTAATATTGTATCATATTTTTCAACATCGGATACTTTGCCTTTCACTTCGGAAAATGTTTTCAGTCAACAAGATATTTGTCCGTGCTCGTTGACTCTGACCTTTGTCAGAACAAAGACAGAGATGTATTTATCATGGACAATATATTCCTATATACATTTATAGAAACTAGGGCTGTCCCTGACTAAAATAAATCTTGGTCAACCGAGAGTCGTCTGTTCTTTCGACCAATCGATTGGTCGACATTTTTAAACGTGTATTTTTCCATATAAAGACACACCCTATGTGTTTTTAATAAAATCAACTATATGTAGCTTGTCGGATGCTTTAAGTACACTGTTTGATTAAATAATTAAGACACACAAATTACTCGAGAGAGCCAGAGATCAAGATGGCCTAGACAGAAGAGAGAAAAAAAACCTGTGCCGCCCTCTTCCCGCTGCTGCTGGCCTTCACAAATAATAGGCTACACCAGGGGTCGGCAACCTTTTCCATTTGGAGTGCCAATTTATGTTACCATTTCTATCGTTCTGCGTGCCAGTTATGATTTTCAATTAACAGTTTCATTTAATTTATAATAAAGTCTTCGTATCTCAAAATCATTGTCATGTGGTTCATCTAAGTTCTAAATGAAAATAAACCACATCTAAAAGTTACTTCTGTTGCCGTTGCCAACTCTGTAAAAAATAGCCTACCTAAAGCCAACAAATGGCTTACCTAAAGCCAACAAATGGCTTACCTAAAGCCAACAAATGGCCTACCTAAAGCCAACAAATAATAAAATTGCAGCCTGCAGGTAGAAAATATCCTGATTTATTTTTTAAATACACGAGAGTTCAGAAGCCTTGCTTTAACAATGTTAACCATTTTCACTGTAGTGTCCAAAACGTCTTTCAAGCTGTCAGGCATTCCCTTAGCAGCAAGAGCCTCTCGGTGGATGCTGTAGTGTACCCAAGTGGCGTCGGGAGCAACTGCTTGCACGCGCGTTACCACTCCACTAAGTCTCCCTGTCATGGCTCAGTGCAAGAGGCGTCACTGCAGTCCCTAGTTCAAATCCAGGCAGCATCACATCCGGCCGTGATTGGGAGTCCCATAGGGCGGAGCAGCGTCGTCCGGGTTTGGCCCAGCGTCGTCCGGGTTTGGCTGGGGTAGGCCGTCAATCTAAATAAGAATTTGTTCTTAACTGACTTGCCTAGTTAAATAAAGGTTAAATAAAAATAAAACATTTGTGGTGGTGAGTTAAGACAATCAGAAAAATGTTCTCACTAGTGTAGGATAGGTTGTGAGCTCTGCAAACAAAACAACTTGTCCACTCCGACGATGAGAACGGTAAACAACTGTAATAATCATATATTGAATGCATTAACAGAAATGACTGTAACCAAACAAACATTATAGATTAGAAGTAATGAGAATTAACGGTAAATGTTCTACTCTGCTGGTGATCTATGTAATGGGGGATGGCGAACAAAATGTCAGGAGAGAGACATACCTTGTGCATCTTAGCCACACTCCCCTTCTTGGATCGCCGTGACCTCCACATGTATGCCATGAAAATATATATATATTTGCTACTGCTCCGCTCCAAAAATCTCTGCCGACCAACAGCCTATCGACCAAACAATCAAACAGTCGACTAAATGGAGTCAGCCCTGGTAGAAACATACCTAGGTGTTCAAATATTTCGAATTATACCAATCTTTATTGTTGCCATCTAGTGTATAGCAATCACCATCTACTGTCTGGTTAAAGGTGTATCCCAGATTCCACACTGCTGCGTCTTCTCAGTTGTGATTTTGTTTTCCGGAACCTTCCAGGTTTGAAATTCCCGAGCCAAAGCCCACAGAGGCGGACCAGATGGCCATAGAGAACGGCGACCAACCTCTCAGCGCCGAACTCAAGCGATTTCGCAAGGAGTTTGTCCAGCCAGTCCAACTCCGGTACCTCCACCCCCCCCCAATTTACCACACCTAATTCCAGAGGTTGTGTTCATTAGCGACTGTAACAGAAAACATTTGACAGCAAAAGAAAGTTCTTATTGGACAAGTTGAGGTAGCCCCTGTCTGTTTTCTTCAATTTTGGTGTCTAATGAACATGACCTAGGGGTCAACAGAACATCCTGGTTTTCTTGTGATACGTATGGTGCCACGTGGAGGGTAGTCTGTCCTGATTAGCAGAGAAAAGGTTTCAAACTGTTTCAATGCTGGGATGAAACAGAAGCATGCCCTTTTTTTCATATACAGTGCATTCGGGAAGTATTCAGACCCGTTCCTTCCTTCCACATTTTGTTAAGTTACAGCCTTATTCTAAAATGTATATATTTTTTTATCCTCATCAATTTACACTACCCCATAATGACAAAATCGAATTTTTTGCAGATGTATTAAATATACAAAACAGATACCTTATTTAGTATTCAGAGCCTTTGCTATGAGACATGAAATTGAGCTCAGGTACACCATGTTTCCATTGATCATCCTTGAGATGTTTCTACAACTTGATTTAAGTCCACCTGTGGTAAATTCAATTGATTGGACATGATTTTGAAGGGCACACACTTGAAATAAAGATTCTCTGGTCTGATGAAACCAAGATTGAACTCTTTGACCTGAATGCCAAGCGTCACATCTGGAGGAAACCTGGCACCATCCCTACAGTGAAGCATGGTGGTGGTAGCATCATGCTGTGGGGATTATTTTCAGCGGCAGAGACTGGGATACTAGCCAGGATAAAGGGAAAGATGAACGGAGCAAAGTATAGAGAGATCCTTGATGAAAACCTGCTCCAGAGCACTCAGGACTTCAAACTGGGCCGAAGTTTCACCTTCCTACAGGACAACGATCCTAAGCACACAGCCAAGACAACCCATGAGTCGTTTCAGACAAGTCTCTGAATGTCCTTGAGTGGCCCAGCCAGAGCCCAGACTTGAACCCGATCGAACATCTCTGGAGAGACCTGAATATAGCTGTGTAGTGACGCTCCCCATCCAACCTGACAGAGCTTGAGAGGATCTGCAAAGAAGAATGGGAAAAACTCCCCAAATGCAGGTGTGCCAAGCTTGTAGCGTCATACCAAAGAAGACTCGAGGCTGTAATTGCTGCCAAAGGGGCTTCAACAAAGTCCTGAGTAAAGGGTCTGAATACTTACTTAAATGTGATATTTCAGTTTACATTTTTTTTTATAAATGTGCCATCATTTCTAAAAACCAGTTTTTGCTGCGAGAAAAATTTGTGGACAAAGTCAAGGGGTCTGAATACTTTCCGAATGCATTGTAAATATTTTTGGGTAAATATATTGAATTTTTTATATATATATATATTTTACTACTATATTATTTTCCCCTAACCCTACAACCCCTCCCCTAATTGGAGTAAACTAATGGACAACAATACTTAGGCTTCCACTTCAGGTTATAAATACTACATAGATTTCTGGGACAATATATTTTACATTGGGTATCTTTTTTTGTCCCAGCCTTCAGCTCCCCTTAACCCTTCCCGTCTATCTCTGAAGAACATCCAGTTTTCATTTCTTAGCTGCCATATGTTTTTCTAGCATGTACTCTTTGTAGTTCTCAATTCATCTGTGGAACTCTCTGGTCTCTTATCAGTCAACTCATCTCTTTCCCAGTCTCTTAGGAGTTGGTTTAAGTTGCTAATCCAGGGTCAGATTTATTTACTTTTTAGGTTTTTAGGATTTGTAGTTAGCGGTCTCTTGCTGGTCTGTAACTGGTATCGAACTGGTTTTGACCTACTCTCTCTTCCTGCAGAGTACTGAATGTATGTCGCCACTGGGTGGAGCACCACTTCTATGACTTTGAGCGGGACTGCCAGTTACTCAAGCTTCTGGAGGAGTTCATTGCATTGGTGCGAGGTATGTGTGGATAAATTGGGGCAAGGACTTTCTCTTCTCCTCTCGTTGCGTATCCTCTCTTTTTGTCTTGTATTTTCTCCTCTCTCGTCTCTATTCAATTTTCTTCTAATTTTGTATTTTTTTTTTCTCCTCTCGTCTCCTCCTCTTCTCTTCTCTGAGTGACAATCTCCCTCTCTGTAACCCCTCCCAGGCAAGGCCATGAAGAAGTGGGTGGAGTCCATCACCAAGATCATCCAGAGGAAGAAGCAGGCGCAGGCCAATGGGCCCAGCCACAACATCACCTTCGAGAGCTCGCCGCCGCCCATCGAGTGGCACCTCAGCAAGCCAGGCCAGACAGACCAGTTTGACCTCATGACCCTCCACCCCATTGAGATCGCCCGGCAGCTCACACTGCTCGAGTCCGACTTCTACAGGTAGGCCTACAGTACCGTATGGCCGTCCACGTCTGTGTTTTTTTAACTCCAGTCCTTTTTGTTCCTGTCCAGTACTTTTGTTCCTGTCCAGGACTAAGGCACCTCAATTGTCTTTTACATTGGATAAAAGTACAGGCTAGAAATGTGGATATCACACATTCCAGTTGAGGAACAATGAGAAAGTAATTCTGCTTTGAAAGTTGATAAACTTGTAACCCCACTTTTGAGACAACGGCCCTTGAATTTTTTGGTACACCTACTTGGAGAGCTCTTCTTTGTCTCCACCCATTCAGCATCGTTCACACCCTCTTAAGCCCTAGCCCCACCCACCTCTTTAAGGATTCACATGAGAGGCCATGTGCTAAACAGAGTGAGTAGTGTAGTAAGCAACCAAGAATTGTGTTAAAAGTAGTAGTCTACACTAAGTAAAAGCTCCAGGAAAAAAAATACACTATCTAGTCCTTGTCCTATAACCTAATTTGACTTTGGTGCAGGTCATGTTGTTCCTCACATTACCGTCTCTGGTAAACACACACTATATCAAATACAATCTAAGTTTGTTTGTCACATGTACAGGATACCGAAGGTGTAAATGATACTGTGAAATGGTTACTTGCATATTTGCATATTAGCAATATCAAAAATAGAAAGTGTCCAGATAAAAATGTAGTGTCAATATTTTATCATTATTAGATAATGCTTACCCAGAGACACTGGTCTAAATCGATGGGCCATGTGAAAGAAATGCTATAACCACCCCTCTAGCCACATCTAGCTAAGTGGATGGGTCACTATTGTCTAGACATGTACACATGTTCATGAAGTACAACAGATGGCTGTAATCACCCCCAGACACACCTGGCTAACTTGATGGGTCGTGTAATCATCTGACAAAGTGGAGTTTTTTTGTTTAGACATGTAGCTATCTAAACAATGAACCGGCATCATCCCAACTCGTACTAATACAAACTGATTGTCGTAGCTAAAGCTAACCAAATAAGGTAGCTAGCGAACATTAGGCTGTAACTAGCAATGCAAATCGTTTTCTGATTCAAATAATATTACTACAGATTATACACGTATCGACAGCTAGCGAGCCAGCAAGCTAACATTCGCTAGCTAGCTAACAGTACTTTAACTTGCAATGAAAAATGACTTTCTGACGATTAGAAACTTATAATATCTGAAAATGTAGCTAGACTCGTATACATGGATGAAAGCTTCACGGTAGACTGGAACCATTTAACTCCATTTTGTTTGTAGCTACATCTTGTTTGGCCAGCGTTGTGTCAAGTCACTCCGGTTCACACTGACCGTGGAGTGGGCAGAAAGTAGCCCATCACAACTTTTTCCAACTGATCTGTCGATAGCGCCTGCTAAATTAGCAAAAGTAGCAAAACTTTTATAGTTCTCAATGGCTAACGTTAAAACTTTCAGAAACGGCGCGGTAGAAAGGACTATCAACACATACTAAAGAGTTCACGTTATAGACAGAAGCGTGCTACATGGCATACTAAACCAAACTCATCTCCCGGCATGTCCAGCCCGGCTTGTCCAGCCCACCCATTATCTCAGCCAATCATGGCTAGCGGGAAGGTTCCTAACTTTTTCCATGGCTAAACCAACTAGGCTTGTAATTTAACAATTTAATTAGTATTTACAGATGGAATACAATTTTTTTTATTAAGGCACATGAAAGTTCACATGTTCCAGAACGTATTTCTGCCCAAAAACACATTTTGTTAAAAAGTAAAAGACGTTCAAATGCCTCTCCTGTGAAGTAGTGACGTGCGACATACGCCTAGCTTCCTGAAACGGGTCACAAATGTGCTGTATTTGTTGCTTTCATACCGGGTGGAGGTGTACCACTTTATTTCGTCCCATAAATACCTGGTAATTATTTGTTACCAATTTTGTCATATCATTTCATGTCATTAGAAAGTTCTGTGGTAATAGGACTTAAAAAAAAACGAACAACTGTAGTCTGGGATATTCTTTCAGGATTCATATCTTTGCAGTTGCACCCAGATCCTCCTAAGGGGTCACTTACATTGGAAGATACTCCTTCATGGACATTTCAATTGATATTCTTATGGCAAAGTGATCAACATATTTTCCAGTGAATAAAATTTAGTTCATGATTCGTCACACTTGATGCGGTCTTCACTTTGGATCCACCTCTTGTCTGAATGTGTTTTCTATGTTTTCCCATTTTGTCAGATTAAAGTCGTTTAGTACAATAGATGACACATGCGCACTCACACAATTTTCCTTACATATACTTACACACACACAAACGTGCAGCACCAGAGAGGGGACGCAGGGACACACTTCCCCCTCTGACGTCGCTGGGCCTGTGGGAACAGCTAGGGTGGGCCGTACCCAAGGTTATCCCCTCACCTCTTTTCTTTTTAGGGTGAAGTTTCCCCTAGGTGCAGATCTATGATCAGCTTCCTCTCTCCCAATATTAACTGTAACCGTTAGTGGGTGAAATTCAAAACTGACCCAAGATCAGCATCTGTGAGTAACTCAATGTATGTAGTCATGGCCAAAAGTTTTGGGAATGACACAAATATAAATTTTCACAAAGTCTGCTGCCTCAGTTTGTATGATGGCAATTTGCATATACTCCAGATTGTCATGAAGAGTGATAAGATGAATTGCAATTAATTGCAAAGTCCCTCTTTCCCATTTAAATGAACTGAATCCCAAAACAACATTTCCACTGCATTTCAGCCCTGCCACAAAAGGACCAGCTGACATGTCAGTGATTCTCTCGTTAACACAGGTGTGAGTGTTGACGAGGACAAGGCTGAAGATCACTCTGTCATGCTGATTGAGGTTGAATAACAGACTGGAAGCTTCAAAAGGAGGGTGGTGCTTGGAATCATTGTTCTTCCTCTGTCAACCATGATTGATGACGTGCCGTCATCATTGCTTTGCACAAAAAGGGCTTCACAGGCAAGGATATTGCTGCCAGTAAGATTGCACCTAAATCAACCATTTATTGGATCATCAAGAACTTCAAGGAGAGCGGTTCAATTGTTGTGAAGAAGGCTTCAGGGCGCCCAGGAAAGTCCAACAAGCACCAGGACCGTCTCCTAAAGTTGATTCAGCTGCGTGATCGGGTCACCACCAGTACAGAGCTTGCACAGGAATGGCAGCAGGCAGGTGTGAGTGCATCTGCACGCACAGTGAGGCGAAGACTTTTGGAGGTTAGCCTGGTGTCAAGAAGGGCAGCAAAGAAGCCACTTCTCTCCAGGAAAAACATCAGGGACAGACTGATATTCTGCAAAAGGTACAGGGATTGGACTGCTGAGGACTGGGGTAAAGTCATGTTCTCTGAATCCCCTTTCCGATTGTTTGGGGCATCCGGAAAAATGCTTGTCCAGAGAAGACAAAGTGAGCGCTACCGTCAGTCCTGTGTCATGCCAACAGTAAAGCATCCTGAGACCATTCATGTGTGGGGTTGCTTCTCAGCCAGGGGAGTGGGCTCACTCACAATTTTGCCTAAGAACACAGCCATGAATAAAGAATGGTACCAACACATCCTCCGAGAGCAACGTCTCCCAACCATCCAGGAACAGTTTGGTGACGAACAATGCCTTTTCCAGCATGATGGAGCACCTTGCCATAAGGCAAAAGTGATAACTAAGTGGCTCGGGGAACAAAACATTGATATTTTGGGTCCATGGCCAGGAAACTCCCCAGACTCCCCGTGCTTTTACACCTGCACTGCTTGCTGTTTTGGGGTTTTAGGTTGGGTTTCTGTACAGCACTCTGTGACATCAGCTGATGTAAGGGGGGCTTTATAAATACATTTGATTTGATTTGACCCTAATCCCATTGAGAACTTGTGGTCAATCCTCAAGAGGCGGGTGGACAAACAAAAACACACAAATTCTGACAAACTCCAAGCATTGATTATGCAAAAATGGGCTGCCATCAGTCAGGATGTGGCCCAGAAGTTAATTAACAGCGTGCCAGGGCGGATTGCAGAGGTCTTGAAAAAGAAGGATCAACACTGCAAGAATATCAATTGAAGTGTCCATGAAGGAACTCCTCATTAATGTCCCATAGGTCACGTCATTACTCCCTATTTGTTTACTATACAAGCTTCTGATTTACCTAACTTTGTTGTTGAAGGATAAAAACATGAGTTACAAAACACATTCACAGGGTTGGTTAACTCTTGAGGTTCCTCGGGTCTCCACCGAATTAGGTAAATCCGCTTTTAGTTTTAATGCGCCCCACTGCAGGAACAATTTACAGATCTAATTAAAACTGGATGTTCTGGTGCAGCTCGGGCAGTTTAGGGTGTTGATTGAAAACCTAGTTGCTGAGAAATTGAAATGTTTATGATTGTGTATTTGCGTTTTGCATATTCTTTCTAAATATTAACACTTATTTATGCATGTCATTTTTTCATGTCGTTTTAAATGTGTATATTGATGTGTATTGTGTACGCAGGGCTCCCCTGGAAAAGAGACCCTTGGTCTCAGTGCAGACTACCAGTTAAAATAAAAACATTAAAATATTCAACCTACTCCATTTCCTACGACGAGATCACAACACACCGGCTCGGTGGCCCAAAAATGGTCGCCCGGTATTGTCTGAAAGTCTTACCGCAATGCTGGCACAGAAAGCTCCCTTAGCTGCCAAGACTGGAGTCAGTAGAAGTTTGCACCTAACCACTGACACAGTCAAATTTCTTTGTTTGTCATATGACCAGTAATGGTGGTCCTCTGTGGCTCACACGGGGCGGCAGGGTAGCCTAGTGGTTAGAGCGTTGGACTTGTAACCAGAGGGTTGCAAGTTCGAATCCCCGAGCTGACAAGGTAAAAATCTGTCGTTCTGCCCCTGAACAAGGCGTTTAACCCACTGTTCCCAGGGTGCCGAAGACGTGGATGTCGATTAAGGCAGCCCCCCGCACCTCTCTGGGTTGGGTTAAATGCGGAAGACACATTTCAGTTGAAGGCATTCGGTTGTACAACTGACTAATAATGGTGACTTTGACTTTGAATGCGTGGTGCTAGCAACACTATAAAGTTGTGGCTTCAATTCCTGCTGGGATCACATAAACACAGTAGAGTGCATAGCATACATTTTCTTTGTAAGTGGCTTTGGATAATGGCATAATACAGTTAGGGTATATGGTAATCTCCTCCTAAATCTTTGGTTTGGAGCATTTATTGACCTCTCTCTGACCTATATCTACAGGGCGGTGCAGCCATCAGAGCTGGTGGGCAGCGTGTGGACGAAGGAGGACAAGGAGCTGAACTCGCCCAACCTTCTGCGCATGATCCGCCACACCACCAACCTCACGTTGTGGTTCGAAAAGTAAGAGGACCCATTTTGTTATTTTGGCGGGCAGAACAAAGAAGCGGTCCTCATGTGAAACGTGACCATGATACTCCTTACACTTGCAGTGTTGACAAAGCATGTTCTATGATGAATTTATGGCATGATAAAGTATATTATGTAGCTCAATGTATACTGAACAAAAATATAAACACAACAAGTATAGTGTTGGTCCCATCATGAGCTGAAATAAAAGATCCCAGAAATGTTCCATACGCACAAAAAGCTTATTTCTCTCAAATGTTGTGCACTAATGAGTTGACATCCCTGTTAGTGAGCATTTCTCCTTTGCCAAGTTAATCCATCTATCTGACAGGTGTGGCATATCAAGAAGCTGATTAAACAGCATGATCATTACACGGGTGCACCTTTGTGCTGGGGACAATAAAAGGCCACTCTAAAATGTGCTGTTTTGTCACACAACACAATGCCACAGATGTCTCAAGTTTTGAGGGATCATGCAATTGGCATGCTGACTGCAGGAATGTCCACCAGAGCTTTTCCCAGAGAATTGAATGTTCATTTCTCTACCATAAGCCGCGTCCAACGTCATTTTAGAGAATTTGGCAGTACGTCCAACCGGCCTCACAACCACAGACCATGTGTAACCACGTCAGCACAGGACCTCCACATCCGGCTTCTTCACCTGCAGGATCGTCTGAGACCAGCCGTCCGGACAGCTGATGGAACTGAGCAGTAGTTCTGTCTGTAATAAAGCCCTTTTGTGGGGAAAAATTCATTCTGATTGGCTGGGCCTGGCTCCCCAGACGGTGGGGCTCCCAAGTGGGTGGGCCCACCGGGTGGGCCCACCCGTGGCTGTACCCCTGCCCAGTCATGTGAAATCCATAGATTAGGTCCTTCTTCTATGAACTGTAACTCAGTAACATCGTTAATTGTTGCATGTTGCGTTTTTATATTTTTGTTCAGTATAGTTATGTCCTTTGCATACAGATGTTATGAATGCTGTATGTTGGTGGCAGAATTTAACCCTAAATAAGACTGTGATTACTCCTATCCTCCCTGTGTTGATTCTCAAGGTGAAAAGGAAGGAAACATTTGGGACTGTTCTTTGTGTGTGAGCTGCTAATCCCTGTCTGATGTTTACATGTGATATTACACCAGGCTTGGTATCTCCAGAGACTTCCTGATTTTAGTTTTCAGGGGTTACTGAATTGGTTGAGTGCAATGTGTCAATACACTGACTTAATAGCTCACCGTGTTACCAAATGAGGACTAACCGGTCAATATGATGTTACTAATTAAACACATTTGGGAGCATTAAAATGTACCCGTGCTTATTTTCTTTCCCCCACTTACCTTACGCCAGCTGTGGAAGTTATTGACCGAACTATGCAGTCCCGAGTCATGTTTATTAGGGCTTGCAGCAGAAAACTTTTGTGTGTTTGTCAGTTGTCTGTTTTGGTACCTAATGAACACAGCCCCTGGGTTTAAATAGCATTTGTTTTCAATGTACCACGTTCTCCACCAGGTGTATCGTAGAGACGGAGAACCTGGAAGAGCGGGCGGCGGTGGTGGCGCGTATCATCGAGATCCTGCAGGTGTTCCAGGAGCTCAACAACTTCAACGGCGTGCTGGAGGTGGTCAGCGCCATGAACTCCTCGCCCGTTTACCGGCTAGACCACACCTTCGAGGTCAGGAAGGCCGGAGGGGTTCTCTCTGCAAGATTCTTTGTTGTTGTTGTTATGAAATAGTACCAAGACTTCTGGCTTTGCATGTATCCGTTGAACATTGCAGTAACAAATAAGTGCTTAGTGTCGACGAGTATTGTAATTAGTACGTCTCTACGTTGAGGTAACACAAAATAGACGTATTTCTTATCAATAGAAGCATGACACAAAGTGCCTCTGTGTACCATAGAGACGCATCTGTAGGACGAAATATATACACTTGTTTTGACTGTGAACTTTCGCCCCCTCTCCAGCAAATTCCAAGCCGACAGCGGAAGATTCTGGAGGAGGCCCACGAACTGAGCGAGGACCACTACAAGAAGTACCTGGCAAAACTACGCTCCATCAACCCCCCCTGTGTCCCCTTCTTTGGTATGTTCTAGAGCAGTGTTTCTTAACCTTTTTGATACCAGGGACCAGGAAGCTATGGTCCCTTTTGTGTCAGGGACTCAAAGGTCCGTTTTTTCTTTTGTATACAGCAGTACTGTGTGTCTAAGATAATTGATCCTGTCCTAGGCTATCCAAAGCTAGGGGTTTTCCTCCTTGGAGGACCACTTACATTAAAACTTGTTGGTTAACCATCTCGGAGACCGGCCAGCAACATTCCACGGACCGGTGCCAGTCCATGGACATCATCGCTCCGCTTTCTCATGTCTTTTCTTTCTCTCTTCTCAGGGATCTACTTGACGAACATCCTGAAGACTGAGGAAGGCAACCCTGACTTCCTGAAGAGGCACGGCAAGGAGCTGATCAACTTCAGCAAGCGACGGAAAGTGGCCGAGATCACCGGGGAGATCCAGCAGTACCAGAACCAGCCCTACTGCTTACGGGTGGAGAGCGATATCCGGGTGAGGAGCAAAAACAATGATGTCACACGCTCCATTGAAGTCGGTTCCCACTATACGGCCAGCCTGCATAGTCAACATTTTGTAATAATTCCGGCTTTGGTCCGACCCATCGACGTTTCACAAACACCATTTAGTTACGTGGAATATGAGTAACACAAGGAGAGTAATATGAAACATGATCGGCCCGTTTCCTTTTCACGATTTCAGCTCTACAGTTACCATGTACAGTTGACAGTTTGCCAAGTCATAGCAACCTATTCGTTTTTTGATTAGATATAAGTTTAGTGGTGATTCCTAGCTTCAACTTTAGTCTCGTTGACATCAAAGCATGACTAAGTGGAAGGTCGGATTCACCACTTAGTAGAGAGTTACTGCCACTCTGCTCCCGACATGTACGATGTGGTTATTTATCCTATTGTCCCCAATCACCCTCGTCTATCGTCATTAGGACAGCAATGTCTATTTCACGATGGATCTTCCTATCCTCCTGACGACTCCCTGTTTCTCTCCTTGGTGTAACACAGAGGTTCTTTGAAAAGCTCAATCCAATGGAGGACAAGGCAGAGAAGGAGTTTGCTGACTATCTGTTCAACAAGTCGCTGGAGATCGAGCCTCGGAATGCCCGGTCGTTGCCTCGATTTGTAAGTGTCTCGTTCCTCTCCGTCTTACGGTTCACGTGATTATAATCTCTCGGGACTCCCTATGCAGTTTGATCAGTTGATGTATTTCAAACCTTTGTTACAATGACATTGGATCTTCATGAGTTGAGATGAAAATACTTTTTGTTCACTATTCATTTTTTTTACATTTTAGTCATTTAACAGATGCTCTTATCCAGAGCGACTTACAGTAGTGAATGCATTCTTTTTAGGACTGGCCCCCCCCCCGTGGGAATCGAACCCACAACCCCTGACGTTGCAAGCGCCATGCTCTACCAACTGAGCCACGGGACCAGACTGGGCCACCCTTTAACATGTGCGGCTCCATGTATACTCTTGAGCAGTGGCGTCTCGTGAAATGTCCAACAGGGGGGGGCTGTTGTCAATGCTTCAAACTGGCAATAAGTAGCTGACGAATAACTCGTAATGAAGTCCACATTTCCAAACAGAATAAGTAGGCCATTGCAAATGTTCAACTTATTTTCTAGACTTGCAAGCGTGTTGGGAATACAATAACAGACAACAACCTGTGTAGTTTAGTTTTAGCTAACGTCATGGCTCGTCATCTTCC
Source organism: Brachymystax lenok tsinlingensis (assembly GCA_030435695.1). Classification (NCBI taxonomy): domain Eukaryota; kingdom Metazoa; phylum Chordata; class Actinopteri; order Salmoniformes; family Salmonidae; genus Brachymystax; species Brachymystax lenok. Next base: position 1,292,144 of record CM059812.1, on the reverse strand, counting down.
GTGTCCGCGCTCACTTCATACCCGACAACAGTGCAGCGTTTTTGTAGATCATCGCCATCTGGTGTTCAGAGTTATAACAGAAAACCAGGGCCTCTTTGGATAGGTCCAATTAAGAGCGGCTAAAATCCCACGATAATCAAATCTTATTGGTCACATACACGTGTTTAGCAGATGTTATTGCGGGTGTAGCGAAATGCTTGTAAAAAATGTCCAACGACTAGAAGCGAGGCAGCCCTCTGTCAGCGCCATCGTTTTAGGTTCCGCAAGGGGTATAGGGCTTTGAGTTGCGTTGAATGAGGTGGTTTGAGAAGCTCTCTGGAATGCTGGAACTACGCTGCCGATTTACAGCAGCACATTTTCTTTTTGAAAACTCGATTTGTAATCTAAACGCAGCTATTTATATACACAAACTTGATATTATTACAATATTTTATGATTATAAAAAAATTGTTATTTTTAATTTTTTTATTTTTTTTCCATTTTTATCTCATTGCTGCCAGGTGGGGCGGCGTCCGAGCCACAGCTGTTAAGGTAGACTGCCAAAATGTAACTGCCAAAATAAAGGAAACACTTGAGTAAATTAAGGATGTAAAGTATATTGGAAACAGTTGCTTCCACACAGGTGTGGTCCCTGAGTTAATTAAGCAAATAACATCCCATCATGCTTAGGGTCATGTATAAAAAATACCCATCACAGGAGCGTCACCTGAGTCAGCGTTTTCCACCACCATCAACGAAACAGCAAATAATGGAATTTCTCGTGGACGAATGGTGTCACATCCCTCCAATAGAGTTCCAGACACTTGTAGAATCTATGCCAAGACGCATTGAAGCTGTTCTGGCGGCTCGAGGCGGCCCCACGCCCTATTAATACACTTTATGTTGGTGTTTCCTTTATTTTGGCAGTTACCTAAAGGTAACACACTAACCAGATAGTTCCCCAATCCTCCGACATTAATTTATCAATGAACTACGAGATGGAAAAGAACCAGCAGCACTTGAGGGCTGAGGGTCTGCAGTTGAGTAGCCCTGACACTGTAGTGTTGCCCTGACCTCTCCTTCACCTCTTCCCCCCCCTCTCTCTCTCCCTTTCTCCTTCCAGCCCAAGAAGTACAACTGCCCGCTCAAGTCGCCCGGCGTGCGCCCGTCCTCTGTACGCCCGGGCACCATGCGCCATCCGACGCCACTGCAGAACGAGCCGCGCAAGATCAGCTACAGCCGCATCCCTGACAGCGAGACGGAGAGCGTCGCCTCTGCGCCCAACTCGCCGCGCACACCTCTCACGCCGCCGCCGGCCTCGGCCGCCTCCAGCTCCACGGACATCGGCAGCGTGTTCGACTCGCCCCAGGGCCCCTCCAGCCCCTTCCACTCCAGTAGGTGGTCCTTTGAGCCGGACGGGGGAGCGGCTTGGGTGGGGATCGCGGCGGAAGGGAGGGGAGGTTGGGTGGAGATCGCAGCTAGCGCTTATAGAGAAAGTGTTTGAGAGTTAAACACCGTTTGAGATTTTGGATTTAAAGCGGTACCTAAAGAAAACTGTCAAAATGCTTCCTTCCTCCCCTTCTTGGAGTGATCACTGATCTAAGATAAGTCACGTCAGATCAGGGATTACTCCAAGGAAGGGAGGAAGGAACAATGCATGCAAGACCAGTAAGAGTGCAATTGAGTGGTATCGCTGTGAAAATGTTTGGCGCGACATGGATAATGCCAGATAATTCCAATTGATTTACAGTATATGGCTCTGAGCACAGCGGAACACAAACCTCTTGGCCATAAAGAGACTAACTCTGAACTAACCCGTTCTACATTACCCTGTAACTCTCATTATATCAGTAACTTTCCCATCTTCAGAACTCCGTTGTAACAAGGCGTGTGTGTGTGTGGGAGGGTGATGACATCCGCAGTCCTTTCAGAATTGTGAACACACAAATGGGGTTAATGGGTGATGGGCCCGGTGGTACTAAATGAAACTGCTCCATCCGCATCGGTCTCTCCTCCTCTCAGGGCCTTTTCTCTCTTCTCTCTCCTCCGGCCTCTCCCTCCGTCCAGACTGCGACAGCATCTTTACCCCGGTCTCTTTACCACACGGCCCACGTTAGTATGACCCTCTCAAAGCCAGCCTACCTGTTGTCAGTGTCCCCCACACCCCATCCAAGCCCAACTTGCCTCTCTCTACCTGCATGCAACTGCCATCCACCTCATTGCTCGCATCTCCGCCCACCGTTGCACCTGTCCGTTCCATGGCAAAGAACGCTCTGTCGTCTGTGTGTGCGTTTCGTAGCTCCAAGTAGACGTTGCCCACAGGTACAGATCTAGGATCAGTTTACCTCTCTGAATACCGACCCTAAGCAGGCTACTAACCAGATAAACTGACCTTAGATCAGTGTCGCCCCCCCCTCCTGTTCTCCTGTCCTGAATTCATTGTCACTGTGAAGTTTTGCTCTAAGCATCCTTGTACAATATCACTCTGTGGTGTATAGTTACTTATTGAAGTTGGTCGACGTGATTGCCTCGAACATAATACTTTAGGGGTGTCGCTTGCATACCCTTCCCGACAGATGAGTGTCTATTACCCATCCATTCCTCATCCTCTATTCTAAATGTTTTCATTTTACGTGTTGTCAATGCTTCTTTTTACTCCATTCTTTGTGGATGTCTGGAGATTTTGTCTGATTTAAGACCTAGGAAACAGTCAAGTGCCAAGCAAAAGAGAGAAACCCCAGACACTCAGTTGCCCATCCCTGAGTTGTAGAGTCCTGTATGGGATGAATTTGGGGAATTAGGGTTAAATATGTGTAATTACTGTCTTCTTGTAAGACTTCATTTGACTTCCTGATTTCCTTCTATTCCAGGGTCCTCCTCGGTTTCCTCCATGGTGAGTCTCCACAGGAACACTGAAGACGCCACCGTCCCCCCGCCTGTTCCCCCTCGCAGACGCCCCGAATCCGCCCCCGCTGAATCTTCCCCTTCGAAGGTGACTCTATTTTGACATGTTTGCTACCTAAAGTTTTTCTGAGACTGATGCGGATGGACCAGTTTCATTTCAATTGATTGATTCAAGAGTGTAGATGTGGAATGCCAAAGATCCAATGAAACACAGCTAAGTTGCGCTGTCAGTTATTTGCTAGAGATTTAGATTACAATTTTGAGAGTTTGTCGATTCGTTCTCCCACACTCTTTATAATGTTTGTGCTTCTCTTTTCTCCTTTTCCACCTGCACGTCTCTCACGTTCCAGATGATGTCCAAGCACTTGGACAGCCCCCCCGCCATCCCCCCGAGGCAGCCCACCACCACCAAGGTCTACTCGCCGCGCTACTCGCTCTCGACCGAGCGCACGTCCGTGTCGGAGCCGCCTGACAGCCCACCCACCCTGCCGCCGCGGGAACCCGTGAGAACGCCGGACGTCTTCTCCAGCTCCAACAGCCCCCTGCACCTGCAGCCGGCCCCGCAGGGCCGCATCCGCAGCAGCGAACCCACGCTGAGCCAGACCTTCTTCCCCCCGTCGCCGTTTGGCCCGCTCACCCCGCCACCACCCCCGACTCCCTCGCCCTCGCTGGGGCCGCGCAAGCACCTGCCCTCCCCGCCGTTACCACTGCTGGGGCCCGGCGGCCCAGACTGCTGCGGCGACTCAGCCCTCCTCCCTCTGGGGGGTGCAGCTGGCCCTCCTGTGCCCCCCCGCCAGAGCACCAGCAGCGCCGCCGCCCAAGCCATCCCCAAGCTCCCCCCCAAAACGTACAAAAGGGAGTCTGTGTCATACCCGTCCCTAGTGCATCGAGACGGCCCGCCCCTCCTGGAGAATGCCAACCCCTTTTAAAAAGACTTGTGGATGTGATCTGGGGGAAATTATGGAACACTAAAGACTTGGACAAAAACAACTGTAATTGTGATGTTTGAGAAGAGAAAAAAAGACAATACCAGTGTGGGTTCTTAGCTACCTGGAAGAATAATCATGTGCCCTTAAACGAAAGATAATTGTCCTTTTTCATTCGTGCAGACCATTGGAGATTCCCTATAAAAACCCTTTTGGGGGGGGATATCTTACTGTTTGGATGTTTGTTTTGTTGTGTGTGTTTGTATGTACAGTATGTCGTTTGTCATCGTCCAATGTTTATTTCATTTTAAGTGAATCGATTGCAGCATTACTTGTCTCTGAGCTTGGTGACCTACCCATGCACATACAGTTTGAATCGTGATAAACCACGAACCAGGACCACACAAGTCCACCGCGCGCCGGATGACGGAACGATAAAGACTGCAGCCCAGTTTGAACAGACTCCAGGAGAAATCCACAAACTTAATAGTGTTTTAACTCCCTGTGTATGTGCTCAACCATCTCCTAAAGTGGCCCATATTGACCAGAGACGGACCAGAGAGGACTCAAGCTATCGCAGTGTTGCAGACCCATTTCAAATGTCTGCCGTTCAATCCACCTCACTCGGATGGAAAAAGGGACTTGGGAAATCATGTTGTTAAATGGTTTTTAAGGCTTTGTGTAGAGACTCAATCCGAGTTTTTTTTTTTTTTTTTGTGCCAGTAGATCGACCAGAGTACCATGATTTAAGGCTGGGTTTCCCAAACTCGGTCCTGGGCCCCCCCTGCGGGCACGCTTTGGTTTTTGCCCTAGCACTACACAGCTGATTAAAATAATCAAAGCTTGATGATGAGTTGGCTAATTGAATCAGATGTGTAGTGCGAGGGCAAAAAACTAAATGTGGGGGGGCCCAGGACCGAGTTTGGGAAACCCTGATTTAAGGTACCCATCCACACCAAAGAGGTACTTTTCAAGAAACACAAGAAGTGATTGTTCTTTAGTTCGTGTTTTAGTACTTTTATGTTCTGATTCATTTCTGCCAATGAGTATGTAAAGAAAATTACAATTTGACTTCTTTAAACAAGGGAATAAAAGTGTTTCTACCACTCTATGCAGTAGGTCCGCTATGAAACTAGTGAAGAGCTGGCTACGGTCCTGAATGCAAAGGCCCAGATGGAATGTATTTGTTGAATGCTTCCTCCCTCGACGTGGTCACTGATCTGACATGACTGAAGCCGATCGGGTTATGTACTGGAGACCTTGCTCTATCGGTGACATCATAAAGAGTCTCTGTGGAAATGTAGTTGCTAATTGTTTACCTCAAATTTCAGCTTGTGAATACGCCCCCCGTACATGCAAGACTGATTTTAAGGTTTTTACATTTGAGTCATTTAGGAGACGCTGTTCTCCAAAGCGACTTTACAGTAGTGAGTGAATATGTTGTTCATACCTTTTCATACTGGTCACCCGTGGGAATCGAACCCACAACCTTGGCGTTACAAGCGCCATGAGCCACACGTTACAATGTCTTAACTCACCAAATCACACAATTCTTTAGTTTTAGCCTACAATATGATTTTGCTCATGGGTGTCAGGAGATAAGCCCCTTTTTCTGTCCAATGAGGTCATTTCTGGGCACGGCTCGAATTACACAGGCAATATTTCTGTCAATTCAGAGGACCCCTTTTTAACTCAAGTCCACCCCAGAGGCCAACGTTCCATAGAACACCTTTTTTTAACGGAAGGATGACGGGATGCCTTTTTAAAGCATCCAAAAAGGGCCATAGCAAAATGTAGTTGAATTGCTGCCGCTACCTAGATCGCTAAGTATGAATGACTAGCCACAAAGAATTGTGTCTCTGTCCTTATTTTGCTTGATCATGAATACGGTACATTTAATCACAGGTAGACCACACTCCAGTCAAATGTTACCAACTCACTATGGAATGGGCGTATAGTTAACAGCACATCTTGAGAAACACCACATTTTAAATAAGAGAACAATCGCCTGTGACTGCGGCAATAGGTTATGTATGAAACATCAAAACCGTCTATTTGAAGAAGTACAAGTGTTCCACCTTCAGGTTATACTATGGTTTGTTCTCTAGGGTCAAAATGTGGGCTGTGAGTCACCCAAATGGGCACCCTGTTCCATACACAGTGCACTACTTTTGACGAGCCCTATGGACCCTGGTCAAAAGTAGTGCAATATATAGATTCCGTTTGGGACACACCCATGATGAATAGCCTAAAGTAATTAACCTGGGTTTGTCGTCTTCATTGTAATCATTCTTGGCTATTCTCCCAGGTTTCTTCCCATTTTTTATGTCGGTTTGATCGAGGGGGAGGCACTAGTAATGTCTGCAGTTTTCGGTTCGGTTATTTGTTTCAAGTGTATTAGTCTATAAATAAATCTCTTTGCCAAAATTCGTCATCTCTCCCATGTCTTATTCTACTAGTAGTTGTTTTGAAATGTTTATTGAATGCCTACATTTTACTCCCTCCTCTTTTTAATATAACACACATACATTAATTATTAATTTCAGTTGCCTATCCTGACGTGAAGTTTGTTCTATAGAAAGTGTGGACACACCCATGATGAATAGCCTAAAGTAATTAACCTGGGTTTGTCGTCTTCATTGTAATCATTCTTGGCTATTCTCCCAGGTTTCTTCCCATTGGATTAAGTGCCATCGGGTTATCCTGTCAGTTGCTTTCAAAAACATGTTATTTTTCTGGCCCATACACTATCTATGTAATGGCTGGAGTTTGAGAATCATAGAAATAGAATGACTAGAACGCGCATTCACATTCAAGTCAACCTTCCGCAATTGGCCAACTGACGGGAATATCAGTGTACCAATATCTAGGAAAGTGATAATGACATTTTTAAGGAGCGTTACTTGAATTTAGCAACCTGGCTGTATCTGTGTACTGTACGTGTGTGCTGTACGTGTGTGCTGTATGTGTGTGTGATCATCTCATTGACAGTGACTCTGGTGTTTACCAGCAATACTGTGAAAAAAGCCTTGGCAATAGAGACCTCTTTATAACCCACAACACGTTGATGCAGTGTCAGAAACAATAATCGGTAATAAACGTATACTGCTAACCATGGCTTTCAAGAGTTTAAGGCAAGACTGCAGCAGTGAGATGTGCAGTCAGGTAAAATTAGATGAGTAAAAGGAATTTGTTCCACTGCTATGTTGCGTTAGAATGTCAACAGACACTCACATTTCACCGTCACGAACCATATACCCATTAGTCAAATGGGGAGCTTAGGGGATAATTGGTTGACTGATTAATGTTAGAGCTGTACTGAAAGGTCCTGACACGGTGCAACTGGTCACCTAGAGACTGTGGCTAATGTGTGTGATTTGAGTGTTTCTGATAGTATTGGGAGTTGATTACGCAGTTTCAGGAGGAACCTTTAATCATACGACACATCCCATAGACAGCTGGAGTCTTCCTAAGCAGTAACTTCCAGGCACAACCTTCCGTCGTCTTGCTCAATCAGGCTTCCTGCACAATGGGGGTGTCCGCTCAGCCTCAGTCCATCACCGGGGGCTGGCCAACACAATGTCATGACTGATCTGTGAGGATGGGTCAGGTCAGCTTGGCAATGGATGACAGTAACCAGACCCTCTCTCACCCACAGAGGGGAGGAGGGAGCTGCTGGGGGGGGTTGACGGCTCACACCCTGTTGTAAGTTAAAGGAGAGGAGAGAGAACATCCCTCCAAATTTCACAGAGGAATGTGCTTTGTCTACACAGGTTTCCCGACAAATCTCTAACACGTTCCAAAGTGAATACTGGAAAAAATATTCCTAACAGAGAATGTGGGGATTCGTCAGTGGAAAATTTGAAAACTAATGACATATTGGTTTTTATTTTGTGATATCAGTAAGTGGTACAAAGGAAATACTGTAACTTGGAAAGTATATACACTACATGCACAAAGCTTCCATCCTTTTCGTTGTGTAGGAAATATTAACAATTATTAATGTTTTTTTGTTAAGATATGAATGTGATTTTAGGAGCCATGAGATCAGATCATTTGTGTCCTATAAACTTTGCACATTAAGTAGCCACGGTGAGGTCAGAGAGCGTGTCAGCCCGACGGAACTTTCGACCAGAGTGCATAAGGATCGGTAAAGAAACAACAGCGAGACCAGAAAAGCATGAAGCGGGAGCTACATGTTTAAAATGGTTGTAACTTTGAACCTCAACACGACGTAAATTAAGTAAACTCGCCTCCGAGACCAGAACATCGCCAGGCTGCAGCTGCACATGTAAGGTGGTTTGAACCCTGAGTACCAACACGAGGGGAGAAGAAAAACTCAACTCTCTGACAATCACTGGTACGGCTGATTAGCTGTCCTAAGAAAACTATCTAGAAAAGTGAATTTAAGTGGGACCATTCTACTACTCTTCAAAACAACGTATTCTACTACTCTCATCACCACTGAGAATAATCTACACGGCTGGCTAGCCTTTCTTCAAGTAAGCTTCAGGAGCAAATGGAAAGTAGAATGAACTCTGTAGTTCTGTTCAGGACTACACGACAAGTTAACGGGCAGAGGAGAGCAACAGTAGAAGACGGATGAACGGCCGCTTTTGGACAATCGGAGCCTTACAAGCGTGCCGCGAAAAGGCAGTGAACCAAGGCATTGACACGTACATTCATGATTTATTACTCCGAACGGGCAGCGGTTCGTGTGCAAAGTATATGATTACTGTGAGAATAGTTTCTAAAATGTGTCAACGATAAATGTCTCTCTTTTTCTCTCTCCCCCCCACTCTCCATCTCCTTTTGTAAAAAGCCACCATATTGTGTCAGTCCGCTAGGGGACCTTTTCCTAACGTATTAAGTGTGTATGTTTATCCTCTGTTACCATTTAGTTAGCTAGTAAATAAACAATTAAACCAATTTGTGTAGTACTGAATCATAAGTAAGGCTGGGGTTTTTGCAGATGCAGGAGGTTACGACTGTTCAGAATGAAATGATGCGTGGGCTGATCAAGCCGGGAGGCCAGCTACCAACCTCAGTCCACGGCCGGGGCTGGCCACTCATACCAAACTCCATCTACTACCACCCCTTCCAACATGTTTGTCAGATGGCGAGAAGCCAAACTAGTGAAATTTGGTTTCCCGTAATGATATTACATCACAATGACCTTGGTTTATCTGGAATGATGCCATTAGTCTGTCTGTCCCTCTTGCCCCCTCAACCCCTCCTCCCCATACCTCCATCCAGAAAATATAAATATTAGGTTTCCTTAACTGAGCTTGCTCATCGTGCTGGCACTTTCTGACCAATGGAATGCTTTCAAAAGAGAAAACTCCTCCTACTTGGCATGCTGGGTGAGCTGAAGTGACACATAAAAACATTGACGTATTGCTCACACAGATACAGGATTCAGACACGGACAGCAGCAAGGGATCATCAGGTACCTGGGCGTTCTGTGTTTCTCACCAAACAAAATGTTTAGCCTGTTTTAAGAGCATTTAAAGAGTCTATACATGTGTTATGATTGATTCCTTATTAGTTTAAATATGTATACTGTATACCCTTTATATCTGTATACACTAATGGTTTTACAATCTGTTAAATACTGTGCAGTGTATGTATTGGCATAGTGTTTCTCTCTCTGTGTGTGTGTGTGTGTGTGTGTGTGTGTGTGTGTGTGTGTTGATACTCCGGTGTGTTTCAGATGTCTGCAGCTATGTGGGGGGTTGTCCTTCTCTTTCTGCTTTCTCTCTGGGCTGGAGACGAGGTGGATGCTCAGATCACTGAAGACAAGTTAGCTATACTGATTACAGAGATGAAAAAGTGAGTGCTTCTCTGTTTCGTTGTAATTATATAGTCTCTGTTTTATTACCACACTTCTTATTAACTAAAGAAACCTTGCATTAATATACTATAGGGAACCCAGACTCTACAATTAAGGTCAACCAAAGTACGTGCTCTGTGGTCTGTCACCTCCTCTGTCTCGTTTTTTCTGCTGTTGTTCAGGTTCAGACTGCAAAATAGTCAGTTTGCCATGGCTGTCAGGCTCACCCAAAAGCAGTGCCAGACTGGGCAGTTTGATGTCAGCGTTGAACCGCAGGTGGTCCGGGAGGCACTTTCTGCCGGCAAAATCTACAAAGGGGACAAGATCATCGCAGCCACACCACTTCAACTTAGCAGTGGACAATTACATGCAGAGTATCGTCTCCTGAGTATTACTACCCAGGAAATGGGCTACCCCATATTACACCTGACAAATAACAACAAAGACTGTATAATCTTCTTTACCACATTCTCTCCCTGCCTGGAGTCATGTATGAAAGAAAGAGGAGGCCACAGCATTATCAATGACCTTGATAGGGCCTTTCGTAACAGAGAGCCAAACTATATGGCCTTTGTGTTCGAGAACGTCTGGCAACCTAAGTGGGGTGGGGCGAAAACCAATCCCCCAAGGCAAAAAGTACTTTACTCATTCAATACAATACATAAGAAGATCCCCCTATATCGCTGTGCAAAAAGCAAGTGTTATAATTGCAATGAGGTGAACACAGGTAACTGTTTGGAGGGCTACAGTGGCTGAGTACACTCCTTCAAGTCCAGCTGGGACAATGAAGCCTCCTGTGTCTGTAGAGGACTGTCAACCTCTCTCTCCCTTCATCCCTCTCTCTGTCTCTCACTGTCCCGTTTTGCCCTTTCCTCAGGATCTCTGTCCCGTCCTTGGGAGAATCTCAATTGGATTTTGCTCAGCTCCTCGCGTCCTCTCCTCACCTCCTTTTGAAGAAGGTCAAAGGTAATCAAGGAGAGGAGGTGAGGAAAGGAAACGTGCAAACAAATGTGCTTGAATGAAATGACTCTGCTTCACCAGCACGTCATCAGGCAAATGACATTTACAAAGGAGTAATCCCCAAATACATGTGTTAAGTGGTCAAAATAAATGTAGCCTTTTGCACTAGACATTTTATAGAGAGATAAGTATTGTATTGTTTTTTTAAATGTGGGCATGCTTTTCTCAGCGAAAACAATAGCTGATTCAAAGGGGGTGTGGCAGATTTTAAAACACTTTTGCGTTCCTCGCTGGGAGGATACATTTGTGCTCAGGCTATCGAAGAGAGGAGGACCGCTTTTTGGTTTCCGGGTCCCGGTGGAGAGGAGGACAAGGGAGTGGAGGAGAGGATGGACTTTTTCCCAATTTGAGAATCCCCCTTCTCTCTCCTTCTTTCTCTCTATCCTTCCTTCCCTCCCTCTCCTTCTTTCTCTCTATCCCTCCCTCCCTCTCCTTCTCTTTCACTTTCTCCCCCACGACAGTTCCACAGTTCAGTGAACTATTACAGGACCATCTCTCTCCTCATTCCTGTGTTGTGTTGTAGGTGGGTGGGGATGTAGTGGAGAGAAAGGTGGATAAGAGAATAATAGATAAGACACAAGCTGATTTGTCATGAGGATGTTATGTCATAACAATGTTCTGGGAATAAAATACAAATATCACAATGTATAACAAGTTTATGAAAATGATTTGCTGGCTAAACAATGAGACAAGAATATGAGACTAGAATAACACAATCTTATCATATTTTAACAAGGTTATGGCATTCATGACAGTAACCCAAAGAGATGGTAACACATGTTTGTAACTGTGTATTATGGCATAGTACTAGTTTATTATTGGGTTAACATTAAACAGTCTGTAACCATATCCCATACCGTATTAATATAAATGCAAGGTTATCAGAACAATAAGATGCATTGAAAAGCTTTAAGCTACAGTATGACTGCAGTTGAGGCCTATCATTGTGGGGCACTATGTCATACTTTATTGGCTGTGACATTCCATAAAACCCATCTTCTCTGTGTCAAGTGCCCATTCCCAAATCCACCCCAACATCTGTGAAGTTGTAGAGCTCTGGAGGACTACTTAGTTATAACCCACAATGTAATGCATGGACACAACCCTGAGCCGTGGTATATTACCCATATACCACAAACCCCCGATGTGCCTTATTGCTATTATAAACTGGTTACCAATGTAATACTGTAGCTCAGTGTGTGAGGATGAGATGCCCTTATGTATTGTTGGTAGGGTTGGACGGTATCCAGATTTTCATATCGTCATACCATCCTGAAATCATACTGGTATATTTAAGCAGTAAGGCATGAGGGGGTGTGGTATATGGCCAATATACCATGGCTAAGGCCTGTTCTTAAGCATGACGGCATTGCAGAGTGCATGGACATAACCCTTAGCCGTGGTATATTGGCCATATACCACAAACCCCCGATGTGCCTTATTGCTATTATAAACTGGTTACCAACGTAATTAGAGCAGTAAAAATAAATGTTTTGTCATACCTGTAGTACACGGTCTGATATACCACAGCTGTCAGCCAATCAGCGTTCAGGGCTCGAACCACCCAGTTTATAAAGAGTATTACCGGCTTGGTACACAAGATTACGCCAAAAAAAAGCCAAAAAACGTGCCATTGGGCGTCGATACCAGAAAATCTAACAACATTTGCCCAAGTAATAGTGAATTTCAATGGAGGCTGCTTGCTGAATATGCTAACGAAAATAAACCAATTGCAAAGACTGTACCAGTCAAAAGTTTGGACACACCTACTCATTAAAGGGTTTTTATTTATTTTAATTATTTTCTAAACAGCTTCTACCCCCAAGCCATAAGACTGCTGAACATCTAATCAAATCGCTACCCAGACTATTTGAATTGCCCCCCTCTTTTACGCTGCTGTTACTCTCTCTCTCTCTCTGTACCGGTACCCCCTGTATATAGCCTCCACATTGACTCTGTACCGGTACCCCCTGTATATAGCCTCCACATTGACTCTGTAGCGGTACCCCCTGTATATAGCCTCCACATTGACTCTGTGCAGTACCCCTGTATACAGCCTCCACATTGACTCTGTACCGGTACCCCTGTATATAGTCTCCACATTGACTCTGCACCGGTACCCCTGTATATAGCCTCCACATTGACTCTGTACCGGTACCCCCTGTATATAGCCTCCACATTGACTCTGTACCGGTACCCCCTGTATATAGTCTCCACATTGACTCTGTACCGGTACCCCCTGTATATAGCCTCACTACTGTTATTTTACTGCTGCTCTGTGTCTGTGTGGAGTCTGGAGTTGCTAGGGCAACGGGCCTGCCTGCTCTGCTCAGAGAATAAGGGAGGAGAAGAGAAAAAGGGCCAAGAACAGAGAGAAAAAAACACAAGGATTTCAAGATAGTGGCAGCTATACAAATAACTCATCCAAAGGGCTTTGACTTCTCAAACATGGCAATTGGCTAACACAATATGAGGCCCCATCACCTTATTCATTCAGCCACTTACTTAGATTAAATAGCAAGTTAAATTGAAGGGTTACGTTAATACAGAATTCTATGTTTTTAAAGCAGGAAAAAAGTATAAAACGTATAAGAAATATCTTGCTGTGTTTTGTAAACGCAGAAATGAAAACTTATTGTAATGTATACTTGGCATCAGACTCATTTCGTGGTTCAGTTGCAGTTCTCCACTCAGATGAGAGTTCACAAACATGCATTCTATGAGCAGACAGTGCTCTGACTGATGTGTAGCTATACTGAACAAAAATATAAACCCAACATGCAACAATTTCTATGAGTTTACTGAGTTACAGTTCATATAAAGAAATCAGTCAATTTAAATAAATTCCTTAGGCCCTAATCTATGGATTTCACATGACTGGGCAGGGGCGCAGCCATGGGAGGGCCTGGGGAGACAGGCCCAGCCAATCAGAAAATTAGTTTTTCCCACAAAAGGGCTTTATTACAGACAGAAATACTCCTCAGTTTTATCAGCTGTCTGGGTGGCTGGTCTCAGACGATCCTGCAGGTGAAGAATCCGGAAGTGGAGGTCCTGGGTTGGCGTGGTTACAGGTGGTCTGCGGTTGTGAGACCAGCTGGACGTACTGCTAAATTCTCTATAATGACGTTGGAGGCGGCTTACGGTAGAGAAATGAACATTCAATTATCTGGCAACCGCTCTGGAGGACATTCCTGCAGTAAGCAGGCCAATTGCACGCTCCCTCAAAACTTGAGACATCTGTGGCATTGTGTTGTGTGACAAAGCTGCATGTTTTAGAGTAGCCTTTTATTGTCCCCAGCACAAGGTGCACCTGTGTAATGATCATGCTGGTTGGAAAGATTATATTGGCAAACAAGAAATGCTCACTTACAGGGATGTAAACAAATTTGGGCACAATAAGCTTATCCATCTTTTTGACCACATTAAGCAGGAAAATGAGAAGGGGAACTATACAGGTAAGGTCATGTTATATTTGCAGAAAGCTTTGACACTGTGGACCATGATATTATCCTGATGAAACTAAAATACATGGGTCTAAATTATGTAGCAGTGAATTGGTTTAGGTCTTATCTGACCAACAGAACACAAGTATGTAATGTTGGTGCTATTCTGTCAGAGGCCAAAGAAATACCCTGTGGAGTACCGCAGGGATCCATTTTAGGGCCTCTCTTATTTCTTATATACGTTAATGATATGCCAGATACAGTAAAGTGCAAACTCCTGCTTTATGCTGATGATTCAGCCATTCTGGTATCAGGGAATGTCTCAGTTTTACATAGAGGAGACCCTGAGTAAGGAATTGCATTTTGTTAGAGATTGGTTGTCACTACATTACAGAAAAACTGAATCGATTTTGTTTGGAACAAAACGTAGATTGCTTAGGGCTGATAAGATTACGGTAAACTGTGCAGGCAAGGAGATTGAATCTAAAACAAGTGTATCTTATCTTGGTGTGTTCCTAGATCTTTTGCTTTCTGGAGACCTGATTGATGCTAAAACTATTTCTAAAATGGCAAACAAATTGACATTTTTATATCGTAACACTAGATATTTTAACATTAAAGTTAAGAAACTGCTTGTCTCAACCTTGATTCAGTGTCATTTTGATTTTGCTGCTCTGCTCGGTATAGTGGGCTATCAAAACAGCTGGACAAGAGAACGCAGGTCATGCAAAATAATGTTATCAGGCATATGCTGAATGTCCCCCTAGGACCCACATAATGTTATCAGGTATATGCTGAATGTCCCCCCTAGGACCCACATAATGTTATCAGGTATATGCTGAATGTCCCCCCTAGGACCCACATAGTGTTATCAGGTATATGCTGAATGTCCTCCTAGGACCCACATAGTGTTATCAGGTATATGCTGAATGTCCTCCTAGGACCCACATAGTGTTATCAGGTATATGCTGAATGTCCTCCCTAGGACCCACATAGTGTTATCAGGTATATGCTGAATGTCCTCCCTAGGACCCACATAGTGTTATCAGGTATATGCTGAATGTCCCCCCTAGGACCCACATAGTGTTATCAGGTATATGCTGAATGTCCCCCCTAGGACCCACATAATGCTATCAGGTATATGCTGAATGTCCCCCCCTAGGACCCACATAATGTTATCAGGTATATGCTGAATGTCACCCCCCTAGGACCCACATAATGTTATCAGGTATATGCTGAATGTCCCCCTAGGACCCACATAGTGTTATCAGGTATATGCTGAATGTCCCCTAGGACCCACATAATGTTATCAGGTATATGCTGAATGTCCCCCTAGGACCCACATAATGTTATCAGGTATATGCTGAATGTCCCCCTAGGACCCACATAGTGTTATCAGGTATATGCTGAATGTCCCCTAGGACCCACATAATGTTATCAGGTATATGCTGAATGTACCCCTAGGACCCACATAATGTTATCAGGTATATGCTGAATGTCCCCCTAGGACCCACATAATGTTATCAGGTATATGCTGAATGTCCCCTAGGACCCACATAATGTTATCAGGTATATGCTGAATGTCCCCCTAGGACCCACATAATGTTATCAGGTATATGCTGAATGTCCCCTAGGACCCACATAATGTTATCAGGTATATGCTGAATGTCCCCCTAGGACCCACATAATGTTATCAGGTATATGCTGAATGTCCCCTAGGACCCACATAGTGTTATCAGGTATATGCTGAATGTCCCCCTAGGACCCACATAGTGTTATCAGGTATATGCTGAATGTCCCCCTAGGACCCACATAATGTTATCAGGTATATGCTGAATGTCCCCTAGGACCCACATAATGTTATCAGGTATATGCTGAATGTCCCCTAGGACCCACATAATGTTATCAGGTATATGCTGAATGTCCCCTAGGACCCACATAATGTTATCAGGTATATACTGAATGTCCCCCTAGGACCCACATAATGTTATCAGGTATATGCTGAATGTCCCCTAGGACCCACATAGTGTTATCAGGTATATGCTGAATGTCCCCCTAGGACCCACATAGTGTTATCAGGTATATGCTGAATGTCCCCTAGGACCCACATAATGTTATCAGGTATATGCTGAATGTCCCCTAGGACCCACATAATGTTATCAGGTATATGCTGAATGTCCCCCTAGGACCCACATAATGTTATCAGGTATATGCTGAATGTCCCCTAGGACCCACATAATGTTATCAGGTATATGCTGAATGTCCCCCTAGGACCCACATAGTGTTATCAGGTATATGCTGAATGTCCCCTAGGACCCACATAATGTTATCAGGTATATGCTGAATGTCCCCTAGGACCCACATAGTGTTATCAGGTATATGCTGAATGTCCCCCTAGGACCCACATAGTGTTATCAGGTATATGCTGAATGTCCCCTAGGACCCACATAGTGTTATCAGGTATATGCTGAATGTCCCCTAGGACCCACATAATGTTATCAGGTATATGCTGAATGTCCCCCTAGGACCCACATAATGTTATCAGGTATATGCTGAATGTCCCCCCCTAGGACCCACATAATGTCATCAGGTATATGCTGAATGTCCCCCCTAGGACCCACATAATGTTATCAGGTATATGCTGAATGTCCTCCCTAGGACAAACATAGTGTTATCAGGTATATGCTGAATGTCCCCCCTAGGACCCACATAGTGTTATCAGGTATATGCTGAATGTCCCCCTAGGACCCACATAGTGTTATCAGGTATATACTGAATGTCCCCCCCTAGGACCCACATAGTGTTATCAGGTATATGCTGAATGTCACCCCCTAGGACCCACATAATGTCATCAGGTATATGCTGAATGTCCCCCCTAGGACCCACATAGTGTTATCAGGTATATGCTGAATGTCCCCCCTAGGACCCACATAGTGTTATCAGGTATATGCTGAATGTCCCCCCTAGGACCCACATAATGTTATCAGGTATATGCTGAATGTCCCCCCTAGGACCCACATAATGTCATCAGGTATATGCTGAATGTCCCCTAGGACCCACATAATGTTATCAGGTATATGCTGAATGTCCCCCTAGGACCCACATAGTGTTATCAGGTATATGCTGAATGTCCCCCTAGGACCCACATAATGTTATCAGGTATATGCTGAATGTCCCCCTAGGACCCACATAATGTTATCAGGTATATGCTGAATGTCCCCCTAGGACCCACATAATGTTATCAGGTATATACTGAATGTCCCCTAGGACCCACATAGTGTTATCAGGTATATACTGAATGTCCCCCTAGGACCCACATAGTGTTATCAGGTATATGCTGAATGTCCCCCTAGGACCCACATAATGTTATCAGGTATATGCTGAATGTCCCCCTAGGACCCACATAGTGTTATCAGGTATATGCTGAATGTCCCCCTAGGACCCACATAGTGTTATCAGGTATATGCTGAATGTCCCCCTAGGACCCACATAGTGTTATCAGGTATATGCTGAATGTCCCCCTAGGACCCACATAATGTTATCAGGTATATGCTGAATGTCCCCTAGGACCAACATAATGTTATCAGGTATATGCTGAATGTCCCCCTAGGACCCACATAATGTTATCAGGTATATGCTGAATGTCCCCCTAGGACCCACATAATGTTATCAGGTATATGCTGAATGTCCCCCTAGGACCCACATAATGTCATCAGGTATATGCTGAATGTCCCCTAGGACCCACATAGTGTTATCAGGTATATACTGAATGTCCCCCTAGGACCCACATAGTGTTATCAGGTATATGCTGAATGTCCCCCTAGGACCCACATAGTGTTATCAGGTATATACTGAATGTCCCCCTAGGACCCACATAGTGTTATCAGGTATATGCTGAATGTCCCCCCTAGGACCCACATAGTGTTATCAGGTATATGCTGAATGTCCCCCCTAGGACCCACATAATGCTATCAGGTATATGCTGAATGTCCCCCCTAGGAGACGATATGGTCTATAACCAACACAGTTACAATACCAGAGCCAGTGTTTATGTCTTGTAAAATCCCAAGAGTAAACAGTACAGCGAGGAGCAAGTTTTTCCATACAGGCATGTCTATGGAATAGCCTTCCCTTGAAGATCAAGCAAAGTAAAAGTAAAAATAGCTTTAAAAATAAGGCAAAGTTTTCATTTGGACAAGGTTGTCTCAGTAAAGGAAACCAGTCCACTGCGCCTTGTGCCCCCTACTGCTGATCAGGTGTATTTATTTGAAGGATCGGTATGATGTGCAGTTAATAGATTGTTTTAATGTGAAATGAATATGGTTGATTTAGGGAGAAGGGCAGCGAATAGTGCCACTTTAGAGGACGTCAATATAAATGAATGTATTGATGGTTGTTTGTAATTTAGTCTTGTCTTTTAATCATTATATGGGTTATTGTTTTTACCATCGAGGACCAATTTGGAAACAAGCGTTTTAATGAATCCTTTCAAGTGATATCCTCTGGGTCCACATTGTGCATTTTGTTGTATATGTCTGTTGCCCAAAATAAATGTAAAAAAAAACTAAAAAAACTTTGTGTTCGTATGGAACATTTCTGGGATCTTTTATTTCAGCTCATGATGGGACCAACACTTTACATGTTGCGTTTATGTCTTTGTTCAGTGTACATTTCTCCAGTGCTTTTCTCGGTGTAGCCAGCCTACTTTACTCTGGTAAGATGAACTTTAAGCAAAACATTAGAAAATGTAGCAGGCTACGTTCTTCCTACGATTAACAGATGGCCGGGCATTGTTTTTGCATAAAATTATTTGCTTTTTCATTGTAATTTAATTTACTGCCAGCCAAGTAACATTGCACTTCTGTTGTCATCTGAATGATTCAGAGGACAACTGAGTGAAAGTGTTGTGGTCAGATGAGACCAAAATGGAGCTCTTTGGCATCAACTCAACTCGCCGTGTTTGGAGGAGGAGGAATGCTGCCTATGACCCCAAGAACACCATCCCCACCGTCAAACATGGAGGTGGAAACATTATGCTTTGGGGGTATTTTTCTGCTAAGGGGACAGGACAACTTCACCGCATCAAAGGGACGATGGACGGGGTCATGTACCATCAAATCTTGGGTGAGAACCTCCTTCCCTCAGCCAGGGCATTGAAAATGGGTCGTGGATGGGAAACCTCGAAACCTTAATGACTTGGAGAAGATCTGCAAAGAGGAGTGGGACAAAATCCCTCCTGAGATGTGTGCAAACCTGGTGGCCAACTACAAGAAACGTCTGACCACTGTGATTGCCAACAAGGGTTTTGCCACCAAGTACTAAGTCATGTTTTGCAGAGGGGTCAAATACTTATTTCCCTCATTAAAATGCAAATCAATTCAACATTTTTCAAGTGTTTTTCTGGATTCTTTTTGTTATTCTGTCTCTCACTGTTCAAATAAACCTACCATTAAAATTATAGACTGATCATTTCTTTGTCAGTGGGCAAATGTACAAAATCAGCAGGGGATCAAATACTCTTTTCCCTCACTGTATTTACTTAAAGTAGCTACAAGTATATAAAGAAAGTTTCAATGGTATTGAAAAACCACCCTGTAGCTTTTTCCAAATACCCCGGTATACCGCCTAAGCCTAATTATTAATTAATTCAAGTATTATCAAGTAAAATTATTTAGGAATAAAGATTCACAGTATAGATTTTATAGGCACAGGTATTTTATTGGTCTTTTTTATAGATATTTAAGTGTAGCGGGACAGATGAACTATTGGTTTGTAAGTAACAGTGCACGTTTAATTACAAAAGTGCTTTACAAAATTACAAAAAAAGGTATCTTTAGAACCAAAATTTCACATTTCTAAATGTTGCCAACTGTTTGCTTTGTGATAGCAATGTCCATTGTTGAATACGATTCAAGTAGAATTTGAACCGTCAACAATCCAAAGCATTTTAAGTGTCTCTCAGTTCATCCCAACAGTCTAGAGTGGCTTTCCCTTCTCCTCTCCTCGACCTTCACTTATCTAAAAACGTAGGATAGGTGAAAGACACATGGCCAAGACCCAATTCCCAGTCCATTTATTTTCCACACAGATGAAGGAGACGAGACGAGACCATTTTAGACTATTGAGATCCACTATGAGCCGGTTTCCCTGACACAGATTAAGTCCTGGACTAAAAAGCTATTTCAAAGGAGATCAAGCAAATAGACAATGTATTTTATTCCGGGACTAGGCTGAGCCTGATCTGTGTTTGGGAAACTAGCCCTATATGTCAAAGTGAATGTTTCATCAGGAGTTGGCAGGCTGGTCTGGAGTTGAATCAGGGTTGCTCTCCACCAGGCTCTGCACTCGGGCCAGGATGATCTCGTTGGAGCTGCTACAGTCTTCCGCTCCGTAGGGGGCGCTCACTGTCAGCACGTTGGCCACGCACAGCGTCTCACCCTTCTCTTCCACAGGGATGCGGTTCTTCTCCAGCCACAGGCGGAGGCTCTCTTTCCTGCGCCTCACTTCTTCCGGGCCAATGGCGCGGGCTCCTGGGGGTGTGAAAATGACCCTCAGCTGCCCCGCCGTTTCTTCATTGCCCTCCTGGAGGACCTCCACCTCCTGCACTGCGTGGCCTGTCACTACTCGGACCGTCGACGTGCCTCCTTTCTCCTGGAAGGTCACTAGGACTATACTGGGGGAGGGGAAAAATAGGTAATGCATTGAGTGTCAACTCAGCTGATATACACCCCTTTCAAAGCAACAATCCTGGTATTGTCTATGGCTGAGTCACATCAAAAATATCACACTGTAGCTCGGGATAGCAGTTTCGAAGTAGGATGCTCAAACTTAGGTCTCATAACAGAGTGTTGTCGTCTAGGTACCACACTATATTAAGTGGATGGAAAAACCTGACAAATCAGTGCATTGGCTTAAGCTCTCCGTCAACATATTGTGCACATGGCCACGGGGAAAAGATGAAGTTACCTGGCAGATACCGGATCAACGGTAAAAACCCAGCCGTGATGTTGTTGTTTGTCGTGCGCTGTCACTTTGACCTCTTTGTTGACATATTTCCACCACTCCAGTGGCTTCAGTTGACGCCACGTGTCCATTACTATTTCAATAAACTGGCCGAGAATCACCTGCACCGGCCTTTAATTTCTCCAACTCGGGTGACTGAGCTGATTACCCGCTAAACTGGAATGAGCCTGTGATTGAATTTGTCCCGGCGGTCAAATGTGTCGTAGTAAAACAGTGATACAATTCCAAAGGTTCCAGCCCGAAGAATTAAATACACATTACTAACCTCTTCACCAACCTAATACTCTACTGTGGGATTCATGGTATGTCGTATGGTATCAAATATGAGTAATTTCGCGTTTTATTGCATAGCAAAGAGTACATTTTGTGAACCGACCGGGTCTCCGACAAGTCCGAAAGGTTGCAAGTTCAATTCCCCGAGCTGACAAGGTACAAATCTGTCGTTCTGCCCCTGAACAAGGCAGTTAACCCCACTGTTCCTAGGCCGTCATTGTAAATAAGAATGTGTTCTTAACTGACTTGCCTGGTTAAATAAAAGGTTGAATAAATAATCTAATAATAAAATAAAAGTCCTGTTGGGAGAATCGGCTTGACACACGCATGCGCAGACTGATTGTAAAAGCGGGCCTTGAATCATGTCGAGACACGGTCGAAACGGAGGAGGTAAAAACTAAAGAGCAAAACAGATTGTGACTTCACAAAAATATTATTCGCAACAAAAAGATAATAACCTAACGCATGTTCAATAGTAGACTAAATACATATTGACGTCAAACTCAGTATTCGTGTAGATAATCTCATGCTAGGCTGCTAACGTTACTTAGCTTTCCTTTTCTCCCTAAACAGCCGATTCTCTGATCAATGGCTTGATTATGTAGCTGTTTTCTCCAGCTAAATGTTTTTTAAAAAACCGGGGCAATCTGCAGTTGCTACATCCATTTTTTGTGGACTTATAAAATGAGTGAAAATGTGCCCATTTTGTTTGTTTGTTTGGAGAATTGAAAGGTGTAAAATGCGGAACATCTCTCCGCCATTTCCTGGTTGCTAAAATTCAAAATAGTTTGCGACAAAACAAATGATTGTGTAGAGAAGTTATTGTGCCATCTAACCCGCTGTGAAATAGCGTTTTCCATAACGAAAAGGTACATCTTGCAGCTTAACTGCCTCATGACCTTAGTTCAACTGTTGTACCCAATCAGAACCCAGAATAGAACTGTTTTACTCCCAATGTTTACCAACAATGTTAACATAAACTAGCTATAAAGCCTCGAAACAAGGTTAAAACTATCATTTTGATATCATAGATGGTCATTCCTTATATCCATTGCTCTATGAATTTGAGATTGAGGTTACATTTCTCCAGCCCCATCCCTCAGCTTTTTAACAAAACAGTGGCGGGGATTTGGGTTTGTTATTAATGCCATACATTTGTTTGGACAAAATTTCCTCTCACAAGGCAGAATGTTGAATTACTTACATTCCTACAGACAACCTGTAAAGTGAGACAATATATTCACAGGAAAGTATACTTTAAATTAACTTTTCAAGGCGCTGGTAGGGCGTTCAGATTTTTTTCACCTGATGCATGTGCAGAACCATGTAAACGCGTGCACGAGCTCGGCGAGTATGTGTGCATGCTTCAGGTGATAGAACTCTGAACGCACTACCAGTGCTTTGAAACGTTGATGTATTTATACTTCCTGTCGATATGTCTCACATTCCTACCTGCAGAAGGACCAACCACATGGACAACCGGTGAAGTGAGTAAAAATATCATTTAATCTGTGTCACAGCCGGCCGTGACCAGGAGACCCATGAGGCGGCGCACAATTGGCCCAGCGCCGTCCGGGTTAAGGGAGGGTTTGGCCGGCCGGGATTTCCTTGTCCCATTGTGCTCTAGTGACTCCTTGTCGCAGAACCAGGCGCCTGCAAGCGGACTTCGGTCGTCAGTTGGACGGTGTTTCCTCCAACTCATTGGTGTGGCTGGCTTCCGGGTTAAGCGAGCAGTGCAGCTGGGTGGTGTTTCGGGGGGGGGACGCATGGCTCTCGACCTTCGCCTCTCCCGAGTCCATAGGGGAGTTGCAACGATGGGACAAGACTGTAACTACCAATTGGATATCACTAAAAAGGGGGTAAAAGTTCAAATAAATAAAAAATATAATTTTATTCAACATTCTAGCTTGTAGAGGTCATGAGAGGAAACCTTCCTGATCCAAGTGCTAATTTCTGCCTGACGTAGAAATCAGTGCAATTCAACTTCGAGTCTTTAGGCTAAACTGCCGATTGCAGCTTTAAATATATGAGTAGTGATTAGTAGGCAAGTTGAATTAGGTGTGCTAGCTCTGGAATAGATCAATGATCAACAGGTAACATCTGTGGTCCCCAAGACGTTTGAGAACTACTGATAACGTTCGTTTAGCTAAAGAGTCTATGGGTTATGGTGCTAAACTCGTACTTATTTTGTAGAGGGCAGCTCATGAGTCAGAAATGGGTCCCCAAAATTGGACCTTATTTGCAGTTTAATTTAGGCTAAGTAACAAAAAGAAAACAAAATCTTCACCTCACTAGCTGTTCCACCTTCTGTCTTAGTTGATGCGTTGACTCGTTCACCACAGAGCCGAACATAGCTACGCTTGATGAAAACACCCTGCCTCTGTAACGGTAAATAAAGAATGTCATAAAGAATTCTTGTCATAAAGAATTCACTGGTCATGTATGACAAATGTTAGGGGATGGATTACATCTGTTACTTATAATGCAAAGAGCAAATTACACGTTCACTTGGCAACTAATGCAAATCAAACATGGGCCTAGGCCTAATTATAACCCCATAAACCTTTTGTCTTATCATAAAGAAAGGGAAAGGGGGATACCTAGTCAGTTGTACAACTGAATGCATTCAACTAAAATGTGTCTTCCGCATTTAACCCAACCCCTCTGAATCAGACAGATAGCAGATTGCAGATATTGATAAATGACTAGATGTTACACGATCTAGTCGCAAGATATGGAGATAAGGTTGATCCTTCGCCTAATTTATCACATTTTCAGGCTTCAAATATTTGCTCTAGTGTGATTTAGGTGATAACGTAATTGCAGTAAATCACTACATGCAGCTCATTGTCATGTGGAAAAGTACACAATATTATATTCATATGCCGGACACAATTTTATGTAGACCATAGCATGAGGAACTGCCTCAGGCCAACCCTATGCTAATCATTCACTGACCTCAATACATGGGATGCCTTGAGAGGACCGCATTTCAATGTGATTTTTACATTCGTGCAGTTACTTACAGCAACCCTTTTGATACTGAGCTTAGGGGAGTGGGAAATCAAAGGCCTCTCAGAACAGAAATCAGCGAGTTGCAGCAGTGGTGGCACTTCTTTCTGTTTTTCCTTTGCAGACGCTAAGATTTACGTCGGTAACCTGGGCACTGGTGCAGGGAAAGGAGAGCTAGAGCGGGCGTTCGGGTATTACGGACCTTTAAGAACAGTGTGGATTGCTAGGAACCCCCCGGGGTTTGCCTTTGTGGAGTTTGAAGACACCCGGGATGCAGAAGATGCGGTTCGTGGCCTTGACGGCAAGTAAGTGTTACCTCAAGACTCCAGACTTCACCCCCAAGTTTAGCCTACTCTCCAAGACCTACAAGCTGAAAGGGCTCAGAAGGGCACCTGTGTTGTTGACGTTTTCCAATCAATAATGTAATTTGCTCTTTGCAAATATTGAAGCATTTTATTGGTTTCGGGATATCTCTCAGTAGATGGTAAGCTGGTATGATCTTGTTACTTATTTGCTACTATCCAGATCATACACTTTAGGGTATGTTCCTAAATGCTTGTTACACTTAAGATGCGTTTCCTCATGTCCTCCTTTTAATGTGAACTATGCCATTGTGCAATTTGCTTACTGTCGAACTGACTGTCCTTTTTCAGGTTAATTTCTGGATCTCGAGTTCGAGTTGAATTATCTACAGGGATGCCGCGGCGATCTCGGTACGAGCGTGCGCCCACCAACCGGCCCTTTGACTCCAACGACAAGTGCTATGAGTGTGGCGAGCGGGGGCACTATGCCTACGACTGCCACCGCTACGGTCGACGCAGGAGGACCAGGTAAAGCCTCCTTAACCAATGCATCAGATTGAGCTTGTTTTGGGCTTTTCTTATTTTGATAGTTGTCTTATTTTCCATTGTCTTGATTTTTCAGTGTCTTATGTAGATAAAAAAAAAAAAAATGTAATAATTAAAGATGATGATTATACTATTGTTGTTGCAACTTTTGTCTCTCCGTCTATCACTTAATCCCTTTTTAAAATATGGAAATACTTCTGAACTGTTGTGTTTTTTTATTTTATTTTTGTCAACAACTGACCTGGTCAAAACATTTCAGGTTTCGTCGTTTGATTCAGAGTGTCACGATCCTTAACGATTTCATGAGGCATCTAGCAAATTCCACACTTTCGATCCTATGACCACGGGGTTGATCGATCAGCCAGACTTCTCCTTCTCAAGCAACTGCCACTTCTAGCTGCACATTAAAGATTTCATAGAGGGCTGACAATTCACCAGATGATTTGGTTATCAATTTGGGGCTTGGGGGCTTTTGTAAAGAGGACAGCCTGGTAGACCATGGTCCCGTCTAGACAAATCGCCTCGCATCTATCAAGTCTCAATCAAGCGATTTGGCTGTCGATACAATCATCATCGTTAGAAATCGAAGATCACGGCTAGATGCAGAGGTCGGCTGATAGATACTTCTAGATCGCCTAGATCTGCTCGAACCTTGGTCCAAAGTGGGTCAACCGGGCAAACTTGCAAGGTTTATTTCAAGTACCAATTAATGTGTTTTTATCTCCAATGTATGGCTTGACAATAACATTCCTCTCTTCCACTCTTTACTAGAGAACTGAAAGGCCTGCTTTAAGCAGGATACGTTAGCTCCATGAACAGCTATGTCTATATTAGAGGTCGACCGATTATGATTTTTCAACGCTGATACTGATTATTAGAGGACACAAAAAAAAAGCTGATACCGATTAATCGTCAAATTTTTATTTATATATTTATATATATGTGTGTGTGTGTGTGTGTGTGTAATAATGACAATTACAACAATACTGAATGAACAATGAACACTTTTATTTTAACTTAATATAATACATATAATACATCAATTTAGTCTCAAATAAATAATGAAACATGTTCAATTTGGTTTAAATAATGCAAAAACAGTTTTGGAGAACAAAGTATAAGTGCAATATGTGCCATGTAAAAAAGCGAACGTTTAAGTTCCTTGCTCAGAACATGAGGACATATGAACGCTGGTGATTCCTTTTAACATGAGTCTTCAATATTCCCAGTTAAGAAGTTTTAGGTTGTAGTTATTATAGGAATTATAGGACTATTTCTCTATACCATTTTGTATTTCATATACCTTTGACTATTGGATGTTCTTATAGGCACTATAGTATTGCCAGCCTAATCTCGGGAGTTGATAGGCTTGAAGTCATAAACAGCGCTGTGCTTCAAGCACTGCTAAGAGCTGCTGGCAAACACAGTAAAGTGCTGTTTTAATGAATGCTTACGAGCCTGCTGCTGCCTACCACTGCTCAGTCAGACTGCTCTATCAAATCATAAACTTAATTACAATATAATAAATACGAGCCTTTGGTCATTAATATGGTCAAATCCGGAAACGATCATTTCGAAAACAAAACATTTATTCTTTCAGTGAAATACGCAACCGTTCCATATTTTATCAAACGGGTGACAACCCTGAGTCTAAATATTGCTGTTACATTGCACAACCTTCAATGTTATGTCATAATTATGTAAAATGCTGGCAAATTAATTACGGTCTTTACACAGTTCGCAACGAGCCAGGCAGCCAGGCAGACACAATTTCCCTAGTTAATATTGCCTGCTAAAATAAATTTATTTTAACTACATATGCAGGTTTAAAATAATATACTTGTGTATTGATTTTAAGGAAGGCATTGATGTTTATGGTTAGGTACATTTGTGCAACATAAGTGCTTTTTCCGCGAATGCGTTTTTGTTAAATCATCACCCATTTGGCAAAGTTGTAGTAGGCTGTGATTCGATGATAAATTAACAGGCACCGCATTGACTATATGCGACACAAAACAAGCTAGTTAACCTAGTAATATCATTAACCATGTTTAGTTAAATAGTGATCATGTGA
This sequence comes from Brachymystax lenok tsinlingensis, assembly GCA_030435695.1. Classification (NCBI taxonomy): domain Eukaryota; kingdom Metazoa; phylum Chordata; class Actinopteri; order Salmoniformes; family Salmonidae; genus Brachymystax; species Brachymystax lenok. The sequence continues at coordinate 1,264,809 of CM059812.1, read as the reverse complement.
AGATGTATTGTTTTTTTTATAAGATAAGTTTAATGCTAGCTAGCAACTTACCTTGGCTCCTTGCAGCCACAAGGTCCTTTTGATGCTGCACTGGCGTAACAGGTAGTCAGCCTGCCACGCAGTCTCCTCATGGATTGCAATGTAATCGGCCATAATCGGCGTCCAAAAAGGCAGATTACCGATTGTTACGAAAACTTAAAATCGGCCCTAATTAATCGGCCATGCCGATTAATCGGTCGACCTCTAGTCTATATAGTGACTCCTACTACCAGTACCATTGCACATGTAATGCTAAATCTAATGTAATCTCCCTCTTTTTGTGTGTTGATTTGAGCCAGTGTCAGAGCGTCAGTAGGCTTAGGGTGATTGTTGTTGTCAGTGGCCATTTTAGAATTAAAGGCAGACTGAGGCAGTGTTATGTGGGGCTTCGCTGGGCCTGCTCTGAACTGTCCATCTCCCCCTTCGCTTGGATGTGGTTTAGGTCCCGGTCTCACTCCAGGTCCGGTGGCAGGAGGTACTCTCGCTCTCGCAGCCGGGGCCGTGGCAGGAGGTGAGCCCTGTTATGCACATTTTTTCTCGTTCCAAAGGCGCTGTTGTCCAACTTCCTCGGAAGAGGGTCACATCAATCATTGATGGAGTTCCTCAGGGGTCTATTCTTGGACCTCTTTTTTTCATAACACATATAATGATTGTACAGTGCATTTGAAAAGTATTCAGACCCCTTGACTTTTTCCACATTTTGTTACTTACAGCCTTATTCTAAAATTGATTAAATTGTCCCCCCCCCTCATCAATATCTAATTTACATACGTATTCAGACCCTTTACTCAGTACTTTGTTGAAGCACCTTTGGCAGCGATTACAGCTTCAAGTCTTCTTGGGTAGGACGCTACAAGCTTGGCACACCTGTATTTGGGGAGTTTATCCCATTTTCTCTACAGACCCCTCTCAAGCACTGTCAGGTTGGATGGGGAGTGTTGCTGCTCAGCTCCAGATATGTTCGATCCAGTTCAAGTCAGGGCTCTGGCTGGGCCACTCAAGGACATTCAGAGACTTGCCCCAAAGCCACTCCTGCGTTGTCTTGGCTGTGTGTTTAGGGTCGTTGTCCTGTTGGAAGGTGGACCTTCGCCCCAGTCTTAACCTACTCCAGAGCGCTCAGGATGTTTTCATCAAGGATCCGTTCATCTTTGCCTCAATCCTGACTAGTCTCCCAGTCCCTGCTGCTGGAAAACATCTGCACAGCATGATGCTGCCGCCACCATGCTTCCCCCGTAGGGATAAAGACCTCATTGGTGGAGTGCTGCAGAGATGGTTGTTCTTCTGCAAGGTTCTCCCATCTCCACAGAGGAACTTTGGAGCTTTGTCAGAGTGACCATTTGGTTATTGGTCACCTCCCTGACCAAGGCTCTTCTCCCCCAATTGCTCAGTTTGGCCGGGCTGCCAGCTCTAGGAAGAGTCTTGGTGGTTCTAAACCTCTTTCATTTAAGAATGATGGAGGCCACTGTGTTCTTGGGGACTTTCAATGCTGTAGAAGTTTTTTGGTACCCTTCCCCAGATCTGTGCCTCGACACAATCCTGTCTCGGAGCTCTACGGACAATTCCTTCCATCTCATGGCTTGGTTTTTGCTCTGACATGCACTGTCAACTGTGGGACCTTATATAGACAGTTGTGTGCCCTTCCAAATCATGTTCAATCAATTGAATTTACCACAGGTGGACTACAATCAAGTTGTAGAAACATCTCCAGGATGATCAATGGAAACATGATGCACCTGAGCTCAATTTCGCATCTCATAGCAAAGGGTGTTTATTTTATTGCTTCTTCATTATGGGGTATTGTGTGTAGATTGATGAGGAAAATGTGTTGTTTAAATCCATTTTAGAATAAGGCTGTAACGAAACAAAATGTGGAAAAATGGAATGGGTCTGAATGCACTGAATGTACAAAACATTAGGAACAATTCCTAATATTCAATTGCACCCCCTTTTAGCCCTCAGAACAGCCTCAATTCGTCGGGTCATGGACTCTACAAGGTGTCAAGCGTTCCTCAGGGACGCTGGCCCATGTTGACTCCTATGCATCCCACAGTTGTGTCAAGTTCTCTGGATGTCCTTTGGGTGCTGGACCATTCTTGATTCACACGGCAGCGTTGCAGTTCTTGACAGACTCAAACCGGTGCGCCTGGCACATACTACCATACCCTGTTCAAAGGCACTTACATCTTTTGTCTTGCCCAATCAATCAATCAAATGTATTTATAAAGCCCTTTTTACATCGCCAGATGTCACAGAGGGCTGTGCAGAAACCCAGCCTAAAACCCCCAAACAGCAAGCAATGCAGGTGTAGAAGCACGGTGGCTAGGAAAAACTCCCCATTCACCCTCTGAATGGCACACATACACAACCCCATGTCTAAAGTCCTTCTTTAACCTGTCTCCTCCTTCATCTACACTGGCTGAAGTGGATTTAACAAGTGACATCAATAAGGGATCATAGCTTTCACCTGGTCAGTCTGTCAGGGTTCTACAACCCTGTTCCTGGAGAGCTACCTTCCTGTAGGTTATCACTCTACAACCCTGTTCCTGGAGAGCTACCTTCCTGCAGGTTTTTGCTCCAATCCCAGTTGTAACTAACCTGATTCAGCTGATCAACCAGCTAATTATTAGAATCAGGTGTGCTAGATTAGGGTTGGAGGGAAACCTACAGGACGGTACCTCTCCAGGAACACGGGTTGGAGAGCCCTGGTCAGTCATGGAAAGAACAGGTGTTCCTAATGTTTTGTACACTCAGTTTAGAGTAAATTGTCGTTATGCTATACACAGCTCCATAATACATACATACATACATACGTTCCCCACAGATACATAATACAGATTTGTGTTTGTTACGGTAATGTGATGGAGAAGTTGATCAGGAATGGCACTGCAGAGTTTACCGGGTCTGAATGTATGTTGGCCAACAGCTTTGATGTTTACGTTCCAGATCAAGATCCTTCTCTCCACGCCGCTCTCGATCTCCTAGAAGATCTAGAGCCCTTACCCCCAAGAGATCAAGGTAGATTGTAGAAAAAGGGGACTTGCTTGCATGATGTATTTAAAGATCCTGCGTTGTGTAAAACAATAACATTTGTTCACTTATTTAGTAAATGATGGGAGTTGATGCTTTTTCCTCCCTCGATTCTTTTTAGATCTCGATCAAAGTCCAGATCAAGGTCCAGATCAAGGTCCAGATCAAGGTCCAGGTCAAGGTCCAGGTCACTTTCTCATGCAAAGACCAGGTGAGAAATGGAACTGTTTCAATGCTCTGATCAGCGTTGCATTGCTATTGTCCACAATGCAGCTACACAAGTTGAGTAATTAACACTTTAATGCAACAGTTTGTGTCAATCACCAAAGATTGTCCACTACCGTAGCGAAATAAAATGTTGTGTTTGTAATACCCGAAACGGTCAATACCATCTAGACATTTGTCCCCTTGATATATTACATCACTGACTTAAGAGACTAAAGCAGGTTCCTCATTCCATGCAGGGCATAGTGTCTGCGGGTTTTCCCTTTAAATGAAGAGAGACAACCAGGTGAGGAGAGTTACTTACTACCGTGAAACAAAAAAATATAAACATAAGTGTTGGTCCCATGTTTCCTGAGCCAAAATAAAAGATCCCAGAAATGTTCCACAAAATGTTTTTCTCTCAAATTCCGTGCACAAATTTGTTTACATCCCTGTTAGTGAGCATTAATCGTTTGCCAATCTATCCACCTGACAGGTGTGGCATATCAATAAGAGGATTAAACAGCATGATCATTACACGTGTGCACCTTGTGCTGGGGACAATAAAAGGCCACTCTAAAATGTGCAGTTTTGTCACACAACACAATGCTACAGATGTCAAGTTTCGAGGGAACATGCAATTGGCATGCTGACTGCAGAAATGTCCACCAGAGCTGTTCCCAGAGAATTGAATGTCCATTTCTCTACCATAAGCCTCCTCCAATGTAATTTTTTAGAATTTGGCAGTAAGTCCAACCGGCCTCACAACCGCAGACCACGTGTAACCACGCCAGTCCAGGACCTCCTTATCCGGCTTTTTCACCAGCGGTATTGTCTGAGACCAGCCACCCGGACAGCTGATGAAACTGTGGGTTTGCACAACCGAAGAATTTCTGCACACATTCTCAGAATCCGTCTCAGGGAAGCTCATCTGCGTGCTCGTCGTCCTCACCAGGGTCTTGACCTGACTGCAGTTTGGTGTCGTAACCAACTTCAATTGGCAAATGCTCACCTTCAAAGGCCACTGGCACACTAGAGAAGTGTGCTCTTTAAGGATGAATCCTGATTTTAACTGTACCAGGCAGATGGCAAACAGCCTTGTGTGGGTCGAGTGGTTGCTGATGTTAATGTTGTGAGCAGAGTGCCCCATGGCGGGGTTATGGTATGGGCAGGCATAAACTACGGACAACGAACACAATTGCATTTTATCGATGGCAATTTGGATACACAGATACCGTGACGAGTTCCTGAGGCCCATTGTCATGCCGTTCATCCGCCACCATTACCACATGTTTCAGTATGATAGTGCACGGCCCCGTGTTTGGGATGCTCTGGCTCGACGTGTACGACAGCGTGTTCCAGTTCCCACCAATATCCAGAAACTTTGCACAGCCATTGAAGAGGAGTGGGACAACATTCCACAGGCCATTTTGTTTGTTTTGTTGAAGATATGTGACCAACTGATGCATACCGTATCTGTATTCCCATGTGAAATCCATAGATTAGGGCCTAATGAATTTATTTCAATTGACTGATTTCTTTACATGAACTGTAACTCTGTAAAATCTTTGAAATTGTTGCATACTGATTTTATATTTTTGTTTAGTGTAATTAGTGACCTAATTTCATCAATCAACTACAAGGGGAGAGTGAAAACCCGCAGACACTCGTCCCTCCGTGGAATGAGTTGAAGTGAGGCCTAATGGCTTGTTCACACTGCAGGCCTTAATGCTCAAATCAGTTTTGTTTTTCAAATCAGTTTTTGTAGAAGTGACTGTTCAAACAGAAAGTTACAAGTGACCAAATCATACTTGCCCTTTGTGCTGTTGTCTGTGCCCAATAATGTTTGTACCATGTTTTGTGCTGCTACCATGTTCTGCTGCTGCCATGTTGTGTTGCTACCATGTTGTTGTCATGTTGTGTTGCTACCATGTTGTTGTCATGTTGTGTTGCTACCATGTTCTGCTGCTGCCATGTTGTGTTGCTACCATGTTGTTGTCATGTTGTGTTGCTACCATGTTCTGCTGCTACCATGTTGTGTTGCTACCATGTTGTCATGTTGTGTTGCTACCATGTTATTGTCATGTTGTGTTGCTACCATGTTGTCATGTTGTGTTGCTACCATGTTATTGTCATGTTGTGTTGCTGCCATGTTGTTGTCATGTTGTGTTGCTACCTTGCAGTGTTGTGTGGTCTCTCTTTATGTAGTGTTGTGGTGTCTCTCTTTATGTAGTGTTGTGGTGTCTCTCTTTATGTAGTGTTGTGGTGTCTCTCTTTATGTAGTGTTGTGTTAGGTCTCTCTTTATGTAGTGTGGTGGTGTCTCTCTTTATGTAGTGTTGTGTTGTCTCTTATGTAGTGTTGTGGTGTCTCTCTTTATGTAGTGTTGTGGTGTCTCTCTTTATGTAGTGTAGTGGTGTCTCTCTTTATGTAGTGTAGTGGTGTCTCTCTTTATGTAGTGTAGTGGTGTCTCTCTTTATGTAGTGTAGTGGTGTCTCTCTTTATGTAGTGTAGTGGTGTCTCTCTTTATGTAGTGTAGTGGTGTCTCTCTTTATGTAGTGTAGTGGTGTCTCTCTTTATGTAGTGTAGTGGTGTCTCTCTTTATGTAGTGTAGTGGTGTCTCTCTTTATGTAGTGTAGTGGTGTCTCTCTTTATGTAGTGTAGTGGTGTCTCTCTTTATGTAGTGTAGTGGTGTCTCTCTTTATGTAGTGTAGTGGTGTCTCTCTTTATGTAGTGTTAGGTCTCTTTATGTAGTGTTGTGGTGTCTCTCTTTATGTAGTGTTGTGTAGTGTTAGGTCTCTTTATGTAGTGTTGTGGTGTCTCTCTTTATGTAGTGTTGTGGTGTCTCTCTTTATGTAGTGTAGTGGTGTCTCTCTTTATGTAGTGTTAGGTCTCTCTTTATGTAGTGTTGTGTTAGGTCTCTCTTTATGTAGTGTTGTGTTAGGTCTCTCTTTATGTAGTGTTGTGTTAGGTCTCTCTTTATGTAGTGTTGTGGTGTCTCTCTTTATGTAGTGTTGTGTTAGGTCTCTCTATGTAGTGTAGTGGTGTCTCTCTTTATGTAGTGTTAGGTCTCTCTTTATGTAGTATTGTGGTGTCTCTTATGTAGTGTTGTGGTGTCTCTCTTTATGTAGTGTCGTGTTAGGTCTCTCTTTATGTAGTGTTGTGGTGTCTCTCTTTATGTAGTGTTGTGGTGTCTCTCTTTATGTAGTGTTGTGGTGTCTCTCTTTATGTAGTGTAGTGTTAGGTCTCTTTATGTAGTGTTGTGTTAGGTCTCTCTTTATGTAGTGTTGTGTTAGGTCTCTCTTTATGTAGTGTTGTGTTAGGTCTCTCTTTATGTAGTGTTGTGGTGTCTCTCTTTATGTAGTGTAGTGGTGTCTCTCTTTATGTAGTGTAGTGGTGTTTCTCTTTATGTAGTGTTGTGGTGTCTCTCTTTATGTAGTGTTGTGGTGTCTCTCTTTATGTAGTGTAGTGTTAGGTCTCTCTTTATGTAGTGTAGTGTTAGGTCTCTCTTTATGTAGTGTAGTGTTAGGTCTCTCTTTATGTAGTGTAGTGTTAGGTCTCTCTTTATGTAGTGTTGTGGTGTCTCTCTTTATGTAGTGTTGTGGTGTCTCTCTTTATGTAGTGTTGTGTTAGGTCTCTCTTTATGTAGTGTTGTGTTAGGTCTCTCTATGTAGTGTAGTGGTGTCTCTCTTTATGTAGTGTTAGGTCTCTCTTTATGTAGTATTGTGGTGTCTCTTATGTAGTGTTGTGGTGTCTCTCTTTATGTAGTGTCGTGTTAGGTCTCTCTTTATGTAGTGTTGTGGTGTCTCTCTTTATGTAGTGTTGTGGTGTCTCTCTTTATGTAGTGTAGTGGTGTCTCTCTTTATGTAGTGTTAGGTCTCTCTTTATGTAGTGTTGTGGTGTCTCTCTTTATGTAGTGTTGTGGTGTCTCTCTTTATGTAGTGTTGTGGTGTCTCTCTTTATGTAGTGTAGTGTTAGGTCTCTCTTTATGTAGTGTTGTGGTGTCTCTCTTTATGTAGTGTTGTGGTGTCTCTCTTTATGTAGTGTTGTGGTGTCTCTCTTTATGTAGTGTTGTGTTAGGTCTCTCTTTATGTAGTGTTGTGGTGTCTCTCTTTATGTAGTGTTGTGTTAGGTCTCTCTATGTAGTGTAGTGGTGTCTCTCTTTATGTAGTGTTAGGTCTCTCTTTATGTAGTATTGTGGTGTCTCTCTTTATGTAGTGTAGTGGTGTCTCTCTTTATGTAGTGTAGTGGTGTCTCTCTTTATGTAGTGTTGTGGTGTCTCTCTTTATGTAGTGTTAGGTCTCTCTTTATGTAGTGTTGTGTTAGGTCTCTCTTTATGTAGTGTTGTGGTGTCTCTCTTTATGTAGTGTTGTGTTAGGTCTCTCTTTATGTAGTGTTGTGGTGTCTCTCTATGTAGTGTAGTGGTGTCTCTCTTTATGTAGTGTTGTGGTGTCTCTCTTTATGTAGTGTTGTGGTGTCTCTCTTTATGTAGTGTAGTGTTAGGTCTCTCTTTATGTAGTGTTGTGGTGTCTCTCTTTATGTAGTGTTGTGGTGTCTCTCTTTATGTAGTGTTGTGGTGTCTCTCTTTATGTAGTGTTGTGTTAGGTCTCTCTTTATGTAGTGTTGTGGTGTCTCTCTTTATGTAGTGTTGTGGTGTCTCTCTTTATGTAGTGTTGTGTTAGATCTCTCTTTATGTAGTGTTGTGGTGTCTCTCTTTATGTAGTGTTGTGGTGTCTCTCTTTATGTAGTGTTGTGGTGTCTCTCTTTATGTAGTGTAGTGGTGTCTCTCTTTATGTAGTGTAAGGTCTCTCTTTATGTAGTGTTGTGGTGTCTCTCTTTATGTAGTGTTGTGGTGTCTCTCTTTATGTAGTGTTGTGGTGTCTCTCTTTATGTAGTGTAGTGTTAGGTCTCTCTTTATGTAGTGTTGTGGTGTCTCTCTTTATGTAGTGTTGTGGTGTCTCTCTTTATGTAGTGTTGTGTTAGGTCTCTCTTTATGTAGTGTTGTGTTAGGTCTCTCTTTATGTAGTGTTGTGTTAGGTCTCTCTTTATGTAGTGTTGTGTTAGGTCTCTCTTTATGTAGTGTTGTGTTAGGTCTCTCTTTATGTAGTGTTGTGGTGTCTCTCTTTATGTTGTGTAGTGGTGTCTCTCTTTATGTTGTGTAGTGGTGTCTCTCTTTATGTAGTGTTGTGGTGTCTCTCTTTTATGTAGTGTAGTGGTGTCTCTCTTTATGTAGTGTAGTGGTGTCTCTCTTTATGTAGTGTTGTGGTGTCTCTCTTTATGTAGTGTTGTGGTGTCTCTCTTTATGTAGTGTTGTGGTGTCTCTCTTTATGTAGTGTTGTGTTAGGTCTCTCTTTATGTAGTGTTGAGGTGTCTCTCTTTATGTAGTGTTGTGGTGTCTCTCTTTATGTAGTGTAGTGGTGTCTCTCTTTATGTAGTGTAGTGGTGTCTCTCTTTATGTAGTGTAGTGGTGTCTCTCTTTATGTAGTGTTGTGGTGTCTCTCTTTATGTAGTGTAGTGGTGTCTCTCTTTATGTAGTGTTGTGGTGTCTCTCTTTATGTAGTGTTGTGGTGTCTCTCTTTATGTAGTGTTGTGGTGTCTCTCTTTATGTAGTGTTGTGGAGTCTCTCTTTATGTAGTGTAGTGTTAGGTCTCTCTTTATGTAGTGTTGTGGTGTCTCTCTTTATGTAGTGTTGTGGTGTCTCTCTTTATGTAGTGTTGTGTTAGGTCTCTCTATGTAGTGTAGTGGTGTCTCTCTTTATGTAGTGTTAGGTCTCTCTTTATGTAGTGTAGTGGTGTCTCTTATGTAGTGTTGTGGTGTCTCTCTTTATGTCGTGTTAGGTCTCTCTTTATGTAGTGTTGTGGTGTCTCTCTTTATGTAGTGTTAGGTCTCTCTTTATGTAGTGTTAGGTCTCTCTTTATGTAGTGTTAGGTCTCTCTTTATGTAGTGTTGTGGTGTCTCTCTTTATGTAGTGTTGTGGTGTCTCTCTTTATGTAGTGTTGTGGTGTCTCTCTTTATGTAGTGTTGTGTTAGGTCTCTCTTTATGTAGTGTTGTGGTGTCTCTCTTTATGTAGTGTTGTGTTAGGTCTCTCTATGTAGTGTAGTGGTGTCTCTCTTTATGTAGTGTTAGGTCTCTCTTTATGTAGTATTGTGGTGTCTCTTATGTAGTGTTGTGGTGTCTCTCTTTATGTAGTGTCGTGTTAGGTCTCTCTTTATGTAGTGTTGTGGTGTCTCTCTTTATGTAGTGTTGTGGTGTCTCTCTTTATGTAGTGTAGTGGTGTCTCTCTTTATGTAGTGTAGTGGTGTCTCTCTTTATGTAGTGTAGTGGTGTCTCTCTTTATGTAGTGTTAGGTCTCTCTTTATGTAGTGTTGTGGTGTCTCTCTTTATGTAGTGTTGTGGTGTCTCTCTTTATGTAGTGTTGTGGTGTCTCTCTTTATGTAGTGTTGTGGTGTCTCTCTTTATGTAGTGTAGTGTTAGGTCTCTCTTTATGTAGTGTTGTGGTGTCTCTCTTTATGTAGTGTTAGGTCTCTCTTTATGTAGTATTGTGGTGTCTCTCTTTATGTAGTGTAGTGGTGTCTCTCTTTATGTAGTGTAGTGGTGTCTCTCTTTATGTAGTGTTGTGGTGTCTCTCTTTATGTAGTGTTAGGTCTCTCTTTATGTAGTGTTGTGTTAGGTCTCTCTTTATGTAGTGTTGTGGTGTCTCTCTTTATGTAGTGTTGTGTTAGGTCTCTCTTTATGTAGTGTTGTGGTGTCTCTCTATGTAGTGTAGTGGTGTCTCTCTTTATGTAGTGTAGTGGTGTCTCTCTTTATGTAGTGTTGTGGTGTCTCTCTTTATGTAGTGTAGTGTTAGGTCTCTCTTTATGTAGTGTTGTGGTGTCTCTCTTTATGTAGTGTTGTGGTGTCTCTCTTTATGTAGTGTTGTGGTGTCTCTCTTTATGTAGTGTTGTGTTAGGTCTCTCTTTATGTAGTGTTGTGGTGTCTCTCTTTATGTAGTGTTGTGGTGTCTCTCTTTATGTAGTGTTGTGTTAGATCTCTCTTTATGTAGTGTTGTGGTGTCTCTCTTTATGTAGTGTTGTGGTGTCTCTCTTTATGTAGTGTTGTGGTGTCTCTCTTTATGTAGTGTAGTGGTGTCTCTCTTTATGTAGTGTAAGGTCTCTTTATGTAGTGTTGTGGTGTCTCTCTTTATGTAGTGTTGTGGTGTCTCTCTTTATGTAGTGTAGTGTTAGGTCTCTCTTTATGTAGTGTTGTGGTGTCTCTCTTTATGTAGTGTTGTGGTGTCTCTCTTTATGTAGTGTTGTGTTAGGTCTCTCTTTATGTAGTGTTGTGTTAGGTCTCTCTTTATGTAGTGTTGTGTTAGGTCTCTCTTTATGTAGTGTTGTGTTAGGTCTCTCTTTATGTAGTGTTGTGGTGTCTCTCTTTATGTTGTGTAGTGGTGTCTCTCTTTATGTTGTGTAGTGGTGTCTCTCTTTATGTAGTGTTGTGGTGTCTCTCTTTATGTAGTGTAGTGGTGTCTCTCTTTATGTAGTGTAGTGGTGTCTCTCTTTATGTAGTGTTGTGGTGTCTCTCTTTATGTAGTGTTGTGGTGTCTCTCTTTATGTAGTGTTGTGGTGTCTCTCTTTATGTAGTGTTGTGTTAGGTCTCTCTTTATGTAGTGTTGTGGTGTCTCTCTTTATGTAGTGTTGTGGTGTCTCTCTTTATGTAGTGTAGTGGTGTCTCTCTTTATGTAGTGTTAGGTCTCTCTTTATGTAGTGTTGTGGTGTCTCTCTTTATGTAGTGTAGTGTTAGGTCTCTCTTTATGTAGTGTTAGGTCTCTCTTTATGTAGTGTTAGGTCTCTCTTTATGTAGTGTTAGGTCTCTCTTTATGTAGTGTTGTGGTGTCTCTCTTTATGTAGTGTAGTGTTAGGTCTCTCTTTATGTAGTGTTAGGTCTCTCTTTATGTAGTGTTGTGGTGTCTCTCTTTATGTAGTGTTGTGGTGTCTCTCTTTATGTAGTGTAGTGTTAGGTCTCTCTTTATGTAGTGTTGTGGTGTCTCTCTTTATGTAGTGTTGTGTTAGGTCTCTCTTTATGTAGTGTTGTGGTGTCTCTCTTTATGTAGTGTTGTGTTAGGTCTCTCTTTATGTAGTGTTGTGTTAGGTCTCTCTTTATGTAGTGTTGTGTTAGGTCTCTCTTTATGTAGTGTTGTGGTGTCTCTCTTTATGTAGTGTTGTGTTAGGTCTCTCTTTATGTAGTGTTGTGTTAGGTCTCTCTTTATGTAGTGTTGTGGTGTCTCTCTTTATGTAGTGTTGTGGTGTCTCTCTTTATGTAGTGTTGTGGTGTCTCTCTTTATGTAGTGTAGTGTTAGGTCTCTCTTTATGTAGTGTTGTGGTGTCTCTCTTTATGTAGTGTTGTGTTAGGTCTCTCTTTATGTAGTGTTGTGTTAGGTCTCTCTTTATGTAGTGTTGTGGTGTCTCTCTTTATGTAGTGTTGTGGTGTCTCCCTTTATGTAGTGTAGTGGTGTCTCTCTTTATGTAGTGTAGTGGTGTCTCTCTTTATGTAGTGTAGTGGTGTCTCTCTTTATGTAGTGTAGTGGTGTCTCTCTTTATGTAGTGTAGTGGTGTCTCTCTTTATGTAGTGTAGTGGTGTCTCTTTATGTAGTGTTGTGGTGTCTCTCTTTATGTAGTGTAGTGGTGTCTCTCTTTATGTAGTGTTAGGTCTCTCTTTATGTAGTGTTGTGTTAGGTCTCTCTTTATGTAGTGTTGTGTTAGGTCTCTCTTTATGTAGTGTTGTGTTAGGTCTCTCTTTATGTAGTGTTGTGTTAGGTCTCTCTTTATGTAGTGTTGTGGTGTCTCTCTTTATGTAGTGTAGTGGTGTCTCTCTTTATGTAGTGTAGTGGTGTCTCTCTTTATGTAGTGTTGTGGTGTCTCTCTTTATGTAGTGTTGTGGTGTCTCTCTTGTTGTGATGTGTGTTTTTGTCCTATATATTTTTTTAATCCCCAGGCCTTTTGGTAGGACGTCCATTGTAAACAAGAAATGTGTTCTTAACCGACTTGCCTAGTTAAATAAAAATTAATTTGTGTGTGTGTGTTCAGACAGCAGTCATTTGCTGACATGGCTACACTAGTTGTCATAGTAACGATGGGCGTGCGCGCCGTGGTGTAGGCTGATTGGTGGTGGTTCCTGTCACTCCTAAGGTGACAACAAGGCCTGTCATGGACTTTTACCCAGTTGCTTTGAATGTTCAAAATCAGAGTGTAAGAACACTTTTTTTTTTTTATTAAAGCCTCAAAGGATAAGACGATCCAACATTCAAAGCTAGTCCTTTTTGGCTAGCTACAGCAGTCAGCTAGCTAGGTGGCTGTTTAGGTTTGTAGTACATTGACTCATTTGTTTTTATAAGCAGTTAACAAGCTAGTTAGCTAGAACGTCATGTTCTTGTCAAACTGTCAACAGAGTAGCTTGAGGGCAAATAAATCAGATTTCACCGTTCACACAAGTCACATTGCCAGCAATCAGATTGAAGGTGGTTTGCAATGGTGGCTTGAAATATCCGATTCCATGTAGCTTTTGAAGGTTCAGACTGCAGGAAAAATAACAGAAGTGATCTTAACCCATTGGTGGAGATAAAAAAAACTACAACAAACAAGAAAAAGGGTCACTAGAATATGAATGCCTTGTATGTTTACTTCTTTAGGTCTGGTTCTGTGGGCAGATCCAAGTCTGGTTCCCCCACGAGGAGGTATGCAGAAGTCTTGAGTCTGACCCCAATTTTCTTTCCACCGTTCACCCCTCTCTAAACGAGCTGTGGAACAGTTTGACCGATGCATTATAAGCAGCGAAACGAGACAATGGAAATGTTGTCCATGCGGCAGGGCAATCATTATGCATGGTTACAGTTTAAACGGTGTAGATGCATGATGGTTCATTAAGTCAGGCTACTTAAGCATTACAAATGAAAGGTAGACTCAGCAATAAATCAATAACAATTACATTCACATCTTTCAATTCAATGTGTGAAATGTGTATTAAAAGGTTATTTGAATTGTATTCTTTAAATTCACCCAAATAATACATTTTGCATGACGAACTTATATTAAATGCATGGTCTTTAAATTCTTTGCTTGCAACAAATTGCCACTGTCGAAGTCTTTGTAAGAATGAGCTCTAAAATGAAAATTCTATTTTAAATCCCAGCTGTTCAAAATCTAAAGCTTCACCTCAAAAACTAAGGTGCGTTTTTCCTCCCAGCTGAGGTAATGACTTTAATTTGGGGTTAATGCACAGAAATAAATGAAGAGGGAAAACTCATTTCTGTTTTTCTCTCTTTCAGCCACTCTACCTCGAGGAGTCCTCGTCGAAGTGACAGCTCGGAGAGAGACGACTGAACTTGGGAAGTTTTTTTTTTGTTTCTTTATGTAAGCATCTCTTGTGACTAAGTTCTTTGTAAACCCATTGTGTTGTATCATTTGAACATATGTAGGGTTGTTAATTTCCTCCTGAGGCATATTACTGACGTTTCAAAAAGAAGCAATGGGGACCCAGTTTGGAATGCTTTTGTGTTTGTGTTTTAGAAATAGTTGTTGGTTAATAAAGTATATTTGATTTAAAACGGTTGTGATACTGTTTGGTGCTGTGTTGTCCATCTGGGCACAGTTGGTCTGTATATAGCACAACTAAATGAAATGGGTTGATCAATTAAATGTTTTGGATTGAGTGATACCTATAGAGGGCAATGTTGCGCTTGGGAAATGTGCTCTTTGAATTTTGAACTCAGGATCATAGCACACTGCTCTTGTCTTATCCTTGATACCAAATAGCTATTACTACTACTGATACTACTACTACTACTACTACTACTATTACTACTACTACTACTACTGATACTACTACTATTACTACTGATACTACTACTATTACTACTGATACTACTACTATTACTACTGATACTACTACTACTACTACTACTACTATTACTACTACTACTACTACTGATACTACTACTATTACTACTGATACTACTACTATTACTACTGATACTACTACTATTACTACTGATACTACTACTATTACTACTGATACTACTACTATTACTACTGATACTACTACTGATACTACTATTACTACTGATACTACTATTACTACTACTACTGATACTACTACTACTACTGATACTACTACTATTACTACTGATACTACTACTGATACTACTACTGATACTACTACTATTACTACTGATACTACTATTACTACTGATACTACTACTATTACTACTGATACTACTATTACTACTGATACTACTACTACTGATACTATTATTACTACTACTATTACTACTACTACTACTGATACTACTACTGATACTACTACTATTACTACTGATACTACTACTGATACTACTATTACTACTGATACTACTACTACTGATACTACTACTGATACTATTACTACTACTACTACTTTAAGCTCTTGCCTCTACAAATGTGTAGGTTAATATTTTATTTCAGACATGTGACCTACTTGTGTATGTACTGTGTATGTGTAACTGATAGATGTAAACCAGTGGCGGTCAGAGCTGTTTCAGATGAGGGAGGACCACTTTTCTCATGAGCATGGCCTCATTTCTATTACAGCATATTGGAGGACTCTCATTCATATTCCATTCACCCAGTTCAATGTAACATAGGTTTAGGCTACTACATGATACTCTAATTTTCCCTATACCCATCATGAGGTTGCTACAACCTAGCCTATGAATGACATTTTACAACGTAGGTGCACACAGGTCGAGAAACACATTTAAGGTGACAGACAGGGACACATGGACAGACAGTGACATTCAATACCGCCTTGCACACTTGCCTGCATCTAGCTGACGCAGGGCCTTCGGAAAGTATTCAGACCCCTTGACCTTTTCCACATTTTGGTAGGTTACAGCTTTACTCTAAAATGGATTAAATGAAATAAAATCTATGCACAATAACCCAGAATGACAAAATAAAAAACAGAATTACCTTATTTACTTAAGTATTCAGACCCTTTGCTATGAGACTTGAAATTGAGCTTAGTTGCATCCTGTTTCCATTGATCATCCTGGAGATGTTTCTACAACTTGATTGGAGTCCACCTGTGGTAAATTCAAATGATTAGACATGATTTGGAAAGGCACACACCTGTCTATATAAGGTCCCACAGTTGGCAGTGCATGTCAGAGCAAAAACCAAGCCATGAGGTCAAAGGAATTGTACGTAGAGCTCCGAGACAGGATTGTGTCGAAGCACAGATCTGGGGAAGGGTACCAAAAAATGTATGCAGCATTGAAGGTCCTCAGGAACACAGTGGCCTCCATCATTCTTAAATGCAAGAAGTTTGGAACCACCAAGACTCTTCCTAGAGATGGCAGCCCAGCCAAACTGAGCAATCGGGGGAGAAGGGCCTTGATCAGGGAGGTGACCATGAACCCAATGGTCTCTCTGACAGAGCTCCGGAGTTCCTCTGTGGAGATGGGAGAACCTTCCAGAAGGACAGCCATCTCTGCAGCACTCTACCAATCAGGCCTTTATGGTATATTGGCCAGGACGGAAGCCACTCCTCAGTAAAAGGCACATGACAGCCCGCTTGGAGTTTGCCAAAAGGCACCTAAAGACTCTCAGACCATGATGAAACCAAGATTTAACTCTTTGGCCGAATGCCAGGCGTCACGTCTGGAGGAAACCTGGCATGATCGTGGTGGCAGCATCAGGCTGTGAGGATGTTATTCAGTGGCAGGGACTGGGAGACTAGTCAGGATCAAGGGGAAGATGAACAGAGCAAAGTACAGATATCCTTGATGAGAACCTGCTTCAGAGCGGTTCACCTTCCAACAGGACAACAACCCTAAGCATTCAGCCAAGAAAATACAGGAGTGGCTTCAAGTCTCTGAATGTCCTTAAGTGGCCCAGCCAGAGCCTGGACTGGAGAGACCTGAAAATAGCGGTGCAGCAACACTCTCCATCCAACCTGACAGAGCTTGAGAGGATCTGCAGAAAAGAATGGGATAAACTCCCCAAATACGGGTGTGCCAAGCTTGTAGCATCATACCCAAGAAGATTCAAGGCTGTAATCGCTGCCAAAGGTGCTTCAACAAAGTACTGAGTAAAGGGTCTGAATACTTATGGAAATGTCATATCCGGGTTTTGTTTCACATAAATTTGCAAAAATTCTTAAATCCTGTTTTTGCTTTGTCATTATGGGGTATTGTGTGTAGATTTAATCAGTTTTAGAATAAGGCTGTAACCTACCAAAATGTGGAAAAGGTCAAGGGGTCTGAATACTTTCCGAAGGCACTATATAGGGTGTAATCATTAATCCAACAGTTGCAAATGAGTTTCTATTGGACAAATTCAGGTATGTTTATCCCTGTCTTGTTCTGTTTGCGTAAACACAGTTCACTTTCATAGCAGCCACGTTGCATTCCTTCTCGCATCTATGCGCTCTCCTCCTCCCACGTCTTCCCTTGTGGACATCAGTGCACAACACATCAGCTCTATGTGACCAGGTGAAAAAACCTTTCCAAGCCAAACCGTTACACACAGCCTACATCGTTGTCACCATATTAAAGTAACGTCATAGTCAGCATAGCTAATATAACTAACGCTTTAGTAAACCCCTCTACAATCATGCAGTAACATTACAGTGTACAGTCAGTAAGCAGTGACACCGGCGGTCCCCGGTGGCAATAAATTAGTAACACCAAAAGCTTACCTTGACTTGGAAGAGTTCCAGTGTTGTGTTGGAAAGTCATAGCCAGCCAGCTAGCTAACATAGCATCCCTCTGTTTGAGTAGGCTAAACTAGCTAGCTGCATTTGCTTGCTAAGTAAGTGAAACTGAAAAAAAAAGACTTGCTTCTCCTTCATTTTGGAAGAAATTAAATTGTTCAAAACTGTTCAACTATTGTCTTTCTCTCTTTTGGAGTCAACTACTCACCACTTTTTATACACTGTAGAGCTAGCTAGCTGTAGGTTATGCTTTCAGTACTAGATTAATTCTCTGATCCTTTGATTGGGTGGACAACATCAGTTCATGCTGCAAGTGCTCTGATAGGCTGGAGGACATCCTCCGGAAGTTGTCATAATTACTGTGTAAGTCTATGTAAGGGGGTGAGAACCATGAGCCTCTTAGGTTTTGTATTGAAGTCAATATACACAGAGGAGGACAGAAGCTAGCTTTCCTCCAGCTATACCATGATGCTACCCTACAGAGTGCTGTTGAGGCTACTGTAGACCTTTGCAAAATAGTGTGTTTTAATAAATTATTTGGTGAGGTGATTATATTTAGTATATTTTTATATAAAAGAGATAACTTTTTTAAATGTTTTACAATTTGAATTTTTATGAAATTTGCAGAGGAGGATGGTCCTCCCCTTCCTCCTCTGAGGAGCCTCCTCTGATGCACTGTAAGGTTTTTACATTTCGCTAAAGTGTTTTGACTGTGATGTCTTCATCGTTGTGCGTCGGACCCCAGCAGGACTAGTTGTCGCCGGACTAATGGGGGATCCTAATAAAATAAAATGGTAAAACACATTTGATTGTGAAAACGCCCACGGTCACAGAGACAAAGGAGGGGGGGTAAGAGATGGTCATAAACGATGCTAATGGCGATGCAGTGGACGAGCCTCCAGTTACCCTCTCCACTCAGTTTCACTTGGGCCAAAGATTTGACAGTAATAAAATAATCTCACGGTGCAGTAATATCTGAAGTGTTTTTCAGACACGCCAACATGCTGTTGGGCAAGTAAAGACCAGGAAGCGTTTAGCCTATAACAGCAGTGGGAATGAGGCCTTTGTGTGCATCCCAAATCGCACCCTTTTCCATATATAGTGCACTACTTTTGACCAGAGCCCTATGGTCCCCTATCGGCCCTAGTCAAAAGAAGTGCACTATATAGGGAAAAGGGTGCCATTTGGGATGTACTCATTGAAATGCAGCTGTTTGTCGCTCGTTTCTCCCCCCTTGTTTTTCCCTTTTCCTCCCAGCTGTTTGATCATAATCCAAAGAGACTGCTCATATCTTTTAATAGCCTCATTAGCCAAAGGCAAAATGTCAACTACCTAATGTGCGTGACCTTATTCTGGTATGCAAAGGGGTTCGAAGATGAATCAAGGTCTGTGTGGTGTCTTGGGGAAATGGGGAATTAAATCCTCTCACATGAGGAAGACATGTATAAGACAAACAACCGTCATTGAAGCCTAACTTTATATCATAATGTCCACCTATATTTTGTTGATACGGCAAGTGCTGTTTCCTGCTGCTTCTGTTTATCCATGTAAAACCCTCAAAGCAATTGAGATCATTATAACATAGAGCTACGCCTATTGGTTGGTTGGTTTCTATAAAATATCTGCACTGGAAAGGAACACAGCCAAAGGTGAATCACAGGTGCTATGCAATTGCAAGGGTCCTGCACTTATGTTACAACTTAAATGGAAGTACTAATAGCAAGTCATTTAACCAGCGCATAACAAATAAAGTATTCGTACCTCTTGACTTATTCCACATTTTGTTGTGTTACAGCCTGAATTAAAAAATTGATTAAATTGAGTTGTTTTTCTCACCCATCTACACAAAATAACCCATGATGTTCTTATAATTTTTTATCAAATTTAGTATTCACACCCCTGAGTCAAAAATATGTAAAAATCATATTTGGCAGCGAATACAGCAGCAAGTTTTTCTGGGTAAGTCTCTAAGAGCTTTGCACACCTGTATTGTATACTGAACAAAAATATAAATGCAACATGTAACGTGTTGGTCCTAGAAATGTTCCATACGCACAAAAAAACATTTAGCAAACAAAATTGCACTCATTTGTTTACATCCCTGTTAGTGAGTATTTCTCCTTTGCCAAGATAATCCATCCACCTGACAGGTGTGGCAAATCAAGAAGCTGATTAAACAGCATGATCATTACACAGGTGCACCTTGTGCTGGGGACAATAAAAGGCCACTCTAAAAGTTTGTCACACAACACAATGCCACAGATGTCTCAAGTTTTGAGGGAGCATGCAATTGGCAGGCTGACTGCAGGAATGTCCACTTGAGCTGTTGCCAGAGAATTTGTTAATTTCTCTACCATAAGTCACCTCTAATGTTGTTTTAGAGAATTTGGCAGTAGGTCCAACCAGCCTCACAACCGCAGACCACGTGTACCTACGCCAGCCCAGGACCTCCACATCCGGCTTCTTCACCTGCGGGTTGGTCTGAGACGAGCCTCCCGGACAGCTGATGAAACTGTGGGTTTGCACAACCGTAGAATTTCTGCACAAACTGTCAGAAACCGTCTCAGGGAAGCTTATCTGCTCGTTGTCCTCACCAGGGTCTTGACCTGACAGCAGTTCGGCATCGTAAGCGACGTCAGTGGGCAAACGCTCACCTTCGATGGCCACTGGCACGCTGGAGAAGTGTGCTCTTTACAGATGAATCCAGGTTTCAACTGTACCGGGCAGATGGTCGACAGCACGAATGGCGTCGTGTGGGCGATCAGTTTTCTAATGTCAACGTTGAGAACAGAGTGCCCCATGGTGGCGGTGGGGTTATGGTACGGGCAGGCATAAGCAGCGGACAACAAACACAATTTCATTTTATCCAATGGCAATTTGAATGCACAGAGATACGAGACGCGATCCTGAGGCACATTGTTGTGTCATTCATCCACTGTCATCACCTCATGTTTCAGCATGATAATGCACGGCCCCATGTCGCAAGGATCTGCACATAATTTGTGGAAGCTGAAAATGCCCCTACCTTTTTTTTAAAGGTATCTGTGGCCAACAGATGCATATCTATTCCCAGTCATGTGAAATCCATAGATTAGGGCCTAATGAATGTATTTAAATTGACAGATTCCCTTATATGAACTGTAACTCAGTAAAGTCTTTGAAATTGTTGCATTGTGCGTTTATATTTTTGTTCAGTGTACAATATTTGCAAATTATTACTCTATTGCGTTTCTTTTAATCCTACAACTCCCTAGTCCTTGCCGGAGACGAGCATACCCATAACATGATGCAGCCACCACCATGCTTGAAAATATGAAAGTGGTACACAGTGATGTTGTGTTGGATTTGCCCCAAACATAACGCTTTGTAATCAGGACATAAAGTGAATTTCTTTGTCACATTTTTTCCAGTTTTACTTTAGTGCCTTGTTGCAAACAGGAGGTATGTTTTGGAATATTTTTATTTTGTGCAGGTGTTCTTTTCCCTCTGTCATTTAGGTTAGTATTGTGGAGTAACTACAATGTTGTTGATCCATCCTCAGGTTTTCTCCTATCAAAGCCATTAAACTCTAACTGTTTTAAAGTCACCATCGGCCTCATGGTGAAATCCCTGAGCATTTTCCTTACTCTCCTCAAACTGAGTTAGGAAGGACGCCTGTATCTTTGTAGTGACTGGGTGTATTGATACACCATCCAAAGTGTAATTTATACTAATATGTGCCCTTCTTTGCGAGGCATTGGAAAACCTCACTGGTCTTTGTGGTTGAATCTGTGTTTGAAATTCACTGCTCGACTGAGGGACCTTACAGATAATTGTTTGTGTGGGATACAGAGATGATGTAGTCCTTCAAAAAATCATGTAAATCTCTGTTATTGCACACAGAGTGAATCCATGCAACCTGTTATGTGGCATTTGAACTCCTGAACTTTACTATAAAGAAAAGGGGTTGAATACTTATTTAATCAAAACATTTTTATTTAATCAAAACTTTTTTATTAATTAAATGTTTAAATTTCTTATAAATGTTTCTACATTTCTAAAAACATAATTCCACTTTGACATTTTAGGGTATTGTGTGTAGATCAGTGACACAAAATCTAAATTTAATCCATTTTAAATTCAGGCTGTAACAACAACTAAATGTGGAAAAGGTCAAGGGGTGTGAATACTTTCTGAAGGCGCTGTATGTCTCAAGCTCATAGAATCATGAAGCTGACTAGGGACACTGGCACACATTGTACATTGTCTTCTCAACGTAAATAGTTGGCTACATTTTAATATAGTATATAATAGGATTTCCTAATTATCCATTAGTTCATATAATTTGCATCGTAATACTGGCAGATGTGGCACACAGACATCACGAGACATTTTGACAAGGCAAATAAACACAATATATATGGTCCTCGTTTGTGTCAATGAAATAGAATTGTAATAAAGATAGTAAAAGCAACTGGTCAGTGGCGATAAAATTAGGCCTGCATCGTGTTGTGTAACAATATTTCAGACTCTGAAATGTACATTATCGATCATAGTCTGCTGCTGGAAAAAACGTTTTTTCAATCTTTACTAACGATATGCCACTGGCTTTGAGTAAGGCCAGTGTGTCTATGTATGCGGATGACACGTCAGCTACTACAGCGACTGAAAGGACTGCAACACTTAACAAAGAGCTGCACTTAGTTTCGGAATGGGTGGAAAGTCCTAAATATTTCAAAAACTAAAATCAATCAATCAAATGTATTTATAAAGTTCTTCTTACATCAGCTGTCTCAAAGTGCTGTACAGAAACCCAGTCTAAAACCCCAAACAGCAAGCAATGCAGGTGTAGAAGCACGGTGGCTAGAAAGGCATTGTATTTGGGACAAATCATTCACAATATCCTAAACCTGAACTAAATCTTGTAATGAATAATGTGGAAATTGAGCAAGTTGAGGTGACTAAACTGCTTGGAGTAACCCTGGATTGTAAACTGTCATGGTCAAAACATATTGATACAACAGTAGCTAAGATGGGGAGAAGTCTGTCCATAATAAAGCGTTACTCTGCCTTCTTAACAACACTATCAACAAGGCAGGTCCTACAGGCCCTAGTTTTGTCTCACCTGGACTACTGTCCAGTCGTGTGGTCAGGTGCCACAAAGAGGGATGTACACAGAGAGCTAACATTAATAATATGCATGTCTATCTCTCCTGGCTCAAAGTGGAGGAGAGCTTGACTTCAACACTACTTGTATTTGTGAGAGGTATTGACATGTTGATTGCACCGAGCTGTCTGTCTAAACTACTGGCGCACAGCTCAGACACCCATGCATACCCCACAAGACATGGTATCAAAGATCTCTTCACAGTCCCCATGTCCAGAACAGACTATGGGAGGCGCACAGTACTACATAGAGCCATAACGACATGGAACTCTATTCCACGTCAAGTAACTGATGCAAGCAGTAGAATCAGCATTAGAATAAAAAACTGTGAAGGACTGTGAAGAGACACAAACATAGGCAGACACATGAAAACACACATGATAACATAAGCACTATACACACACACGTACACATGGATTTTGTGTTGTAGATATGTGGCTGTAGAGTAGTGGCCTGAGGGCACATACTTAATTGTCTTGTGAAATCTGTAGTGAAATGTATTTTAATGTTTTTAAAATTACTGCCTTAATTTTGCTGGACCACAGGAAGAGTAGCTGCTACCTTGACAGCAGCTAATGGGGATCCATAATAAAGACAAACACAAATACAGTGTGAGTCATACCTATTGGGACTGTCACACCCTGAGCTGTTTCAACTGTCTTTGTGCTTGTCTCCACCCCCCTCCAGGTGTCGTCAATCTTTCCCATTATCCCCAGTGTATTTATACCTGTGTTCTCTGTTTGTCTGTTGCCAGTTTGTTTTGTCCGTCGGCAGTTTTTCCCCCTTGCTCCTGTCTTTTTCTATAGGTCCTGTTTTCTTGTTTTCCCGGTTTTGACCATTCTGCCTGCCCTGACGCTGAGCCTGCCTGCTGTTCTGTACTTCATTGACTCTGATCTGGATGACTGACCTCTGCCTGCCTTTGACCTGTCGTTTTTCCTGGCTCTGTTCTAGTAATAAACTTAAGTTACTTCGACACTGTCTGCATCTGGGTCTTCCCTAAAACTTGATAGGGACATAGTGGGTTATCTAAGATCAACCATTAACTGCCTGACTCTTATCTTAGTCTCTGCTTTTAGAGTCTGCCCACGGCTGAACATTGTTGTGTTCAGTGTGCACAAAACAGAAGGAAACAGACTGTTGCAAAGCTACCGGTAATTTAACAAAGTTACCAGAATCTTTAGTAATTTTGGTAATTACCAGGTAATCTATGGCAATCTATGGTAATTTATACTTGAATAGATTTTTGAAAATGTATTCATATACTGTGCATTTGGGAGAAAGTATTCAGACCCCTTGACTTCTTCCACATTTTATTACGTTACAGCCTTATTCTAAAATTGATAAAATTAATGTTTTTCCTCATCAATCTACTACACACAATACCCCAAAATGACAAAGCGAACAGGTGTTTTGAAATGTTTGCAAATGTATAACTAATTAAAAACAGAAATACGTTATTTACATACAGTGGGGGAAAAAAGTATTTAGTCAGCCACCAATTGTGCAAGTTCTCTCACTTAAAAAGATGAGAGAGGCCTGTAATTTTCATCATAGGTACACTTCAACTATGACAGACAAAATGAGGAAAAAAATCCAGAAAATCACATTGTAGGATTTTTAATTAATTTATTTGCAAATTATGGTGGAAAATAAGTATTTGGTCACATACACACAAGCAAGATTTCTGGCTCTCACAGACCTGTAACTTCTTCTTTAAGAGGCTCCTCTGTCCTCCACTCATTACCTGTATTAATGGCACCTGTTTGAACTTGTTATCAGTATAAAAGACACCTGTCCACAACCTCAAACAGTCACACTCCAAACTCCACTATGGCTAAGACCAAAGAGCTGTCAAAGGACACCAGAAACAAAATTGTAGACCTGCACCAGGTTGGGAAGACTGAATCTGCAATAGGTAAGCAGCTTGGTTTGAAGAAATCAACTGTGGGAGCAATTATTAGGAAATGTAAGACATACAAGACCACTGATAATCTTCCTCGATCTGGGGCTCCACGCAAGATCTCACCCGTGGGGTCAAAATGATCACAAGAACGGTGAGCAAAAATCCCAGAACCACACGGGGACCTAGTGAATGACCTGCAGAGAGCTGGGACCAAAGTAACAAAGCCTACCATCAGTAACACACTACGCCGCCAGGGACTCAAATCCTGCAGTGCCAGACGTGTCCCCCTGCTTAAGCCACTACATGTTCAGGCCCATCTAAAGTTTGCTAGAGAGCATTTGGATGATCCAGATGAGGATTGGGAGAATGTCAGATGAAACCAAAATATAACTTTTTGGTAAAAACTCAACTCGTCGTGTTTGGAGGACAAAGAATGCTGAGTTGCATCCAAAGAACACCATACTTACTGTGAAGCATGGGGGTGGAAACATCATGCTTTGGGGCTGTTTTTCTGCAAAGGGACCAGGACGACTGATCCGTGTAAAGGAAAGAATGAATGGGGCCATGTATCGTGAGATTTTGAGTGAAAACCTCCTTCCATCAGCAAGGGCATTGAAGATGAAACGTGGCTGGGTCTTTCAGCATGACAATGATCCCAAACACACCGCCTGGCAACGAAGGAGTGGCTTCAGAAGAAGCATTTCAAGGTCCTGGAGTGGCCTAGCCAGTCTCCAGATCTCAACCCCATAGAAAATCTTTGAAAGTCCGTGTTGCCCAGCGACAGCCCCAAAACATCACTGCTCTAGAGGAGATCTGCATGGAGGAATGGGCCAAAATACCAGCAACAGTGTGTGAAAACCTTGTGAAGACTTACAGAAAACGTTTGACCTCTGTCATTGCCAACAAAGGGTATATAACAAAGTATTGAGATAAACTTTTGTTATTGACCAAATACTTATTTTCCACCATAATTTGCAAATAAATTAATTAAAAATCCTACAATGTGATTTTCTGGATTTTTTTTTTCCTCATTTCGTCTGTCATAGTTGAAGTGTACCTATGATGAAAATTACAGGCCTCTCTCATCTTTTTAAGTGAGAGAACTTGCACAATTGGTGGCTGACTAAATACTTTTTTTCCCCACTGTAAGTATTCAGAACCTTTGCTATGTGACTCGAAATTGAACTCAGGTGCATCCTGTTTCCATCAATCATCCTTGAGATGTTTCTACAACTTGATTGGAGTCCACCTGCGGTAAATTCAATTGATTGGAGATCATTTGGAAAGGCACACACCTGTCCATATAAGGTCCCACAGTTGACAGTGCATGTCAGAGCAAGAACCAAGCCATGAGGTTGAAGGAATTGTCCGTAAAGCTCAGAGACAGGATTGTGTCGAGGCACCGATCTGGGGAAGGGTACCAAAACATTTCTGCAGCTTTAGTCCCCAAGAACACAGTGGCCTCCATCATTCTTGAATGGAAGAAGTTTGTAACCACCAATACTCTTCCTAGAGCTGGCCGACCGGCCAAACTGAGCAATCGGGGGAGGCGGGCCTTAGTCAGGGAGGTGACCAAGAACCCAATGGTCACTCTGACAGAGCTCTAGAGTTCCTCTGTGGAGATGGTTGTACTTCTGGAAGATTCTCCCATCTCTGCAGCACTCCACCAATCAGGCCTTGGTTGAGTGACCAGAGGGAAGTCACTCCTCAGTAAAAGGCACATGACAGGCCGCTTGGGTTTGCCAAAAGGAACCTAAAGAAACCAAGATTGAACTCTACGCTGAAGCATGGTGGTGGCAGCATCATGCTGTGGGGATGTTTTTCAGTGGCAGGGACTGGGAGACTAGTCAGGGTTAAAACTTCACCGGCTCCAGCAGCAAAGGTGACTGTTTTGGAGAGCCTGGCGTGCCCAAAGTAAAATGCCTCCCATTTAGGCCCAGAAAATGGGATATGCATATATTTAGTACCATTGGATAGGAAACACTCTGAATTTTCCAAAACTGTTAACCATTTGTCTGTGCGTCAATCACAACGCATTTGGCAGGCAAAACCCTGAGGAATCTCTGTCCTGAAAAAAGTCATTTTGACACATTGCTCATTTTTGAGCCCCTCCTATCCAAAATGACCATATATAGGCATGTGAACGCAATGCACGTCGCTTCCTTATGATGTCATCAACCACGAGACGGTGTTTTACTCCATCTTGGAGGTATTTCGGCCATTGATAAACAGCATGGCAATGAGGACCCTCTTCTGAAAACTCTTCAGAGTGCGCGTGCATGAGAAGGCGCGCTGTGCCTTATTTATCGCTTTTAGCGTTCAGTTTATATTCCGGCTGATTTATAATAGTACATATACGTAAAAGGGTTCCTAAGGATACATTTAAAACTATGTTTGATTGTTTTTGGACAAGTTTATAGGTATAATTTTAACGAGCTGGCGCCGAGTTTCAAAGGAGTAATGGAGGCTGTCGTTTCTGATTATAACGCATGAACCAAATGGAGGATTTATGGATAAAAGACGTTACTTTTTCTAACAAAAGAACCATGGATTGTCTTCGTTGGACACTTAGGAAGACCTCAGCAGAAGTTCTTCAACAGGTAATTACTTTGTTTTCGCTGTGAAATGTGTTATGTGTGTTCCATGATTTCTAATCGATACATGGCTATTGGAAAATATGTGAGGTGCTAGCCTCAAACAAATGAATGTGCTGCTTTCGCCGTAAAGCCTTTTTGAAATCTGACAACGCTGTGATATTGCCAAGAAACAGAGCTTTTGATGAGTATGGAACACTTGTATATAGCTGGATATTTAATAATTCAACTTTCGGATTTAAAATTTGGCGCCTCAGATTTTTGCTAGTAGAGTCGGGATGATCCCGCTAGCGACCCACTGATATTTGAGTGGGGGAAAGATGAACGGAGCAAATTACAGTGAGATAGTTGATGAAAACCTGTTCCAGCGCTATCAGGTGAAGGTTCTCCTTCCAACAGGACAACGACCCTAAGACCACAGCCAAGACAACGCAGGAATGGCTTCGGGACATGTCTCTGAATGTCCATGAGTGGCCCAGCCAGCACCCGGATTTGAACCCGAACTAACATCTCTTGAGTAAAGGGTCTGAATACTTATGTAAATGTGATGTTTATTTTTTTATACTTTCAAACAAAAACTCTAAAAACCTGTTTTTGCTTTGTCATTATGGGGTATTGTGATGTCATTATGGGGTATTGTGATGTCATTATGGGGTATTGTGATGTCATTATGGGGTATTGTGTGTAGATGGATGAGGGGGGAAAAAACTATTGAATCCATTTTAGAATAAGACTAACGTAATAAAATGTGGAAAAGTCAAGGGGTCTGAATACTTTCCGAAGGCCCTGTATACACTGAACAAAAATGTGAACGCAACAATTCGTAAGATTTTACAGAGTTAAAGTTCATATAGCCTCCAATACTCTACTCAACAAACTGGATGCAGTCTATCACAGTGCCATCCGTTTTGTTACCAAAGCCCCATATACCACCCACCACTGCGACCTGTACGCTCTCGTAGGCTGGCCTTCGCTTTACACTCGTCGCCATATCCACTGGCTCCAGGTCATCTACAAGTCCCTGCTAGGTAAAGTCCCGCCTTATCTCAGCTCGCTGGTCACCTTAGCAGCACCAATCCGTAGCACGCGCTCCAGCAGGTATATCTCACTGGTCACCCCCAAAGCCAATTCCTCCTTTGGCCGACTCTCCTTCCAGTTCTCTGCTGCCAATGACTGGAACGAACTTCAAAAATCTCTGAAACTGGAGACACTTATCTCCCTCAACAGCTTTAAGCACCAGCTGTCAGAGCAGCTCACAGACCACTGTACCTGTTTATAGCCCATCTGTAAATAGCCCAACCAACTACCTCATCCCCTACCGTATTTATTTATTTATCTTGTTCCTTTGCACCCCAGTTTTTCTACATTGCACATTCATCTACTGCACATTTTTACCATTCCAGTGTTAAATTGCTATATTGTAATTACTTTGCCACCATGGCCTATTTATTGCCTTACCTTCCTTATCCTACCTCATTTGCACTCTGTATATAGATTCGTTTTTTTTCTACTGTATTATTGACTGTATGTTTGTTTTACTCTATGTGTAACTCTGTGTTGTTGTATGTGTCGAACTGCTTTGCTTTATCTTGGCCAGGTCGCAGTTGTAAATGAGAACTTGTTCTCAACTTGCCTACCTGTATTATGACATCATATAGAACTACCTGGTTAACTAAAGGTGGAATAATGAAATAAAAAAAATAAGGAAATCAGTCAATTGAAATAAATGTATTAGGTCCTAATCTATTGATTTCACTTGACTGGGAATTCAGATATGCATCTGTTGGTTACAAATAGCATTTGCCTCATGCAGTGCAACGTATCTCCTTCCCATCAACACGCTGTCGCTCCAGAGCATCCCGAACTTGGTCAATGGGTGACATGTCTGGTGAGTATGCAGGCCCTGGAAGAACTGGGACATTTTCAGCTTCCAGGAATTGTGTACAGATCCTTACGACATGGGGCCGTGCATTATCATGCTGAAACATGAGGTGATGGCGGCAGATGAATGGCACGACAATGGGCCTCAGGATCTTCTGCTTTGCCTGCCCATACCATAACCCCACCGCCACCATGGGGCACTCTGTTCACAACGTTGACATCAGCAAATCGCTCGCCAACATGACGCCATACACGGTCTGCCATCTGCCCGGTACAGTTGAAACCTGGATTCATCTGCGAAGAGCACACTTCTCCAATGTGCCAGTGGCCATCAAAGGTGAGCATTTTTCCCCTGAAGTCGGTTACGACCCCGAACTGCAGTCAGTTCAAGACCCTGGTGAGGACAACGAGCATGCAGATGAGCTTCCCTGAGACGGATTCTGACACAAACTCACCGTTTCATCAGCTGTCTGGGTGGCTGGTCTCATACGATCCCGCTGGTGAAGAAGCCGGATGTGGAGGTTCTGGGCTGGCGTGGTTACATGTGGTCTGCGGTTGTGAGGCTGGTTGGACATACTGCCAAATTCTCTAAAACAATGTTGAAGGTGGCTTATGGTAGAGAAATTAACATTAAATTCTCTGGCAATAGCTGCCAATTGCACGCTCCCTCAAAACTTGAGACATCTGTAGCATTGTGTTGTGTGACAAAATTCCACATTTTAGAGGGGCCTTTTATTGTCCCCAGTACAAAGTGCACCTGTGTAATGATCATGCTGTTTAATCAGCTTCTTGATATGCTACACCTGTCAGAAAGATGGATTAACTTGGCAAAGGAGAAATGCTCACTAACAGGGATGTCAACTCATTAGTGCACAACATTTGAGAGAAATAAGCTTTTTGTGCGTATGGAACATTTCTGGGATCTTTATTTCAGCTCATGAAACACGGGACCAACACTATACTTGTTGTGTTTATATTTTTGTTCAGTATAGTATTCATTTTTATACATCTTGGTCCATATTTTCCATGAGTTTCTAGTGGATTGACGATATGGTTCAAGATGAAATAGCCTAGTTAAAAAGCATCTGATCACAAGGGCCTTATTTTCAATGAACTTTGCAAGTCCTTCTTCAGCCATTGACTTTTTCACAACTGCTGCCAGTTTGGCGACAAAACACTGACAACAAAGACATATTGACAAAGTAACATAAATAAAAGTGCGTCACGCAAATATAAAGGATATTTAATACTTAAACCCTCACATTAAACATTAATGGTATTCACTAAGTTGATGTTTTATATTTAGGATAATGTTTTACAGTTTTTTTAATTCTATTTTTCTATTTTAAAATAATCCTATTTGATTGTTTTATATATTTAACATGTGGTAAGGCCACACTGCGGGCCAGATATAATTAGACACCTGTCATCATCTGAAGTACGCACAAAGGCCAGTAGATGGCATCTTCTAAAATACTTCTGGTTGTTTGCTGGTAAAGTTGGACCATTTCCAATAATATATCCTGGTTTTGCAGCCCTAGTGCTGAGACATGACCAGACTCAACTTTACATTTTTGGGGCCCAAGCTGTTATTCTCAGCTAAATAATTTGGTTAACACTGTCTCATAATGTATTTAACCTACCTGCAGGCTACTACATTGTTAACAACGTTTTCTTCCAGATATTGCAAAACAGAAAGCCAATACACAGCAACTAAAATACTATTTGCCTGGAGCATTTGGCATATTTAATATGCCGCTAGCTGTATTGCAAAGAGCCTTTAAACAACGTCTGCCATCAGACTGAAGAGACTTGACGCAGGTGGACTCTCTCTCTGCAATATTAATAACCTCTTTCTTCCTTTTTTATAGTTTTCAGGCCAGACCTTACGGCCGTCTGAATCCCAGCCATGTGTCTCTTAAATAATCATTGCATCGGGCCTTGTAATAATGGTCGAGCCCGCAATGGAAGAGCGTTTATTGATTTATAGCGTAGTAAATACTCCAGCTACTGTCCTGTGTTGTTCTCCCACCTGTTCTCTCTTCAGAACAACACAACGCAACACTAACAGAAATTAAACATCCAGTCAGGCGATGTGTTTCTTTTTGGGGGGCGGATTTGTGGCCAGGAAGACTTTTAAATGTCATCGCTGAATACATTTGAATAATGTATTCATTATTACCAAGGCACCTTGAGCCCCTGGTAGTTGCGAGCGTGCCAAGGTGGTTGTATTAGTGAACACAAGCGGGGGCACAGCGGTGGGGGCACAGCGGTGGGGGGCACAGCGGTGGGGGCACAGCGGTGGGGGCACAGCGGTGGGGGCACAGCGGTGGGGGGCACAGCGGTGGGAGCACAGCGGGACTCAGCGAATTAGATGAAGCCTTCATTCACACACACACAATGGGAGTGTTGTCGGATAGGCGGAAACCAAAGGCTTTGGCAAAATACTTGGCCTTGTCTTGTCTGGAACCCTCCGTCATCGCTGTGTGAATTTGTGTGTGTGTGCTTGTTCACTGACACTGATGGCACCTGTGGAGACTTTTGTTAGCTGGAAAATGTATCCAAGGGTCCTTTCCAGTGGACTTTCTTTTTGCCTCCAACAGCAAACATTGTTTTATTGATTGAACAAACTCCCTTGGCACAAGAACATTTTTTGTTTTATCGAACCCTGGAGACTTGGGATTGAGAGTACAGTGGTTATGTATGAAAATATGTATTGGTTTCTATGGCTCATGCAGAGGACAATGTGTGGGCTACTAGGCAGATTGTTGAAAAGACAAGTATAGATGTTATTGGCGGTAACTTCTCAGCAGAGGTGTGTGTGTTTGGGAGTTCTTGAAACTAATTCAGCCAACTGTCCCTCTTGTCCATTTTCTCTCACCTCTCCTCTCCCACATCCCACCCTTCACTTCTTCCTCCCCTGCTTTCTCCTCCTTCATCCATGCCCTTCTCTTTCACTGAGCACCTCTTCACAGGGATGAGAGTCTTATCGATTTCTTTCTCCCCCAGCCACCCACTCGCCCTCCAGAAAACTGTGCAAGTTTTGACTTAAAATGGAGAAAAAACCCATCCCATTCTCTCATAGATAATCCAGCTTGAGTAGTCAATCACAGAGTAATTTGTGCCCATCTCGTTTGGGGGGAATATTATGTGTTTTAGTGGAGCAATGGCTTTGAGCAGAATTTATAGTAATGCCATTCGATCTGTTCTGTTTCACTCCATCATCTACCTAAATGTCTGCCCTTAACACTGTTGTTGCCCAGATTCATAACCCTCTAAATGGGGTGCTTGTAAATATTTTTCGGGGTCCTTTCAAATTAGCATTAAATGTCAGGGGAGGGGGTAATAAAAAACAAAGTGTAATTGAGTTATAACGCTCCCCAGAAAAATGGCTTTCTAATGACACCTTTCAGGTCTCTCTGCTGCAACGGAGTTAGAAGACGGAAGCTCATTCAATTCATTCAGCTAGTTCATCTTCCCAACGACGTTCAAGGCCAGCCTCTGTACATTTTACCTCTAGGGCTGATCAACTTGCTGCTCCTATCTTGGGCCTCCCATAGTGGCAGTTTTGAGCTGTCGACAGTGCTTCAGTTACACTGGGGGTAAAGCCACTGATACTGCCGGTGCTTATGACAGCTTATGCTGAGCAATGTCCTGAATGCATACAAGTTATTTTAGTTGTTTTGCCCCTAACTGACTGCGCTCTTAACTGTCCAACTGGGATGACTTGGAACGTCTGAAGTCTTCCCTCGGGGTACGTCGTGGTACGTCTGCGGAAGGATTCCCACCGCTCCAGCTGATCTGTCGGAAACGGACGCATCTTAAGAAAGACGCTCCAGTAGCCGAGGATGATCCCGCTGCTTTCTCTGGAACTTCTGGGCAGAGCAGAGTTGGCGGCGGCGACAGGCGAGAAAGCAGAACAAGGACTCCATTGAGGAGGGCTTGGTTGCCAGCGGCCCTTTGGCACCTCGCTCAGTGAGTCAGACTGCGCCAATTCGGGAGTGCACAAGGGGAAGAGAGGCTGATCATCAGGGCACAAGGGTCTATTACATAAACTGAAAACATCTTAACATGCTCGCCAAAGTGAGACAGGGGAATGACCAAAACTCCTCTTGAGATGTTCTTTTATAAAAATGTTTTGGGTATCCTAGCAGTTCAGTGAACCTTCTATTTCATTTGCTCTGGGTAGGAATTGAGTATCTTACACCACTCGTACCTTTTTAATAATGCACTCGGCGTGTCACCTCTTCCAGGAAAAAACGTTTCGAGGGGGCAAAGGAGCGTGTTACGGAGAGGAGCTGGCAGGTGTAGAGTAAAGCAGAGAGAGAAAAGCAAAGGGCCTTTGAGCACGACTGTCAGCCTATTTTTAAGTGTCAGGGACCGAGGTGCAGCGCAGCGCTATAGCTCCCTTTGACACGGTGGCTGAGGTCTGCCATTGAGAAGACAAGCAAGCAAGGTTGCCCAGAAAACAAACAAAAGCAAGTCAAGCCAAAACAGACCCAGGATGGAGGAGAACTAGGCTGTTTGAGCTGCCTTGCCAACCCCTATAGTTACAGTGACAGCACAAACAGATCTGGCAACATGCTAGAGGAGAGCTCAGAGGAACCATGAGTGGGGCAGTAAGTAGAAGGTTGGAGAGACGGACAAGGTCTAGACTTCTTAACTAGGTGAATTAACTTGAATGAAGTTAAATGAACACATTACTTGTTGGACACCAGAAGAAGTAAAGAAACAACTCATTTGTAAGCCCAATAGCGGAAATAACAACACACACTTACTGTCAGACTTTCTCAGAAGAGGTACTTATTTGTAAGCCCTATAGCAGAAATAAAAACTTTCTTTGACCTGTTTTTTTTTTGGTCACACACACCACACACACAGACACAAATGTACTGTCTAACTTTCTCAAACTCTTACTCTCACTAGTTGACAACACCATCAGCAAGGCTAATTGGGGAGAGAACTGCACCACAATGGCTGTCAGAAAGAACAGAAGAAGAAGACTCTCAAGTGCATCTGAAAACCACTTGGCTCTAATTTCCTTTTTTGCCTCTTTGACCATTTCCTGCCACTGCGGTTTTGTCATGCTCTATTTTATGGTGGTTTCATTAGAGTAAGAAAGGCCTGAAATAGGTCATAGTTGGCTTTTTTTCTCTCACCCGAGAGGACCGATAGTCTAGATATAGACCGTTATGTGAAGTGCTTTGAGCGGTACCTGACAAACTTGAGGAAATGTCTGACATCCGCTTTCACAACAAACACTTGTCTCATTATGCAATTTGATTGTGCGATGGCTGTTTCTGCATAACATAACATTCATCTTTCAAAGTGTTTTAAAAATCAATTTATTTTGTTTCCATATTATTATTGTTTGTGTAGGAGTCAAATTTTTATCATCAAATCAAATTCTGTTTAATCTATCGTAATCAACATCTATTTTCCTCAAAATGGCCCTGCTGCGGCCTGTGTAGGCTGATCGACATTCAATGTCATACGCCTTCAGGGCCAGACATTCACTCTCTCCGCAGTTCATTCCTAACTGTACGAAATCTGATTCTGATGCTTTGCCACGGCACCTCGTCTCTCACAAACTCTCACATTAACGCCCATTATGCTGAACGCTGTCGAACGATCAATACCTGCAGCTGCCTCTTTCTCTCCTCTCTCTTCTCCTCCTCTCTCTCTCTCTTTCTTTCTCTACCGCTTCTCTCCCGGTAATGCAGTGTGCCAGACAAAGATGTGAGGGGGCTGCAAAATGAAACAAGACAACATGGAAGGACTTGGATGTGAACTTCTTTCTCCCCCTAGCTTGTGATTCAAGGCTGAGACACCGCTGCGCAATAGAGGGATACATGAAAAATCTGTTTGATCCTTCTGCCCAGCTGTACATGCAAATGAGGCAGCCAGGCTTTTTTAGTCCCCATCACGCACATAATTGTGATGTATGCAATGTGTCACCACACAGTCTGAGAGAGAGAGAGAGAGAGAGAGAGAGAGAGAGAGAGAGAGAGAGAGAGAGAGAGAGAGAGAGAGAGAGAGAGAGAGAGAGAGAGAGAGAGAGAGAGAGAGAGAGAGAGAGAGAGAGAGAGAGAGAGAGAGAGAGAGAGAGAGAGAGAGAGAGAGAGAGAGAGAGAGAGAGAGAGAGAGAGAGAGAGAGAGAGAGAGAGAGAGAGAGAGAGAGAGAGAGAGAGAGAGAGAGAGAGAGAGAGAGAGAGAGAGAGAGAGAGAGAGAGAGAGAGAGAGAGAGAGAGAGAGAGAGAGAGAGAGAGAGAGAGAGAGAGAGAGAGAGAGAGAGAGAGAGAGAGAGAGAGAGAGAGAGAGAGAGAGAGAGAGAGAGAGAGAGAGAGAGAGAGAGAGAGAGAGAGAGAGAGAGAGAGAGAGAGAGAGAGAGAGAGAGAGAGATCAGATAAAACCACAGAGGTGCCACAGTCAGCAGCAAAAAAGGAGACCAAAGAAGCTCTAATAGAAATAAGCACCTCTCAACTCCCGGAGGTAACATAATCCCAGCCACACACCGAGTGTCCATGAGTCCATGCATCTTCTCTGGCTGTTTCTCTAATGGCACCCTGTTCTCTATGTAGTGGACTACTTTTGACCTGAGTGCTATTGCCCTGTCAAAAGTAGTGCACTACACAGCCCTATAGGCCCTGGTCAAAAGTAGTGCACTACACAGCCCTATAGGCCCTGGTCAAAAGTAGTGCACTACAGAGACCTATAGGCCCTGGTCAAAAGTAGTGCACTACACAGCCCTATAGGCCCTGGTCAAAAGTAGTGCACTACACAGCCCTATAGGCCCTGGTCAAAAGTAGTGCACTACACAGCCCTATAGGCCCTGGTCAAAAGTAGTGCACTACACAGCCCTATAGGCCCTGGTCAAAAGTAGTGCACTACAGAGACCTACAGGCCCTGGTCAAAAGTAGTGCACTACACAGCCCTATAGGCCCTGGTCAAAAGTAGTGCCCTACAGAGACCTATAGGCCCTGGTCAAAAGTAGTGCACTACACAGCCCTATAGGCCCTGGTCAAAAGTAGTGCACTACACAGCCCTATAGGCCCTGGTCAAAAGTAGTGCACTACAGAGACCTATAGGCCCTGGTCAAAAGTAGTGCACTACACAGCCCTATAGGCCCTGGTCAAAAGTAGTGCACTATACAGCCCTATAGGCCCTGGTCAAAAGTAGTGCACTGTAAAGGGAATAGAGTGTAATTTGGGATCTGTCCAGGAGCAGCCGAATAGGGGGACTTATTTACCCGACAATCCGAAGATGAAGAACAAAACCAGATGCAACATCACAAGGCTCTAAGTATTGAAATACATCAAATGGAACGCCGCGTTAATTGAAGAGATCCAATGGCCACTTAGACATCCATCTACCTCCAGATTTCCAGGGTGCGTCCCAAATAGCACTCTATTCCCTTTACAGTGCACTACTTTTGACCAGGGCCTATAGGGCTGTATAGTTCACTACTTTAACCAGAGTCCTATGTAGTGCCATTTCCACTGCTTGTCGAGTATGCTTTCATTTTTAAAGTGGCCCTGGAGGGACATGAAGGCAGTAGATTCATATTCAAGCCCTTTATGCCTCTACTGATCCCTTCAGTCCTGTCAAAACATCTCAGTGAACTGTGGCAGGTGCTCTTTTGGTCCCGTAAATGATTGGTTTCTATTTTACCTTGTCTGTCATTTCCATTAGCGTCGATGAGAGCTTTTTTCAGTGGAGGCGAAGCAACCTTGTCCAAAAAACACATTTCATGTCTATTTAGTACACGTTTTCTCTCTTAGAGTATCTCAAAAGGATAGTTCCACGGCTAATTGTTCAACGGCTGATTCACATACATACAGTGAGGGGAAAAAAGTATTTGATCCCCTGATGATTTTGTACGTTTGCCCACTGACAAAGAAATGATCAGTCTATAATTTTAATGGTAGGTTTATTTGAACAGTGAGAGACAGAATAACAACAAAAAAATCCAGAAAAACGCATGTGAAAAATGTTATAAATTGATTTGCATTTAAATTTTTCTTGCTCCTCATTCATACAATTTGATTGAATTTGGGCTGGATTAGATTTACAACAACAATAGCCTACTGTGTCACCGGCTATCATGAAATTTGATTTCCTCCATCTTCCAGTAAACAAATGATCCTGAGCCGCAGCTACACTCATTTAAAATAGAGACAGAGAGACGGAGGGGGAAACAGACCTGGGTTAAAATCATTTTTGAAATCTTTTAAATCCTTTGAGCGTTTGCTCTAGCCTGCATGTAGTGCCATCTGGCCGGGGTTTACCATTTTGGGACTATTCTATTGGTCCATTAAGCCAGGCAAGCTTTTTAATCAAGCACAGATAAAGGATGTGAAATTATTTAAAATAGTATTTAAACCTAGGTCTGTAGGGAAACAGCCTTTGTCTGTGGGGAAACTGCCTTTGTCTGTGGGGAAACAGCCTTTGTCTGTGGGGAAACTGCCTTTGTCTGTGGGGAAACAGCCTTTGTCTGTGGGGAAACAGCCTTTGTCTGTGGGGAAACTGCCTTTGTCTGTGGGGAAACAGCCTTTGTCTGTGGGGAAACAGCCTTTGTCTGTGGGGAAACTGCCTTTGTCTGTGGGGAAACAGCCTTTGTCTGTGGGGAAACAGCCTTTGTCTGTGGGGAAACTGCTTTTGTCTGTGGGGAAACAGCCTTTGTCTGTGGGGAAACTGCCTTTGTCTGTGGGGAAACAGCCTTTGTCTGTGGGGAAACTGCCTTTGTCTGTGGGGAAACAACCTTTGTGGGGAAACTGCCTTTGTCTGTAGGGAAACTGCCTTTGTCTGTGGGGAAACAGCCTTTGTCTGTGGGGAAACTGCCTTTGTCTGTGGGGAAACTACCTTTGTCTGTGGGGAAACAGCCTTTGTCTGTGGGGAAACAACCTTTGTGGGGAAACTGCCTTTGTCTGTAGGGAAACTGCCTTTGTCTGTGGGGAAACAGCCTTTGTCTGTGGGGAAACTGCCTTTGTCTGTGGGGAAACTACCTTTGTCTGTGGGGAAACAGCCTTTGTCTGTGGGGAAACTGCCTTTGTCTGTGGGGAAACTGCCTTTGTCTGTGGGGAAACAGCCTTTGTCTGTGGGTCAACAGCCTTTGTCTGTGGGGAAACAGCCATTGTTTCTTCATTCTGGAACTCCCACGTGGTCTGGTTTCATAATTACAAACAGTATTTGGAGATTTTGTAGGCAGATGAACAAACACCCACAGGATGTAATCTCACAGTTGGATGCTTCGATCCTACATCTTCATTGTCCTCCCAACAGATTCATGCAGGTTTAAGAGCTTCATCATCGGTCGCCCACTCAGCACGGGGTGGTAATCAAGTGTGGTGATCGTACGGGAAATGGACAAAAGAAAGCAGGAAGTGCCCTTGAGGGTCCTGTGGTTATGCTGCAGCCACTGGTAGACATGCATTGAGTGTAGCATAGGTTCAATACTACCCTTTGACACAACCTGCCTATCTTTCAGCATTGTCATCCTCTCACTATCTGTTCAATAAAATAACCTTTAAAATATACTTTAAAAAGGTAGCAGTAAGATGTAGCCATATAAATAAAATGGCATAGAAATTAATTTCATTCTATTTGTGTGGTTGTATACAACTTAGGAGGCCTAGACTGAAAGGCAATATATGGAGAGAGAGAAAGAGAGAGAGCGAGACAGACAGAAAGGGAGAGAAAGATTCTAGGTGGGCCCTAAAGTAAATGGACATGTTGTGTGTGTGTGTGTTTAGGTGATTGAGTCTTGGGGTAAATCCATTCAATGAAGGTCAAATTAAATCTATTAACAGAAAATGGCACATTTAGCTTTATGTGGATTTCCCTCCACTCACATTATTAAGAAATGTGACTATTTATAGCTCAACTAGAATTGAACCCTCCTAGTTCTCTTGAGATTGGTTAACTCAGAAAATCAGATTCATTAGTAGGGGGTTCCGCACTCCAAAAAATATCATTTTTTGAAGTTATTTTATGCTTTTTTCTAATTCATTGAGGCAACAAGAGCAAATTATTAACTCAGAAAATCAGATTCATTAGTAGGGGTTCCGCACTCCAAAAAATATATTTTTTTGAAGTTATTTTATGCTTTTTTCTAATTCATTGAGGCAACAAGAGCAAATTATTAACTCAGAAAATCAACATCCACAAGGGTCCAGGAGGACAAGTATGAATAAAAATAGATTTTATTTAACTACCAATTCAAAATCCTCCTTCAGCAAACAAGCAGCGTTGATATTTTACCTCCATGGATCCTTGTTAATGAATCATTTATGTGGTGCGTAACAGCAGTAAAAACAAACACTGTGAAAACACAAACCTTATTTGCCAATGCCACTAATGAATAGTCATTATGAAAAGTGATTATAACTGTAACTCAACAACATTGCACTCTTTCCTCCTGTCGTACTGTTTCCACAAATGAGTCTCCTTTTATTTGCTTCAAGCTGAAAAACAATGCTAAACAAACCGTGATGGACTGAGAAACTTAAAAAAAAACAAGTCATTACAGATGAATTAATACATTCTCCCATGACTGCCTTTTCCAACCATCCCTGAACTTTGTCATTTTTACTCACTAACTGAATATCTCCTAGCTCCCTGTGATTAATTATGCGTAATTTCCTTTCCTTTATTTTGTGTTTGTATGAGCTTACAGCAGCAATTTATTTGAAAGTGACATAATATATCTGTAAATCAAATTCTAGTCATGAGTGCATACATTTCTTTTGTAATGCTCTACCAACTGAGGCGCACAGGACATCCAGTTGACTATATGAGACACAAACATGTGTTAACGGGTCACATTGCTGGTCTCCATCGCTAATCGGCTATGACACATTCAGATTCCAGTCAAGTTTCAGTGCATCGTGCTTCAGAACCGGGGTATGGCAAAGACGGACAATAGGACATAAGTTGACATAAGCGGCTATATAAAAGTCCAAGTTACAACAACCTTATGCAGGCATTATGACATTCAAGACAGTGAGTTGTATAGGAATTCACATCCATGGATCCTGCAGTAATGAGACGAGAGCACTACTCCCTGCGTCACACATACATCATGATACACATTGCTTGCTACAGTATAGAATGTCAACAAAATATTGAATCAATGATGCTGTCTTTTGGTGTAGTTCTTCATTTGATACCAGTAAATGCCAAGTAAATTTGAGTTTGATTTGATTTGATCTTCCCGGAGACATTTGTTTTGGAAAGCCTCTTGTTTTCTAGACAGTCTGGATGTTACCCTCCATCATTCAGTACAGAGTCGTACAGAAGCACA
The DNA here is from genome assembly GCA_030435695.1 of Brachymystax lenok tsinlingensis. Classification (NCBI taxonomy): domain Eukaryota; kingdom Metazoa; phylum Chordata; class Actinopteri; order Salmoniformes; family Salmonidae; genus Brachymystax; species Brachymystax lenok. Next base: position 1,224,986 of record CM059812.1, on the reverse strand, counting down.
CTGAGGACATTACTATTGAACAGGCGGAGTTTGGTTTTGATACTGAATTGTTTGATTTCCATATGTTTTTTTAACATGTCAAAAGTTTAGGTTGCTTTGATGATCCGGGTGTTGACATTTTTCATTAGTAACCTCGCTGCCTAGGTAGAGCGATTCTTCAACTTCCGCCACCGCTTCTCCGTTTATGTTAATGAGTGTGGGTCTTGTGGTTTTTCCTCGGGAGCTTAGTTTTCGTTGCATAGATTTTTTTCAAGCCAATTTGTAGCGATGTGCTTGTGAGCTTGTCAACCTGTTCTTGCCTGTCAGATTGTCTGCTGGAGAGCAGGGTGATGTCATCTGTATTATCCAGATATTCCAGAGGGGAGTGTTCATCAGCATTATCCAGATCTTCCAGAGGGGAGTGTCCATCTGCATTATCCAGATCTTCCAGAGGGGAGTGTCCATCTGCATTATCCAGATCTTCCAGAGAGGAGTGTCCATCTGCATTATCCAGATCTTCCAGAGAGGAGTGTCCATCTGCATTATCCAGATTTTCCAGAGGGGAGTGTCCATCTGCATTATACAGATCTTCCAGAGGGGAGTGTCCATCTGCATTATCCAGATCTTCCAGAGGGGAGTGTCCATCTGCATTATCCAGATCTTCCAGAGGGGAGTGTCCATCTGCATTATCCAGATCTTCCAGAGGGGAGTGTCCATCTGCATTATCCAGATCTTCCAGAGGGGAGTGTCCATCTGATGATTTTTCCGTCTGTCAGGGTCTGTGTCCTAAGCCAGTTAATGGCTTTAATGAACAGGGTGGAGGAGAAGACGCATCCTTGTTTAACACCAGTGTTGACTCTGAAACTGTTGGTTACGTGTCTCTTACAGACAACCTGACAGTGGAAATCTTGATGACGTTGACTATTTTGGGAGGGATTCCAAACTGGTGAAGTTATTTCCGTAGGGATTTTCGGAGGAGAGTTTCAAAGGTCTTTTCAAGATCAAAGGTGAAGGGACTGTTCCACGGGCTAAATATTGAATATGGAATGCCCAAACTGTAACCAGTAGACTTGTTATCATGTAGCAACAGGGAGCAGCCAGTGCCACATCATTGATTCGCATGCAGACTACATCCCAAAGGCAACCTATACTCTTTAATAGTGCCCTACTTTTGACCAGGGTCTATAGGGCTCTGGTCAAAAGTAGTGCACTACAGGGAATAGGGTGCCATTTGGGACTCCGACCTTATTCTTATTGGATAATGTCAGTCACGCACTGTTATTGGAGAAATTAAGCCTCTACAATGCAAAATGTTTTCCTAAACTTTGCACTGCTGCAAAATATTCCATTTAAACCTTGACATTTTTCTCAAGACCGAGGTGTGATGTGATACAAAATTTAAAAAATGTTATAGCACAGAGTCATCTCCATCCCCCTCTTAAATCGTTTAGCCTTCGCTTTTTAAATGAAATCGTAAATGTCGGCTACTGTGGGAAATGGAGGTTTGAAAATAATTTAGTCTACTTACTGTTTTAAAGGATCCCAGCGATTGGAATCACCTGCTTAAAGTGGCCACATACCATTGGAAACATTCCCACACATGTATTTTACTTTTAAGAAAATATCTGTTATAAAAAAATTACAAATCTGGAATGGATGTGTTTCTTTACAAAAAAGAAATGAAAAGCTGAAATGTCTTGAGTCAACCTTTTTATTATGGCAAGCCTAAATAAGTTCAGGAGTAAAATGTGCTTAGCAAGTCACATACGTTGAATGGACTCTGTGTACAATAATACTGTTTACCATGATTTTTAAATGACAACCCCATCTCTGTACCCTACGCATACAATTGTCTGTAAGGTCCCTAAACTGATCAGTGAGTCTCAAGAACAGATTCAACCACAAAGACCAGGGAGGTTTTGCTATGGTTTGCAAAGAAGAGCACTTACTGGTAAATAACAAAAAATATACAAATATCCTTTTGTGCATGGTGCAGTTATTAATTACATTTTGGACGGTGTATCAATACACCCAGTCATTACAAAGATACAGCCGTCCTTCCTGACTCAGTTGCCGGAAAGGAAGGAAACTGCTCAGGGATTTCACCATGAGGCCAATGGTGAACAGTTAAACAGTTACAGAGTTTAAAGGCTGTGAAGGGAGAAAACTGAGGATGGATCAACAACATTGTAGTTACTCCACAATACTAACCTAAATGACAGAGTGAAAAGAAGGAAACTTGCACAGAATAAAAAATATTTCCAAACATGCATCTTGTTTGCAGTAAGTCCATAAAGTAGAACTGATACAAAATGTGGTAAAGAAATTAACTTTATGTCCTGAAAACAAGGTTTTGTCGTGCCCTCTTCACGACTGTCTTGGTGTGTTTGGACCATGATAGTTTGTTGGTGATGTGGACACCAAGGAACTTGAAGCTCTCAACCTGCTCCACTACAGCCCCGTCGATGAGAATGGGGGCATGCTCGGTCCTCCTTTTTCTGTAGTCCACAATCATCTCCTTTGTCTTGATCACGTTGAGGGAAAGGTTGTTATCCTGGCACCACACGGCCAGGTCTCTAACCTCCTCCCTATAGGCTGTCTCATCGTTGTCAGTGATCAGGCCTACCTCTGTTGTGTCGTCCGCAAACTTAATGATGGTGTTGGAGTCATGCCTGGCCATGCAGTCGTGGGTGAACAGGGAGTACAGGGGGGGACTGAGCACGCACCCCTGAGGGGCCCCCGTGTTGAGGATCAGCATGGTGAATGTGTTGTTACCTACCCTTACCACGTGGGGGCGGCACGTCAGGAAGTCCAGGATCCAGTTGCAGAGGGAGGTGTTTAGTCCCAGGGTCCTTAGCTTTGGGGGCATTATGGTGAACTGAGTTGTAGTTAATGAACAGCATTCTCACATAAATGTTCCTTTTGTCCAGGTGGGAAAGGGCAGGGTGGAGTGCAATAGAGATTGCATAGTTAAAAAAGAAGAAGTTTATTTTACCTTTATTTAACCTCTTAAGCATCATTAGGGAGCGCTGGCGCTAGCGGGCTGCTCCCGACTCTACCCGGTGAAATGTAAGGCGCCAAATTCTAAATCCAAAAGTTGAATTATTAAACATTCATCAATATACAAGTGTTGTATAGTCATCAAAAGCTCTGATTCCTGGCAATATCACAGCGTTCAAAAAGGCTTTACGGCGAAAGCACAACATTTGATTGTTTGAGGATAGCACCTCATATATTTTCCACATTAGCACAAATTCAGATCCAGCGCGGGTCACACAAAACCCATATAAGAGCTAAAAAATATCACTTACCTTTCGAAGAACTTCTGCTGAGGGCAATCCAAGTGTCCAAGGAAGACATCCAATGGTTCTTTTGTTAGAAAAAGTCATTTATTATATCCATAACTCTCTGTTTGGTTGGTGCGTTATGTTCAGAAAATCCACTGTTGAGTCTCCCATTGAACCGCGAAGAGAACACGTTCAAATTATACCTATAAACTTTGTCCAAACAAATCAAACATAATTTATAATGTATCCTTAGGTACACTTTTATGTATATTTACTATAATATTTCAACCTGAACGATAGGAAAGGAAAGAACCAAAGAGCGTGCGAGACCGTGAACGCGCATGTCATTCTATTTACTTCCTGGGTCCACGTCTAAATTCTTCTTCTATTGGCCTCTAATTCAACCTAACATCATGAAACCCTGTCTAAAGACTGTTGACATGCAGTGGAAGCCATAGGTACTGCAATCTGAGTCCTAGATAACAGCAAATCCCATAGGCAGCCAGGAGAAAAAGTGAAAATCCGAAAACTGAAAATCCGGATGGATTTTCCTCAGGTTTTCGCTTGCTATATTAGTTCTGTTATACTCACAGACATTATTTTAACGGTTTTAGAAACTTCAGAGTGTTTCCTATCCTTTTATGTGCATATCCTAGTTTATAGGCCTGAGTGGCAGGTTTTTTACTTTGGGCACGCCAGACTCTTCAAAACCGACACCTCGGCTGCTGCTCCCTAAGAGGTTATTAACTAGGCAAGTCAGTTAAGAACAAATTCTTATTTTCAATTACCCCCTAGGAACAGTGGGTTAACTGCTTTGTTCAGGGGCAGAACAACAGATTTGTTTTACCTTGTCTTCCAACCTTTCGGTTATTAGTCCAACGCTCTAACCACTAGGCTACCTGCCGCATCATCTGTGGATCTGTTGGGGCGGTATGCAAATTGGAGTGGGTCTAGGGCAAGGGGGGGGCAAAGTGCGGCCCGGGGGCCGTATCCGACCCACTAGGCACTTCAATCAGGCCCAGGAGACATTTTTTTTATGTTTTAAATATTATTGTATTTGAGTTACAATTTTGGCCTAAAATGACTTATTCCATGATATACAAACAACCTCCAATAGATGGCGCTGTAGCCTGGCAGTGCGCTCTGTATTTGGGCGTACAGTCAGATTCAGAATGCGTTCAGTCATCATAGTCACTTCATTGTTTGAATGAGTGCTGCGAAAATGAGAAAAGAGGACTCTGAATGTCGTGTGTTTCAAGAAGAATGGACAGAAAAATACTTTTTTTACTAATATTGGACATAAGGTGGTATTAAGGAATGTAATCTCAATCGTAATTTTTCAAGCAACAATGCTAACTGCGCTAGCAATCTGTTCTCTCAGGAAAAGGCAAAACCAAATCTCCAAACTTGCCACAGACGTAAAAGCCCAACAAAATACGTTTATTAAAGGGTGCTCTACTCAAGACTCTGTAACTAAGGCAAGCTACGTAGTGGCACATAAAATCGCAAAGCATAGCATGCCTTTTGCTGAAGTGGAGTTTGTGAAAGAGTGTATGGTGGAGACTGCTGGTGTACTTTGTCCTGAGAGTAAAAGCCAATGTGAGATAATTATCACGCAGAACCATCACCAGGTGCGTGGGGGTTATAGGTGAGGAGATCATCTCAGAGTTGAAGAACAAAGCAGATGGATTCCATCTGCTTTCTATAGCACTGGATGAGAGTGCTGACATCCGACACACCGCTCAACTTAAACATTTTATCAGAGGAATAAATGAGAACTTTGAAAGAACAGAGGAACTTCTTGCGATGGAATCAATGAAGGGAACGATCAGGGGGCTCTGCCTGATATGACAGGGTGTATGCCTGCTTGGGAAAAAAATTATCTACTGTGGAGCAAACTGACAAATGTCACAACAGATGGATCACCAAATTGAACAGGTAAAAACATTGGCCTACTAAAAAGATTACAAGACAAAGCAAAAGAAGAAAGCCCATTCCTCTGAGGAATTTATATTTCTTCACTGCATTATTCATTAGGAAGCCCTGTGTAAAAGTGTGTTAAAGCTGGAAAATATTGTCAAAGTGGTTGTAAAACTTGTCAACTTTATACGAGCAAGGGGGCTAAACCATCGTCAGTTCATTCAGCTGCTCAATGACACAGAGGTAGATCACCAGGACTTTATGTACCATTCAAATGTGCGCTGTGTGTGGGAACTGAGAGGGGATGTTCCTTGATACGGTTGGTAAAGCTGACGACTTCTCTGAGTTGAAAGACACAGACTGGCTGGGCGACTTTGCTTTTAACAATCTAAATGTGAAACTGCAGGGAAATTGTGTTTTTGTGCATTGAACTGTATTCCAACGTGAAAGCATTCAAGTCCAAGCTTATGTTGTTCTCCAAACAAATGAGCAGCTGGTCTCTCGCTCATTTTCCGACACTGGCGGCACTGAACTCGCCCACATCGCAGTGCCGCACTGAGACAAACAGTTTATGTATGTTTAACAAATTACCACTTGTCAGCTGTTCTGAGAATCTCTACATCAAAGATGACACCAGACTTTGATGCCCTTGCCAAGAGAGGTGACCAGACACATTGTTCACATTAAGACTCAAATAACCGTGACTGGGGTAGGCAAGGATTATGCTTTTTCATGGTGATGGTTATGCAGTGAGAATTATCCAGCAATGCACTTGGATACAGATAATTTGTCCCCATACATCTGACAATGAACACTTATTCAGTCAGATTTGGGCTGAGGTGATTGGATGACTGTAAATATGGCTCACAATGGAGATGAGAATTGTACCTTAGTATGTTTTCAAAAACAGACCGTTCCAAATGAAACGGATGATCTTACCATGTTTCACTCCAATTTTTGAATATTATTTTTACACATCTCCTGTTACATTTTGCATGTCTCCAGTCATATAATATAAATCTATTTTTAAGTTTGCATATTGTGACTGTAAGTTTGATTGTACTTTACAAGGGTAGAGATGCAGGATCTGTGTTTGTGTGTTTGACTGTGTCTGTGATGTTATAAATGATATACATTTTGTGAAAAATGTGTTTACAAAAAACAAGGGTAGACATGGTACAAGGGTAGAACTGTTCTGCAAGCATATGTACATCTCCAGTTCACTAGTAGTTGCGGGTCAATGTGAAAATTAATAAAGGCTTCACATGTCTTGTCACGCATATAGTATGTGGCTCTTCAGTTGGTTTCAAAAACTCAATGTGGCCCTTGAGCCAAAAAGTTTGCCCACCCCTTGTCTAGGGTTTCTGGGATAATGGTGTTGATATGAGCCATTACCAGCCTTTCAAAGCACTTCATGGCTACAGAGTGTGAGTGTGAGTGTGAGTGCTACGGGTTGGTAGTCATTTAGACAGGTTACCTTAGTGTTCTTGGGCACAGGGACTATGATGGTCTGCTTGAAACATGTTGGTATTACACTCGGACAGGGAGAGGTTTCAAATGTGAGTGAAGACACTTGCCAGTTGGTCAGCGCATGCTCGGAGTACACGTCCTGGTAATCCGTCTGGCCCTGCAGCCTTGTGAATGTTGACCTGTTTAAAGGTCTTACTCACATCGGCTACGGAGAGCTTGATCACACAGTCGTCCGGAACAGCTGATGCTGTCATGCATGCTTCAGTGTTGCTTGCCTCGAAGCGAGCATAGAAGTAATTTAGCTCGTCTGGTAGGCTCGTGTCACTGGGCAACTCGCGGCTGTCTGGTTAGACTGTAAACTCACCTTCCAGACTCACATCAAATATCTCCAATCCAAAATTACATCTAGAATCGGCTTCCTATTTCGCAACCTTCACTCATGCTGCCAAACATACCCTCGTAAAACTGACCATACTACCGATCCTCAACTTTGGCAATGTCATTTACAAAATAGCCTCCAATACTCTACTCAACAAATTGGATGCAGTCTATCACAGTGCCATCTGTTTTGTAACCAAAGCCCCATATACCACCCACCACTGCGACCTGTACGCTCTCGTTGGCTGGCCCTCGCTTCATACTCGTCGCCAAACCCACTGGCTCCAGGTCATCTACAAGTCTTGCGAGATAAAGCCCCGCCTTATCTCAGCTCACTGGTCACCATAGCAGCACCCACCAGTAGCACGCGCTCCAGCAGGTATATCTCACTGATCCCCCCCAAAGCCAATTCCTCCTTTGGCCACCTTTCCTTACAGTTCTCTGCTGCCAATGACGGGAACGAACTACAAAAATCACTGAAGCTGGAGACTCATATCTCCCTCACCAGCTTTAAGCACAAGCTGTCAGAGCAGCTCACAGATCTCTGCACCTGCACATAGCCAATCTGTAAACAGCCCATCCTACTACCTCATCCCCATACTGTATTTATTTATTTATCTTGCTCCTTTGCACCCCAGTAACTTGCACATTCATCTTCTGCACATCTACCATTCCAGTGTTTAATTGCTATATTGTTATTACCTCGCCACCATGGCCCATTTATTGCCCTACCTTAACTGTGATAGACTGCATACAATTTGTTGAGTAAAGTTTTGGAGGCTATTTTATAAATGACATCGCTGAAGTCGAGGATCGGTAGGAAGGCCAGTTTTACGAGCAATGGACATAAGACCGGTGGAAATTTGTGCTTTGGTCTGGAGTCCAAATGTGATAATTTTGATTCCAACCGCCGTGTCTTTGTGAGACGCGGTGTGGGTGAATGGATGATGTCTGCATGTGTATTTCCCACCGTAAAGCATGGAGGAGGAGGTGTGATGGTGTGGGGGTGCTTTGCTGGTGACACTGTCTGGGATTTATTTACAATTCAAGGCACACTTAACCAGCATGGCTACCAAAGCATTCTTCAGTGATACGCCATCCCATCTGGTTTGGGCTTAGTGGGACTATAATTTTTTTTTCAACAGGACAATGACCCAACACACCTCCAGGCTGTGTAAGGGATATTTTACCAAGAAGGAGAATGATGGAGTGCTGCATCAGAAGACCTGGCCTCCACAATACCCCCGACCTCAACCAAATTCAGATGGTTTGGGTTGAGTCGGACCGCAGATTGAAGGAAAAGCAGCCAACAAGTGCTCAGCATATGTTGTAATTCCTTCAAGACGGTTGGAAAAGCATTCCAGGTGAAGCTGGTTGAGAGAATGCCAAGAGTGTGCAAAGCTATCATCAAGGCAGGGTAGCCTAGGGGTTAGAGTGGCTGACTAGTAACCGAAAGGTTGCATGTTCAATTCACCGAGCTGACAAGGTACAAATCTGTCATTCTGCCCCTGAACAGGCAGTTAACCCACTGTTCCTAGGCCATCATTGAAAATAAGATTTTGTTCTTAATGGACTTGCCTAGTAAAATAAAGGTAAAAAAAGGCAAAGGGTGGCTATTTGAAGAATCTAAAATATATTTTGATTTGTTTAACACTTTTATGGTTACTACATGATTCCATATGTGTTATTTCATAGTGTTGATGTCTTCACTATTATTCTACAATGTAGAAAATAGTAAAAATAAAGAAAACATCTGGAATGAGTAGGTGTGTCCAAACTTTTGACTGGTACTGTATATATATATTTGTTCATTTAAATACAAAATTGTTGCCTTTGGGCCCCCCACGGGCCTGGGCCCAGGGGCTTCAGCCCGGGAAGCCCCTGCATTATTCCAACCCTGCTGGTTCCACAGCCTTTTTTAGGTAAGATGCCCAAATACATTTGGGAGCTAAGTTTGCACCAACTAATTTTTTTTAAGTTCAGGTAGGCCTAACACGTGGAACCAGTTACTTAATAGTAATTAGTTGAAACAACTAGATTGTTTTCTTCATTGTGTAGTTCTAAGTCTAATACTACCATACTATTACATAGTAATAACAGAATAGTACTTGATCAACAGCCTATGGATTGCCTATAGAAATGAAGTGCTATTTGCATGTGAAAGTAGGGCGGCAGGTCACCTAGCTGTTAAGACCATTGGGCCAGTAACCCGAAAGGTCGCTGGTTCAAAATCCATAAGCTAACTAGGTAGGTCAGTTACGTAACTATAATTGCTCCTGTAAGTCCGAGCATCTGCTAAATGAGTCAAATGTAAAGTGTCATTGGATGCATTTGCTCCAATGTTTAGCTTTTAATTAGGCCTAGTGGTCTACTCTTTGATGGTATGCACATAGACTACAGACTGTGGCTCGTCTTCGGCGATACAGAAGCTTCTATCATATACTCACTTTTTACGCCTAACCGCCATAGCCAATCAACGACTGTAGTCAGAAGAGAAGCAAAATGTTGTCCAATGGAAGAAAATCTGCACGGTGAACAAAAGAGTGAAGGTGCAGGCACAAGAACGGGGCGTGTTGGAGGGTGACATTACCGTCAATGCGCACAACTGGCAGAATTCTAGTTCACTTGGTCGACATTCTATTTTACAGCCACATGCATGCAACTTTCCGGACTGCTTTTTGTGATTTATGTCTCAGGTGGTGAATTCATCTAACACCCAACACAAATTGTTGCCTTTCATCAACAATGTCTCTCATTGAGGAATACGAGGAAGGGGAATACGAGAGAGCACCTAAGCGTCTCAAAACGTTGGATGCGGAGGATGCGGAGGATTTGGAGGAGGGGGGGAGGATTCAGATACAGCTTCCGCGGGGCTGCTAGGAGATGAGGAGGACGCTACGGGGACCGCCGGGGAAAACCGGGCCCGGTGGTCAACCAAAAAATATGGGTCTGGAAGAAAGGTGGGTGTAGACATAACATTGCCCACTGTCTTATGTTCCTTAGATGGATGCTTGGCTTGAGGAAAAAGAAAGTGAGCATCATCATTGACCATATTCAAAGAAAAAAAGTGAGTTGTTGTTTTCTTTCTCTCATACATTTATTGGACAAGTGACAGTCTAGAATAAAGTTTTTGCCTTGGATTGACAGATGGGCCTTTGATCCAGCCGCCGTTCTGAGAATCTTTAGGCTACTTGGTTAATTAAGGACTGATTTCCAATAAGGACAATTTAGTTTTGTTTCTAATATATCTAGCAATTTTCTTTAGTTAAGCATACAAAATGAAAATGAAAGATCAAAAATTGTCCATAGAAAGTGTGTGTGGAGCTGTGGACCTCATATATATCAGAACACAAGACTTGGAGTTCTCAGCCGAACGAAGCACGCTATTTAACTTCGTTACCACGTAATTTGATTTTACATTAGTGTCCCCGACAGTCTGGCGGCTTGAAATCTATTTTGTCTTAATAATAATGAGACAAATAATACGCAGGCTACCATCGATTTAGAGACTGTCCCCCGAAGAAATGTATCCGTGGGTGTCTTTGCTTAACTAAATTTAGACAAACGCTATGAACTAGGGCTTAAAATATTCATTATAACATTTGGATGAATGTCACCGTGAAGAACCATATCCCATTTCTCACCCAAGGCTAATATTGTTTCATCAAAGAGGATGACAGAGATGCTTTGATGTACGTACATTCACAACATAATATTATCCTCGTGAATATGTATTTACATGGTTATTTACAAAAGTATGAACACATGTTTATCCACATGCTGAAATAGACTTCAAAACCCATGGTATTCTATATGTAGATTTGTGGTCTAGGATCCTTAATGAGAAATGCAGGAGGGCTCGCTAAGGATTCCAAACCGCACATGCTGCATCAGGTCCATCTCCCGAGAGAGCTGTAAGAGAAATGTAACCATATGAAAACAGAGTGGTCATGGAGTCTGCCTGGTTGAGCACTGCTTATCTGGCACGATTAGATATCTGCTGCTTCCCGTGAAGCCACCGACCGTGCTATCACTCGTCCAATCAACCGAAAAGACACACTCTTGTTCAAACTTTGGACCAGTACCTTTGTGGGCTGCCAAGACATCCAGTGTGTCCCTCCTGGGATTTCTTAAAGACCCACAGTCTAAGTAAATTAAACATGAATTTTAAACATGTTTGCCCTAGTCCTGGAGTTAAAAAAAGCATTCTCGATGGAGATTTTCAATTGAATGCGGGTTTTAGTCCCAGACCAGGCCTAATCTGTGTCTGAAAAACTGGCCCAAATGTTCTCAATCTCGGATATCCCTTCCCCAAACTGTTGTTGTAATATTATGTGTTCTTAGTCAACCTAGTACCTAGTAAAATAAGGGTTAATAAAATAAAATAGATGTTTGTACATTTCGCCCTGATGCCTCAAATTGGTAATTTAAGAAAGAGTCAAATCAAGAGGGAATACTTGGACTGTAACGAGTGCGCTGAGAGTCGGGAAGCAAGTACAGGGAGTGAGTGTGTTAATAAATAAACAAACCAGAAACCACGAAACACAAACAACGCACCGACATGAAACAGAGTCAGTAACACCTGAAGAAGGAACCAAGAGGGGAGTGACAGATATAGGGAAGATAATCAAGGAGGTGATGGAGTCCAGGTGAGGGTCGTGAGGCGCTGGTGCGTTTGACGATGGTGACAGGCGTGCGGGACAATCAGCAGCCTGATGACCTAGAGGCCGGGGAGGGAGGATACGTGACATTGACACATCACACACCTCCCCATGTGTCCAACAGTAGCATGTTTTTACGGTTACCTCCGCTCCTCTTTCAATAGCCTGCCTGTTACCGGATTATCACCCTCTGGTAACTGATTGTCTATCCGATCGTCTATCAGACTTCCGACATGGTTTTATTCGCTACACTTTTTATTGGTATGTCAATCTCCTACTTGGCTTTGCAACAATAGCTTCTCAGTTTGGGCAATGGCAGAAGCTTGCATCCCAAATGTCAGGCCCCTGGTCAAAAGTAGTGCGCTATATAAGGAATAGGGTGCCATTTGGAATGCTTGCCAGACAGTGTGCCCTATGTGACAGTGATCCCCAGCCTTGACAAGCACATCAGACGAGCCTTGGTGGGCGGTGGTAGGCCTTATCGGGGCTCAATAGAACATTAACATGTTTATTATGTGCCTAACAATGAGCCTCGTGGGTGTGTTTGGTAGGGGGAGATAGATCGAGATGCCGTTTGCATTCTTAATCATATCCCATTGGCATATGCAAAGAGGGAATTACATCGTGCTCTCGTGGATGGTAGTAATGCCACTGATGACGTGACGCAAGGCACTATCTCATAAAGCCAAGGGCCCTGGCTGATAAACATCTGGTTGCGCGGCGAGCTTTGTTCAGATGCCGGGATGAATCACCCAAATGGCAAAATATTCCCTATATAGTGCACTACTTTTGACCACATACATATGGGCCCTGGTCAAAAGTAGTGAACTATATAGGGAATAGGGTGCCATTTGGGAGGCATACACAGTTTCAGTGTATAACCGTTTGGCATTTTGTGGGCACAAAAGATAGCAATGTTTGCATTTTGTGACACGGAATTAATTATTTCCACAAAATATAGCATGTTACAAACGGCAGCTCATACCAGTGTGACTAAAGCCTGAGCCGTGGGCTGCATGGAGCCTGTTTTCGGAGAGATAGGGCTGCGGCAGTTCAGCTAAGAAATGAGCTTCAGTGTGGATCTGGGTGGCACAACTCCGGGACAACTTTGACTGGGACTATATTTCAATATCCATTCTAACTGTGGACATTAGATGGAACGCTACAAACGTACATTTTCTAAATTCAAGACTTTGCTCTGCATATCCCCTTTCCACGGTACATGTGTAATTATTTTACTGTAAATTAGTGATTTGCTTGTGTTTATATTTCTGCTAAATGTTATTCTACATCGCATAAACTGATCTAGGACCAGGCTAGGTTACCAGTGTCTGGTCTACCTCCTAAACTAGATTGCACAAAGATCCATGAGCACTAACATTAGAAGTTCATAGGAGCACATCAAATTGGGTGTCAAAATGACATCTAAGAGTAAATACCTTTGAGAAATTAAGGCGTATATAAATGTCTCTACATTTTCCATCCTAAAAATTAGGAATATGCAAAGGCTTTGATTTCTGGTCAAACAGATGGAAAAGTGCTCGTAGAAAACATCTACCAGAAACAGTCTTAAAAGGTATTAGAAACACATCAAAACACAATAATGCTGAAGTAAAAACCCCTGCCAATTAATATCATTTATATTTAGTTTTGCAAAAATGATTTGCCATCTGTAAGTTTAAGGGACTGCGGTTGACAATTAGCCGGCTGGCTAAAACCGGCACTTTTACTGAAACGTTGATTAATGTGCACCGTCCCTGTAAAAATAAAAAATAAACTCAAACTCAAGAAATATTGCCTAGTGTCTTGTCATTCTGTTACCAAAACACCACATATCTTTAAGATATTTTCTAATGTCTCTCCCTCATGAGGAGGGAGGATAATGAAAGTTCACAGAAGTAACAAGTATGTAAAGGTAGACCTACTAATTAGTTATAGTGTTTTTTTTACGGATAACATTTGGTTTAAGATTTATTAAGTGATTAAAGTGTGTTATTCTGTTACAAAATCAGTAACAGAATGACTGAAACTGAAATGGCTACTATGAAAATGTATAGAAGTCACAAACCACAGTTGGGTCTCATTGGCATACCGTTATTTTCAGCTCATAACGGTTTTCTTTCTCCTTCTGCCTCATGGTTAAACCAAGAGTGTGAAAACAGTCTGGACACCTCCTCCCTCTCTCTCTCTCCCTGTCTTTCTACTCTCTCTCCAGTTAATGTCCCCCCTATCCAGCTCTTATTGACACCTAGGGCTGAGAATTACCAGGGACCTTATGATACGATATTATGATGATACTTAGGCGGCAATACGATATGTATTTGCGATTCTCACAATTCTATATGTATTGAAATTCCATGCTGTGGTTTTATTGCGATGCGATGTTCCAAACATATTGCTCACCTTATGTCTGCTGTGGAGGGACAAGAGAGAGCCATGAGAAAACACGTTTTGATCAGTTATGGAAGTAAACGTGCCCGAAAACAAATTGTCTCCCTGTTTAAAAAGATGATGGATAACAAGCTATGAAGGAAAACTACTGGAGATTTTGTGCAGGTACAGCAAACTAGCGCAACAAAAAAATATTGTGATATTGTCAAAACGATACTATACGATATATCGTCAAATAATATCCCTATATTTAACTGTATAGATCCCCCCCCGTCACTACTGACAGCTACCCATGAGCCTCCTCTCTTTCCATTTACTGTAGCCAGCCCTCTCACCCACTGAGCACCGACCGACACCGGACATCCATGGACGTTGAAAAGTAGGGAAAATATGGTCAGTCCAAATCTGAACCAGTCATAGACATCTGTTTCACGTTTGGACAGAACAATACAGTACAGTATAGTATTGGTCAGTACAATAAAGTACAGTACTTTACTGTACAGTAGAGAAGGGTTTAGTACGGCATAGTAGAGCACACAAGTAAAGTACAGTGTAATTTACTGTATTGTACTGTACTGTACTAAACTAGCTTACAGTCTCCTATACTGTACTGTACTGAACTCTACTGTACTGTACTGTACTGTGCTCTACTGTGTTGTACTGGGATGTCTAAACTTGACAAACATAGACGTCTTTGATTGGCACAGACTTGGTCCGTTTCGGACCAACCAAATGTGGTATTGTTTGGGGGCTGAGCTCATTATAATAATAGCTAGTGTGTAAAATAATACCCCACCATGCAAAGGAGGATATATCATTGTTCTAGCTTTGTGTACCTATTCAGGATACACCGCCATGCATCTCTGCATAGTACAGATCAGGGAGGGACCCATGATGTCACTCTGCTACCATCATTCTGTTACTGGCTGTTAATCCACTGCACTTACTGAAGTTCAATAAATAAAATATATTTCTTTCAAAGTCAAGGTGTCGTATCATATCTGACACCCCGTTCTTTGAGGAGACATCTTTGAATATTAATTTGGATCAGATACAGTATTTTAACAGAGTTGTTGGAAAACGTCATTCTGTTACTCTTCACAGTTTTTCGATTAAATCTGTTTTTTTGTCAAAGTTTCTGTCGAAAGTCCTAGAGGTGTATGGTTTGTTTAACTTTACAGTCAAAATGGTTTCTGGTTTGCTTCCTTTTAAAGTGGAGAAGTCTGAGTCTTGGTGTCTTTCTGTTGCCGTAGAATTGCCCATTTGTCAAAGATGGGCTGAACCCTCTGTCTCTGTCTCCTGACATCCTGTCATTCTGAGGCAGACTGAAGTATACCACACAGTCTTTGTCTTGGCCTGTACCTGTATAAAGTATGCTGGTTTGCATTGAAAGTGATCCCATCCCATGCGTTGTCTTCGGTCAATATAAAATATGAAATCATATGCTTTTATCCTGTCATGAAGATGAGAATCAGGGACAGGACAATCGGTAATCTAGCATTACACAATAAAACAAGAGAAACATTCAGAACATATGTTATATTTAAGGAACGATGTAAAGTTGATAGAAACTAAAAACCTACATTTGAGCTGAAATAAAGGAGACTCCAAGGGGTTTCATGTTTGACGAACCAGCAATCAACACTGTCAAGGTTGAAGAACACGTCTTGTGTGTTGTCAAGTGTTGTTCTGTTCTCTCAGTCGTGTACGCTTGTTTTCCACATCCCGCCCACAAGGTAGTTACAAAGTAAACATCTGTTGACCTCTTAAGAAATTCTATTACCTACGACAGATGCTGAAGATGGCAAGATGGCTTATATTAAAGTGGTTGTGGCTTTTCTTCTTTCCTTTTGACTTCCACGCAGCAGAGGAAGTGTTCAACTGATGCTATCTTTCTTAGCTTTGCTGTTTGTGCTTTCTTGCGCTCTCAAATCAAATCAAATCAAATTTATTTATAAAGCCCTTCTTACATCAGCAGATGTCCCAAAGTGCTGTACAGAAACCCAGCCTAAAACCCCAAACAGCAAGCAATGCAGGTGTAGAAGCACGCTCTCTCTCTCTCTCTCTCTCTCTCTCTCTCTCTCTCTCTCTCTCTCTCTCTCTCTCTCTCTCTCTCTCTCTCTCTCTCTCTCTGTCTCGCTCTCTGTCTGTCTCTCTCTCTCTCTGTCTCGCTCTCTGTCTGTCTGACTCTCTCTGTCTGTCTCTCTCTCTCTCTCTCTCTCTCTCTCTCTCTCTCTCTCTCTCTCTCTCTCTCTCTCTCTCTCTCTCTCTCTCTCTCTCTCTCTCTCTCTCTCTCTCTCTCTCTCTCTCTCTCTCTCTCTCTCTCTCTCTCTCCTTCTCTCTCTCAATCTCTCTGTCTCTTTCTCCTAAGTTCATTGAGCTGTGGTGGAAAGACTTAATGCTCCCAGGTTGGTGTTTGAAGTGAATCATTATCGTCAGTTTTTTTTCTATCTCCTCCTTCTTCTTCTACCTTGCTGACAGGCTCTCTGGCAGATTCCCACTGTGCTGATGTTATCAGGAGTCACTTTAGGAGCTTAGGAATTAAACTCAGCCGTTTTGGAAACTTCGGGAATCTGCTCTTATATAGAA
Source organism: Brachymystax lenok tsinlingensis (assembly GCA_030435695.1). Taxonomy (NCBI): domain Eukaryota; kingdom Metazoa; phylum Chordata; class Actinopteri; order Salmoniformes; family Salmonidae; genus Brachymystax; species Brachymystax lenok. The sequence goes on along the minus strand of CM059812.1, from coordinate 1,208,311 downwards.
ATCTAAACATCTTACCTGCATGTGACTCTGCAAGAGGATTTGATGCTTCGCGGAACATACCTGTGTTAAATAGATTTATTTAGGAAAAGTCGAGGAAGGTGGGGGGGGGTATTTTAATTTAAATTGAATATGTAGTCAACGTTTCTGCCTCTGTGTTTCTAGTGCTGTGGCCAGTAGAATGACAGTGCAAAGAGACATGGGACTATGCTAGAGCTGTAATGCCACAGAAACCTAGTCTGTGAAGATGTCTGTTATGTTGAGATCGCCTAAAGCAATTGTATCTAAAACAGGAAAACAGTACTACTGTCCAATTGAAGAGTGTAACAAGAACTGAGAGGCTAGTGCTGTGAAGTGTATTCCCATCGGAAATCACTGTGCAAACAATTGAAAAGGCAAACATGAACAGATGACTGTAGTAGAGGGAGAGAGGGATAGGATTTCTGCCGGTGGCTTTGTTGACCGACTCTCTTCTTCACCAGGATAAGGCTCTCTGTCCAACTCTCGCTCTCTGTCTTGGGCCCCTCCCTTTCTCTCGTTCTCCATCTCCCTTTCACTCCCTCCCTTTCTCTATCCCTCTCTCCATCTCCCTTTCCCTCCCTCCCTTTCTCTATCCCTCTCTCCATCTCTCTCTCCCATGAACACAGTATAGCAGTAGTTGCAGCGTCATAGCCAGAGTATGCCAAGAGCTTGCGCTTGATAAAACCCCTGCTGTGAGACGTGGGGAATAGGGTGAGTCAGAGTCAGTTCCCCCTACTAAGACTGACATGACGATGTTCTAGGAAATACTGATCTCTGATGACGGTCGTGAGGCTGAAAGGTTGACAAGCGCAGTGAGAGAGAGCTTCTTTTCTTTGAACCTATTATTCAACATTTCCTAGTCTACACACCTACAAAGCAATGCCTAGATGTAAAATTGCAGTGCATTTCACTTATAGGAAATATTGTTTCCTAACTTGTGTTCATTATATATACAACAACCAACCATTTTCTACAGTGCCAGTCCAAACAAAGCAACATGGACAATCTCTTGAGGCAATACTAGTACCCCAGAAATTGTTCAACAGCAATTCAATGTTAACATTAGCAAGAGCTGCTGTGATATAGGTGGTGTTGGTTGTGGCTTTGCCAGTGGTCACCATCTTCTTCGAAACCCCCTTTATAAGCATACAGAGACTGGTCTGGCAACTCTCTCAATGCAAATCTAATTTTATTTGTCACATGCTTCATAAGTGTAACTAACAGTGAAATGCTTACTTACGGGCCCTTCCGAACAATGAGGAGAGAAATAAAATAGAGAAATAATAGTAAAGTAATAACACGTATTAATAAAAGTAATAATAAATACACAATGAGCAACGATAACTTGGCTACATTCACTGGGTACCAGCATGACTTCAAGGCTGTGCTGCTGAACCGGCGGCTCGTCATTGCACTGCAACCAGCCAGGGACCGGGCAGCGCAGCTCCGTATTACCTCTGTTGCCCTGTCTGTCTTCATTAATGTTTCATTTTGAGACTCCAGTGGGGGCGCAGGAGGGAAGGGGATAGAGGTGGGGAGTTGAATCACAGGCGCTTTATCTCCGCAACTCTGTGATCTCGGCGTCGTCTTCAGAGGGAGAGCTTGAAAGCAGCAGTTCGCCTCCTTGCAAAAAGGCGAGTTCTGAAGTCAAGGCGGGCTGGCGGCGGCAGCTCCCGACATGCCCTACTTAGCGGGCACATTGCACCGCGGGCCGTTATTTCCCCCAACCCTTTCTGACATCAGAGAGACGGGCGGAGAGGCGTTCCTTAGTATTCCTTGGCTTTTCAGAGTCGGTGTCTTATGTAATCCGACGCTGGAATTAATGCTGATCCCGACAGTTTGTTTTTTTGTGTGGTTTATCAAAGTGTATGTAAATGAGGCCTGTGCCCTAACCTATTCATTCTTCTCCAAAGCTAACATCAGGTGGAAGACTAGAGACTAAATGTTGGTTTTTCTGCACCATTTTCAAGGTTTTTAGTGTTGTTAACCATGGTAAACGTCCCGCAGAGATAAACTTACTGAAACAGGTTGTCTGAGGATGTGCTCGAAGCAGAGATACATTTACGACTAATTTACATTTTGAGGAGGCTTTATTGACATATAGTAGCTGTTGGCATTTTGTCAATAGACTTAGTATTTGTCAACGCAAGAACACCAAACAGACGAGATGAGGGTATTACATATGTTGTTATTTATGCTGATTGATTTATACATTTTCATTATCTTCTTTTGATTTACTGTTTGGGGAAAATACTGCATTGATATTGTATGTGTAGAAGGAGATTCACTGCCGTTAGTAAGATTAAGTCAGATACACCTGTGGAAAGCTGTAGTACATCAGAGACGGACTGGCCACGGTAGTACATCAGAGACGGACTGGCCACGGTAGTACATCAGAGACGGACTGGCCACGGTAGTACATCAGAGACGGACTGGCCACTGTAGTACATCAGAGACGGACTGGCCACGGTAGTACATCAGAGACGGACTGGCCACTGTAGTACATCAGAGACGGACTGGCCACTGTAGTACATCAGAGACGGACTGGCCACTGTAGTACATCAGAGACGGACTGGCCACGGTAGTACATCAGAGACGGACTGGCCACTGTAGTACATCAGAGACGGACTGGCCACTGTAGTACATCAGAGACGGACTGGCCACTGTAGTACATCAGAGACGGACTGGCCACTGTAGTACATCAGAGACGGACTGGCCACGGTAGTACATCAGAGACGGACTGGCCACTGTAGTACATCAGAGACGGACTGGCCACTGTAGTACATCAGAGACGGACTGGCCACTGTAGTACATCAGAGACGGACTGGCCACTGTAGTACATCAGAGACGGACTGGCCACTGTAGTACATCAGAGACGGACTGGCCACGGTAGTACATCAGAGACGGACTGGCCACTGTAGTACATCAGAGACGGACTGGCCACGGTAGTACATCAGAGACGGACTGGCCACTGTAGTACATCAGAGACGGACTGGCCACGGTAGTACATCAGAGACGGACTGGCCACTGTAGTACATCAGAGACGGACTGGCCACTGTAGTACATCAGAGACGGACTGGCCACTGTAGTACATCAGAGACGGACTGGCCACTGTAGTACATCAGAGACGGACTGGCCACTGTAGTACATCAGAGACGGACTGGCCACTGTAGTACATCAGAGACGGACTGGCCACTGTAGTACATCAGAGACGGACTGGCCACTGTAGTACATCAGAGACGGACTGGCCACTGTAGTACATCAGAGACGGACTGGCCACTGTAGTACATCAGAGACGGACTGGCCACGGTAGTACATCAGAGACGGACTGGCCACTGTAGTACATCAGAGACGGACTGGCCACTGTAGTACATCAGAGACGGACTGGCCACTGTAGTACATCAGAGACGGACTGGCCACTGTAGTACATCAGAGACGGACTGGCCACTGTAGTACATCAGAGACGGACTGGCCACTGTAGTACATCAGAGACGGACTGGCCACTGTAGTACATCAGAGACGGACTGGCCACTGTAGTACATCAGAGACGGACTGGCCACGGTAGTACATCAGAGACGGACTGGCCACTGTAGTACATCAGAGACGGACTGGCCACGGTAGTACATCAGAGACAGACTGGCCACTGTAGTACATCAGAGACGGACTGGCCACGGTAGTACATCAGAGACGGACTGGCCACGGTAGTACATCAGAGACGGACTGGCCACGGTAGTACATCAGAGACGGACTGGCCACTGTAGTACATCAGAGACGGACTGGCCACTGTAGTACATCAGAGACGGACTGGCCACGGTAGTACATCAGAGACGGACTGGCCACTGTAGTACTTCAGAGACGGACTGGCCACGGTAGTACATCAGAGACGGACTGGCCACTGTAGTACATCAGAGACGGACTGGCCACTGTAGTACATCAGAGACGGACTGGCCACTGTAGTACATCAGAGACGGACTGGCCACTGTAGTACATCAGAGACGGACTGGCCACTGTAGTACATCAGAGACGGACTGGCCACTGTAGTACATCAGAGACGGACTGGCCACTGTAGTACATCAGAGACGGACTGGCCACTGTAGTACATCAGAGACGGACTGGCCACGGTAGTACATCAGAGACGGACTGGCCACTGTAGTACATCAGAGACGGACTGGCCACGGTAGGACATCAGAGACGGACTGGCCACTGTAGTACATCAGAGACGGACTGGCCACGGTAGTACATCAGAGACGGACTGGCCACGGTAGTACATCAGAGACGGACTGGCCACGGTAGTACATCAGAGACGGACTGGCCACGGTAGTACATCAGAGACGGACTGGCCACTGTAGTACATCAGAGACGGACTGGCCATAGGGCCTTGTCTAAATTGGGGGTTTTGCGCACAATTGTCGTTATTTGGCTAATAATGGGGGCCTGGAGGGGAAAAAATTTCCAGGTGTGTTAGAAATGCTTGGCTGATTTCTGGTGCCAGTCTTCTGGTCCCAGTCTTCTGGTCCCAGTCTTCTGGTGCCAGTCTTCTGGTCCCAGTCTTCTGGTCCCAGTCTTCTGGTGCCAGTCTTCTGGTCCCAGTCTTCTGGTGCCAGTCTTCTGGTGCCAGTCTTCTGGTCCCAGTCTTCTGGTGCCAGTCTTCTGGTGCCAGTCTTCTGGTCCCAGTCTTCTGGTCCCAGTCTTCTGGTGCCAGTCTTTCCCTGCACTAGATCCTACATTAAAGCGGCAAGCATCAGTAGAAACAATAACAAAGCGGACTCCCCGCCCCTGTTTCGGTAAAAAGCTGGGGGATGGGGCTAGAGAAATGTAACCACTCGTCAATGCATAGACAGAGCTTTGAATGCAAGGACTGACCATCCATGGTATCAAAATGATTCCCCTTCACACTGCCAACTTCTAGCAGAGCCTCGACATTGTAGTCAGTTATAGAGGTGAAAAAAGCCATTATGGCATTTGGACTATTGGAGACAATGAGCGAGATTCAGACAAAAGAAATTATAATAATTCAGAATGAGGGCTTTATTGGCACTCGGCTAAATCCTGCTGGTCTGTCAGCATGATGAACAAGCCGGTGGCCTTCTCGAGATCCCTCAACCAGGTGTGACTTTGGTAGAAGTGGCAAGGTGCCGTGACGTACCCCACTGTGAGATGGTATGACCGAGACCTTCCCTTCACTAGAACTCTCAAACGCGTTTACGTATTTGTTCATTTCTTTTTCTTTTTGGTTTTACTGGACAGAGAAAGTGAAGAGAGACAGGGTAAAGGGTGCGGTGCAAACTAAATTCAACCGACAACACCTGCATACGTACCGTATGTCATATCTTAATTTGACCACTTTCTCACAGCAGGAATGTATGCACTCACTGACTGTAAGTTGTTCTGGATAAAGAGTGTCTGCTAAATGACTAAAATGTAAACGTAGGAAAATAATCCTGCACTAACAGGACATGTGAATTATTATATAGATTATAATTAATGGTCATTTTGGTTGATACATTTTTTCATTTTAAAGTGGAAATTACAAACTTTAGAAGCCTTTTTAAACCTTCTAATACACAACAGGTTCGCATTTCCTGCTGCACAGGAAAATTCTCTGCAACAACAGAGTGATCAAATTAACCTGTACATGTGCTCTGAAGCCGGCAGCAACAGTAACTGCTAGACCAATCCAGGCCACTGTCTTTACTGTTTCTGTCAGCCTCAAAACAATGGAACCGACATCATCAAGGTCTGCCAATCAATAATATCCAGTAGATGCTTAGCATTTATTGGCTCTTTTCAGCTTGAAGTGCAATCAGGCTACATAATGGCCACGTCTGCTGATGCCCTAAACTGAGTAAGAGACGGACACGCCTCACTGGCCCTTCTGAAACATTTCTTCATTTAGAATAGCTGCGTTTCAATGGCTGTTTCAGTATGGTTCCAACCAGGCTTCGAATCAGGGTCTCTCACGTGTCACAAGACTGCTAGCTCGCTGAGCTATAGCCAAGGCTGGTCGTTAGCTCGGGAAGTTAACACAAATCCTCAGGCCTCTGGTAAGGTTAGTCATCACGTGAGAATGGTTTCACCTCATTACACGTTCACTCATCTAGTAGTAAAGGTCCTCTTCAGCTTTTCCCTACTGTTTGTTTTAGACAGCATCTGATGAGAATGATAATCGTTTTGTTATCTCTTCGTGTGATTAGGGTGATTATGCGTTGGAGTGATTAAAAATACTTGTCTGATATGTAAAAATATGAGAATGAATATTCCACCACATCTGTTGACAAGTTTGGCCCTTTTTAACGTTGGCATAATTATAGGACATTTGCATTTCAGACAGACCTGCACGCCAATGATGTTCCCCAAAATCTGTTTTCTTCTGCGATAATTAGAAGTCAAAGAGGCACATTCCAATGTTGAGCCACTGAGACATATGGCTAGTGTGTGTGTGTGTGTGTGTGTGTGTGTGTGTGTGTGTGTGTGTGTGTGTGTGTGTGTGTGTGTGTGTGTGTGTGTGGTGTTAGGATGCATGTAAAAGCATGTTCTCTCTAATACTAAGTAGTTTATTAACCTCACACTCAAAAGAAATGCTGATCAGTGGGGACATTATTTAAACTTCAAGGTTGAAGGGGAAATTCTCAAAGGAGCTCTGGGATGCATATTCACTCTGAATACATTGCAATCAAAAGAGAGGAAAAGCAATATGGTGGTAGCTGCACTGATGTGTAAATTAAATGAATAGAACATCATCATATTCACACAGCTGCACTGACGTGTGAATTAAATGAATAGAACATCATCATATTCACACAGCTGCACTGACGTGTGAATTAAACGAATAGAACATTATCATATTCACACAGCTGCACTGACGTGTGAATTAAACGAATAGAACATTATCATATTCACACAGCTGCACTGACGTGTGAATTAAACGAATAGAACATCATCATATTCACACAGCTGCACTGACGTGTGAATTAAACGAATAGAACATCATCATATTCACACAGCTGCACTGGCGTGTGAATTAAGCGAATAGAACATCATCATATTCACACAGCTGCACTGGCGTGTGAATTAAGCGAATAGAACATCATCATATTCACACAGCTGCACTGACGTGTGAATTAAACGAATAGAACATCATCATATTCACACAGCTGCACTGACGTGTGAATTAAACGAATAGAACATCATCATATTCACACAGCTGCACTGACGTGTGAATTAAACGAATAGAACATCATCATATTCACACAGCTGCACTGATGTGTGAATTAAACGAATAGAACATCATCATATTCACACAGCGGTGGGACTGGGGATATTTTCAATCCGTGCAACTGGAATCTTTACACACAAATAATCAAAAAACCAAAAAGCATCTTGGATCCCATATAATCGTATCATGATCTAAAAGGAAACACTGATCGTATATCAGCACTCCCAGACCCTCTCTGAGGAGGTCACAGCACTCCCAGGCCCTCTCTGAGGAGGTCACAGCACTCCCAGACCCTCTCTGAGGAGGTCACAGCACTCCCAGGCCCTCTCTGAGGAGGTCACAGCACTCCCAGGCCCTCTCTGAGGAGGTCACAGCACTCCCAGACCCTCTCTGAGGAGGTCACAGCACTCCCAGACCCTCTCTGAGGAGGTCACAGCACTCCCAGACCCTCTCTGAGGAGGTCACAGCACTCCCAGATCCTCTCTGAGGAGGTCACAGCACTCCCAGGCCCTCTCTGAGGAGGTCACAGCACTCCCAGACCCTCTCTGAGGAGGTCACAGCACTCCCAGACCCTCTCTGAGGAGGTCACAGCACTCCCAGACCCTCTCACAGGGGGAATGGGATATGTCCAAAAAAAACTCACACCTGTACAGGTTACCCACTTGTACATATAGTGAAACAAGACTATATACAGTAAGCAGCCCCAAATTATGGTTATTATTATATCATACAGGCCCTGGTCCATCAGATAAGACCTATGAACAGTTATCATGTTTTTTAAGCAATTTTCTGTCAGAGGATGATGATCAATTTCATGGTGAATATGGGGATTGTCACAGATAACGGCCTTGAATGATTTTCAAAAATACACACGTTGATTGCAATGCACCGTGCGCATCGCAGTCTCTTTTAAAGCCTAGTTTTTCACATGCCAAAAAAAACGCGTGATCATCAATAACAGTTTCATTGTTCATCACAACAACACAGAAACAATCCAAAAGCCTGCAGCCTTGTGAAAATACGCCCCCCTTTGAAGTGAAAATAAAAAGCAAGCTTCGGCGCTTCACAACGTTTAAAACAATATAGAAAAAGAGATGTGAAGATCCTCAAAGCAGTGGAAAATTCCTGCCGAATGTCAATGTGTAATTTTAAAAGTAGGGCATAGAATCCAATCATACCCATATTAATAACCTCTGTGGCTGCATGGGCGACAAGGAAAGGAGAGAGAAGGTGTACATCTCCATCGGCATCCTATTATCTGCATTACTTTTGACCAGGGCCCATAGGCAGAAAGGGCAGCTGGACGAGGGGGATATTTTACGCCTTCCTCTCGTCGTTTGATGATGGTAATCACTAATGCTCTGTTCTTTTATTTATTTTATTTTTCCAGGTTAGTCTCAATATAATTAAAAATCTATTTTACAAGAGAGACCTGGTCGAAATAGTAGCACACAAAGTTTCCGACACTTTAACAACATATAACACAAAGCACTACAGTTTAAAAACATATATTTACACATTGAGCAGCAAGATGGTTTGGGAAGGTGTGAAGCAACTAGGGTTCAAATTATTGATGACCCCCCAACTTCATTTTCCATCATAGTGTTTATCTTACCTTTAAACTCATTTAAAGGGATGAGCTCCTGTAATTTCAGGACCTTTTAAAACTCATTCCAAGCGGAAGGGGATGAAAATATACACAGTCAGTTAGGAAAGCTAAGGCTAGCTTTTTCAAACAGAAATTTGCTTCCTGTAGCACTAATTCCAAAAAGTTTTGAGACACTGTAAAGTCCATGGAGAATAAGAGCACCTCCTCCCAGCTTCCCACTGCACTGAGGCTAGGAAACACTGTCACCACCGATAAATCTACGATAATCGAGAATTTCAATAAGCATTTTTCTACGGCTGGCCGTGCTTTCCACCTGGCTACCCCTACCCCGGCCAACAGCTCTGCATCCCCCACAGCAACTTGCCCAAGCCTCCCCCATTTCTCCTTCACCCAAATTCAGATAGCTGATGGTCTGAAAGAGCTGCAAAATCTGGATCCCTACAAATTAGCTGGACCTTCTCTTTCTAAAATGATTCGCCGAAATTGTTGCAACCCCTATTACTAGCCTGTTCAACCTCTCATTCGTATCGTCTGAGATCCCTAAACATTGGAAAGCTGCCGTGGTCATCCCCCTCTTCAAAGGGGGAGACACTTTAGACCCAAACTGTACAGACCTATATCCATCCTGCCCTGCCTTTCTAAAGTCTTCGAAAGCCAAGTTAACAAACAGATCACCGACCATTTCGAATCCCACCGTACATTCTCCACTATGCATCTGGTTTTTGTGAGCTGGTCATGAGTGCACCTCAGCCATGTCATTTACAAAATAGCCTCCAACACTCTACTCAGCAAATTGGATGTAGTCTATCACAGTGCCATTCGTTTTGTCACCAAAGCCCCATATACTACCCACCACTGCGACCTGTATGCTCTCGATGGCTGGCCCTCGCTACATATTCCTCGTTAAACCCACTGGCTCCAGGTAATCTATAAGTCTTTGCTAGGTAAAGCCCCGCCTTATCTCAGCACACTGGTCACCATAGCAACACCCATCTGTAGCATGCACTCCAGCAGGTATATCTCACTGGTCACCCCCAAAGCCAACACCTCCTTTGGCCGCCTTTCCTTCCAGTTCTCTGCTGCCAATGACTGGAACGAATTGCAAAAATTACTGAAGCTGGAGACTCATATCTCCCTCACTAGCTTTAAGCATCAGCTATCAGAGCAGCTCACAGATCACTGCACCTGTACATAGCCCATCTGTAAATAGCACACCCAACTACCTTATCCCCATACTGTTGTTTATTTTTTGCTCTTTTGCACCCCAGTATCTCTACTTGCACATCATCATCTGCACATCTATCACTCCAGTGTTAATGCTAAATTGTAATTATTTTGCCACTATGGCCTATTTATTGCCTTACCTCCCTAACCTTACTACATCTGCACACACTGTACATAGATTTTTCTACTGTATTATTGACTGTATGTTTGTTTACTCCATGTGTAACTCTGTGTTGTTGTATGTGTCGAACTGCTGTGCTTTATCTTGGCCAGGTCGCAGTTGTAAATGAGAACTTGTTCTCAACCGGCCTACCTGGTTAAATAAAGGTGAAATAAAAAATAAATTAAAATAAAATTAAATGAAGAGGAAACAGTGATGAGTTATAATTGATTGAATGGCGCTCTACCTTCGAGTGGGCAAAAGTCCAGAGTCCGCTGGGGTTAGGTTGTCATTGCACTAACCATAGTTAGCATTGGCTCTTTGTAACTACCTCTAATTTCCTTTATACTGGACGCAGAGACATACAAATGGTATCCACGAGTTTATCTGACTCTGGGGAGTAGGTAAAAAGGGCTTCATTGCCAAAATCCTGAACTATCCCTTTAAGGCGGTGTGTGTGTGTGTGGGTGCGTGTGTGTCTATTACACTGCAGGGCTGTGGGCTGTCCCAATTGCCCTCCAGATAATTGTTTGAGAGAATAGCCATCTATTTAATGAAGAAGGATACAAAAATAGCCTCCAGCATCAACTTTAAGGACGTTAAGGACAGGGATCACACTATAGCCCTTTCTTGAGTTGTGTTTGTGTCTGCTGTGGCCCGATGACTCTAACATTGTTTGAACATTGTTGATTACCGTGGCTGCGAAGGGGAGTCGACATTGGCCAATGCAGTGCAGTATTTTTCTGACAGCCGGCTTCGAAGGCGTCCCTAAGTGATGTATTGTGCAGGATATTGCTTGCTATGCCCATACTCTGCAGTTCTGGGTTGAGGAGTTGAAAGAGATTTGGCCGTGTGTGTATATGTGTGTGTGTGTGTGTGTGTGTGTGTCTGAGAGGCACACACACACCAAAATTGATGACAAATAGATGAGTAGAGATCTCCTCTCCTGTGTTCAAGGACTTTGGGAAAATATCTACTTACATTTTGGGGGGAAGTGCCTTTAATTGAACAATGGTCCGTCTTGTTTCATATGAAAGACTTGAAGCAAACCTCTGTTCTGTATACCCATCCGCAGTTGTAGGAATAAGTTTTAATGGAAGGATACTGGGATTCTGGAAGTCATATTGTCAGAGGTGCTTCCCAGAGTGCCTGAAACACTAGTGTCCACGTTCTCCCTTTACCTTAAAAAACACAGATACGAACCGGGAGTGAATAAAAGCTTCAAAATGCCGTCTTATCTCACCTTCTGGCCTCTGGAATTCTGCCTGAAATACTAATTTGTCCAAAGCAGCGAAGATGGTTGGGTTCAATATCCTGTGTATGGTGCAGACCTGGGTTCAAATACTATTTGAAAAAATCCTTTTAAATACCTAATCTGTGCCTGATTGAAACCACACCCATCTGGCAATCCAGGCAGGCTAGAGGAAACGCTTCAGGTATTTGAGTAAATATAATAATATTGGATCCCAGGTCTGGTGGTGGCTATATACAGGGGGTACCGGTACAGAGTCAATGTGGAGGCTATATACAGGGGGTACCGGTACAGAGTCAATGTGGAGGCTATATACAGGGGGTACCGGTACAGAGTCAATGTGGAGGCTATATACAGGGTACCGGTACAGAGTCAATGTGGAGGCTATATACAGGGGTACCGGTACAGAGTCAATGTGGAGGCTATATACAGGGGGTACTGCACAGAGTCAATGTGGAGGCTATATACAGGGGTACCGGTACAGAGTCAATGTGGAGGCTATATACAGGGGGTACCAGTACAGAGTCAATGTGGAGGCTATATACAGGGGGTACCGGTACAGAGTCAATGTGGAGGCTATATACAGGGGGTACTGCACAGAGTCAATGTGGAGACTATATACAGGGGGTACCGGTACAGAGTCAATGTGGAGGCTATATACAGGGGTACCGGTACAGAGTCAATGTGGAGGCTATATACAGGGGGTACAGTACAGAGTCAATGTGGAGGCTATATACAGGGGGTACCGGTACAGAGTCAATGTGGAGGCTATATACAGGGGTACCAGTACAGAGTCAATGTGGAGGCTATATACAGGGGGTACCGGTACAGAGTCAATGTGGAGGCTATATACAGAGGTACGGTACAGAGTCAATGTGGAGGCTATATACAGGGTGCCGGTACAGAGTCAATGTGGAGGCTATATACAGGGAGTACCGGTACAGAGTCAAGGTGGAGGCTATATACAGGGGTACCGGTACAGAGTCAATGTGGAGACTATATACAGAGGTACTGGTACAGAGTCAATGTGGAGACTATATACAGGGTACTGCACAGAGTCAATGTGGAGGCTATATACAGGGGGTACTGTACAGAGTCAATGTGGAGACTATATACAGGGGGTACTGTACAGAGTCAATGTGGAGACCATATACAGGGGGTACCGGTACAGAGTCAATGTGGAGACTATATACAGGGGTACTGTACAGAGTCAATGTGGAGGCTATATACAGGGGGTACTGTACAGAATCAATGTGGAGGCTATATACAGGGGGTACTGTACAGAGTCAATGTGGAGGCTATATACAGGGGTACCGGTACAGAGTCAATGTGGAGGCTATATACAGGGGGTACCGGTACAGAGTCAATGTGGAGGCTATATACAGGGGTACCAGTACAGAATCAATGTGGAGGCTATATACAGGGGGTACCAGTACAGAGTCAATGTGGAGGCTATATACAGGGGGTACAGAGTCAATGTGGAGGCTATATACAGGGGGTACTGCACAGAGTCAATGTGGAGGCTATATACAGGGGTACTGTACAGAGTCAATGTGGAGGCTATATACAGGGGGTACGGTACAGAGTCAATGTGGAGGCCATATACAGGGGTAGGGTACAGAGTCAATGTGGAGGCTATATACAGGGGGTACCAGTACAGAGTCAATGTGGAGGCTATATACAGTGGTACCGGTACAGAGTCAATGTGGAGGCTATATACAGGGGGTACAGAGTCAATGTGCAGGTTAGTCGAGGTGGTTTGTACATGTAGGTAGGGGTGAAGTGACTATGTATAGATAATAAACAGACAGTAGCAGCAGTGTACATGTAGGTAGGGGTGAAGTGACTATGTATAGATAATAAACAGACAGTAGCAGCAGTGTACATGTAGGTAGGGGTGAAGTGACTATGTATAGATAATAAACAGACAGTAGCAGCAGTGTACATGTACATGTAGGTAGGGTGAAGTGACTATGTATAGATAATAAACAGACAGTAGCAGCAGTGTACATGTAGGTAGGGGTGAAGTGACTATGTATAGATAATAAACAGACAGTAGCAGCAGTGTACATGTAGGTAGGGGTGAAGTGACTATGTATAGATAATAAACAGACAGTAGCAGCAGTGTACATGTAGGTAGGGGTGAAGTGACTATGTATAGATAATAAACAGACAGTAGCAGCAGTGTACATGTAGGTAGGGGTGAAGTGACTATGTATAGATAATAAACAGACAGTAGCAGCAGTGTACATGTAGGTAGGGGGTAAAGTGACTATGTATAGATAATAAACAGACAGTAGCAGCAGTGTACATGTAGGTGGGGGTGAAGTGACTATGTATAGATAATAAACAGACAGTAGCAGCAGTGTACATGTAGGTAGGGGTGAAGTGACTATGTATAGATAATAAACAGACAGTAGCAGCAGTGTACATGTAGGTAGGGGTGAAGTGACTATGTATAGATAATAAACAGACAGTAGCAGCAGTGTACATGTAGGTAGGGGTAAAGTGACTATGTATAGATAATAAACAGACAGTAGCAGCAGTGTACATGTAGGTAGGGGTGAAGTGACTATGTATAGATAATAAACAGACAGTAGCAGCAGTGTACATGTAGGTAGGGGTAAAGTGACTATGTATAGATAATAAACAGACAGTAGCAGCAGTGTACATGTAGGTAGGGGTAAAGTGACTATGTATAGATAATAAACAGACAGTAGCAGCAGTGTACATGTAGGTAGGGGTGAAGTGACTATGTATAGATAATAAACAGACAGTAGCAGCAGTGTACATGTATGTAGGGGTGAAGTGACTATGTATAGATAATAAACAGACAGTAGCAGCAGTGTACATGTAGGTAGGGGTGAAGTGACTATGTATAGATAATAAACAGACAGTAGCAGCAGTGTACATGTAGGTGGGGGTGAAGTGACTATGTGTAGATAATAAACAGACAGTAGCAGCAGTGTACATGTAGGTAGGGGTAAAGTGACTATGTATAGATAATAAACAGACAGTAGCAGCAGTGTACATGTAGGTGGGGGTGAAGTGACTATGTATAGATAATAAACAGACAGTAGCAGCAGTGTACATGTAGGTAGGGGTGAAGTGACTATGTATAGATAATAAACAGACAGTAGCAGCAGTGTACATGTAGGTAGGGGTGAAGTGACTATGTATAGATAATTAACAGACAGTAGCAGCAGTGTACATGTAGGTAGGGGTGAAGTGACTATGTATAGATAATAAACAGACAGTAGCAGCAGTGTACATGTAGGTAGGGGTGAAGTGACTATGTATAGATAATAAACAGAGAGTAGCAGCAGTGTACATGTAGGTAGGGGTGAAGTGACTATGTATAGATAATAAACAGACAGTAGCAGCAGTGTACATGTAGGTAGGGGTAAAGTGACTATGTATAGATAATAAACAGACAGTAGCAGCAGTGTACATGTAGGTAGGGGTAAAGTGACTATGTATAGATAATATACAGACAGTAGCAGCAGTGTACATGTAGGTAGGGGTGAAGTGACTATGTATAGATAATAAACAGACAGTAGCAGCAGTGTACATGTAGGTAGGGGTGAAGTGACTATGCATAGATAATAAACAGACAGTAGCAGCAGTGTACATGTAGGTAGGGGTGAAGTGACTATGCATAGATAATAAACAGACAGTAGCAGCAGTGTACATGTAGGTAGGGGTAAAGTGACTATGTATAGATAATAAACAGAGAGTAGCAGCAGTGTACATGTAGGTAGGGGTGAAGTGACTATGTATAGATAATAAACAGACAGTAGCAGCAGTGTACATGTAGGTAGGGGTGAAGTGACTATGTATAGATAATAAACAGACAGTAGCAGCAGTGTACATGTAGGTAGGGGTGAAGTGACTATGTATAGATAATAAACAGACAGTAGCAGCAGTGTCCATGTAGGTAGGGGTGAAGTGACTATGTATAGATAATAAACAGACAGTAGCAGCAGTGTACATGTAGGTAGGGGTGAAGTGACTATGTATAGATAATAAACAGACAGTAGCAGCAGTGTACATGTAGGTAGGGGTGAAGTGACTATGTATAGATAATAAACAGACAGTAGCAGCAGTGTACATGTAGGTAGGGGTGAAGTGACTATGTATAGATAATAAACAGACAGTAGCAGCAGTGTACATGTAGGTAGGGTAAAGTGACTATGTATAGATAATAAACAGACAGTAGCAGCAGTGTACATGTAGGTAGGGGTAAAGTGACTATGTATAGATAATAAACAGACAGTAGCAGCAGTGTACATGTAGGTAGGGGTGAAGTGACTATGTATAGATAATAAACAGACAGTAGCAGAAGAGGAAAAACAAGGGGGGGTCAATGTAAATAGTCCGGGTTGCCATTTGATTCATTGTTCTGCAGTCTTATAGCTTGGGGAAGAAGCTGTTAAGGAGTAGAGAGAACAGTCTCTAACTTGCGTGACTGGAGTCTTTTACCATTTCTTTGGGCCTTCCTCTGACACCACCTAGTATATACTGTAGGTTCTGGATGGCAGGAAGCTTGGCCCCAGTGATGTACTGGGCCGAATGCACTACCCTCTGTAGCGCCTTACAGTCAGATGCCGAGCAGTTGCCATACCAGGCGGTGATGCAACCAGTCAGGATGCTCTCGATGGTGCAGCTGAACTAATGTGACATGGGGGTATCAGAGAAGAAGGGGGTTGGGTGGGTTTGTTGCATGACAAGCGGCGAGGAAACAATATAAAATATTTAAGCAGGATTGTTCTAACAGAAAAGGGGCCCTGCCGAACCCAAGTGGCGAGCAGAATAATTGAATATGACGGGGGAGTTTAATTTGTCCGCTGCACCGCATGCTTGATTGGAGAACGATCCAGAACCATTTTCTATTTTATGTGATTAAAGTGTGTCAAATGTTTGGCATATGGGGACTTTATGGCGTAATTTTCTCGTTGTAAACTGGTTTTCTGGTTGAGGAGACATCATATAACCATATTACAACCAATTACTACTACTACAACTACTACAGATTATAAGAACTACTACGTAATGGTATCTACGTTTAGGAACCAATTCATGTTATATCTTTGTTATATCCGTATATATATATGACTCTCTATTATAATCTTCAAATTCAGTTTCAAATGTGGTTATGCATTCTCTACTACCCGCCTGCCAGGTTTGCTCAATAAAACAATTGTTAATTGTTCATGACCAAAATATATCAATTCAGATGTGGTTCCGTGCAGTAGAAGAAGAGTCTTGTTTTCATATCATCCCCAGAAAAGTAATTGCGTTTGACAAAAGAAAGCCCACGATACTTTACACTACTTGTGCCTCCTGATTTTCTTCCGTTCTATCCCGACAGCCTGAAGGGAATCTTCATCTGACATTTCTATTCACACACTTTTCCCTATATAGCACACTACATTTGACTAGAGCCCTATGAGCCCTGGTTAACAGTAGTGCAATATATAGGGAATAGTATGCCATTTGGGACTCAACCTGAAACATTATCAGAATGGTTAAATTAATGACGACTCTCGAAAAAACATCACTAAAACAAATGTTCCCTCGTCAGATTGTTTGTCCTGTGGAACTCTGGCTGTTGGCGAGATAAATTATGCATTACTTCTGCCTTGTTAGCCCCGTTTGTGCAGCGTTTGACCTGGCAAATGTTTACCGCTCTCGTTTAGCGGTAGCAGACAAGGCCAGGTTTAATGAGAACATTCTGGAAGAGAAGGAGGGAGAAAAAAGAAATGAGAGAAGAGGAACTTGGTTTAGTTTAATGGCCCTTGCTCGGCAAAACCAAAATGCCTGTTAGTCGCAAATCAACGGGGGCCTAGAAACTAAGTAGCAAGCCAGGGATGATGAATATGTATGTTAAAATTGTAATTACACATCTACATCCGTCCTTGATCGCAAATGTCACTGAAAGGGATGTGTCAATGCTTGTCACCCTCTCACCCCTCACTCCTCCTGTTGCTATGGAGATGGAGAAAAGGGCAAGGGAGGGGAACGGGGGATGATACTTAATGCCCTTTGCCGCGGCCGTGCCGCGAGTATGAGATAGCTGTTGCCCTGTCATATCCACTCTGTTCTGTCTGATGGTGGTGGTGGTGTGTGTGCGCGTGCGTGTGTGTGTGTGTGTGTGCGCGAGTGGTAGAAACATGGTTGTCTCGCCTGGCACGGACGATAAAATCCCGACCCCCTGCAAACGTCATGTGAAACAAACTGCCACAATGATTAATGCCACAGGCTTACGGTTGTCACGATGTTTCACTGATGACCTACAGCTAGCATCTCCCTCCGCTCTACTCTGCTGCTTTGGTCCCAAAGGCTGAGTGCTAGTGAGCTAGCTAGCAATGACAACAAAAATAACCTGATCTCAATTTAATTCTAACTTTATTGTCCCCTGTGGGGAATGTCTTTAAGACAGTTAATGCGTTATAAAAGGCCATGTTCCAACTCAACCCTTTGGTCTGAGTAGATTCGGTTCAGCCCAAACTGAACGGAAAGTGATGCGTGAAGAGGCTGGCTGGCCCGGATGGTGACTGACTCATCCAGCCAGTGACAGGAGAGGGCGTGCTTCAGCAGGCAGGGCTGCGAGCACAGAGCCGGAGCCAAGAAGCAATGATGTAAGGTTTTCGATTCATTTGGGCTGGCGGGCTGGCGGGCTGGCGGGCGGGCTGGCGGGCTGGCGGGCGGGCTGGCGGGCTGGCGGGCTGTGCAGTTAGAGAAAGTATTGGATATTTGTAGCTGGAAGTTGATAATCTGTTGGTTTCTAGATTGGTTCCTCTCTAATGAAATACTCTACCGTAGATTTTATGGTGTAGACCAGTGGTTCCCAAACGTCTTATAGTCTCGTACCCCTTCAAACATTCAACCCCCCAGCTGTGTACCCCCTCTAGCACCAGGGTCAGCACACTCTCAAATGTTTGTTTTTTTTTGCCATCATTGTAAGCCTGACACACACACACACTATACAATCCGGCTCGTGGGAAGTGACAAAGAGCTCTTATAGGACCAGGGCACAAATAATAATAATCAATAATGCTGCTCTTTATTTAACCATCTTACATATAAAGCCTTATTTGTTCATAGAAAATTGTGAATAACTCATCACAGGTTAATGAGAAGGGTGTGCTTGAAAGGATGCACATAACTCTGCAATGTTGGGTTGTATTGGAGAGAGTCTCAGTCTTAAATCATTTTCCACACACAGTCT
Organism: Brachymystax lenok tsinlingensis; assembly: GCA_030435695.1. Classification (NCBI taxonomy): domain Eukaryota; kingdom Metazoa; phylum Chordata; class Actinopteri; order Salmoniformes; family Salmonidae; genus Brachymystax; species Brachymystax lenok. The sequence continues at coordinate 1,189,601 of CM059812.1, read as the reverse complement.
GTGCCTGTATTTAGTTTTCATGCCAGTGAGGGCCGAGAATCCACTCTCACATAGGTACCTGGTTGCAGAGGGCATCAGTGTCTTAACAGCGCGATTTTCCAAGGCAGGATACTCTGAGCGCAGCCCAATCCAGAAATATGTCAGTGGCTTCTGATTAAATTCAATTTTCACAGAAACGCTTGTTGCAATTTCGACGAGGCTCTCTTGTTCAGATGTCGGTAAGTGGACTGGAGGCAGGGCATGAAAGGGATAGCGAATCCAGTTGTTTGTGTCGTCCGATTTGGGAAAGTACCTGCGTACCCAGCTCGCTCAGATGCTTCGCTGTATCAGGTTTGACATTGTCCGTAAAAATCATACAATGATGGAAAGACCTGTGTGTTGTCCTTCTTAATCATAGCCTCAATTTTTGTCCCGCACATTGAATATAGTTGCGGAGAGTCCCTGAAATCCTAGATTCAGATCATTCAGGCGAGAAAAAACATCACCCAGATAGGCCAGTCGTGTGAGAAACCCTTCATCATGCAAGCGGTCAGACAAGTGAAAATGATGGTCAGTAAAGAAATCTTTAAGCTCGTCTCTCAATAAAAAAAAAAACGTATCAATACTTTGCCCCTTGATAACCAGCGCACTTCTGTATGTTGTATAAGCGTTACATGGTCGCTGCCCATATCATTGCATTATGTAGAAAATACATGAGACTTCAGGGGCCTTGCTTTAACAAAGTTAACCATTTTCACTGTAGTGTCCAAAACGTCTTTCAAGCTGTCAGGCATTCCCTTGGCAGCAAGAGCCTCTGGGTGGATGCTGCAGTGGACCCAAGTGGCGTCGGGAGCAACTGCTTGCACGCTCGTTACCGCTCCACTATGTCTCCCCTGACTTACTACTTGAAAGTCGTCTTAATTCTCGCTCAAAAAACTCTAGTGGCTTATTTTTCAAATTGGCATGTTCCGTTTCTAAATGTTTGCGCAAGAGTGATGGTTTCATAGAGTTGTGAGATAGTACTTTTTCACAAATAACACACTGTGGCTGAGGAAAGGCACTACTCCCAATATAAGTGAACCCCGAATCAATGTAGTTCTCATCATATTTGCGCCTCTTTGATGGTCCAACGTCCCTGTCTGTTGTTCGGTGCTTTCCTGGGTAAGGGGGCAGTAGCTCTTCCGCTGCATCAGAGTCACAACTGTCAGTGTTCATGCTAGCTGGGCCAACAACAAATGCAGAATTACTGATGCTAGCATTGGATGTGCTCGTGGAAGCAGAACAACTTGTGTCGTCGACAAGTGCAGGTGTAGTACTGATGGTAGTAGCATAACTGCTGGTAGTAGCAGTATTACCAGTAGAGCTGGTAGTAGCAGTACTGTTGGTAGTAGCAGTACTGTTGGTAGTAACAGTACTGTTGGTAGTAGCAGTACTGCTGGTAGTAGCAGTATTACCAGTAGAGCTGGTAGTAGCAGTATTACCAGTAGAGCTGGTAGTAGCAGTATTACCAGTAGAGCTGGTAGTAGCAGTATTACCAGTAGAGCTGGTAGTAGCAGTACTGTTGGTAGTAGCAGTACTGGTGGTAGTAGCAGTACTGCTGGTAGTAGCAGTATTACCAGTGGAGCTGGTGGTAGCAGTGTTACCAGTGAGCTGGTGGTAGCAGTGTATTACCAGTGGGGCTGGTGGTAGCAGTGCTGGTGGTAGTAGCAGTGCTGTTGGTGAGTAGCAGTGCTGTTGGTGGTAGCAGTGCTGCTGGTGGTAGCAGCAGTGCTGCTGGTAGTGGCAGTGTTACCAGTGGGGCTGGTGGTAGCAGTGCTGTTGGTGGTAGCAGTGCTGTTGGTGAGTAGCAGTGCTGGTGGTGGTAGCAGTGTTACAGTGGGGCTGGTGGTAGCGGTGCTGTTGGTGGTAGCAGTGCTGCTGGTGGTGCAGCATGCTGCTGGTGGTGGCAGTGTTACCAGTGGGGCTGGTGGTAGCGGTGCTGTTGGTAGCAGCAGTGCTGTTGGTGGTGGCAGCTGGTGGTAGTAGCAGTATTACCAGTGGGGCTGGTGGTAGCAGTGCTGTTGGTGTAGCAGTGCTGTTGGTGGAGCAGCAGTACTGTTGGTGGTAGCAGTGCTGGTGGTGGTAGCAGCACTGCTGGTGGTAGCAGTGCTGGTGGTGGTAACAGTGCAGTGGGGCTGGTGGTAGCGGTACTGTTGGTGGTAGCAGTGCTGTTGGTGGTAGCAGTATTTACCAGTGGGGCTGGTGGTAGCAGTGCTGTTGGTGGTAACAGTGCTGGTGGTGAGCAGCAGTACTGGTGGTAGTAACAGTGCTGCTGGTGGTAGCAGTTACCAGTGGGGCTGGTGGTAGCACCTGTTGGTGGTAACAGTGCTGGTGGTGAGTAGCAGTGCTGGTGGTGGTAGTAGCAGTATTACCAGTGGAGGCTGGTGGTAGCAGTGCTGTTGGTAGTAACGGTGCTGGTGGTAGTAACAGTACTGGTGGTAGTAGCAGTACTGCTGGTGGTAGCAGTATTGCCAGTGGGGCTGGTGGTAGCAGTACTGTTGGTAGTAGCAGTACTGGTGGTAGTAGCAGTACTGCTGGTAGTAGCAGTACTGCTGGTAGTAGCAGTATTACCAGTAGAGCTGGTAGTAGCAGTACTGGTGGTAGTAGCAGTACTGCTGGTAGTAGCAGTATTACCAGTAGAGCTGGTAGTAGCAGTACTGTTGGTAGTAACAGTACTGGTGGTAGTAGCAGTACTGGTGGTAGTAGCAGTACTGCTGGTAGTAGCAGTATTACCAGTAGAGCTGGTAGTAGCAGTACTGGTGGTAGTAGCAGTACTGCTGGTAGTAGCAGTATATAATATAACACGTGCGAGTGGAGAAGAGATATCTGAGGCTGACACCTGATGTTAAAGTGCACACTTTGTTTTGAAGGCTTCTGGAGAGGTAGGTTGTTTTTGACGATGGTTTTGTCACATTATGATATATTGAACCCTTTTGAGACAGTTCTATAACATCTACAAAAGGACAACAATCAAAAATGCGTGTGTTTGTGGATTGTAAAAATGTTCTTGAGATTTGTGGCAGGCAATCGGTATATCTACACTATAATGTTACACTATAACGTTTTTTAAAGTGTACTTTAAAGAACCTTTAGGAGAGTTATCCCAAAAAGGTTGCTCAAGCAGCAACAAACCAAAGTGTGTGTGTGTGTAGTGTTGGCAGATGTTTGTCTCTCAGGTTTTGTACCGTATCGTGAGAGGAGGTATTATGGCCTCACAAAGCCTTCAATTCAGCTTCCGGAAACAAGGTCACATCGAGCAAAAACTGCAAGCTCTCGTGCTTTTGCTCGTTCTAAGGTGTTAGTGGCAAAGCTTAGGAAGGTTGACATTTTGTTATTTCGTTGTTGTGTTTTTACCATTTTGAGTGAGGTGATTTTCCGACCGCAACTGCCTTGTTTGTTCAGAGAAACCCCCCCAAAAAAATAACTAATGAATTAGCGGGTCTCTCAGAAGACAGAAGAGATACTGTTTCAACATCACAGGGAGTAAAGCATGTACCAAATAAAAAAACACTCTCTGAGAATATCGCTCAATAGTATTGTCAGGGCATTGTTCTGCAGAGTGTAGGCCAGAGGGACGTGGCTTGCATAGCAGTAGAGGTGGAGTGAGTGGTGCAACAGCCTTTGATGTAGTTATGTTTTAGATCAAACTGCAAAAACAGAGCCGGGGAGATGTGTATCTTGTGTGTGTGTGTGTGTGGCCCTCTGCTGCTGTGTTCGTCTGGATGCTGTTTCACAACAGCAGCAGCAGCAGTTTCTCACTGCGGTTGAGTCTGAATCAGTGGGAATTGTCATTATCAGCTACTGTGGGAGAGGAGTGTGTGAACAATGTCAACAAATACTATTTACAAATACAAGAGTGCGTTAACCTCTTGTGACATTGCGTTTTATCTCCTCGGCTGGCTGCACTGGATTATTGTCTGGATTCATGGGATGAATCGTTGCTCCAAGAAACCCTTTCTTGGGGACAGAACTTTTGGTCACGTTTCCTCAGTGCTATTTTTAAAGGAGGGAAGAGGCAGACTGCAAGTGTCAGTTGGTGAAAATAGCTTTGCACGTGGGACTGACAAAAGGGGTCAAGGTCTGTCTAGCTGTGAGAGAGAGAGAGAGAGAGAGAGAGAGAGAGAGAGAGAGAGAGAGAGAGAGAGAGAGAGAGAGAGAGAGAGAGAGAGAGAGAGAGAGAGAGAGAGAGAGAGAGAGAGAGAGAGAGAGAGAGAGAGAGAGAGAGAGAGAGAGAGAGAGAGAGAGAGAGAGAGAGAGAGAGAGAGAGAGAGAGAGAGAGAGAGAGAGAGAGAGAGAGAGAGAGAGAGAGAGAGAGAGAGAGAGAGAGAGAGAGAGAGAGAGAGAGATCAGATAAAACCACAGAGGTGCCACAGTCAGAGAGAGATGAGGGAAAAGAAAGAAATACAGACAGACCGAAAGGAAACTAAAGACAGGAAGAAAGTATAGATAGTAAGAAAGAGGGAACAAGGAAAGAAAGAAATGAAAGGTACAGAGAGATACTTTCTGTTTTGAAGACACCCTTGAAAGTTAGTAGTTAAAGTAGTGGTAGGTATGCCCGACTGTGTTCAAATGCAGGCATCAAAAGAAGACAGCAACTGCTCAAGAGCCAATGTAGCGGCTTTGAAATAGTTTCTATGCTTAATTTTACCCCAGCGAAGAACACACCAGTTATTCTGTTATTCGTCGTCTGTCTCAACGTGTCATAGAACCGCACAAAAGAAACTTGAGTCTTTCCTTTACCACTGTGACAGGCGACAGTTTTGCATGGTTTTTTCCCCACTCTCCAATTTCCTGAGCATTAAAAAAAGATCCCCAGGAAAGGGATATGAATATATCAATGTCTTTACAGGAGCTTGTTGAGCTACCTGTTGCTTTCAGAATGAATTGACGTTCTTCTTCAGACAAACACCGTCCCTGGATTGCGGTTGTCATTTCTAGGCCTTATTTGAGTTATTTTCAGGGACTTTTGTCTGCGTCCTGATTCTCCACACTTTTCCAAAAGTGTGCACTCGCACACTCCCCGTTATGGATTTACAAGCTAATGATCGGTGCAGGCATTGGCTGTAGGGAGTTTCCAGCATTGTTAAATCCATAGAAGAAAGTGTGCAAGTGCATACTTCGGGAGAAGGGTGGTGAATCGGGACACAACCTATCTATCTCTCTTTCTAGATAGACTGGGGGGGTAAGAATGTGGTCAATTGTAAACGAATCTCATCTTAAGCACAGTGCCTGTCGGCGAGGATTCAATTTGTCTCTGTGTCTGAAGTAGAGCCGTGTGGGGCTCGGCGTTGTCCCAGAGCGCATGGAGGGTTAGACTAGACGGGAGGAATTTGTCGCGACGGACAGCTCCCGTAATGAACCATCCTGGGCTTCTGGAAGAGCTAGCTCGAACTAAGATGAGGGCCAAGTAATTGGTTGCCTCAGAAGTGCTGTGGCCCTTGTCGATGCGGTTTCTCAAAGCCGGGCTATGGTGGAAACAAGGCAGACCAAGTCGTCTTAAGAATACAGCGTCAGACAATCTGTTTTATTGTAGAGCAGACACTTTGCAGTCTGATACAATTACTAGTAGCTTATTTTCTTATGTATTGTAGTTCCAGTCTCATCAGGGTGACTTGTTTCTTTATTTCCGACAATTTGCATCCATTTGGAAGATTAAAAGAATGGATGCTATAACCTGTTCACTGCAGCTGCTGTTTATTTGGTTCATTGTGATTATGAAAAAATCTCATTACTTAAAATCGGGCTGAGGTCATTCATTCATCGTGAAATGGTTTTATAGTAATTTCGTATTGGTCTTCCCAATTTTACTCCTCTCGTTTCATAGCGGCTTTTAGTGGATAATGATTTTAATTTGTTTTTTTTTTGTGTGCTGTTCATCATTGTTTGTAATCTGCTTTCCAATTTAATTGGAGACTAAGAAAAGCTTTTTGAATGTACAGCGTTCAATTCACAGATTAATTGTGTAATTTTTAGGTATTGGCTTTTGGTGCTGTTGCCAGACGTGCATTTTCCTGGTTGGTCTGTGAAGCAAATAGGCAATATCGGCAATGACTCAGAACAGTTTTCTTTCATATTTCAACATACATATTTGAATGCCTGAATAGCCAATCCAACATGAATGTATCAGGGAGTATTCAGATAAGGTTTTCAATTCCCCTTGTATTGTCGTACATAAGCATTCATGAATTTTCAAACAGTGCTCACAAAGGTGTTGCGCAACAGTTTACAAAGTGATTCTCATGCTCTGCAAGTTGCTATTTCAGAAGTCCTTCCCCCTAGATGTTTTCATCATTAGCATATTTTCCTCACTTTGAGAAAAGTGTGAAGGGCGTGTGAACTGTGAAGACACTGTAAAACAGGTGTGAATCTTTACGGATTAACAATATCCAGCTGCAAGACAAGGGCCCTCAGTCTGAAGGCTTGCAGTAGAGTTGGGTTTAAATTATGTTACATTTAAGTTGTGTGACAGACCAGGAAAGTATTCACACATCTCTTCCTTCCTCTTATCCGTATATTTCTTTCTTTTTCTCTTTTTCACCTCTGCCGGACAACAAACCCTCTGAAAATCAGTAGTTCTACTGAGATTTACATAAGTATTCAAACCCTTTACTCAGTACTTTGTTGAAGCACCTGTGGCAGCGATTACAGCCTCAAGTCTTTTTGGGTATGACGATACCCGCTTGGCACACCTGTATTTGGGGAGTTTCTCCCATTATTCTCCGCAGATCCTCTCAAGCTCTGTCGGGTTGGATGGGGAGCATCGCTGCACAGCTATTTTCAGGTCTTTCCAGAGATGTTCGATCGGGTTCAAGTCCGGGCTCTGGCTGGTCCACTCAAGGACATTCAGAGACTTCTCCTGAAGTCACTCCTGCATTGTCTTGGCTGTGTGCTTAGGGTCGTTGTCCTGTTGGAAGGTGAACCAGACTAGTCTCCCAGTCCCTGCCACTGAAAACATCCCCACAGCATGATGCTGCCACTACTATGCTTCACTGTAGGGATAGTGCCAGGTTTCTTCCAGACGTGACACTTGGCATTTAGGCCAAAGATTTAAATCTTGGTTTTATCAGACCAGAGAATTTTGTTCTTTAGGTGCTTTTAGGAAAACTCCAAGCGGGCTGTCATGTGCTTTTTTACTGAGGAGTAGCTTCCGTCTGACCACTCTACCATAAAGACCTGGTTGGTGCTGCAGAAATGGTTGTCCTTCTGGAAGGTTCTCCCATCTCTGCAGAGGAACTCTGGAGCTCTGTCAGAGTGACCATCAGGTTATTGGTCACCTCCCTGACCAAGGCCCTTCTCCCCCTGATTGCTCAGTTCTTCCATTTAAGAATGATGGAGACCACTGTGTTCTTGGGGACCTTCAATGCTGCAGAAATGTTTTGGTACCCTTCCCCAGATCTGTGCCTCGACACAATCCTGTCTCAGAGCTCTATAGACAATTGCTTCAACCTCACGGCTTAGTTTTTGCTCTGACATGCACTATCAACTGTGGGATTCTCAAAAGGTTCTACAGCTGCACCATCGAGAGAATCCTGACTGGTTGCATCACTGCCTGGTATGGCAACTGCTCGGCCTCCGACCGCAAGGCACTACAGAGGGTTGTGCGAACGGCCCAGTACATCACTGGGGCCAAGCTTCCTGCCATCCAGGACCTCAATACCAGGAAGGCCCTAAAAATTCTCAAAGATTCCAGCCACCCTAGTCATAGACTGTTCTCTCTGCTACCGCACGGCAAGCAGCACCGGAGCGCCAAGTCTAGGTCCAAGAGGCTTCTAAACAGCTTCTACCCCCAAGCCATAACACTCTTGAACATCTAGTCAAATGGCTAACCAGACTATTTGCATTGCCCCCCCTCCACCCCACAACCACTGCCACTCTCTGTTGTCATCTATGCATAGTCACTTTTATTAACCTACATGTACAGTGAGGGAAAAAAGTATTTGATCCCCTGCTGATTTTGTACATTTGCCCACTGACAAAGAAATGATCAGTCTATAATTTTAATGGTAGGTTTATTTGAACAGTGAAAGACAGAATAACAACAAAAAAATCCAGAAAAACGCATTTGAAAAAAGTTTTAAATTGATTAGCATTTTAATGAGGGAAGTAAGTATTTGACCCCCTCTCAATCAGAAAGATTTCTGTCTCCCAGGTGTCTTTTATACAGGTAACGAGCTGAGATTAGGAGCACACTCTTAAAGGGAGTGCTCCTAATCTCATTTTGTTACCTGTATAAAAGACACCTGTCCACAGAAGCAATCAATCAATCAGATTCCAAACTCTCCACCATGGCCAAGACCAAAGAGCTCTCCAAGGATGTCAGGGACAAGATTGTAGACCTACACAAGGCTGGAATGGGCTACAACACTATCGCCAAGCAGCTTGGTGAGAAGGTGACAATAGTTGGTGCGATTATTCGCAAATGGAAGAAAGACAAAAGAACTGTCAATCTCCCTCGGCCTGGGGCTCCATGCAAGATCTCACCTCGTGGAGTTGCAATGATCATGAGAACGGTGAGGAATCAGCCCAGAACTACATGGGAGGATCTTGTCAATGATCTCAAGGCAGCTGGGACCATAGTCACCAAAAAAACAATTGGTAACACATTACGCCGTGAAGGACTGAAATCCTGCAGTGCCCGCAAGGTCCCCCTGCTCAAGAAAGCACATATACATGCCTGTCTGAAGTTTGCCAATGAACATCTGAATGATTCAGAGGACAACTGGGTGAAAGTGTTGTGGTCAGATGAGACCAAAATGGAGCTCTTTGGCATCAACTCAACTCGCCGTGTTTGGAGGAGGAGGAATGCTGCCTATGACCCCAAGAACACCATGCCCACCGTCAAACATGGAGGTGGAAACATTATGCTTTGGGGGTGTTTTTCTGCTAAGGGGACAGGACAACTTCACCGCATCAAAGGGACGATGGACGGGGCCATGTACCGTCAAATCTTGGGTGAGAACCTCCTTCCCTCAGCCAGGGCATTGAAAATGGGTCGTGGATGGGTATTGCAGCATGACAATGACCCAAAACACACGGCCAAGGCAACAAAGGAACCTTAGGAACCTCGAAACCTTAATGACTTGGAGAAGATCTGCAACGAGGAGTGAGACAAAATCCCTCCTGAGATGTGTGCTAACCTGGTGGCCAACTACAATAAAAGTCTGACCTCTGTGATTGCCAACAAGGGTTTTGCCACCAAGTACTAAGTCATGTTTTGCAGAGGGGGTCGAATACTTATTTCCCTCATTAAAATGCAATTCCATTTATAACATTTTTCACATGCGTTTTTTCTGGATTTGTTTTTGTTGTTATTCTGTCTCTCACTGTTCAAATAAACCTACCATTAAAATTATAGACTGATCATTTCTTTGTACCAGCAAACGTACAAAATCAGCAGGGAATCAAATACTTTTTTCCCCCCTCACTGTACATACTACCTCAACTAACTGGTTTCCCGCACATTGACTCTGTACCGGCACCCCCTGTATATACTGTTATTTTTTACTGCTGCTCTTTAATTACTTGTTACTTTTATCTCTTATTCTTATCCATATTTTTTTAAACTGCACTGTTGGTTAGGGGCTCGTAAGTAAGCATTTCACTGTAAGGTTGTTGTATTCGGCGCATGTGACTAATAACATGTTATTTGATTTATATAGACAGGTGTGCGCCTTTCCAAATCATGTCCAATCAATTTAATTTACCATAGGTGGACTCCAATCAAGTTGTAGAAACATCTCAAGCACGATCAAAGGAAACATGATGCACCTGAGCTCAATTTTGAGTCTCATAGCAAAGGTTCTGAATACATATGTAAACAAGGTATTTCTGTTTTTGATTTGCCCTTATGGGGTATTGTGATGTCATTATGGGGTATTGGGATGTCATTATGGGGTATTGTGATGTCCATATAGGTTATTGTGTGTAGATTGATGAGGGCATTGTTTTTATTTAATCCATTTTAGAATAAGGCTGTACTGTAACCAAATGTGGAAAAACTCAAGGGGTCTGAATACTTTCCAAATTAGCTGTATTTGCCTGCCGGTCTGTAGGTGGCCCTCGTGTAAAGTAATCTGAAGAAAAACAAATGAACTATAAACATGCAGAAAACAGTGTTAAGGCATTGACAAGAGAACACGCTGCGATTTCACTCCTTGTGCACTCCTACAGCACTCCAAAAGGTGCTCAGTGCCAGTGCTGACGAGGACTTTGGCGTTTGGTTTCCGTTATGTTAAACCTTCTTCGCTGTGAAAGCGGCCTTCGTATGTACCTTGTGATATACCTCATTTGACCCTTGAACCCCATTTGACCGGTGTCCCCTCTCTCTCCTCCAGGACAATGGGGAGGATGCCCACAGGATCGCCCCCTCTCCGGTGGTCCATGTGCGCGGGCTCTGTGAGTCAGTGGTAGAAGGGGACCTGGTTGAGGCCCTGGAGAAGTTTGGCAACATCTGGTGGGTGATATTTCTTGTTGTCTGTTCAGCTTTGAGGGACAATCTTTTGCCTCATTTCCATTACATGGATGCCTGTGCATATGATTATTTTAAATGTACTACAGAACTGTATTCATAGTTCAGAGTGGCACTTACTGTAGCTGAGATTTCACTTACCAACTAGTATATTACTAAAATGTATTGGTCACATACAGATGGTTAGCAGATGTTATTGCGAGTGTAGAGAAATACTCGTGACTATAAATTGTAGTTAGTATTCTAATACTATCCTGGGTCTGAGCAGCTCACTGATTGAATGCATCAACAGAATGTATTGAGATGCATCTTTTGTCCCTGTGTGCAGTGTGATTGTTTTTCTCCAACAAAGCCAGTGGGATTTGTTCTGTTAGAATTACAACTCCCATTTTTCTGGATTTAAAAGAAATCTCCCATTAGCCATTTCTTCAGTGTTGGAAATCCATTTTTAATCCATTTAAATGCAATAACAATCTCCCGGTAATCATATTTCTCAGAGAACAAGGGGGCATTAAGACACACTTAAGTTGCACAACTGATCATTACAACACATTCGACACAACGGTTGTGACACAAAGAAGAGTTTTTCTGCACAAAAGTATTGATGCACACGTTTTGCGGCGACACTGCACAATAGTTGTGTAGACTTTTTTTTTATGCAGACAAACTCTCCATTGTATCACAAACATAGCAGTTGTATCACAACCATTGTGTCAAATGCGTTGTGCATCAGTTTTACAACCTGAGTGTGTACGGAGCCAATACGCCTGTGATTATTGTAAATATCTCCCTGCCTCCATCCATCCCAGTGTCACTTGATATTTCCGTAACTCGGGTTGCCGCTTTGAGGATATTATGGGATGTGGATTTCATTGCAAAGGACTTGACTTGTGCACTGGTAGAGTAAGTTTCCCGGTGCTGTAGTCGGAATTGAGATCAGGCGAGGGTATTTTTAGGTCGGTGCAATTTCAATATACTGTAGATCCCTCCGAGTAGGCCTTAGGCAGACATAATGTGACACGGTGAACAGGAGCTGTCAGCTCCAATCTAACAGTAGCCTCAAAGACAGCATTTACATTAGAATGATGGGGGAGGCTTTATTGTGCAATGTTATTTATAGGGGTGGAGTGTGCTCTGTCTGCAATTTAAGTAGTGCATTCTCTGGTACTTTTTGTTGTTCTTTCAAAAACAAGAAGGTATATATTTTTTGGGGCTGCGGGTATAATGCATTATCATGCAGTCATAATGCAGGGATGACCACCTTATAATGTCTTATAATCACAATCATCCAAAACCAGCCATTCTTAGTATATATTGTAAGATAGTAGCTAGATGAATAGTTGTCGACTGTAAAATAAAGCATAGCCAGAGGGACATTTTATTTTAACTTATGTTGAACTCTTTCTAGTTCAACAAAAATAGAATGCACGGTGAATAGCAGCACCTCGTGAGAGGCGAGAACTTAAAAAGAGTTTGGTTTCTATCTGTGGTCTCTTCACAAATGTTGAGTTACAAAAGCAATTACCTCAGTGTGTTTTGGGGTTCTGCTAGACGAGACAAATTCTCACACGAGCATCTACTTTCATTTTACCGTCACTGCATGAAAAACATTGAGATATCTAACCAGGGAAGTGGGAAGCTAAAATTGAATATGGGCCACTGAGTGAAACACTGGCTAGGTCTTCAGTGTGTGGGGACGCTGACTGTGTATGAATGCTGTCTCTGTTTCCCGTGCCAGGATGTAGATGATTCCTGAATGCTGATTCTGATCGATATGATTGTTGCCAAAGGAGAGCTGTGTAAAGAGATATATATTATACGTGGGGCTTGTTGCTCACTAATTCTAAAGTTGAGGATGATAGAATGGTTATGGATTGTACATCAATGGAAGAAGGTGTCTTCCTTCTAGGGAGTTTTTTCCTTCTTTTCACAATTTTTTGTTTGTTTGTTGTTGTTATTTTTTCTTTTCTTCTTCTTCTTTGGATTGTTTGAGAAGTAAGAACATGGATTGTTGTTCGACAATCATCAGATGTCCGTAAGATGATTGATACAAGGTTCGTCGATTGATTTATTGGTTGATTGAATTAATTCGATCATTAAAAGTAGCTGGCTGCTCCAGCTGGAGACAACATTACATACATAAAACATTATTGAGGATAAAAAAAAAACACATTAAAGCCCTAAGGTTTATTTCCATTCTGGTCTTCTTTTGGCAGCAAGATGGCAGGTACTGTAGATTCCAGGTAGATTCCACTATCACTGTTTTCAACAGATATTGCAGTCAGATTGTTTTTGTCGAGTGTTGCACCAGCATCCAATAATCCACCAGCATTTCTCTGTCATGAGACAAAATGACAAAACTCGCACGACAATCGTGTTCCGTATTCTATAGATGGAATCTCAGAACCCACAACCACATTTCATGCTAGGTAGCTATGGGTTACTAATTGTGTCTTTGTCATTGGGTCTTCCTTTCGACAGCTACGTCATGATGATGCCGTTCAAGCGTCAGGCGCTGGTGGAGTTTGAAGCCATGGAGAGCGCCGACCAGTGCGTGACATGCGGCGCCAACGAAGCGGTGTACATTGCCGGCCAGCAGGCCTTCTTCAACTACTCCACCAGCAAGAGGATCACGCGGCCAACTAACGCCGATGACCCCAACAGTGGCAACAAAGTCCTGCTCCTCTCCATTCAGAACCCCCTCTATCCCATCACCACGGTAAGTTCATCAACTTCATGCCAGTTCAGTGCAATGGTTGAGTTTACAATGTTGACAATAGTTTAGTTCACTATGGTTTAGTTGATGATGGTTTAGTTTACAATAGTTTAACTTACGGTAGTCAACCCACTGGGCACAAGCTGGTTAAATCAACGTTGTTTCAGCGTAACTTGTCAACATATTGTGATGTGGAATCTACGTGGAAAATACATTGGATTTGAAAAAAGTCATCAACTGTCATCAACTGCTGTTTTGAGGGGTATCATTTCAACCACAGGATTATGTCATCATGGTAACCAATTATCAACATAGACAAACAAACCTTGTATAAAATATGTTGAATTTGTACAAATTTTAACAACGTCATATTTTCAACGTAATATCCACTAGAAGAAAAAAAACAATAGGCTGGGCACCACCTCTTACTGAACAGTTGATCTATCTACAGCTATTCCTTTGGTCTCCCATACAGGGGTTTAACCAAGCCCTGCTTAGCATTGATATTTGTCACTGACTATTAACCAATATAATAATATATATGCCATTTAGCAGATGGTTTCATACAAATCGACATACAGTAATGCATGCATACATTTTACGTGTGGGTGGCCCTGTGGATGGTCCAGGGAATCGAACCCACAACCCTGGCTTTTCAAGCGCCATGCACTACCAACTGAGCCTTACAGGACAACGTGGTTGGTGCCGCATGTCACACACTGGTCGGCGCTCTCCGTGGCTTTAAACTCCACCAGCGCCTGCCGCTTGACCGGCGTCATCATGACATCGCTGTCAAAGGAGGAACCAGTGACAAAGGCCACAAATTAGCAAACCCACCGCAAACATTGACGCTGATCTCTAGTGACAGACCAAATTTAGAAAAAGTAGATAGCTAACTAACATAAAATGGGGTTATGGGTTCAGAGATTACATCTATAGAATACGGCACGCGATTGTCGTGCAAGTTTAGGGATTCTGTCTTTAACAATGTGCTATCGTGAGAATGATTGTTGAGAAATCTCATTGTTGCTATCAAAGTCATTCCAAAGGAAAGGTTTAACAGAGCTAATGAAATGTAATCACACTTTATCAATCATTCTGTATATCATCAATGATGCTATTTAGGCTTATGTAGAATTTGGGAAGTAATCAATAGCTGTTGTTTAAATTCAGCCCAGGATTCAACAACAAAATGATACGTATAGGCCTAGGGTTTCAAGCTTTGGTCGATTTTTAAAAGGAATCCACAAGTTCATATTAAATATGTGGACTCGCGTCTCCATCTCAACCAAAAATAAAAGTTGAAGAATAGGATTAAATCAAATGAAACTTTATTTCAAGTGAATATAAAGTTTGATTTGATTTAGTCCTATTTTTTCTTTTTACATATATTGTGTGGTTGAAATGGAGACGTGAATCAATTATTCATTTGTTTACAAACTGGAATTGAAGCCAAACTAAGTGGTATAGATAGTGCTATCCAAGCAGATGGAACTATCCAAGCAGAAGATGCATCTTCTTCAAAAGTTGATATTTGGTTGTGTTGACAACCAAACACAATTCAATATCACTTTTGCAATACGGTAAATAGCCTATTAACTTGTCGACAAGTTAACAAATTATATGTTAAAAACTAGAATTAAGCCAATGGCCCAGAGGGAACTATCCAAGCAGTAGATACATATCCTTTAAATGTTGATATTTGATTGCATTGTCAACCAAACACAATTCAATATTACCCTTGTAAGATAGCATAATGTTAAATAGCATAATGTTAAGTAAATAGCATAATGTTAAGGCTATCTTACAAACTAATATAACAGTATTTATTCAACCTTAACATAAGTAACACATCCAAGACTACATTTTGAGTTTACTGTAACTATAAATGTCTTCTTATGTAATCATAGAAAGCGTTCAGGGTCACAGGTCTGTAGAAATCTTTGCAATTGCAATAATAATCTGTACGAAAAAACTCAAACGGCATTTATTCACCATGTCCTTTAATGTAATCTCAGGTAACTGCAGTCTAGGTCATGTGGTTGTGCTGTTAGATCGAGCACAGTGATAACACGTTAAGTTGTTGGATCTAAGTGAACTAAATATCTGACATTCCCATTTGAACTTTGGTGTGCTTTTAAACTAAAACAAAAATCAGACATTTCTATTCCATTGGAATTTGGTTGTGCTTTTAGATGGTTGAAAGTATAGTGATAACACATTGGGAATTCAACAAACTTTTGTCTTTCTTTTAGAGTGGGTGTAAATAGGTCGGAACCACGTTGATTAACGTATCTACCAAGTATTACCCAATTCTCCATGTTGAAATGACGTGGTGTGTGCCCAGTGGGAAGCTTGCAATGGCTTAGTTAACAATGGTTTCATTTAAAATAGTTTAGTTCACAATGGTTTTGACTTACGG
The DNA here is from genome assembly GCA_030435695.1 of Brachymystax lenok tsinlingensis. Lineage (NCBI taxonomy): Eukaryota > Metazoa > Chordata > Actinopteri > Salmoniformes > Salmonidae > Brachymystax > Brachymystax lenok. The sequence continues at coordinate 1,173,977 of CM059812.1, read as the reverse complement.
TAGTTTCGTTCTTAATGTTTTACTTCATGATAGGTTTGCTTATGACAGTTTAACTTACAGTATTTTAGCTTACGATGGTTTAGTTCACGATGCAATGGTTAAGTTTGCGATAGTTCAGCAATGGTTTTGGTCACAATAGTTTACACTGTTTAAGTTCACACTGGTTTAACTTTACAATGGTGTTGCTTACGATGATTTAGTTGACAGCGATTTAGCTTGGGTTTCCCGAAAGCCTTGTAGTTAATGTGGCATTAGTTATTTATCTCGACAACCCAGCTGCTCAGCCACAAGAGAGTAACGTAAAGTCGTAAAATGTATGTTTAACTGACAGCCAATCTTCTATCCATGAACAAATACAATTAAAAGAAGCAAGAAGAAGTACTTTCCGACTTGCGGTGTCGGTCTGGGTCATCTAGAAAAATACCACATGAACTACTAAGGTTTCAGGAGACTCACCCCTGAATTGTGACTTATTATTGTGTTCATTACGGCATTAGTCAGAACCCAGTCGTTGCTCTTCTGTCTCCTAGGATGTTCTGTACACAGTCTGCAATCCCATCGGCAACGTGCTGCGTATTGTCATCTTCAAACGCAATGGAATCCAGGCCATGGTGGAATATCCTTTCTGGAGTCAAGCTGGGCTACTGCAGGCGTGCGTGTCCGTGCGAGTGTGTCCGTGCGTGCACGGGTGTGTGCCCGAGGATGCGTGTACTGTGGATGCATGTACATGTGTGTGGATTCAGGAGTCTGTCTGTATGAGTGATTTCGGGTAAATGTCTGTGTATGTCTCCCTGTGGGTTTGTATGAGTATGCACACCTGCATCAGAATGTCACTTTGAAGTGGGCAACAAGCTGTCAGTCAGTGCTGGCCCCACATAGAAACACACACACACACACACAAACACACACACAAACACACACACACACACAGGCTGTAAAAAGCTTCAGAGTAGAGGAGCAGAGCCCACTCCACTCGACCGGGTCCTCGAGAGCGCTCGATCAGCATGAGCAGCATTCCAGCGGACGAGATGGCCCTTCATCAAATATGGATGACTGTCTCTCGGCATCACACACTCCTGGCACACACACACACACACTCTTGGCAAACACACACATCTCGCATGAATAAACACCTGACAGCATCAGCGCTCACTTATATGTCGGAAGCAGTGTGTGTGTGTCTGCTATGGTTTGCACACCTCCAGTATGTGTAGTGGGTTAGAGGCCATATTTGTCATTATGCAAGCCTTATATCAGATTAAAAACCTATGTAATATATAGCATGTTGTAGGCCAGTCAGTGCATATAGTTCTGGAGTGTGAACCACATTTGTGTTCAGTTTTTGTATCTTCTTGGAAAAATGATCAACAATGGGTTCACACTTTTTAACTGATATACTGAAGTACTGCTATACCTAGTTCATATTAATTTAATAACTAATTCCCATATTGTTCCCTTATTTGTAGTTACATTGTAACGCAATGGCCCTTTGTTTATATTTACTGTCTAGCGTTACATTTCACTTTGTCCCCAAGTTGGCTCATTATGTGGATCATGTACAGCTATCAGTCTAGAGTCTCTTGCTAATGGTACCACTAGGAGCAGAGATTGGCCAATGGAAACTCAGGAGACAAGGGATTGTTTGTCACTGTTGTTTCAGGTTTGGGTTTTATGGGCGATGGATGCTTCAATCCCCTGTTTTATTGTCACTTGGATGTGGTTGCCGCGGCAATGGGGGTTTCTAAGGCGCTCTGTGTTGCATGTGTGTTTGATCTGATCTGTGTGTGTGTGTGTGTGTGTGTGTGTGTGTGTGTGTGTGTGTGTGTGTGTGTGTGTGTGTGTGTGTGTGTGTGTGTGTGTGTGTGTGTGTGTGTGTGTGTGTGTGTGTGTGTGTGTGTGTGTGTGTTCCAATGGGAGTACCATCGCATACTGTATTTTATCATATAATATTTGAAGACATAGGCTCAACAAGCGAGAAATAGAAAGACAATTTGGCCCACCTCAATTAAATTTCAATTATATTATATTAACACAGACATTTTCAGACCGTTTGAATGCTCTTAGGTTTTTATAGTGCATTTCACTTTTACTACCGAATTTGCATAAAGATCTACTCGTCTGCATTTCTCTGGAAGCAGAGCAGCTTGATACGATTTCATGATGGTTAGAGACTAGAGTCACTCAGCCCAGTGTAATTGTGCTTTAGAGTAGCTGTTATCAGCTCAGTCACTGCCAATACGGATATAGAACAAGGCCTTGTTCAAAAATACTCTTAAAATGAATCCTTCCTTCCTACCTTCGTCAACTAATTACTGATCTGACATGAATGGACTGACGTTAGCAAGCTTTCCATTGTATTGCACCAATTATGCCATGTCAGATGAGTGATTACTTACAAGGAATCGAGGGAGGAGAATGCTTTTTAGGAGGATTTGAACAGAGCCCTATTCTATAAACGGATCTGCAATTGCTGAGCTGATTACTGCTTCTCTGAAGCAGAACTACATTGGGCTGAGTGACCCAAGAGTATGCGAACAGGCTTAGTCGTCTGAAGGGTGGCTTGTGGTTCTTGCTCCATCTCCTATGTTATTGCCTTCTGGTCATTGTGATTCTACACTGATCTACTCTGTTTGCCACACAATGTTTTGAATTCCACTGAGATCCTCCCGGTTGCTCTTCCTTAATGGTGTCGCCACGTTCGAAACTGTCAAAAATGCCCAAAAGGCGAAATCGGCACTCAACGGAGCAGACATATACGCCGGCTGCTGCACCCTGAAGATAGAATACGCTCGGGTAAACACACACACTCACAAACCCACATACACACACAGTGCTCACACACACTCCAGCAGGATCCCTGTGGACCCCTAACACACATGCAGCGGTGCTCTGCTCTCTCTCCCCATGCAGCCCACGCGACTCAACGTCCTCCGCAACGACAATGATAGCTGGGACTACACCAAGCCCTTTCTCGTCAGGCGAGGTACGATATCCTTCCTTCTCTGCTGAATCTCTTCCTGTTCTAGGGTCGTATTCATTAGGTAGCAAACTGAAGAAAACGGACTGAAACAAGGAGAGACTACCTGGACTTGTCCAATAAGAAACATACATTTTACTTCTCTGTTGCAAAACGTTTTATACCATTCTCCGTTTGCATGCTCTAATGAATACGACATTTGTGTGTGTGCGTGTGTGTGTCACTTCTGTTTTACAAAGAGCTGAAATTAAAATATGGTGAGCAGAGCAACCCTCAAATCTGTAGCCGTGGTTGTCAAACCATTTCAAAACCATTCCAACCTTCACACTCCTACAGACGCATAATCAGTTGAAATGGGCTGTGACAAGAAATGAGTTCCGCCATTGCGGTTTTACATTCGTTCCTTAAAGAGTGGCCATGAATCTCAATTTGCCAGTTCGTCTGTTGTTTTCTCTTTAACATTAGGCCTCACTCTTTGTCCCTGCCTAGTCTCCTTCATTGCCTAACTAAAATGAGTAGAAATAACCTCTCTGTTAAAAAAAAAATACATTTTCTCTTTCAGTCATTCGCACTTGTTCCATCAGAGAACCTTGGTTACATACAGATCCTTCTGTTTTACGTATTAATTATCATTAGAAATGTCAGATTTTGCTGATGATGGTCACCCTCTCGGTGTACCATTCCTGTGCTTATAGTGCTGGCTGTTGCTTAAGCGTCCACTACTTCTATGTGCTGCAGATCAGATCAGTCATCACTGTCTAGTACGGCCCAGTCGTCACTGTCTAGTACGGCCCAGTCGTCACTGTCTAGTGCGGCCCAGTCGTCACTGTCTAGTGCGGCCCAGTCGTCACTGTCTAGTGCGGCCCAGTCGTCACTGTCTAGTGCGGCCCAGTCGTCACTGTCTAGTGCGGCCCAGTCGTCACTGTCTAGTGCGGCCCAGTCGTCACTGTCTAGTGCGGCCCAGTCGTCACTGTCTAGTGCGGCCCAGTCGTCACTGTCTAGTACGGCCCAGTCGTCACTGTCTAGTACGGCCCAGTCGTCACTGTCTAGTACGGCCCAGTCGTCACTGTCTAGAACAGGGTTTCCCAAACTCATCATCAAGCTTTGATTATTTGAATCAGCTGTGTAGAGCTTGGGCAAAAAACAAAACATGCCCCCAGGGGGGGCCCCAGGACCGAGTTTGGGAAACCCGGGTTTAGTAGTACCTTCACTTTTTAATTACAAATGGTATTTTATCCACTAACCCCAACCTTATCTTATCCAGATGTGTTTACGTACTTAGTTAGGAAGAGAGGCATCTGATTGAATCAAGTCCTGATTGTGTATACGTACTCAAATAAATATTTTATTGCAACCAATCAATCACATTTATTTTATAAAGCCCTTTTCACCTCAGGAGTAAATGTCAGTTGGCTTTTCATAGCCGAGAAATTATTCAAGTATCTGTGAAAACAGATAAATAACAGACATGTTCATTCGTCGTTCCTTTTTAGGACTGATGCCCAGCTGAGCAGTCTCAGTGGATGCTGATGAAGATCTTGTCTAAAGTACATTACTGTGGCTTTAGAAACCCTGTGACGTTTCAAAAGGAGGCAAATCATTTTTAGGACAAGCTATTGTCATCATTGTGATGTCGCCAGATTTACTTTAGATACAGTAGAACTTTAGCTAGCTAGCTAAGATTGAGGGGAGAGCACTGACATTTTAGCTAGCTAACGTTAGCATTGCTAACTATTTCTGACAAACTTTTGTAGCTGAGGGCAGAATTGCCATCTCTCTAAAATAAACTTGACGGCAATGATGGCGAAGTAGTTTTCTATGAATGATTTGTCTACTTTAGCAATGTCATTGTATTTCCAGGTCACTATAGTGTACATTTGACGAAACAGTCATTAGCCCTCATTCAGAAAAGCATTAACTAACAATCAGACGTCAATATGCTGCAGCATCTGTAGAATGTTCCTTAAAATAACAATGGCAACGACGCGACTGATGGAGGTGCAACCCATGAATATGCCTCCACTTCTATCAGGCTGTCCTTGAACAAATCTTTATGGAAACATTGTATGTTTTTATCTAATACAGCCCGTCTTTGAAAAATAAAAACATTCATCCCTTTGCCGTGGCCATGGCTGCCTACATTGCATGGTACAAATGCTGACACAAAATATTGCAAGCAAGCTCGAACCCTTGGATTTGTCAGTGTTGAGTAGGTCCAGAGAATAAAGCAACATGGATGAAAGGGCTATTGCTAATCCCCCCTCCTTTAATCTTTCATTTTGTCATCTATCTTACTACTCAATCGGTGAAACATCATAGAATCTGTTCATAACAGAGCCTATTCCCCTGTCCCTTTGCTGAGCCCACACCAATGAATCGATGCATATTCATTTGATATACATATATACAGGGCATTCGGGAAGTATTCTGACCCCTTCCCTTTTTCCACATTTTGTTACCATTACAGCCTTATACTAAAATTGATTACATTGTTTTTCATTCTCAGCAATCTACGCACCTACGCATACCCCATAATGACAAAGTGAAAATGTAAAAAAAACTAAAACAGAAATACCTTAATTACGTAAGTATACAGGACCTTTTGCTATGAGATTCGAAATTGATCTCAGGTGCGTCCTGTTTCCATTCATCATCCATGAGATGTTTCTACACCTTGGAGTCCACCTGTGGTATATTCAATTAATTGGACACCTTTGACAGTGCATGTCAGAGCAAAAACAAGCCATGAAGTCGAGGGAATTGTCCGTAGAGCTCCGAGACAGGATTGTGTCGAGGCACCGATCTGGGGAAGGGTACCAAAAAATGTCTGCAGCATTAAAGTTCCCCAAGAACACAGTGGCCTCCATCATTCTTAAATGGAATAAGTTTGTAACCACCAAGACTCTTCCTAGAGCTGGCTGCCCGGCCAAACTGAGCAATCGGGGGAGAAGGGCCTTGGTCAGGGAGGTGACCAAGAACCCGATGGTCACTCTGACAGAGCTCAGGAGTTCCTCTGCAGAGATGGGAGAACCTTCCAGAAGGACAACCATCTCTGCAGCACTCCACCAATCAGGCCTTTATGGTAGAGTGGTCAGACGGAAGCCACTCCTCAGTAAAAGCCACATGACAGCCCGCTTGGAGTTTTCCAAAAGGTACCTAGGACTCTCAGACCATGAGAAAGAAGATTCTCTGGTCTGATGAAAGCAAGATTGAACTCTTTGTCCTGACTACCAAGCGTCACGTCTGGAGGAAACCTGGCACCATCCCTGCGGTGAAGCATGGTGGTGGCAGCATCATGCTGTGGGGATGTTTTTCAGCGGCAGAGACTGGGAGACTAGTCAGGATCAAGGGAAAGATGAACGGAGCAAAGTAGAGAGATCCTTGATGAAAACCTGCTCCAGAGCGCTCAGGACCTCAGACTGGGGTGAAGGTTCACCTTCCAACAGGACCTTAAGCACACAGTCATGACAACGCAGGAGTGGCTTTGGGACAAGTCTTTGAATGTCCTTGAGTGGCCCAGCCAAAGCCCGTTCTTGAACCCCGATCAAACATCTCCTAAAAATAGCTGTGCAGCGACGCTCCCCATCCAACTTGACAGAGCTTGAGGGGATCTGCAGAGAAGAATGGGAGAAACTCCCCAAATACAGGTGTGCCAAGCTTGTAGCGTCATACCCAAGAAGACTTGAGGATGTAATCACTGCGAAAGGTGCTTCAACAAAGTACTGAGTAAAGGGTCGGAATACTTATGTAATGGGATATTGGGTTTATTTATACATTTGCAAAATGTTCTAAAAACCTGTTTTTGCTTTGTCATTATGGGGTATTGTGATTTCATTATGGGGTATTGTGATGTCATTATGGGGTATTGTGATGTCATTATGGGGTATTGTGATTTCATTATGGGGTATTGGGATGTCATTATGGGGTATTGTGATTTCATTATGGGGTATTGTGATGTCATTATGGGGTATTGTGATGTCATTATGGGGTATTGTGATGTCATTATGGGGTATTGTGATTTCATTATGGGGTATTGTGATGTCATTATGGGGTATTGTGATTTCATTATGGGGTATTGTGATGTCATTATGGGGTATTGTGATGTCATTATGGGGTATTGTGATGTCATTATGGGGTATTGTGATGTCATTATGGGGTATTGTGTGTAGATTGATGAGGGGAAAAAACGATGTAATACATTTTATGTATTACATCGTTTATGTACATTTATATAGACTTCCGGCGCCGACAGAGATGGCAGCCTCGCTTCACGTTCTCAGGGAAACCATGCAGTATTTTGTTTTTATGTATTACTTCTTACATTTGTTACCCCGGAAAATATTAAGTTTTATTACATACAACCGGGAGGAACTATTGGATATAAAACAACGTCAACTTACCAACATTACGACCAGGAATACGACTTTCCCAAAGAGGATTCTCCTTTCGTTAACCAAACACAACAACAGACTGGATAGCACGTGGCTACTCAAAACAGCGGCGCCAGGAGAAGAAGCAGCGCGGTCTTTTGGTCAAGCTACGTCGGCCGGGCGCATCGTGCACCTCTCCGAGTATTTTAATCGCCAATGTACAGTCTCTTGACAACAAAGTAGGCGAAATCCGATCGAGGGTTGCCTTTCAGAGAGACATTGAGACTGGCGTTCTTTGCTTCACGGAAACATGGCTCACTCAGGACCGCGTTATCAAGAGTCGGTACAGCCACCTGGTTTCTCCACGCATCGCGCGACAGAAACAAACATCTCTCTGGTAAGAAGAAGGGCGGGGTGTGTGTCTTATGATTAACGAGGCGTGGTGTGATCATAACAACATACAGGAACTCAAGTCCTTTTGTTCACCTGACATAGAATTCCTTACAATCAAATGCAGACCGCATTATCTACCAAGAGAATTCTCTTCGATTATAATCACAGCCGTGTACATCCCCCTCAAGCTAATACATCGGCGGCACTGAAAGAAATTCGCCGGACTCTATGTAAACTGGAAACCACATATCCTGAGGCTGCATTTATTGTGGCTGGGGATTTTAATAAGGCTAATTTAAGAACAAGGCTCCCGAAATTTTACCAGCATATCAGATGTGCCACCGGGCTGGTAAAATCCTGGACCACTACTGTTATTCCAACTTCGTGATGCATACAAGGCTATTCTCCGCCCTCCTTTTCGGCAGAAGTCTGACCATGACTCCATTTTGTTGCTCCCAGCCTACAAACAGAAACTAAAACAGGAAGCAGCCCGTTCTCAGGTCTGTTCAACGCTGGTCCGACCAATCTGATTCCATGCTGCAAGATTGCTTGAGCACGTGGACTGGGATATGTTCGGATAGCATCTGACAACAACATTGATGTATCGCTGATTCGGTGGCGAGTTTATTAGCAAATGCATTGGTGATGTTGTACCCATAGCAAATATCAAAACCTTCCCCAACCAGAAACCATGGATTGATGGCAGCATTCGCGCCAAAACTGAAAGCGCGAACCACTGCTTTTAACCAGGTAAAGGCTACCGGAAACATGACTGAATACAAACAGTGCAGCTACTCCCTCCGCCATAAGGCAATCAAACAAGCTAGCGTCAATATAGAGACAAAAGTAGAGTCACAATTCAATGGCTCAGACACAAGAGGAATGTGGCAGGGTCTACAGTCAATCACGGACTACAAAAGAAAACCAGCCCCGTCGCGGACCATGACGTCCTGCTCCCAGACAAACTAAACAACTTCTTTGCTCGCTTTGAGGACAATACAGTGCCACCCGACACGGCCCGCTACCAAAACCTGCGGGCTCACCTTCACACGCAGCCAATGTGAGAAAAACATTTAAATGTGTTAACCCTCGCAAGGCTGCCGGCCCAGATAACATCCTGGCGTGTCCTCAGAGCATCTGCCAGACCAGCTGGCTGGTGTGTTCTGGACATATTCAATCAGTCCCTATCCCAGTCTGCTGTTCCCACATGCTTCAGAGGGCCACCATTGTTCCTGTTCCCAAAAGCTAAGGTGACTGAGGCTAAATGACTATCGCCCGTAGCACTCACTTCCGTCATCATGAAGTGCTTTGAGAGATTAGTCAAGGATCATATCACCTCCATCCTGCCAGACACCCTGGACCCACTCCAATTTGCTTACCGTCCCAATAGGTCCACAGGCAGCCTGTCGCAATCACACTGCATACTGCCCTAACCCATCTGGACAAGAGGAATACTTATGTAAGAATGCTGTTCATCGACTACAGCTCAGCATTTAACACCATAGTTCCCTCCAAGCTCGTCATTAAGCTCGAGACCCTGGGTCTCGGCCAGCCCTGTGCAACTGGGTCCTGGACTTCCTGGCGGGCGGTCCCAGGTAGTGAGGGTAGGCTCTTTATCTCCACCCGCTGATCCTCAACACTGGGGCCCCACAAGTGCGTTCTCAGCCCTCTCCTGTACTCCCTGTTTACCCATGACTGCGTGGCCAAGCACGCATCCAACTCAATCATCAAGTTTGCTGGCGACACTACAGTGGTAGGCTTGATTACCAACAACGACGAGGCGGCCTACAGAGAGGAGGTGAGAGGCCCTCGGAGTGTGGTGTCAGGAAAATAACCTCTCACTCAATGTCAGCAAAACAAAAGGGAGATGATCGTGGACTTAGGAAACGGGAGAGGGAGCACCCCTATCCACATCGAGGGGACAGTAGTGGAGAAGGTGGAAAGTTTTAAGTTCCTCGTGCACATCACGGACAAACTGAATTGGTCCACCCACACAGACAGCGTGGTAAAGAAAGGCGCAACAGCGCCTCTTCAACCTCAGGAGGCTGAAGAAATTTGGCTTGTCACCAAAATCACTCACAAACTTTTACAGATGCTGTCGAGAGCATCCTGTCGGGCTGTATCACCGCCTGGTGCGGCAACTGCTCCGCCCACAACCGTAAGGCTCTCCAGAGGTAGTGAGGACTGCACAGCATCACCGAGGGGTTAAACTACCTGCCCTCCAGGACACCTACACCACCCGATGTCACAGAAAGGCCAAAGATCATCAAGGACAACAACCACCCGAGCCACTGCCTGTTCACCGCTATCATCCAGAAAGGCGAGAGTCAGTACAGGTGCATCAAAGCTGGGACCGAGAGACTGAAAAACAGCTTCTACCTCAAGGCCATCAGACTGTTAAACAGCCATCACTAACATTGAGTGGCTGCTGCCAACATACTGACTTAAATCTCTAGCCACTTTATACATAGGTGGATGTAACAAATGTATCACTAGCCACTTTAAACAATTTTGTATATAATGTTTTACGTATCCGACATACTCATATCAAATGTATACACTGTACTCTAAACCATCTACTGTATCTTGCCTATGCCGTTGGTCCATCGACCCAAATCTCTAGCCACTTTAATAATTATAATTGGATGAAATAATGTATCACTAGCCACTTTAAACAATGCCATTTATATAATGTTTACATATCCTACATTACTCATCTCATATATATGTGTATATACTGTACTCCATACCATCTACTGCATCTTGCCTATGCCGGTCAGCCATCGCTCATCCATATATTTATATGTACATACTCGTATTCATTCCTTTACTCTTGTGTGTATAAGGTAGTTGTTGTGAATTTGTTAGATTACTTGTTAGATACTACTGCATGGTCGGAACTAGAAGCACAAGCATTTCGCTACACTCGCATTAACATCTGCTAACCATGTGTATGTGACAAATAAAATTTGATTTGATTTGATTTGATTTGATTTTAGAGTAAGGCTGTAACGTAAACAAAATGTGGAAAAAGTCAAGGGGTCTGAATACTTTCCGAATGCACTGTACAATAGCATTGTCCCCACACTAAATATTATAGCATTGCAATGCTCAGTAAAAGAGAACCCTTGGTCTCTGAATTTGTAGCTCTCATGTACTGCGGATGCTTTATTAACAATATGAGGTGCCGTAGACAGACTACAGCCCATAATCATATTCATATAAATGGGAGCATGGTTTTTAACCATGCAGAAAGCCTGCCTTGTGTGACTTGGGCTTGATTAAACGTTTGTTGGACGATGTGATTGACACGCCAACCCCGATTCCAATTCTCTCGCCACAAATGGAGGGTAAACAGTGTCTTATCACCCACAAGCCAGGGCTGCTTTCCAATCGATCTCCTTGCCGTGTATTGGATTTGAAGGTCTGTTTGACTTTGACGGCGTCAAGGACTTTTTGCCGTGGAGTTGAAGATGTGTGGTCAGATTCCAGTTGTTTCTATTGACCGGAGGAAGGAGACAGAACAAGCAACTAGAAAAATAGCAAGAGGCTGAAAATAAAATGCTGACATGAAAAAAGGCTGAATAATAATGGATTGGAAGCACTTTAGTGCAAACAGAGAGAAATTAAGATAAAACAGTCCCACACAATCCTCTTGAGCCACAGACGGTAAATTTAAATCCTAATCAGCTTGCATTTTGGGGAAATTGAAATGCTATATTCGCACTTGAGGCCCTTAACATATCAGATGCTCTTCAAAAAGGATGTGTTCGGTGTAGAGTAGCTTATTATACAAACATAGAGAAGGACAGCGTGTAAATAGATGTAATTCTTCTCATCAGAATCACATAGTAGTTTATGGATGTGGTCTTTCAAACCTCTTGTTCATTCTTTTGAGTACATTGCCTCGAAGGTACTCAAGAACGTTGCCTCAGAACACTTCAAGTAAAGTCTAGAAGTGTATTCACACCTGCAGGCGACATGCCTTATTAAACATTTAGATAAGACAAGAGAGAGACACGTCAGGTGTGTTCCACACATCTCTTACCCTTTATCTGTTAAAAACGTTTCACAGTATAATTTCTGCCGCTCTACCGTTTGTTTATTTATTGATCCCCTAAGTTCTGCCAGGTTTATGTGGGCAGATACAATTTCCATAGATTTATCCCAACTACTGGGATGACATCATTGTCAGAGGCCTCTCTGTATCTCTCGCTCTCTCTCTCTTCCTCCCACCTCTCTCTTTCTCTCTCTCTGCCACTCTGTCAGGCAACTGGCGAACCTGTTGGCTCAGTGCCACTCCTCCTCTCCTCTCAGTTAATCCTTCTCCTCTCCCCTCTCTTTGGGGTTTCTGTACAAGTATGGCAACCCACCAATCCCACTGGTTCCTGCCTGCCTAACTGCTCGTTTTGTACCAATTAGCTTAGCTCTGCATGAGCTCGGTCCCCTGTGGCCCGCGGGAGCTGGCGAGAGGACGGCGTGCGTTCTCTTTTAACTCAGCGCTGCACCTTCCGTTTGTGTCTGCGTGAGCAGCACCAGTTCTCTCTCGCATTGTTTAAATGAGACTTTGAAATGATGTTCAAATGACACTTGCATGTGAACAGCGCACACACACACAAACACACACACAGTCTGGCACACACACACAGTCTGGCACACACACACACAGTCCTACACACACACATACACACAGTCTGGCACGCACGCACACACACACAGTCTGGCACACACACACACACAGTCTGGCACGCACACACACACACAGTCTGGCACACACACTTCTCTCAAATCCTCAGAGTAACAGGGTTCCCTGAGTTGATGTTTGTGGTCATTGAAGTACTCACACCAACACCTAGAAAATGTTAAGGAATCCTTTCATTTTAGATGCCGTTTGTTTGATGAATGAGGGATGCAGTGAGCCTGGTCCCAGATCTGCTTGTGCTGTACAGACAAAGCCCCATAGAGGTATTCAGCACAAACAGATCTGGGACCAGGCTAACAATATTTTCAGAAATGCTCCATATAGAAGTCTGCAACTTCATTGGGACACCTTACATAAAACCCCATTACATTACATATGCTTCATGCTTCATGCTTCATGCTTCATGCTTCAGTCTCACTTCCGACAGCACCCAGAGTGCGTTTGTCTGCGTCTCTGCCAGGAAGCTGCGCTAGGGGAAAAAGATGGGCTGAAAAGACTCTTATCTTTGTTCTGTTTGTCCGTTTCCTGGTGCACAGTAAGAGGATTAGGGTAGAAGGGTGCTTAATATACCTTTTTTCATGTCAATGCATTTTCTCTCCTATCTGGGTCAACGTTTCCACCCGAGGCCATTCAACTGTAACTGTGGCATTTTAACTGTCATTTTAACACCCCCCCCACTGTTTTATCGTTCCTCTGCAATTCACCCAGGCTCAGTCAGCCAAGGAAGAGAAATGTCATTTGAAGTGAAAGGCCAAATTTGAACCAAAAGTGTCTTGTTTTGCTGTTATGCCAATTACCAAAAGTGTCAAATAGTGTCTAGATTTGCTGTTTGTGTTTGTGTATCTGTGCGTGTCTGTGTCTGTTAGTCTCCATGTGTTTGTGTATCTGTGCGTGTCTGTGTCTGTTAGTCTCCATGTGTTTGTGTATCTGTGCGTGTCTGTGTCTGTTAGTCTCCATGTGTTTGTGTATCTGTGTGTGCCTGTGTCTGTTAGTCTCCATGTGTTTGTGTATCTGTGCGTGTCTGTGTCTGTTAGTCTCCATGTGTTTGTGTATCTGTGCGTGTCTGTGTCTGTTAGTCTCCATGTGTTTGTGTATCTGTGCGTGTCTGTGTCTGTTAGTCTCCATGTGTTTGTGTATCTGTGTGTGCCTGTGTCTGTTAGTCTCCATGTGTTTGTGTATCTGTGCGTGTCTGTGTCTGTTAGTCTCCATGTGTTTGTGTATCTGTGCGTGTCTGTGTCTGTTAGTCTCCATGTGTTTGTGTATCTGTGTGTGCCTGTGTCTGTTAGTCTCCATGTGTTTGTGTATCTGTGTGTGCCTGTGTCTGTTAGTCTCCATGTGTTTGTGTATCTGTGTGTGCCTGTGTCTGTTAGTCTCCATGTGTTTGTGTATCTGTGTGTGTCTGTGTCTGTTAGTCTCCATGTGTTTGTGTATCTGTGTGTGTCTGTGTCTGTTAGTCTCCATGTGTTTGTGTATCTGTGTGTGCCTGTGTCTGTTAGTCTCCATGTGTTTGTGTATCTGTGTGTGCCTGTGTCTGTTAGTCTCCATGTGTTTGTGTATCTGTGCGTGTCTGTGTCTGTTAGTCTCCATGTGTTTGTGTATCTGTGTGTGCCTGTGTCTGTTAGTCTCCATGTGTTTGTGTATCTGTGTGTGCCTGTGTCTGTTAGTCTCCATGTGTTTGTGTATCTGTGCGTGTCTGTGTCTGTTAGTCTCCATGTGTTTGTGTATCTGTGCGTGCCTGTGTCTGTTAGTCTCCATGTGTTTGTGTATCTGTGTGTGCCTGTGTCTGTTAGTCTCCATGTGTTTGTGTATCTGTGCGTGTCTGTGTCTGTTAGTCTCCATGTGTTTGTGTATCTGTGCGTGTCTGTGTCTGTTAGTCTCCATGTGTTTGTGTATCTGTGCGTGCCTGTGTCTGTTAGTCTCCATGTGTTTGTGTATCTGTGTGTGCCTGTGTCTGTTAGTCTCCATGTGTTTGTGTATCTGTGTGTGCCTGTGTCTGTTAGTCTCCATGTGTTTGTGTATCTGTGCGTGTCTGTGTCTGTTAGTCTCCATGTGTTTGTGTATCTGTGTGTGCCTGTGTCTGTTAGTCTCCATGTGTTTGTGTATCTGTGTGTGCCTGTGTCTGTTAGTCTCCATGTGTTTGTGTATCTGTGCGTGTCTGTGTCTGTTAGTCTCCATGTGTTTGTGTATCTGTGCGTGTCTGTGTCTGTTAGTCTCCATGTGTTTGTGTATCTGTGCGTGTCTGTGTCTGTTAGTCTCCATGTGTTTGTGTATCTGTGCGTGCCTGTGTCTGTTAGTCTCCATGTGTTTGTGTATCTGTGTGTGCCTGTGTCTGTTAGTCTCCATGTGTTTGTGTATCTGTGCGTGTCTGTGTCTGTTAGTCTCCATGTGTTTGTGTATCTGTGCGTGTCTGTGTCTGTTAGTCTCCATGTGTTTGTGTATCTGTGTGTGCCTGTGTCTGTTAGTCTCCATGTGTTTGTGTATCTGTGTGTGTCTGTGTCTGTTAGTCTCCATGTGTTTGTGTATCTGTGCGTGTCTGTGTCTGTTAGTCTCCATGTGTTTGTGTATCTGTGTGTGCCTGTGTCTGTTAGTCTCCATGTGTTTGTG
Organism: Brachymystax lenok tsinlingensis; assembly: GCA_030435695.1. NCBI lineage: Eukaryota > Metazoa > Chordata > Actinopteri > Salmoniformes > Salmonidae > Brachymystax > Brachymystax lenok. The sequence goes on along the minus strand of CM059812.1, from coordinate 1,158,931 downwards.
TATCTGTGTGTGCCTGTGTCTGTTAGTCTCCATGTGTTTGTGTATCTGTGCGTGTCTGTGTCTGTTAGTCTCCATGTGTTTGTGTATCTGTGCGTGTCTGTGTCTGTTAGTCTCCATGTGTTTGTGTATCTGTGTGTGCCTGTGTCTGTTAGTCTCCATGTGTTTGTGTATCTGTGTGTGCCTGTGTCTGTTAGTCTCCATGTGTTTGTGTATCTGTGTGTGCCTGTGTCTGTTAGTCTCCATGTGTTTGTGTATCTGTGCGTGTCTGTGTCTGTTAGTCTCCATGTGTTTGTGTATCTGTGTGTGCCTGTGTCTGTTAGTCTCCATGTGTTTGTGTATCTGTGTGTGCCTGTGTCTGTTAGTCTCCATGTGTTTGTGTATCTGTGCGTGTCTGTGTCTGTTAGTCTCCATGTGTTTGTGTATCTGTGTGTGCCTGTGTCTGTTAGTCTCCATGTGTTTGTGTATCTGTGCGTGTCTGTGTCTGTTAGTCTCCATGTGTTTGTGTATCTGTGCGTGTCTGTGTCTGTTAGTCTCCATGTGTTTGTGTATCTGTGTGTGCCTGTGTCTGTTAGTCTCCATGTGTTTGTGTATCTGTGTGTGCCTGTGTCTGTTAGTCTCCATGTGTTTGTGTATCTGTGTGTGCCTGTGTCTGTTAGTCTCCATGTGTTTGTGTATCTGTGCGTGTCTGTGTCTGTTAGTCTCCATGTGTTTGTGTATCTGTGTGTGCCTGTGTCTGTTAGTCTCCATGTGTTTGTGTATCTGTGTGTGCCTGTGTCTGTTAGTCTCCATGTGTTTGTGTATCTGTGTGTGCCTGTGTCTGTTAGTCTCCATGTGTTTGTGTATCTGTGTGTGTCTGTGTCTGTTAGTCTCCATGTGTTTGTGTATCTGTGCGTGTCTGTGTCTGTTAGTCTCCATGTGTTTGTGTATCTGTGTGTGCCTGTGTCTGTTAGTCTCCATGTGTTTGTGTATCTGTGTGTGCCTGTGTCTGTTAGTCTCCATGTGTTTGTGTATCTGTGTGTGTCTGTGTCTGTTAGTCTCCATGTGTTTGTGTATCTGTGCGTGTCTGTGTCTGTTAGTCTCCATGTGTTTGTGTATCTGTGCGTGTCTGTGTCTGTTAGTCTCCATGTGTTTGTGTATCTGTGTGTGCCTGTGTCTGTTAGTCTCCATGTGTTTGTGTATCTGTGCGTGTCTGTGTCTGTTAGTCTCCATGTGTTTGTGTATCTGTGTGTGCCTGTGTCTGTTAGTCTCCATGTGTTTGTGTATCTGTGTGTGCCTGTGTCTGTTAGTCTCCATGTGTTTGTGTATCTGTGTGTGCCTGTGTCTGTTAGTCTCCATGTGTTTGTGTATCTGTGCGTGTCTGTGTCTGTTAGTCTCCATGTGTTTGTGTATCTGTGCGTGTCTGTGTCTGTTAGTCTCCATGTGTTTGTGTATCTGTGCGTGTCTGTGTCTGTTAGTCTCCATGTGTTTGTGTATCTGTGTGTGTCTGTGCATTTTGAGTGGATGGATATGCAGTTGACACCTGGTGGCATTGTCTCTTTACATTTGCCTTATACTGTGTATTCTGTCTGTGTTGCAGAGCGAGGGAAGGGGAGACAACGCCAGGCCATTCTGGGAGAGCATCCGTCCTCCTACAGCGACAACGGCTATGGTCAGTGTCGCTCACATTCGCTGCCTCTCTTTATCCCTCCCTCCCTCGCTCTTTCTCTCTTTTTGTCTCATGTCTCTCCCTCCCACACACACACACACACACAAACACACACACACACACAAACACACACACACACGCACACACACGCACATGCTCCCTCTCTCTTTATCCCTCTCATTGTGACTCATCTGTCTCTTTCTCCATCTCTCGTTCCCTCTCTCAGCATCTCTCTCTCTCTAGATCCCTCTTTCAGTCTCTCTTCTTCCACCTTTCTTTCTCCCAGCCTCTCCCTTTCTCTGTGTCCCTCTCTGACTCATCATCTCTCTCTTTCTCAGAATCTCTCATTCTATCTATTTTTCCCCATCCCTCTCTTTATCTATCTATCCATCCATCCATCTCTCTCTCTCTCTCTCTCTCTCTCTCTCTCTCTCTCTCTCTCTCTCTCTCTCTCTCTCTCTCTCTCGCTCTCTCTCTCGCTCTCTCTGTGTGTGACTGTCATTGTGCAGCTGGGCTTTGGGTATCCTGTAATTAAGCTCCATCCCCTACAGACACTTACATCTGGAGGAGGTGTTGGAGGTTGGATGGATGGAAAAACAGGGGGAGGAGGGGTGGTGTATGTGTGTGTGTGTGTCAAAGAGTAATTGGTGTGTGTGTGTGTGTCGGGAGTTTGGAAAGAGCGTGGCGATGTGATGTGAGCGGCTACTCTTGAAGGCACTTGGTAATTAGCTAGATCCGCAGGGGAAACGGGGTGCAGCGGTGTAGAAAATGGTCTAGGACCTTTTTACTACTGCTGGAAGGTTTTCTCCTTCTTCTTGGGGGTGGGGGTTTGCACTGTCATCTCAACCATCCCCAATAAGGTCATCCTATGTCTGTCGCAGCTTTTTCTTGTTCCCTCTCTCTCTCTCTCTCTCTCTCTCTCTCTCTCTCTCTCTCTCTCTCTCTCTCTCTCTCTGTGCCCCCCTCTGTCTCTCCCTCTCTCTCACCTAATCTACACTGCTCAAAAAAATAAAGGGAACACTAAAATAACACATCATAGATCTGAATGAATGAAATAATCTTATTAAATACTTTTTTCTTTACATAGGTGAATGTGCTGACAACAAAATCACACAAAAATTATCAATGGAAATCAAATTTATCAACCCATGGAGGTCTGGATTTGGAGTCACACTCAAAATTAAAGTGGAAAACCACACTACAGCCTGATCCAACTTTGATGTAATGTCCTTAAAACAAGTCAAAATGAGGCTCAGTAGTGTGTGTGGCCTCCACATGCCTGAATGACCTCCCTACAACGCCTGGGCATGCTCCTGATGAGGTGGCGGATGGTCTCCTGAGGGATCTCCTCCCAGACCTGGACTAAAGCATCCGCCAACTCCTGGACAGTCTGTGGTGCAACGTGGCGTTGGTGGATGGAGCGAGACATGATGTCCCAGATGTACTCAATTGGATTCAGGTCTGGGGAACGGGCGGGCCAGTCCTTAGCATCAATGCCTTCCTCTTGCAGGAACTGCTGACACACTCCAGCCACATGAGGTCTAGCATTGTCTTGCATTAGGAGGAACCCAGGGCCAACCGCACCAGCATATGGTCTCACAAGGGGTCTGAGGATCTCATCTCGGTACCTAATGGCAGTCAGGCTACCTCTGGCGAGCACATGGAGGGCTGTGCGGCCCCCAAAGAAATGCCACCCCACACCATGACTGACCCACCGCCAAACCGGTCATGCTGGAGGATGTTGCAGGCAGCAGAACGTTCTCCACGGCGTCTCCAGACTCTGTCACGTCTGTCACGTGCTCAGTGTGAACCTGCTTTCATCTGTGAAGAGCACAGGGCGCCAGTGGCGAATTTGCCAATCTTGGTGTTCTCTGGCAAATGCCAAACGTCCTGCACGGTGTTGGGCTGTAAGCACAACCCCCACCTGTGGACGTTGGGCCCTCATACCACCCTCATGGAGTCTGTTTCTGACCGTTTGAGCAGACACATGCACATTTGTGGCCTGCTGGAGGTGATTTTGCAGGGCTCTGGCAGTGCTCCTCCTTGCACAAAGGCGGAGGTAGTGGTCCTGCTGCTGGGTTGTTGCCCTCCCACGGCCTCCTCCACGTCTCCTGATGTACTGGCCTGTCTCCTGGTAGCGCCTCCATGCTCTGGACACTACGCTGACAGACACAGCAAACCTTGCCACAGCTCGCATTGATGTGCCATCCTGGATGAGCTGCACTACCTGAGCCACTTGTGTGGGTTGTAGACTCCGTCTCATGCTACCACTAGAGTGAAAGCACCGCCAGCATTCAAAAGTGACCAAAACATCAGCCAGGAAGCATAGGAACTGAGAAGTGGTCTGTGGTCACCACCTGCAGAACCACTCCTTTATTGGGGGTATCTTGCTAATTGCCTATAATTTCCACCTGTTGTCTATTCCATTTGCACAACAGCATGTGAAATTTATTGTTAATCAGTGTTGCTTCCTAAGTGGACAGTTTGATTTCACAGAAGTGTGATTGACTTGGCGTTACATTGTGTTGTTTAAGTGTTCCCTTTATTTTTTTTGAGCAGTGTATATTTTGTCTCTCTCTCTCGCTCTCTCTCTCTCTCTCTCTCTCTCTCTCTCTTTCTCTCCTGCCCCCCCCCTTCTCTCTCTCTATCCCCCTACCCTCATACCCCTCTCTATTTCTCACTTTCTCTCATTGTCTTATTCTCTCCCTCTCACTCGCTCTCTCTCCCACTCTCCAGGGTCACACTGCCCCCTGCTGCCCGTGCCCAGCAATAACAGGTACAAGAGGAGCTCCCCCCATGATGCCCAGGAGGTGGTTGCCTACCCCTTGCCCCAGACCTCCTCCTATATGGGCCACGCCTCCAGCTCGTCGGTCGCCATGGTGAGCGGCCTGCACCCCGCCAAGATGAACTGCAGCCGCATCTTCAACCTCTTCTGCCTGTACGGGAATATTGAGAAGGTCAGTGTCAGCGTCTGTTTTCACACAAGATTAAAGCCAGAGTCTGCAATTCATTCATTTAAAAGTTCAAAAATGGATGTATCAATCCTGGATTTGCCCCTTTAAATGAGAGGTTGAAGGGAGTAGAGTGACAGCTAGTGTGACTGAGGGGGTGGATACAATCAAAGTTGCCATGGAAATCTTTATGCAGTAGCTTTGGTTCCAGAATCACTGCCAGCAACCTATCACTGTGAGGGGAGTACCTACCACTGTGAGGGGAGTACCTACCTCTGTGAGGGGAGTACCTACCACTGTGAGGGGAGTACCTACCTCTGTGAGGGGAGTACCTACCAGTGTGTGGGGAGTACCTACCAGTGTGTGGGGAGTACCTACCACTGTGAGGGGAGTACCTACCAGTGTGTGGGGAGTACCTACCACTGTGAGGGGAGTACCTACCGCTGTGAGGGGAGTACCTACCACTGTGAGGGGAGTACCTACCAGTGTGTGGGGAGTACCTACCACTGTGAGGGGAGTACCTACCAGTGTGTGGGAGTACCTACCCGTGTGTGGGGTGTACCTACCGCTGTGAGGGGAGTACCTACCACTGTGAGGGAGTACCTACCAGTGTGTGGGGAGTACCTACCACTGTGAGGAGTACCTACCGCTGTGAGGGGAGTACCTACCACTGTGAGGGAGTACCTACCTCTGTGAGGGAGTACCTACCACTGTGAGGGAGTACCTACCAGTGTGTGGGAGTACCTACCACTGTGTGGGAGTACCTACCTCTGTGAGGGGAGTACCTACCACTGTGAGGGGAGTACCTACCACTGTGAGGGGAGTACCTACCACTGTGAGGGGAGTACCTACCACTGTGAGGGGATTACCTACCACTGTGTTGGGAGTACCTACCAGTGTGAGGGGAGTACCTACCGCTGTGTGGGGAGTACCTACCAGTGTGAGGGGAGTACCTACCACTGTGAGGGGATTACCTACCACTGTGTTGGGAGTACCTACCAGTGTGAGGGGAGTACCTACCGCTGTGTGGGGAGTACCTACCGCTGTGAGGGGAGTACCTACCGCTGTGAGGGGAGTACCTACCACTGTGAGGGGAATACCTACCACTGTGAGGGGAGTACCTACCACTGTGAGGGGATTACCTACCACTGTGTGGGGAGTACCTACCAGTGTGTGGGGAGTACCTACCACTGTGAGGGGAGTACCTACCTCTGTGAGGGGAGTACCTACCAGTGTGTGGGGAGTACCTACCACTGTGAGGGGAGTACCTACCACTGTGAGGGGAGTACCCACCACTGTGTGGGGAGTACCTACCGCTGTGAGGGGAGTACCTACCACTGTGAGGGGAGTACCTACCAGTGTGTGGGAGTACCTACCAGTGTGAGGAGTACCTACCACTGTGAGGGGAGTACCTACCAGTGTGAGGGGAGTTCCTACCACTGTGAGGGGAGTACCTACCGCTGTGAGGGGAGTACCTACCACTGTGAGGGGAGTACCCACCACTGTGTGGGGAGTACCTACCGCTGTGAGGGGAGTACCTACCACTGTGAGGGGAGTACCTACCGCTGTGAGGGGAGTACCTACCACTGTGTGGGGAGTACCTACCACTGTGTGGGGAGTACCTACCACTGTGAGGGGAGTACCTACCTCTGTGAGGGGAGTACCTACCGCTGTGTGGGGATTACCTACCACTGTGTGGGGAGTACCTACCGCTGTGAGGGGAGTACCTACCAGTGTGTGGGGAGTACCTACCAGTGTGTGGGGAGTACCTACCGCTGTGAGGGGAGTACCTACCGCTGTGAGGGGAGTACCTACCTCTGTGAGGGGAGTACCTACCGCTGTGTGGGGATTACCTACCGCTGTGAGGGGAGTACCTACCGCTGTGAGGGGAGTACCTACCACTGTGAGGGGAGTACCTACCACTGTGAGGGGAGTACCTACCACTGTGTGGGAGTACCTACCAGTGTGTGGGAGTACCTACCGCTGTGAGGGGAGTACCTACCACTGTGAGGGGAGTACCTACCACTGTGTGGGGAGTACCTACCACTGTGAGGGGAGTACCTACCACTGTGAGGGGAGTACCTACCTCTGTGAGGGGAGTACCTACCGCTGTGTGGGGATTACCTACCACTGTGTGGGGAGTACCTACCGCTGTGAGGGGAGTACCTACCAGTGTGTGGGGAGTACCTACCGCTGTGAGGGGAGTACCTACCACTGTGAGGGGAGTACCTACCACTGTGAGGGGAGTACCTACCACTGTGTGGGGAGTACCTACCAGTGTGTGGGGAGTACCTACCGCTGTGAGGGGAGTACCTACCACTGTGAGGGGAGTACCTACCTCTGTGAGGGGAGTACCTACCAGTGTGTGGGGAGTACCTACCACTGTGAGGGGAGTACCTACCAGTTTGATTCCATTCAACCCTGAAAATATGTTTAAGATTGAGACTTGTTCCATTTGGTCTCTGTTTTAACGTGGATAAAAACAAAAGTGTACTTGGTGATTAGTTGACCGTTTGAATCAAGTGTGCTGGTACTGGAGTAGTACTGGAGTAGTACTGGAGTAGTACTGGCGTAGTACTGGAGTAGTACTGGAGTAGTACTGGCGTAGTACTGGCGTAGTGCTGGAGTTGTACTGGAGTAGTACTGGAGTAGTACTGGCGTAGTACTGGCGTAGTACTGGAGTAGTACTGCAGTAGTACTGGCGTAGTACTGGAGTAGTACTGGTGTAGTACTGGAGTAGTACTGGTGTAGTACTGGCGTAGTACTGGAGTAATACTGGAGTAGTACTGGAGTAGTACTGGAGTACTCGAAGAGAAGCCATTAGCAGGGGAAATGCAAAACTGACCCAAGATCAGGGTTACCTAGTAGAATATGGTCTGTGTAGATTCACAGTGATGCCATTCGGTCTCATTTACACCCCAGGTGAAGTTTATGAAGAGTGTCCCAGGCACCGCACTGGTAGAGATGGGAGATGAGTACGCTGTGGACCGATCCATCACACACCTCAACAGCATCAAGGTGTTCAGCAAGAGGCTCAACGTCTGGTGAGGAGGTTACACGTTTCACCTTTGACCCCACCCCCTGAACCCTAGCTTGATGAGCGTGACATTCATCTTTCCTCGATTCCTCGCGTCACCTCTCCTTGCCTCCTTGTCAAAATACATTGGGAGAACAGGTGTAAGGGAAGCATCTTGGATCTTCTCCTCAAATGCGTTTTGAGAAGGAGGCAAGAAGAGAGGTTACAAGGCCATTTTTTTTGGAAAGAGACATTGTTTGAACACTTATAACCTAATGGTCCCCTTGGTTTCATCTAGTTGTAGATCAATAATTAGTTCTAGCAAGGAAGGAAAGGAGTACTTTAGAAGGATTTTAACAGCATGCTTTCACTAAAGAAACAGAAACAAAAATGTATAGTTTGGCTTACATAACTTGTAACTCTTTATTTTTGCCTTGCATAAAACACAACTTTCCTTTAGTAAATGGTGTAATTTATGACCTAAATATAACATTCTTACATTTCGATAAAAAAAAAATGTCAACATTTACTTTAGGAATAGCTATTACCATCATCATTATCATCAATCTGTTGCCTAGCAAGTTTGTGTTTTTGGAATCGACAAAAGGACAGAGGAGGTGCACTTATTAGTCTCGACAGCGTAGGCTGTTTCAAAGGCTCTGTGTGGGTTGCGTTGCGTTGCGTTGCGTTGCGTTGCGTTGTCCTATCAAATTGGCAGCCTCCATCTATCAGAATAATGAATTGCCTTTAGCTGCTCGATCCAGTTTAAGACGAGGCTTCGCTCAGCTCCGCTGGGCTTCAACCTCGCCACGAGGAATTCAAACAGCATTTCATTATGTTGGCGGACGGTCCACCACCAACTGACTGCATACCCAATCTGAAGACGTTGTTGCAACGTATGGGGCGTCGTTTGTAACATGCTATATGTTGTGGAAGAGATGGATTTCGTGGCATAAAATACATCGTTTTCCATAGTGTGTTACAAACAATGCCCTAAATAGTATAACATGTTACAATACAAACAATGCCCTAAATAGTATAACATGTTACAATACAAACAATGCCCTAAATAGTATAACATGTTACAATACAAACAATGCCCTAAATAGTATAACATGTTACAATACAAACAATGCCAGAATAATTCTAGCATATTAAAAACGGCGCTGCAATAGCAATAGTTATGTCACTAGGCCTCTAAAGGAGAGACTGCATAGCATTGAAAAACCTAAAGGACATTTCATAAGTCTCTTGCAGCACTGAGCCGATACGTACCTAACCTCTCGTTCCCCTCGGCCCTTGAGAGCCAATTTGTTATT